>JAHREE010000279.1:12948079-12962450 GCA_033628505.1 Tringa tobata | reverse complement strand
CAATAGCAGCACCCCTCTGAGGAGCTATTAAGTAGGAAGGGAAGTCGGTGGCCTCTGCAGTAAGTTCTACTGGCTTCTCCTTGTTGGGATTTCTTCCACCAGATCTCTGGTGGCTGCCAGCACTGGCTGCTCTGGAGCCATCCCCTTCTGCCATGCTTCCTTCTTGAATCAGAGCACATGCAAAGACAGAAATGTAGAAATGTCTATTTGTACCACACTTGGAAAATGCACTTGTGGGGGACCCAGGGTAGCAAGTGGGTTTTACAGGGCCTGTTCAGCCAGCTGGGTTATGAGGGACTCTCCTCAGCTGCAGGCCCTTAAGGAGCCGGAGGCTATTTTTAAACCAGTAAAATTGAGAAGGCTGGGGGCCTGGGAGGTTGATTAGCTCCCAAGGGGCACCCACAGACCTTGGAGGCAGCTGAGGTGAGACGAGGCATACTTGCAACGTGCCTGCCCTGAACTTCCCTTGGCCATTGATGGCATCTGCTCTGCTACTGTCACTGGCAGCCAGGGTGCTGCTGAAGGTCCTGCTCCTTCAGAAGAGAGATCTGGCTGGATTTGTCTGTCTTAGGCCCTCAATCTGCAACCGCCTTGCTAACTTAATGCTAGTGACGCAGGCTCATGTCTTCTGCTGTTCACCCAGCTCCAACCGAGCTCCTCAGCCCTCCCTGGCATCACTCCACACGGCTTCCCTGCGTGGGCACAAGACATGGGGCTTGGATCACTGTGTCTTTCCTGTGTTAGGAAAAGCCCAAGACCCTTTTAGAGCATTTTGTATCCGCCTAGGAGCTAACTTTGCATTTGTTTTGGTGAAATGAAAATAGCTGGAGGTTTATGAAGATAGCAGCCTGCAGCTACGCCTGCTGGTACAGCAAACCTCCTCCTGTGCCTGCCGTGGGGAGGAATCGCTGTGTGCTCTGCTGCCAGGAGCATCCCTGGCACCTCACAGACTGCTGCCTTCTTCCTCTGGATAAAGCTCAGATTGGCACCTTTTGCCAATCCTCAGCTCCCAAGGTTTGGGTTCATCACTACCTCTTTTATCTCAGGGGAAAAATAAAATAATTTTTTTAATCCCATTCCTCAGGCATTTATGTTCTTAACAATTTAGTTTGACCACCCTTGTCTCTGAGGGTCCATCTGCCCGCCCACTGCAGATGGGCACCATTGCATGGGCAGAACTGGTAGGTCACCTACTATTTAATTTGTTTCCCCCTCAGGGGAAGGAAGCACCTGTGTGGGCGCAAGGCGGGGTGCTCCAGCACTGCAAGAGCAGCATCTTGCCCCTTTGGTTTCAGCCTCTGGAGGACAGGAATGTTGTTGCTGTAGTTTCTCTTTTCTTCACCAACTTCCCTTCCCACTCCAGTAGCAAGCGAGGGGCCCAGAGGATCAAAGTTTTCTTGCCTTGTCAGAAGTTCCCCAGGAGAAGGGTTTGCCCTTCACTTTGCACTGGAAAGCTCTGTCACTGCCTCTTTTGGCTGTAAAAAAAAAAAAGTGCATTTTTTAGTACAGCACTGAGGAAACAACTTCTCTCTTCATCAGTTTCCCCATCTGCAAGATGAAAATGGCAACACCCTGGTGGGGGAGAAGCGCAGAGCTGCTGAGGACCCCCTTCTCCCCTCCGCTGCTTCATGCAATACTGCTTAAATCAAGGAGTGATAAATAAGCATGGAGCCAGGACTGGACCAAAAGCAATATTTATTTCAACCCTGGCAGGTTGAAAGCTCTGGTATTTATACAGTGGTGCCACAAATCCCAGAGGTCATCTCTTCGGGTCGCAAAAACCATTGCGGCTTTGAGATAGCAGCTGAGACTCTGGCTGAAGGTTTTCAAGGCCATGGAAAATACTGCAGCTAAGACTGTTCCTGCTCTTTAATTTCCTTTACAAGTTGTTAAATAGAGGTTTCTTCCTCTAATCAAACGGCTCTGCATAACAATATGTCAGCATCAGGGACAACCCATTTCTTAGGCACTAGCTAAAATACCAAAATAAAGGAAACAAAAATAGTGCAAAGACAGTTGTAAATAGTCTGTTTAACCAAAACACACTGCTTTGTCTTTTCTTTGTTAATAGGGGTTTTTTTCATAGAATCATAGAATCGTCTAGGCTGGAAGGGACCTTTCAGACTGGAAGGGACCTTTCAGACCATCGAGGGTCTTTCAGATCATCTAGGGGTTTTGTGTATGTGTCTTAACTATATTACCATCATTTTTATCTGGACAGCTGTCTAATTTAGAACATGAGAAAATATTATTTCCTGCTCAAACAGGCAAGAATTTACCACTCTAAAAAAATTCTTGATCGTGTCCAGGTTTAAATAAAACTCAGTGAGGTTTAAGCCTGTGTAAACACACAAAGAGGGAGAGGATACAATTACATATATACACACATAGGTACTTAGATAATGCATGCAAATTGAATTATCACTTTTAAAAGTACAACACTGATTTCTTTCCCAGCATGCTTTTAAAAATTTCAAAACTTTTCCTGTAAGGTTACTTTATGAAAAGCTGGTCCTTAACTAGATGTGCTGTAGCTGGTTTTTACGGTTAAGAGAGCATTTCAGTGCCATGGTGCCCAGTAACTTTTGCTGCTCCTGTCTCCTTCTGCATAGAGGAAAACACAAGGTTATCTGATAGAAATGTATTTTCTCTAGAGCAGGCGTGGGGCGTGCCAGCAGAGGGGTTACACGTATAACCACAGCTAATATACATATACACACACCTCACCTTCAAACGAGATGGAGTTCTAGGACCTACCAAGTAGAGTGCTGTGGGGAGCAGAGGGACACATATTTATCCCCCCTCCCACCCCCAGGACACGCACATGTGTCAGGCTGCATTGCCACGGTCCCCACACGTGCAGTTGGCCCCAGTACAACCTGCAGCCGTACCTACACCACCGTGGAGACATACAGATACAGTGCTGTTCTGGATATATCACCATCTGACACGCAGCACATTTGTTCGTGGCTGATTCGGAGCTACAGCTGGCTCGGTTTCTCTTCCTCCCACGTTAAACTGCAGCTATTTCTTCTTGTAAGGAATTATTTTTGAGACCTAAATGGTTATTTTCTGGTTTTTGTTCCAAACAACTTTTAAATTACTTCAGGGACGCAAATTCCCTGCTGCATTCCATTAGGGACTGCAGCCGAAAAGATCTATAGGATGATGTTTTTCAAGCACCTGAATGACTGATGTTCAGCATCTCCTGAACAACCTTCACAAGTGATTTAGGCACTGAGGGCCAAGAGCCATGGGGTGGTAGTGCAGGAGACCCCTCCAGACCAGCGCTGCGTGGAAAGAAATGGCCTTTACCCTGTGCTCTCAGGGCTCAAATTTTCATTGATTTACTGCCAGCTCTCATCCAACAAGCAGATCTCATTTGCTGCACACGTGACGAGGTCTCTCTGGACCACCACTTTCCACCATTCCTCCCTGGATACTGATGTGCTCTCCAGGTTATCTGCCGCCTGCATATAATCTGATGCCTTCCCAGGTGAAACTACTGAGAATGGCCCATTAAAATGTTTTTTTAACTTAAAGGAGTGGCTGACATAAAGTAATTTACCAGCTGAACAGCTTCCAGGAGATACTGCCTGCGGACTTGCCTCTGCCTTCAGGTGTCCTTGTGTCCCACCAGGGTGAGGAGCACTGACGGGTGCCCATACCAGCAGGAAGACCAAAGAGCACCATGCCTGTGTGGCACTGGACCTCCACAAACCCGCTTACTCCCTTAGCAGGGCACTCCAGGCCCCAAAACAGCAGCTTTGGAGTGAGTTGAGGGGTTTGAATCCCATGGTTTCAGGTCTTCAGACTCTGGGTGGGTCTCCTACAGGGCTCCCACAGGTTTCTGTGGCCTCTGGGTATTTACAGCAGAGTCTTGCATCTTCATCCGAAGACAGTGGAAAACACAATTCTCGACTTTTTCAGCATCTTCTTTCCTTTGTGTGGATGCAAATCAAGAATTTGATTTGTAAACAATCAGCAGCTTCGATGCAAGGGTACATTTGATGACCCAGTGATGCAAATTTTAGGAAGCAAAAGTACATATAAGAAAGTTATATGGCAACATGCATTATTTATAAGGCTTTTTTATTAAACAATTAGATTTCACTAACAGCTGCCTAGATAGGATGTGGATGTTGAGGAGAATTATGTCACACTCCATGAAAAAGCTGAGCCATCACAATTTTTACCTAAATGATATATTTTTTTTCCAGTGGTTGCATGATCAATGGTACAGCCATATCTAATTAGACAGCAAGTTTTTGCAGATATGAGCTTCTCAGGAAAAGAAACAAACCAACCACTGCCTAGAGAATTAGATGGAGCAGTGCAAATCATGCTCCTAATTACTATTTCAAGTTTAGTAAGTATTTATGTGCTACCTATGCTAGCTGGTTCAGATTTCTCTAGTCTGCATTGCTGTCACTTTTGCGGTCACAGAGCAGATACCCCTAAGCTGTATCCAATAACACGCTGCTGCTGAACACGCTAAAATCTAGTTTCTTATGTAGTAACAATAAAGATAACAAATACTTATTGGATTAGGGAACAATCCAGCAACCAGTCACTTATTGGGTTATTACATCTGTTGGAACAGATGATGCTTATTAGATCTGAGGATGATACAAAGCTGAGAAGGACCTGCAAGTACACTGAAGGACAAAATTAGAATTCAAAATTGTCTTGACAGATTGGGAAAAAAAACGTATGAAAACTATAATGTCATCCAGTGAAGACAGGTACTGCACTTAGATAAGAATAATCAGCTTGACAAATGAAGGATGAGATACAACTAGCTGAGCAGAAATTCTTCATGAAGGAGCAGGGTGGAAGTGGCTAATTAGAGATCACAAGTTTAACACAAATTAACTCGACCGTGGCTTTGTTGTAAAAAGAAGTTCCAGGTTATACGGGCAGGTTCAAATAAAAGCCTACCTTACCAAGAAGGTAAGTCCTACCAACTCAGCTCTGGGAAGGCCTCAGCTGAGGTACTGTGTCCAGTCTGGGATGCTCTGCTTCAGGAAAAGGATGCTCTAGTCAGAAAAACTCCAGGGATGATGCAAATTCGATCAGAGGTCTAGACAGTGTTGCCCATGTGTTGTGGTTTAACCCCAGCTGGCAGCTAGAACCAGGCAGCTGCTCGCTAGCCCCCCTAGCTGGAATGGGGGAAGAGAATCAGAAGGGTAAAAGTGAGAAAAAAACTCGTGGGTTGAGATAAAGACAATTAAATAGGTAGAGCAAAAGCCATACCCACAGGCAAAGCAAAACAAGGCATTCATTCGCTGCTTCCCACCAGCAGGCAGGTGTTCAGCCATCTCCAGGAAAGAAGGGCTCCATCACGCCTAATGGTTACTCGGGAAGACACTGTAACTCAGAACATCCTCCCCTTCCTTCTTCTTCCCCCAGTTTATGTGCTGAGCATGACATCATATGGCATGGAATATCCCTTTGATCAGTTGGGGTCAGCTGTCCTGGCTGTGTCCCCTCCCAACTTCTTGTGCCCCCCACCTAGTCTATGTGCTGGTGGGGTGGTGTGAGGAGCAGAAAAGGCCTTCAGTGCTAAGCAACAACCAAAACCACCAGTATGCTGTCAAGAGTATTCCCAACCCAAATCCAAAACACAGCACTATGCCAGCTGCTAGGTAAGAAATTTATCCCAACTGAGACCATGACGCTTCTATCCTGAAGAAGACCAAGGGGAAAATCCGATTTTATTAAAGTTCCTAGAAGTCTGCTGAAAGGGGGACACGCAGCTTCACAACCTGAGTGAACTGGACAAGGTGTAGCAGGGTTAAAGTACACAAAGGGAGATTCAAGTTGAACCTCAAACCAACACGGTGCAGACAGCGACACCCAGGAATAGGGTGCTTAGGGCTGTCATGGCACCTTCATCGTCTGAGGTCAGGAAGTGGCTGTGCAGACGTGCATCAGGACTCACCCTGATGCACTCAAACTGCCTCACAGGAAAGCATGACCTATGAGAACTCTCAAAATCCTCTCATCAGCCTATTTTTTTTCTGTGGCTCTAAAGAAATTCCAGTATGTTTCAGTTGTAGCTGCTCATGGCAGTGATCTTGACGTTTCTGAGGAAGATGCTTGAGTGCTGTCCCTCTGCAGAGGTGGAAGTAACCCCCTTTGTGGGTGATTGCAGAAACCAAGAGCTATACCAAGCAGTGAATATTGATAGGGCTGGGATATGAGGATGCAATTCAGCTGAAGAATTTGCAAATGCTAAACTTCTAATCAAAGTGTTGGGTCTTTTGTACCAAGAGGTAGAAAATACCAATCACATAAATGCAATCACAACTAAAAACCAGAATAGTGCTGATTTCCTTTCTACAGCTCCTCAAACTGCAGCAATAGCCTCACAGGCATTGACTGAAAAAGGAGGAACGATGGTGTGTCTGAGCCCAGGGGCTCTGTGCTCATTGGTGAGACACCAATGGTGGTGGTGAGACACCACTGGGGGATGATACGGAGAGTAGCTAGGGGAGAGAGTAGGAATTTGATCATCATCAGATCTAACATACCATGAAAGCATGGCCTTGGGGAAGAGGAGTTGTGAGGACACTACATTAAAATGAGAAGGAAGCCAAGAAGAAGCCACATGAGGAAGAGAAGTTTGCAGCAAGCATAGAACCAAGAATTGTGACACCATGAAAAATAAAAACAAACAACCAAGAGATAACCCCCTTGCTGCACTGCTGCATCAAACTCTTTCCTTAAGTAACTACAAAATGCTACGTTGTTCTTTTTTCCCCTTGCTGAGTAACTGGAAAAGAGATCCAAGTGTGAGAAAAAACATTGAGTTGGAAGATGACAGGAGAACCAGAAAGAAGCAGACATTGACCACCTGGAGAAGATTGTCATGGGGCAATTCTGGCAGATTCATCAGTCATCTAACATGCTCACTATGTTCATCCCAAACCCATGAGGAAATCTTGTTGGAATCTGCTCCAGAGAAGGTATCTTGATAAAGTTCAGCTCTGTGCAGTGGGACCAGATCTATATGAAATATAGAATTAGAATAGATATGAATTCTAATTCTAATTCTATGAATAGAATTAGAATATAGATATTCTAATAATTCCGGGAAATCTAATTTTATGGATTTTTTTTGGTGTGTTCTGAGTTGCTCCCAAATTATTTTGCAAGAACCTACCTGCAATTGTATCGGCCCTCACTGAAGTCCCAAGAGGAAATGCAAAGAGAGGCTGGAGCTAATTCTTTGTATTATTTTCCTCAAGCAAATGAGCTGTGGTTGTTCTTTGAAGTAGCATATGCATATCTCGCGCTTGTAGGATAGGCCTCCCACGATAACACAGCTCTGAAAGTTTGCTCGAAAGCAATAGTCACAGGGTTGCATTCATCTACAGCACTGATGAAGAAGACTGTGAGAGCTTCGTACACCTCACAAACTCAGTTCCTTCTTGGTTTTCCCTTGGATGAATCTTTTCCCCAGGCTCAGGATGATAACTGAGCTATTTTTACTCCATCCATAGTCACCGTTGCCAAAACTTCCATTTTATCACAAATTTATGATATTGGGTTTTCTTAAAGCACCAACTACTGGAATGAAGAACGTGGGACTCCTGGCTTCTGTTAAAAAACCTCGAGTGTTTAATGTATGAGGAAGCAGCAAAAAGAAGCAATGATATCTAAAGTCTAAAAGGCAAATCCAATAGCCAGTGCTGGGACGCAAACCCTCATGATTTTCAGGCCTTTAGTGTTTATCTCTGAAGGCCAGCAGTTAGCAACTCCTATGTTGATAAAGATCATATATAAAACTCACAATTAAGAGGCATTTTGGTAAAACTTCCTCCTTCACTAATTAGAGGTTGGCCTCTACAAACTCCCAGAAGCGGAAACTCTAGAAGACCTTCAGGTAGAAAGAGACAAGCTACTCTACAGGTGAGACCTGCCTCCCCACACCCATAGCCCCAAACTACCTCCTGCCTACATCTGCACATCCACTGAGGGAGGGAGCGTAGGCCCTTTCCGGGGTATTCCAGGGTTTGCTTTGGGTAGTCCACGGAGCAACCAGACCCACTGCCTAGAACTGATAATGTAAACAGAAACATCCAGAACAAATGCACCTACTTGGGCATACACCAAAATGACCAACTCAGATTTAGGACACGTACTGCCTTGAGTTGATCTAAATTATAAATTATTCACACATAGGATGGAGATTAAATGCTGCCCCCCTTAAGAAAATGCATATGTAAGAAATAAATATGAGAAAAGCGCATTAGAAATCCTGGTGGACAACAGGATGACCATGAGCCAACAATGTGTCCCTGTGGCCAAGAAGGCCAATGGCATCCTGGGGTGCATCAGGAAGAGTGTGACCAGCAGGTCAAGGGAGGTCATCCTGCCCCTCTACTCTGCCCTGGTGAGGCCCCATCTGGAGTACTGTGTCCAGTTCTGGGCTCCCCAGTTCAAGAAGGACAGGGAACTGCTGGAGAGGGTACAGCAGAGGACCACAAAGATGATGAGGGGCCTGGAGCATCTCTCTTATGTGGAAAGGCTGAGGGACTTGGATCTTTTTAGTCTGGAGAAAAGAAGACTGAAGGCGGATCTGATCAATGCCTATAAATACTAAAAGGATGGGTGTGAAAAGGATGAGGCCAGTCTTTTTTCAGTGGTGCCCAGGGATAAGACAAGAGGAAATGGGCACAAACTTGTATGTAAGAAGTTCCATCTAAATATGAGGAGGAACTTTTTCACTTTGAAGGTGGCAGAGCACAGGACAGGCTGCCTAGAGAGGTGGTGGAGTCTCCTTCTCTGGAGACATTCAAAACATGCCTGGACACGTTCCTGTGCAACCTGCTCTAGGTGGACCTGCTTTGGCGGGGGGTTGGACTAGATGATCTCCAGAGGTCCCTTCCAACCCCATATCATTCTGTGATTCTGTGATCTTATTTCAATTTACAGTATAACTCACAGCAATTAAGGCATCTTACAATTTAATTCAGTTCTGATTATTTTGATCAAAATAACCATGTAAAAATACTATTGTAATGTAATATTATTTTTTATTGACGCCTACGAAATCTGATGCTTGTGAAACACACAACCCTGGTGCTTCTACTCCAGTTGTTAAAAAGGAGTTAAACTTATTTCCTTTCAAGTCTGACAGAAAAAAAGGGCTATGTGACTTGTGACAGATATTCCAAGACTTTTGTACGTTAATAAAAACAGACTATCATTATCTTCACTTTCTCTTAAGTCTTGCAATTGAATTGGTTTATTTTTGAACATCATAAGAAGAAAGAAACAGTCAAATGGAATAATAAATTAGCTGTTTTTAGTTTATTTTACTGTGTTTTTTTATATCCTGAAACTCACTTCCCCTGTTTTCAACCTACATCTGAATGACAGCTCTTTAACTTAACTTTATTGACAGATGAGAATTTCTTACAAAACTTAGATATGCAGTGGAAGCTTTTCATTAAAATTAATACCACCACCAAGGTTTCCTGTTTGCTTTTATGGGAAGCAAAGAAAACTTTGTTGTGAAAACCCATAATACATCAGCAGAAGTCCATCAAAACTCCACTAGAAACAGTAAAAATCAGGTCACATGCTAAACCTTAACATTTTCACTTAGATTTCTTAATGCTTTGGGGAATGGTTCGATCAAATTTTCACTCCTAATAAAAAGAGAGACCAGGAGCAATTATTCTTTTTAAATTTAACCACCATCTTCAATTAAACACAACGACCTTATTACGTGACAAGGATGGCTATCTGACTGCATTAAGTAGTTAAAAACCATCAGCCTTCGACGAGTGATCCCCTTCCTTTGAACAGTTAATCTGCAATGTCAGGAAAGAACATTAATAAGATGATAACAACAGAAAGCTGTCCTGATTTGCAGAGCTACCAAACTGGCCATCCTCTGAAATAAGCCCATGGGACCGGAGCCTTAGTGTTTCTTTCTGGTCAGAAAATTAAATTATGACTGAGAGAAGACTTTGGTGTGCCTACTCCTATTATCTCCATCTCTTTCAAACCATAAAAAAAAACCACCAAAAAACAAAACAACAAAAGATAACAAAAAACAAACCCAGACCCTGGGGACTGGTGCATGCAATTGAAAGTCGCAGGTACGGCAACTTAATGAGTAGCTATTGGTGGAGCCACAGTAATTGTGTTCACACTAGTTGTCTTCTCTAGTTGTAAGGTAACATGCGTTAATTGAATCTCGTTCTGCTGGAATTAAATCTAGTTTGTTTTCCTTCACAACACAAAACAGTCTCTTGGGAAGCAATAGGTGGGGGTTTAAACTGTTTCAAGCTGAGGACGGCATTAACTCTGTTCCTCTTTCATGGCTGAGTCCCTGGCAGCTAGCAATTATAAAACAATTTGCATTTCTAGTCTGGATTTGCTTTCTACAAATTTAGTGAGCTGAACTGGCCCAGCTCAGGGACAGGCAGCACCAGGATGGGTGTAAGAGGAAGAAAGGCGGTGTGGGTCTGGGCAGGGTGGGGGAGCTAAGACAGCAAGAGACCGTTTCAGATTTTGGCTCCCTGACTCTAAATAGGCTCAAGTGAAGGCTATAAGGTTTTTGAACTGAGGAGAAAAGAGCTGCCCACTCATTTCCAATCAGCTTCTTTAAGATCTCCCCGTTCAGCATGCTTGATTGCTGGGAATCCAAGTGCTAAAGTCTCAATTTTGCCAAGAATTTCCTAGCACCTACTTCAGATTTGTGAATGGTCTTCCCAAAGTCAGGTACCAAACTACAGCAGGGGAATGCTGATCACTGTCACATTTACTACACTCAGCAGATCAGGTGAGCTTCAGCCCCCATGCACCCTAGTTTACCAGCTTCATATGCTAAGCCCGGGACGGTACATGGGCAACTCCCTACACTTAGAGAACTGTTAACCCCAACCAGCGCAGACACTGGTGACTGCAATTCATCACTGCAAATTTTGACTCTGATCTTACAATGAGGACTATGGAGTGCTGCTACACCACCTTTGGACACAGCCCTCCTGACTTCATTAAGGCTTAACACAGACACAGCAGTCATCTCACACCAGGCTTCACCACTACAAAACAAAAGCACACCCACTATACCTTGAAATCCAAGCATTTAGATTTCCTTAAGAACAAGACAAAAACTCCCCAACAAACCCAAACTGGCCTGCAAGCAGTGAAGCTAATGAAACCTAGCTTCTGTAACACGCTTTTCCAGTGCAGTAAGTCAAACCCCCCCTCCACACCCTCCACCAGGCTGGAGACAGTGCTGGCTCTCACCAGTCAGGCTCTTGGGCGATCAGAGCTGCCAACCCACCGCTGCCAAACAGGACGGAGGAGGCCCAGCCTCCTTTGCCTTTACAAGTGCACTCAAGTGCTTCCTGCTCTCCTCTAGAAAGCTGCTGTTTTCATGAACAAAGATGTCAAACACCTACAAGCAGTTAAAAAAAAGGGACAATGTTACTGCTGGGATAAAAGGGAAATTAACAGTGCAATCACCTGAAAATTCTAAGGATAGGGTAAGAAAAGCCAGTCACCTTTTTCCCTCCAGTTAGTTCCATCCTGAATTTCGTAACAACTTTACGGACAGTTCTACTAAGACAACTAATTTAGCAAGAAATATTAAAGACTAAAGATAATATCAATCCTTAACACTGGCTACACTTCCTAAAATACTGTAATGACACATGCTTAGGAGCAATCCATGTGATGACAGAACTGCAATGACAGCCTGAATGTAAAAAATATGACAGTAAGCAAGACCAGGAAATCACTGTTATTTTACTAATGTGCACTTAAAAGAGCTCTTGACCATGGAAAACAAATATACACTAGAACAGTTGGTAGACAGGCTCTATTTCACACATTCTCTTGTGCTTTGCTGTCAGGAGACCACCATCAGCTCTCAGATGGAGGGGGCTATGGATTTCCCCGTCTTTTATACTGCTCTGGTTTACGTCTTGCCACTGCTACTGTTACTAACTTAAGAATTAGCAAACCCTGGCTTTGGAATGCAAATAGATGTTAAGAGGCCTTGTTTCTCTTTCACACGTATACCCTACTGTGTAGCCAGAGCCTACAATAGCCAGCAAAATACTTATGAAACAGTACATTGGTTTCTGCCTAAGATAAAAATACAGTATTTATTGAGAAACTCCAGCCTATCATAAGACCATGTGGCTAGCCACAGCCTGCTGAAGCTTAAAATAAGATACCTCAAAAAAAAAAAGACTGGCAAAAAAGGGCTGATGACTCCCGAGTCTCCTGTGAGAGGCTGCAAAGGAAGACATGCTGGGAAACCATGCTGTGGGCTGAGACATTTGCCTGGCAAGCCTTGTCCGATTCAATCCTTTGTGGTAGGAAGTTTCTCTTCCACCAAAATTTACTTTTTTTTTTTCCCCTCTACTTTTTGGTAGAGAATAGCAAAAGTATAAGCAATGTGCATAAAAGAAAGACTGGCAATACCTAAACGGTCCCATGTTCTCCACCTCACTGTAAATAACTCCACGTAACTGATACTGTATTTGTTTTTAGGGCTCTGACACTGTATTGGTATTTAGGGCTCTGACACTGTATTGGTTTTTAGGGCTGAGCCTCCAGCATGTATCAGCTGAATTTTCAATGTTGTCATTTTCCCCAGATGAATCAAAATCAACCAAGGGCGAAGGCTAGAAAAATAGAGCAATAGTAAAGTGTTCAGTCTCTCAAATGAAGTGGCTGAAATCCTGGGGAACAGTCATCCATTCAAGGCATCCAGCACTTCCCCCACTAGACCATTCTGCCTTTCCTTTTCCATCCTCCACGCTATACACACTGGTCCCTCTATATTTCGGTTTGGTACGTGTTTCTTTAGTCCCTGTATACATCTCCCCACTATCATTAAGTGAAAAAATGCTTTGCTGACCATCAAACTCAGCAATCTATGAGACTGAACACCCAGCATAAATCTTTCCAGTGGGAGCATTCCTGTTACCTCTTCATGAACCCTTGCCTTCTCATTCTAATCATCATCCTCACCATGAGCCAGCAGCCGACAGCTTCTTTCTGAGAAGTACTGAACATGGGGAGATTGTTCCAGTCTCAGGATGAGTAAAAAGGCAGGCCGCATCTCCCTTCAACGCAGATCACTTAGATACATTTTGTATGATTGCACATCATACTCCTGTTCTGAAGCACAATACATTTTAAAGCCTGTTCATCTTTCACTATTCTTAATGGAAGGCGAAACTCTCAGTCCTCTGAGATAGAAAGACCTATCTAGATTATAATCAGTTTAGATCCATGCCCTTCTATCAATATTGTTCATTAGCTGAAATGCCTACTCGGTTGAGCTTGACTCTACACTGGCTTATTGGTTACTCATAACCCCCGAGCGCATTTGCTTTTCCTAGGTTAATCAGACAAATATTCCCAGTGTACTTGTGTAGATAAGCTTTGTTCTTTTCCAGTAACCCTCTTGGGTGAATTTCTGTGCAAGTTTCTCTTTCCTGGATGTGGTTTATCAGACCTGGACATAGTAAGGGCTCACGAGTCACCCAGAAGCTTGACTGTGCACACACCACAGTTACGTTTGTTTTTTCACAACCATGTTAAATTGGCAGCTTCCTTTCGTCATTGACTAATAAACCCAGGTATTTTCCCATTAGTCTGCTGGAGGGTTCCCGGATTCCTACAACAAATACTTATTAATCCATACATGCAGTATCTTGCATTTTGTGCTATTGTGTGCTATTGTAGGCTCATTTCTATTGCTTGAAAGTCTCAAGTCACCAAGAGAAATGAGATTATTCATTGAAATTATTACTCATTTCTGACTAGACTGACTGGGCTCTGCATCATTTACAAATGGATTCCGAGAGTCTTCTAAAAAATTCCATGTATCTCTTTGGTAGTGAATGCATTTACATCACACAGACGTGTAGGGGATTGGTTTTGCTTTGGTGTTTTTTGAGTACATGGGCATTGCAAGAAGCCAGCAAATAACCTTCTTTCTTCTAGACAGACCAAAGCTTTGGGCATCCTACTAAGATAAATTTGTTTTGAAGTTTTGCAGTTAAAAAAAAAACCCCAACCAACCCAACAACAAACAACACAAAAGGAAAAGCCAAAATATAACAGCAGAAGGCCCAAGCAAAACACTCAAAAGCTTAAAGCACTGCACAGTGCAAACCTTTAACCCAAAGACTCAGAGGACAAATGGGGTCCAAAAAGCCAGAAACGCACCTGCCACTCAAAAATTTCCAGTTAGGTTGGGAAGTGTGAAAACAGGTCAACAAGGAAGCAGAACTGGACTTGCCTGGAAAGCAGGCTGGGACCTTAGGCCTCACCTAAGACACCGACATGACAATGCAGGGGGCAGAACAGCAAAAGAAATGCA
>JAHREE010000279.1:12908400-12943376 GCA_033628505.1 Tringa tobata | reverse complement strand
GGGGGGTGTTGGGGTGCGGAGAGCGGTTCCCCGGGTGTTGTGTGGGTCAGCCCTCCAGTGCGCTGTCTGTGCTGGTGGGCGCAGGGAAGCGCCGGGGGGTTTATCGTGCCGCACGCCTGCCCTCTGAGGCAGGTGGAGATCTGCCTTTTTTCAGCCACCTGCGTAGGTATTGCCCTGAACTTCCCACTCCTCTTCAAAAGTGCGGAAGGCAAAGCCTCTCTCCTTGGCGAAGAGATGGTGGCTGGGAGCTTCAGGCCTGCTGCAGGCTGGCGTTGCTCTTAAATTTCCCACGGTTGCCTTGCCAGCCACTCTTATTACAAGTAAATCCACGGTGGTGAAACACGGGTGCCTGCTGCCAGTTTGTTTGTATAACCGCTGCCTCCTTTAGATGTGCGTCAATCAGTTAGATGTCGGGTGGCTGAAACGCAGCCAGCCACGCCGAAATCAGGGTAGATGTACCATTTGAAATCACGGCAACCGTTTGAACCGTAGCGCGGGTGGGAAAATGCCGCTGGTCACAGACCCGGGATCTGTTATTGCCCGTGGAGAGAGGCTGTACTTACGTCGCAGAACTGGTTGTAGCTTGGGCTTGGACATCTGAAAGGGAAACCCTTGTAAATAACTTAGTTGGACCACAGCTGTTGGATTTGCATCTTAATGTAGTGTGGATTATAAAAGGTGATAATGGCTAATCATATGGTCCGGGTATGGTCTGTTCACAGAAACTACCATTCCAGAGCCAAGGCCTGGGGAAGATGTATTTTGAAATTGGGGAGGAGGGTGAGTAGGGGAAAGGGGAGGGAGGAGACAAAGCGCTGATAATTTTTGGAGACTTGCAACTTTCTCGCAGTAGGTGTTTCTTAATGTGTGTCCTAACTTTTTCACTGGGGATTTCTAAAGACCGATGTAATGAAGTTATTTTGAATCTATTATGGAAAACGCGTTTTCCATATCCTTGCGATCCTTACCGTTCACACATACTCTGTAGAAGAACAGTTTTCCTTTTAAGTAGTTAGACTTTATTCACTGATAAACGCTTTTGGTTTTCCTGTGTTTAGTCTGTGATAGAAATTCATTTAGTCTCTGAATGCCTGGCTGTGGCTTCTGCAGCTTGTGTTGTGCCTTGCAATGGAGTGTCTGCATTCAGACCCCAGCTGACAAGCTGTAGATAGGTGAAGCAGAATAGGAAGCAACTTGTACTTCCATAGTTATGTTGACTCAGCACTGCTCAGAGTGGGTCTAAATGCTGCTCTTATTTTTCTTCTGCCATCTCCTTTACTGCAAGACTTCAACTTCTGGCTTTTGCTTAGGTGCTTTGTGAAAGACGCGCGAGCAATGTTTTAATTCTAAAATTCGCTTATGCAAAGTAATCTAAAAGCAGCTGAAATCCTGAAAATATTAGCAGGTCCTGAAAACCTTTGAGTTGTAGTTGAAGGGGACATGCTTTTGATCTTTCAATATTTAAAAGATACAGTTTCAGCAAGTGTACCAGATCTTTCCTTGTCGACCTCATCTTATATTTGTGGGTGGTGGTGTTATGTTTGGGAGCCTGACTTAAGTTGGCAGGCAGTATAAGACCTAATGTGCTGTTGACTTCAGCTTGCATCCTTTCTACCAGTTAAACTGGAAGAATGCGTATTTACAGACATAATATGTATCTGTACAAGGACTTCTAAATTATAATTTACAGTTGCCAAATGCATTTAATCCATGTTGAGAGGCAAATAGTCATAGTCCTGTTTACTTAGGGATTCTGGATGAGATAGACCTGAGAACAACAACGGAATGGTTATATTGATACAAAACTATGATCTAAAAATCTTTGAACTTTCATTGTATTTGAAAACCAATTGGCCTGGTCTCTAACTGGTAGGTACCTCTGTGTTTTACTCATTTGCCTTGCTTTTTTCTCTTTTTTTCTTTTTTTTTTTTTTTTTTTGATGTAAGAATCCCTATGTTACTACATAATTAGTGATTTTAATTACTCTTCCAAGAAGTAGGAAAAGCCGGGTCAAATTTCCTCTTCAGATTGAGATGCATGCTTTAGTCTTCTGCTTCCCTGGTCTAACTCCACCACATACCAGGCCAAACTAAGCTAAGGGAGTCTTTCACTCCACCTGGTGGGGTTGAGTTACTTTATAGGAATGAATGACACGTTCATGAATGAAAGAGAGGAAGCAAGTGGATCTTTACTTAAGTCTTAGTGGTTGACTCCTAGAAGCTTAGTGGCTAGAAAAGGTTGAGATCACTCTTACCAGTATGGTTTCTATTCTCATTAAATTGCTATTTAGTATTAAAAAAATTCATAAATAGGCTTCCTTCATAAACAGGACTGTATACCAGGTCTCCCAGTTTGCAGAGGAGTCTCCTAATGGCAAAACTATGAAGTCAAGCTTCCTTGTGTGGTATGGCAGCCTTGTATCCCTTTCAGTCATGGTGCACAGCTTTATCGAAGTGAAGCTCCGTAGCTTTTAAACAGGTGATCATAGTTCTTTCCTGGGAAATGGTTTAGGTGTAAAGTGCGTTGTTCTTTTCAAAGTAAATGAAACATTTTTGTCTAGATCTTTCTAAGAATGAGTTAAGGTGCTTTACCTTCAGAAAGGGAGCCCCATCAGTTCTGAGTGGATGGGTGCACCCCCAGCAGCTCGGCCTAGACACAGGATGAGGAGGAGAAGGAAAAAGTTCCAGAAGTGTTCGTTTACTCTGGGCCAGTTTTCTGCTGCACAGAATGCTGCCCCTGTTGGGTGAAGGATCTCGGTGGTGCAAAATCACAGCTGCTGTTGTTCTTCCTCCAGATGCTGCGTCTTGCGATAGCTTCTACCCGAGGAGTGGCTTGGCTGTAGCTTGTGTGGTACAAAACAATCGCTTCTGCAATCAGCTGTTCTTGCAGTGCCTTCGACTAGCCCTGCTTATCTGGAATGTGTGCTTTAGTATCAGTACGTGGGGGGCAGGAAACTCCTGAAAGAGGACATGCCTTAGGAGAGAGTGAAGCCATGGAGGCCTTGTTTTGCTGGATAAGGCGTGTAATGGGAAGGTAGGAGGACAGAAGTGTTGTGTCCTAATGTAGGGTGGTGGGTTGTGCAGAATGAGGCCAAAGGTATAAGATTGATCTCTGGGTTTAGGATCTTGAGAGTGCCTCTGCGCTTGTTTGAAGCGGTTATCACTGATGATGATAGCTAAGTAAACAGCTTGGGAGCTCCTATTCACTGTACAAATGACTGCTTATCTGAAATGCATTGTTCCATCCCCATGATCTTAGTGTTTCAGGCACCCAGTATCAGTTTCGAGATCCCACTTGTGCCAAATATGTCCATTAAGCCTTGTTTTGTCTGAATCTTGCAAATGCTTAGGGTTTGGAGTGTTGGGAAGATGGAGTGTATGTAAGGATAGTATTTTCCATGTGATAGCTTTGAAGGATACTCTTTACTTTGTGTATGCAAGAACGATAAAGGGAATGAACTGCTGCATTACTGCCTCCTGGTGAAATACTACACAAAATATGTTATCTGTGCATTTGTAGGTGCCACAACTCTGGGACCTTCTTTCTCTCCAGAATGGATTTGCAAGCTTGGCAGCAAAGAACTCTCCGCTGTTTATGCGGCACTGTAGTTTCAGAATGAGCTGTTTTCTGGAGAAACCTTTTATTTGTGAGAGCAAGGCTAAACTGGATGAGTGGGCCCATGCCAGTGAAGGTCTGCAGTGAAAGAAGAACAGAAGCTGTCAAATGAAACAGATTGGAAGCAGTACACCCCAGTTAGATATCAAGGTTTAGAAATAAGTAGTGAGTATGCAGATTAAGCAGTGTAATTTTTTTCTATTTTTTGGTGGAAAAAGGAGGTGACTTCTAACACTTCTGTGTTTATCTTCTGTGTGATTAGAAAGCTCTCTGAAGAGAATCTGCTAATATTTACCATATACTGAATTTTAATTTTGGATATGACTTTCCCAATGTTTTTCTTCCATGAAACCTCCTTGGATATGTATTCTAGGTGCTTACATAACCTTCAATAATGTAATTTCTCAGTCTGTTCTATAGACTTTATATATATATATAAGTAGAACCTCATGAAACAGAAAACTAGTATTATTTCTATTCAAGCAGAAAACTAAAGTACAGGAATTTTGAGAAATGCTTTATTTCAAGTAGTGAAAAAAAAATTTCATTGATCTATTGCTTTTTCTTTAGGAAGCAAAGACCAGAAAATTTATGAATTTAGATTGTCTGAAAATGTAGACCTAAATGATAGAGGTGTATTGCTATGAAATATTACAGGGAAGTGTCTCAGAGTTGAGAATGTTCTTTGTGGTGGGATTTATCATCAGGATGAAAGTCTGCCTCCCAGTCTAGGGATTCTGTGTGGTAATTTAAAACATACAAGAGATGTAATTATTGAAATTTATTAATTGTGAAATCAGCATCTTGAGTCAATGATAATTGATGTATTTAGCGACTTAATGGTGATTAAGTCTGAAAAAACTACACTTGAAATTACAAACTGCTCAAATGTCTAGTTTGAAAGTGTTGCTTTCCAAGTACTATGAAAACTATGTATGGTTTCTATTCAAAGACCATTTAGCACATTGGGGTCTGGATCCTCATGAAAACTAGATAATATGATCATACAGATGACTGTCTGTAAATAGAGAGTTTTGAGGACATAGAACAGTTTAGTTTGTTCTTTAGTTCTTTACTGTAATAAGTACCCTTTAAGCAAGGTTGAACTTACCAGTTTTCTGAAATTCTATGTGTTTCTCGTCTTTTTTTTTTTTTTAATTTTAAAATGAGAAAAATATTTACTTGAGAATTATTTAGAGAATTCTTCATAAGCACTGCTAGGGCACATTCAACCACAAAAATGGCTCCAGCCTTCCAGGAAGAAATACCTAAGTGTTCAGGAGTGAAACTTGGGAAAATAGAGTTCTTTCTGAAATACTGTGTGCAAAAAGTGGACAAATGTCTAGGGACTTTCATAGGTGCTACCAAGACATGTAGAGATGTTAGAAACTGGAACAGACTGAAATCCTGAAATCTTTTTTTTAGCAAGGGGTGGGTTTTTTTCTTGCCCGAGCTGCCAGCCACTCTTGTGCAACCATCGGGCGAAACTTAGCACTTCATTGCAGGAACATATTAATGGATTTTAAATCCCATCAAACACATGTACATATTTCTTAGAAATTGTAGGAACCTGAACAGAATTCTGACATGGTGCAGACATCAGCCATTGTGTTAAAATATTTAAGTACAACAGAAGAGCTCTACTGGCCTCTTTTTTTCTTTTTTCAATGGACACCTATGGGTAGCCATTCTCTCTGCTGAGAACCTTATTGATTTAGAAGAAGAAAATGCAAATAATTTAAGCATCTGTAGAGCTTTAAAGACCTGGTAAACACAAGTAGGTAGTCATATCAAATTGACCCTGTATGTAACATCAGAGCCTTCAGCTGTATGGCCATCTCCTGTGTCTTATTGGGGAACTGATACATAGACCTTCCACTAGAAAGTGTTTATAATAGAGTACAGGTTTGCAGGATACAGGACAGTCCTGTAAAATTTATTTAAACTCAGATTTTTAGTTTCGCTTCATGCTCTCATGTTTTTAAAATAACTTTACAATAATTCTTTCTGGTTCTATAGAGTTCAGATCTTTTTTTTTTTTTTAGTGACTCTACCTTTGTTTTAATTTGAGATTAACGAACTAATTCTGTCAGACAAAATTATAGGTTCTTGATTTAACTGGGGAACTTACACATAGACAATCCTCTAAAACATGTCTCTGACAGTGTGCAATTTTAAGCTATAGAAGATTATTTTAAAGTTGCTTTGCTTAGTCCTAAACTTGGAACTTTCAAGGTGCTCATGCATCTTCAGAACACATTACCTTTAATGTTTTCCTTTAGAAGCTTTTGAATTAGTATGGAATTTAATTGTAGCATGTAATTCCATACGTGCAGAGTTCTCTTGATTTCCCCCCTCTCCCTCCCCCGACTTTCTTGATAATCTGAAATACCCATGCTACTTTAAGTTACTTTCTGTGGAAACCATGAAAATTTGAGACAATTATTATAACCAATCTTCTAATGGGGTTTTTCTTTGGCTACTTAACTCCCCCTCCCTAGCTAATTGTATAGGTATTACTTTCCAAGATGTATTTATTTTTCTTTGTACGGTAAAGTGACATGATAGCGTCCCTGTGTGGGCTCTGAAAATAAATCTTTTTATCCCCTCCTGCTTTTTAGGTGTTCTTTGGACTTTTATTGAAAAAGCCAGGTAGGCAAGCTCCTTTTGTATGCATGTTTAGTTTAGATTGTGCTAGTTTAGCATATAGCGTATCTCTTTTTATGATGCCTGTATCACTTAGCATCATCTTCTCCTTTCAGGCCTTAATTGATGCTGTAGCTCATGTTGTTGTAGAGATGTGTGAATAAATATGGAGAGCTACGATTGTCAAGTAGTAGAATAGTATGCAGCAAGACTTCTTAAATTTGTTTTCAGTTGTGCAGTGTTGCTTGATCGTGTCTGTGTTGTAAAAATGCTATTTAATGCGTTAAAGACCAAATATAACAGTGGCTTTAATGGCTTTCATAGTTTAGTACAATAATATAGCATTAGTGCTTGGGTTGAATGTTTTCTATCTTGCTATTCATTAAGCTGTTTTGACACAGATTTTTGCAATGAATATTTGGAAAATTTTATCAAAAAAAGAATCATTGCTCATTAGAATTTCTGTTTTGCCTTTGAATTTCTGTTTTGCCTAGAGGACAATAATTCTTTAAATACTGTTTTTTATAGCCAACACAGTTGGCAGTAACTTACGTCTTTTCTTTCAAAATAACCGCGATTCTCTACTCTTCAGTTGGATAGTATGTGGATAGAAACAAATTTTGTTGTTTGGTCATACATAAAACATTCTGGGTAGCAGTATGTTTAGTTAAAGCTCTTATGCTAACAGGCATACTTTTTGGACTGAAATTTCAAAAATAGACATTCTTTGGCAATTGGAAGTTTTTTAGATGAATAAAGTTTGAAATGTCTGAGTGGGTGGCTTACCTAAAAATCATTTAATCCATTCCTTTTCTAGTTTTTCCCCTCAATCATTCAGTGTCAGACTCCTATTTTCTGCACCTAAGAAGAAACCTAGGGTTACTGGTTATTTCATTTCTGAAATATTGCAAGTGTTGCTCAAACATCTTTTTCCTTTTTTTTTTTTCCCCCTCCTTTTTTGCTCCTTGTAAATTGTGTAGGTGGTATGTGATGATAACGTTTTAAGAGAGAATAGGGAAGCAATTGGGGCTGCAGTGCTAAATTATCCAGGCACGTAGTGACTTGTACAAAGATTTATGTGATTGTTAAGGTAACAACAACTATAGCTATCTGCTTCTTCATATTCTTTTATTAATTAACTTCTTGCTGGTCTGTTTTTTGTTTGTTTTTTTGTTTTTCTAGAGCTTACCAATACAGAACTAGTGTTTAGTTTTTGCTGCACTAAGGCGTACAGTATAGGCTAGGTACAATATACAATGATGAGTGCAACTCAAACGCTTTCTTTGTCAATGGTTTGCATTTTAGCAGCTGTGTTGTCTTAAATCCTAGTCTAGACAAGAGAATTAAAGGTGTGATACGAGCACGTTATCCTTTCTCAACATTAATGTCATGGGGTTAGTTCAATTCGTCAGTGCTGTACTCTTTAAAATTCAATGGTGACAATATTTTAATTCTTGTCTTGATTAGGCCTAGCCTAGGTGAAAGATCAGTTAAAGCATTAAAAAAAAAGAAGAGTGTTTCTAGAGCTGATTATCTTGTTTTGAAACATCGCTTGCATCATGTAGATAGAGCTTTAACGTTAAAGTATTGTTATTATCTTCTCAAAAAGTCAGGGTAATGAGGCAGACATTAAAGCATTTTAAAATATTAGAATGTAGTATCTTAGGGTCTGAGGTAAAATAAAATATAACTCTTCTGTTATAGAATGGTGATTTCCCATTATTGTTCTGGTTAGCAGGTAGCCACCTTAACTAAAAGATTAATAGTGTTTGAGATTCCCATGTGAGTATTAACTCAGCTACAATTTAATTTGACCTGGAAATGAATTGGATAAGGGCACTGAACTTGAAGTGCTCTGAATGTTGTGGAGAAGAGCTTTGGTCCTGGATTTCTGATTAATTGCAAGGAAGGATGCTTTCAAGAAATAGCCACATAGATTGCCTCTGAGCTGTATGTGCGCTGTGACGAGCAAGTTTTGGTAAGAGAATGTTTGTACTGTTTGCCCTCTTACTCCTAATATATTTTACAGTGTAGAGGATAAGCCAGGACTGATCAACCTACTTTATGTGATTAGACCTGGTTGCAGTTTCCCACATTGCTATAACATCTTTTTAACCGCTGTACAAAACCTTACTTGAAATGTTTTATAAATGTGCAAATAATTGGAAGGCTTTTTTCTTTTGAAAAAGCCATGAACCTTATAAGACCTATCTAGAAATGCATAAATTAAATCTTTCCTCAAGAACCGCTCTTCTTTTGAAATTTCTTTACCATGCTTTCAATGTAATTTAAAAATTTTAGAAGCTCGTTGTTTTTGTCAGAACAAAACAATACATATGAAGTGTCTAGGTTTTATACCTTTTCCCCTAAAGTTATAAATGAGTGGGGAAAAAGATCTGTTGGTTGTGTTTGTTTTTTTTTTCACCCAGCTTTACGTATAATTGCACTTGGCTGTGATTCAGAATCCTGAATGTGTGTATTTTTCGAACTACATGACAGCAGTCCTTATTTGTATACTGCTAGTTGTATGCTGTTTTTAAGAAGGTATGTTTTCAGTTTGTGGATTACTTTCTACTACCGAAGGGACTTGTTGTAAAGGGTTTTCTTAGTAGTGATCTTCTATCTCCACATTCAAAATTTGCCCCTCTTCTGCTGTAATAATTCTGCTGAAAACCAGTCAAATGATATTTGATTTTTTTGTGGTTTTGTGGTTTAGGTGTTTGGGTTTTTTTTTAACTTTAGGAATTCAGTTTCTTTTTGAAAATAATTTGGAGGGCCAAAGATGATCACATTGAACTATTTCTTATGGAGCATTTCGTCAGATGCCTTTCATACCCACCCTTCCCACCTCCCCAAAATAAATAAATATAACTAGTCTGAGGTGGATTGAGTCCTGGCTGTGTGACAGAGTTCAGAGGGTTGTCGTTAATGGAGCAGGGTCAAGTTGGAGTCCTGTAACCAGTGATGTCCCCCAGGGGTCAATACTCGGCCCAGTCCTGTTCAACATAGTCGTCAATGACCTGGACAAGGGGACAGAGTGTATCCTCAGCAAGTTCGCTGATGACACCAAACTGGGAGGGCTGGCCGACACTCCAGAGGACTGTGCTGCCATCCAGCATGACCTGGACAGGCTGGAGAGCTGGGCAGAGAAGAACCTAATGAGGTTCAACAAGGGCAAATGTAAGGTCCTGCACCTGGGGAGGAAGAATGTCAGGCACCAATATAGGTTAGGGGTGGATCTTCTGGGAAGTACTACTGAGGAAAAGGATCTGGGTGTCCTGGTGGATGGCAGGATCTCCATGAGCCAGCAATGTGCCCTTGTTGCCAAAAGGGCCAATGGAATCCTGGGCTCCATAGGGAAGAGTGTGGCCAGTAGGTGAAGGGAGGTCATTCTCCCCCTTTGCTATGCACTGGTGAGGCCACAACTGGAATACTGCATCCAGTTCTGGGCTCCCCAGGTCAAGAGAGACAGGGAACTACTGGAGAGAGTCCAACGTAGGGCAACCAAGATGATTAAGGGATTAGAGCACCTCCCTTATGAGGAAAAGCTCAAAGAGCTGGGGCTCTTTAGCCTGGAGAAGAGAAGACTGAGGGGAGACCTTATCTGTGTTTACAAGTTCCTAAAGGGTGGGTTGAAGGATGATGGAGCTGGACTCTTTTCAGTGGTTTCCAGCAATAGGACGAGGGGCAACGGGCACAAGCTGGAACATAGGAAGTTCCACTCAAATATGAGGAAAAACTTCTTTCTAGTGAGGGTGACAGAGCCCTGGAACAGGCTGCCCAGGGAGGTCATGGAGTCTCCTTCTCTGGAGATTTTCAAGACCCTCCTGGATGCAGTCCTGAGTGATGTGCTCTAGGTAATCCTGCTTTGGCAGGGCAGTTGGACTAGATGATCTCTAGAGGTCCCTTCCAACTCTGTCAAATCCGTGAATCCATGAGTGCTTCTCGGTCTCCGATCAAATCCAGGCTCTCCATCTCGCTGCTTAAAGAAGACATCTGCTCTGCTGGTCTCAGAAGCAGTTAGATTCTTGGTAGCTGACATGCAGGTTACTCCCTACAATGCCTGGGAGAGAGAAGCATGAGTCACCTTCTGCTGGGTTAGTGCTGCGATCCACAATCACAATCCAAGCAGTAATTTGGGATGAATTCTCCCATTTCTTTCATCTCCTTGGGTGGGTTGTTAGATTTGGGGAGAGGAGTGGGAGGGTCGACGTAGTGCTACTTAAATGTTTCCTCTGCTTGGGTTCTTTAACGGATAACCTCCTCGGTATACAGTGGGGTTTTTGAGGTAGGAGAGGTTGGTTTTGTTTTTGTACCAAGTATGCAGGAGGCTGTCTAAAGCAGAATGAATACAGGAAATTCTGGCGTGATCTTCTGAACATGCAATGCACTGGAGGAGATGCGTTATTTTCGTTTTCTTTTTTTCCCTTATGTCAGCCATCTTTCTTCTTGCATTTCATTGAGAAATGGGTGTTGCAAAATAGCTCAGTGCTTCTTTTCTGTGTCAGTTCTTTAGGAATCTGCTTTGCTCTGAAGTCCTGTTGCAGCAAACCACTTGAACTATCTCCTTCCTTAGATAGAATCTCTCCCTTTAAGAGGCAGGCCATTTCACTGATCAAAACACTTAAATTCTAAAAGAATGGCACAAAAATGGAAGCCACTGTGTCACCGTGGAGCAACAATTGACCTCTCCTGAAATATTGTGGTCACCTGGACTAGAGATGTCTTCTGCTGACGATTCACTGGATGGGATATTGATTTTTCATTTTTGTAGTGACTTAATCTAAAGTGAATAAGCAGTTGTGAGAAATCCCTGGGTTTCAGTCCCTAGTATCTTTCTTCAGCTTGTACACCTGATCTTCTTCCATTGTTGTTCCCTTGGGATTTGTAAATTTGCCTTCACGTATTTGTATTTGCCTTCATAGTGGCACATCTTCAACAGGAAGACTGAAGAGTATTTTCTCAACCTCCCTTGTAGCTTAGTGGTTAGAGCAGTCTTCTGGGAAAAGCAGATGTGAGACTCCTGTGACTAAAGAAGGTGTGTGGTGCAGGTCTTTCACCTCCTTGGTCAGTGCTGTAATCCCTGTACTGTTACATTAAATGTGAGAAATGGTGTTGCCACTGCTTGCTTTTATTCCCATGGCTTTCTGTGGAAGTGATATCTGTTGTGGTTTTCGTTGAGTATCTTCCTATTGGCGTGTTCCTAGATTCACATAGGAATGTTTAGTGAATTAGGCCTCTGAAGGCACTTAGCTGCTTGTATACCTCATCTGTAAATCCCAAGAGCTTTAAGTGTGTGACCCTGTTGTGGTTCCAATATATGGCTCAACTGGGCTTGCACAGTTGTAGGCATTCAGGCAGATACCTTGTTTTTGACAAAAACTTTAGATGTATGTGGCCTGTCATGAAATTAAGTGGGTAGGCAGAAATTTTATTGAGCTGTGTCTTGGCCATGGCTCCCTAAATTCTTCTGGAATCCCAGAGTATTTACCCACCTCAGTTTTGCATTCAGGCACAGAAACATTTGCCGTCAGAATGTTTTCCTCTCTTTACCTCCTGCTTTTTCACGTCAGTTTCATTCATTATGTTCTGAGCAGGGAATTTCTGAATGCCTTTGTATGGATCTAGTTAGTACAAAATATTGGGTAGACCACAGACTTGGTCATCAAGCCCATGCTATGAATGATACAATTCTTGTACTTTAGATGTCTTCCTTCTCCAAAAAAAAAAAGTTTGATGCACAGGTTATATTATATTGCCGACTATAGCATTATATGTGGTGCAGAATCTGCTTAGGTGGCTATCCTCATAAAAATAATTGTCTGAGGGATGATAGACTCATTTCTAGGAAGAAACTGGAGAAGCAGATGATATCAAGGTAGCCTGCTGAGAGTCCATAGAGTTTTAACATTAAATATCAAATGTGAAGAAACTTGATTAATTAGTCTTCATAGGTATCTCTTCTGTGTTTCGCCTAGTTTGGATGTTTGTGGCCTCACTTAACATTAGAAGATGCAGATGCTCAGCAGGCTATCTTCATATCATCTGTTTCTCCAGTACTTGTTATAGGTTGGCCATGTGAGAGGATTAATAGCTTTCTGCTCCTTGAGCCTCGATGATGTTCCAGAAAATTTAGGCATGACAGCACATTCTGGAGTTTCACTCAGTCCAAATATTCCCAAATTTTATTCAAATTGTGGAGAAACTAGGCTGCCTGTTGATGTGGTGAATGACTGGCTATGTTTTGATGGGATTGGGTTTGAAGAATTCTCTTCTGCCTTTAAAGATGACATTATGGATCAGATGATAATTTTGCCTGGACTGTGCAAATGGATATCTTTTAATGGTTTTGCCTCTAGTCTGGCACTATATACATTAGAGTTGTTCCATCTGGGATTGAATAACCTCTGTTACTTGCCAAAGTACCACTGTCTCATTATGTAGCTGCTGCAAATTTCTGATGAGTCTCTTTATCATCTAGCAGATTTTAGTCAAACCTCTTGTAACCCTTTTATTTCTAGTGCTCTCTGTAACCAGATTTCATAGCAACCAAAGTCAGATGCTTGCTACCCACCAGATGAGTCTGTCAGCAACTGTTGGCAAGGAATGCTTTTCCTATTACCTCTCCAAGTGCCAGTTTTTACTTAAAAGGTCTGGTGTTATTGTGGAAATAGCCCTGCTGCCACCAGGCCCTGTGCCTCGGATTCTGCACTGACCACATAACGAGTATTGCTGGACTTGCTCCACATCTGTGGGAGGGTGGTTCTCAGGAGCCAGAGTGAGCAAATGCAATCCATGGACAGCCTTCTGATGGACTAGAGCTATTGTTCTTTCCAGCTTTTTTTGATTTATACTGTCGGTTACATTTGTAATTGCCCATAGTTCAGCTACTGGGCTGCTATAATGGTTTATAGACAAGACACATGGTGAATGTTTTAACTGCAAGTGTGGCCCTTTCTCAAGGGAAGGAAGTAACTGGCACTTGCAGAAAATATGAACGCTCAGTTATACTACTAAACAGTAGTGGCTATGTTCAAAATACCATTATATGTCTAAAAATTATACATAAGAAGCTAAAGATAAGCATCATGGTAGTCTGATTTGATGATGGAAGGGTGGTGTCTCCTGATTACTACTTCTTACTACTTTCATAACTCTTTGATTAAACAAATGCATGTAATTCGGTTTTTATGTACTCAAGTTTACAATGTAATTGTGTTCTGAAAAGGAAAATAAAATATATGAAAAGCTAGGGTCAGGACACTTGAACTTAATAGGTCCTGATTGCTCTGGAACACAGGGAAGGGGGAAGGAGGGTGACGTGCCTACCATGTATTGTAGGGTTTACTGGTGTGTCCCTAGGTCTGATATGGATGCACTGAGGAAAAGAACCTGTGGTTACAAAGTTTTCACCTCTGGGATAAGTTGCTACCTTGTAGACTCAACATAGGAAAGAAAATAGGATTGGGGGGGGGGAAAAAGTTTACCCTGTGTTCCTTCTGTGGATTCTCAAGAACTTGGTCATTCAATATGATTTGCTGTTTATTGCATGATATTGCTTTTTTTTTTCCTTTATTTTATTCTAACCCTTATGAACTGTATTTGGCAAAAATATACCAAAAAAGCATCATTTTTTAAATTGAGATGAGCATATTCAAGGAAGAAAACAAATCACCTAAAGGTGTGAAATAACTGAACTTAGTGTATGTTGAATTTTCCTCCAGATGGTTTTTATTCAGAAATAGTGAGTGCCATCATGGTAGCTTCATCTGCCAGAGAGGGACAATGGAAAGCTCAATCTTGGATGGAAGCTGAGAAGGCACACCTTGAAAATCCCTTATTACTCTAAAATTAAGCAATTGTATTGCCTTCCTAGCTGGGATAATTAGACAAGTAATTGAAGTGTACATTCTACTTGCAGAGATGATCAAAACGCCTTCCTTTGAAAGACTTTCTGTCTGTCAGCAAGAAGTGTGGTTAGATTAAAAGGACTGGGAACAGTCTGGGCTTCACACCCCCGTACACACCTTCATATTAATTGAAATGGCCTTTCTGCATAGGACAACTTAATGTGGAAAAAATAATTAGTGGACTATTTTCAGGAAATTCTAGTTACCAATTAGTGATTCAATGAAGAAGGTGTAATGGACACTAGGGTGTGTGATACCTTTAAATGTAGTCTCTCTCTTAAAAGTAATCCAACTTTCTCAAATGTTTTTTTCTTACCATTATTACTATTGCTCTTGAGGGTTACGTATACAAATCATCATCCTTTCTGTACCTAGAATGTGGCAGACACTTAAATATTGGGGTAATATTTTGTTTCTCAGAATAAAACAAAGTACACTGTAGTTTAGCATCTTTCACAAACTGTTACCTACCTCTAAAAATAAGTTTACTCAGAAGGAGGGACAGCTGAAATGTACGTATAGACACAAATATGTACAGAGGGGTTTTTCAGTCTTCTACCCTATGGGGGTCAGGAACCCGGACAAAAAACAAAATGTGGATTTCATTAGGTTCTGCAGTCATCTTCTAGTTAAAACAGTTTAAAATAGGCTTTGTCCACATATGAAAATGTTGACCTAAGTTACTCTCTGAACAAGTATGGTTAAGTGAATGTAAAGCTGCATTGTTTTTCCTACCTCATTTAAGCAATATTAAAAGTGAGGTCCCATGTGGGAATTTGCTACATTTTAAAGAAATTATTTAGGTTGGCCTGGCTTGTTTGTTTTCTCTCCCTCTGGGAAAAAAAAAAAGAAGACAGCAAGAAGTGTAGCCTCTTGCTGTGAAGGTTTTCATTCTTTTTCTCTCTACCTCATGCATGCACACATTGCTTTTTCAGCTAGCAAAGCCCATCCTTTCCATCAGTTTGGCTGAGGAACTGTCTCGTTGGGTGACACGGGCCATCAGCCAGCACACAGCCACCGGCAAAATGCTGGCACAGAAGCGCTCCAGTGCCCTAGGGATGCTGCCAGCCAGGAGCCTTGGGCTATGACCCTGGTGCACCCACTCCTGGTGCAACCTCCAGGTTGATGCCTGCTGACGCAGCTTTGACATCAACCAAAGCAGCCAGGTGCCTAAAGCCCCAGAGATGCAGTGGTGATGGAGTCCCAGAGGCTAACCTTGCTGGTGCAGGGTTAATAGCTGATAGGGTTAACGTGTGCAAGACAAAATGGTCTTCAAGGTGATTAAGTGCCACAGTGTCTTCATAGACAATAAAATGGCTGTCAGACAGGTTAGGAAAACTCTTCTGGGAAAAGCGAGCTTTTTTTAACCTAGAGTAGACCCAAAGAAATTAACATTTATACAGTAGTTAAAGTATAAATAGCTCAACATCGGAGATGATGAGTATATCTGAGCTTTTCATTCTAGCTGGCTTCATTTACTCAAGTATTAGATTTGACATATATATACACACACATAAGGAATAATAAAATGTTTAGAATTTACTGTTTTATGTACTGGTTACCCTATATCTGATGTCATTTTATACACAAGTTATTACTAGCAGAGTTCTGCATACTAGAATGGATAAACTTTATTTTCAAGTCTTCCAGTATATTCAGGATGCTGATTTAAAATGAATTCTTCTGTTGGCTGCTTTTTCGGTAATTGCTACCTGTCTTATTGTATGAAGAATGAAAAATGTTCCTAAGAAAATGATTTCTGAGGTTTATGCTCAACATAAAAGAGAGGTTATCAGTAAATCATACTTTTATATTCTCTGCATAGAGGTAGTATGCTGGGAGGCAGTATTTTATACTTGAACCAAAACGTATTTTTTAAAAAACCCAAACCCAAGTAACAAAACAAACCAAAAACCCTACATGACTTTAGAAGTTCTTATTTTTGTATATTCATGTTTAGATGTGCAAATGGTTTCACTTAACAAGCTGATGTGCTCTTTTTGAAACAAACTTCTATAGTTACAAAGTTGAGTTGTTAAAGATGGAGGTCACCTCTGAAAACTGTGGAGAAGAAAACCTTTTTGGTGCTCTGTTCATTCAAACATTCCAATTATTTAAACTGAGATTATAGTGATTAAATAAGTTATTCTGTAAGATAAGGGCCACCAACTTTCTCATGTTGTGGCAAAAATATTCCCAAGTTAGAAGTCAAATGTTTTGGTAGAAACTCAGGAGTGAAGAGGCTTTCGTAGCATCTGCTAATGAAACTAGTCAAGGCTTTTGGATTCAAGTCCGTTTTTTTTCTATGTTGGTAACAAATTTTATTTTGGTAAAAGAGAGCTTGACTATAGCCAAAAAGATATGAAGTCATAATACTGCTTCTGAAGTAAAAGAGAGGGTGATAGAACTTGCACTGTTTTCTGCTAAATTGGTTCACTATAGAAGCGTGGCCGCTGGTTTAGGGTTTCTGTAACATTGTTTATCCTCTGAAAAATACCCAGAGTTGTAACCTGATTGTACCATTGTGAGGAAAATCTGTCTCAACAGAGCATTGCTTGCAAAGTTTTCTTATAAGCGTTGTAGGATATTTTTATTAGCTTGAAGGACATTAAGCTGTATTCTTCTTTGGTTACTAGGGCAACAAAGAAGTCTCTGCTTCATACTAGACACACAAATTCTCTTCAGGCTATGCAATATTATATAAACTCTGGTATCTATCTGCCTTAGCTTCTACACAGGGATTGATGAGAGAGCAGAAATTCATGCCAGGTTGCTTATCTCTCAATCCCATTATTTTTATTTTACTTTTTATTGAGTTTTAAGTGTCCTGTAGCTAGGCTTATTGCAAAAGGTCAAATTCTTTAAAAAGTAAATAAATAACAACCATTATGGAAATGTAGTTCATATCTGTACATAACGGTCGATTCTGCAGACCAGGGAGTGGCAATCAAGTTGTCAGAGGTGAATTTTGTTATCCGGGCTTGTGTTTGTTTTCAGAAGCTACATCTGGGTAGCGCTGAAAGTCAGCAGCTCTGACTTGTTGGATTCAGAAGGCTCTTACTTCGACATGGAGGAGAAGCTGTTGCTTTTTGTCTAGTTCTGACTGGACGGCACAACACGATCATTTCTGAACTCTAATCCTTGGGAAGCAGGTGATGGTGCTAAGACGGTTTTGAATTAATTGTTAGGCCTATTCTTGAAGACTGTAAAAGTGTAATTTTAATGAGCTAGAGAAAATCCTATTAGAATAGTTTAAATAAGTTTTGCAGTGGGATTTTTATCAGTGATTATTACTTGGTTAAAGGAGTATAAGAATGTGTTCACTTTGAAGAGTGAAATAATACCTTATAGGACTACAGTCTTCCAGCCATTTTAAAATGCATGTGCATTCATCTCTTTTTGCTAGCCAAAGTTTTTACTTTGTGAATCCACCGAAATGTTTCGCTTTCTATAGTTTAAATAAACAAGGATAAAGAGATTGAAGTTGTCATTAACTTATGCCTGAGCCTTAGTTAATTCTATAAAATCTGGTTAATTCACTATGCTTTCATAATGCTAGGATATATGTCAAGCTGGAGTCCTGTAGGTATGATTGTCAGTTCCTCTACATAAACGAATAGCTATAAATAATTGTATAGCTTTGGCATTTGTTTGTCAGCCCATTTTCTATGGAAACAAGCTTTATGCAACTCAGTTGTGTGCTTGTCTCATCTTCCTCCATTACCTGCCAGTAAGTTTTGAATCTGTGGCAAAGTTAAAATAAACTAAATGCTGGAACAAATTCCCAAAGAGGTTGTGGAAGGTCTGTCCTTGGAGGCTTTGAGGACTGAACTGTACATAGCCCTGAGCAATCTGGTTGAGATCTCCTGGCTGACCTTGCTCCAAGCAGGGGATTGGACTAGTAACCTCATGAGGTCTCTTCCTACCCCAATGGTTCTGTGATTTAAAGTCTGTAAAGAGTTAGAACTTAATCATTATTTAGATTTCTATCTGAGTTCTTTGTGGGAAAGGGGCCCTGTCAGTGCCCTAGTTGCAGAAAGAACTGTGGCATGTGCTCAACCCTAATTATGGACTGGAGAATGGCAAGGGAAGAGTTGTAAGCAGAAGGAGAAACTAGAGCTTTAGGTATGAACATTGACCAAGTCTAAAACTGGACCTACTGTTGTCCTCATAAATTACTTTCCAGACTCTGTGCTTTGTAGAAGGGCTGGATGCTGCTTCAGCTTTTCGAAAAGGAATATTATCAATATATGTCTCAAAGATTTTTCTTTAACACGGCTACAGGCATAAATTTTTTTACATCTGAATTGGTACAAATCTGTTTGGTCACTTTCCTTCTCCCCCACCTTTTCAATGCTTCCTTATACAGTAGGTTTACAATGTATTTTAAAATTTTACAGTAATTCATCTAAAAGTTTGCATGTTAAGAGATATGCTTCTGAGAGAAATTTCTCATGACAAAACATATAGATAAATGGTAATGCATGTTAGGGTCACTGTTAAGTTCTTTGAACACAGCAGTGTAATAAATTAAAAATATAAAACAGCAAGAATTGTTAGATTTGCAATATGACATGCAAGAGGCTTTGTTTTCAATAGGTATCTGCGTTTTTCATTCTTTTTGCTAAGGGACCTATTCAGTCCCACATCATCAGGACAGGCAGGGGTTTTGGCTTGTAGAAGTTTTTTGGTTTGGTTTATTTGGTTGGTTTGGTGTTTTGTTTTTTTTTTTTTTTATGAAGAAGAAAGGAGGAGGAAAAATCCCTCGGTGTCAGCATAGGATTTAAGACATTGTGAGCCCTTACAGTTTCGGCTCAAGCCAGTGGAGTTGAAGTGAGGTAACAACCTTGGCTTTGTCCCACATGCTGTTGTTCTTGCTTCTGGTCTTAGGCACGCCTAATCCAATAGCTTTATTCTTTCTGCTGGCAAGCTTGATGTTGGCACAGAATCTGCCCCAATATATCTGCTCTCAATATTTGTAAAGAAAACCCAGAAATTTGTGGTGTTACATAGCCTACTGCTGAGAATAGCTGGAATGTGGGATGTCTTTCTCTTGAAGAGCGAGCAAAACTGCTAATGCATCCTTCAAGATGTTCAGGTGGCCTCCATTGCTAAGGATGGAATACCTCAGAACTGTTTATGTGCCATAGGCATTTGGAGGTTAAATCTGATGACTGTTGTTTTCTTCAGATGGAGAACAGAGATACAGAGTTCAAGGGATTTGCTAGAAATAGCGCAGGAAGTCTATAGCAAGGCATGGAACTGAACCCACATCTCTTCAATGGTGTGTCAGCACTCCTTTCACTTGATGTTTAATGTGTTTTTTGCAAGGTATCAGAGGATAAAGCGTAATTATAAGCGGTTACGTCTGAAGAAGAAGTGGTCTTTTCAAATAATTGTCTCTCTTTTTTTTTTTTAAGATTTTAAAATGCACCTAAAAGATACATGGTAGTCTCTTTAATTTTAGTATCTGCCACATGATGTACATTTTGGTAGGTACTGAAAACCTTGACATATCCACTCATGCTCATTATATTGGAATAAATATTAATGTATTAGCATGGCATATGGCTAAAAAAATATTTAAGGTCAGAAAACTAATATGTTCATTAAGTATAATTTTTAATTATGGACCCAAAGTTAAAATACTTAAATATGAGCCCTAATTTTCAATATGTTGAACCATTTCTACAGCTATTTTTGAAAATAGCATTTTTTTTAAAAATTAGCAAGTAGCAATTTTTGAAAAAATTAAATACTTTGCTTTAGAGTCTGGAAATTTTGAGCAATAATTTTGTGATTAAGCAACCATACTGTGCCTCATAATCTGTTCATAGTTTTATGGACAACTAGACTTCTTTTAAATGCAGGCTAAGTATAGAGACAGCAACTAAATGAAGTCGATGCACCTGTGAGAATCTCACATTTTGTAGGACATTCTGATTTTTCTGTTGCTTTTGAAAATGAGAATTAGGAAAAAGTGGGAAAAGTTGATGTATAAAGTCAGGTAAAACACTTGCCTTGCATTTATATAGCATTGAAATTTGTGGTTATTGCTTCTTAAACTCTTCTAAGGAGTAGAAAATTCTTATTTGAAATTTCCAGTGATTCCTAGTTGCTAAATGTGGCCAGAACTTCAGGATTTCAACAAGACAATGTTGATGATTGGTGTAGAGAGGGAACTCAAGGATTAAAATATTGTTTGAATACACACACAGCAAACCCGCTGCTAAGCAGGTAGATGTTATATATCACTAAAGTCTTTTCAGTCTTGATAATAGGCTTTGGTATTAGATAGGGACTGTAGCTATAGATACTAGGGAGAGGTGTCCTGTTAGGTGAATGCTAACCTCCTGTTTGCAAAGGCTTTTCAGCATCTGAAATAGCAGTGGATGAGAACTACTGTTGCTCCTGTCATAGGCTCCTTGTCATCCCCAGCACTCAAAGTGCTGTTTGCTTCTCACTACTTATGCCAGAGTTTTACTGCAAGGAGGAATAACATAATTGGACATAGCTTTAGCATTTATGGAGTTCTGCAAATGTGCTGAGAAAAGATCTACCTAAGATTTTTATGATCAGGGATTTTTCTTTAGGACTTCCCTTCAGTGAATAATCAACTCTTTTCCCATAAGGCATGTTATGGGGGTTGGACTAGATAGTCTTCAGAGGTCCCTCCCAACCCCATATCATTCTGTGATTTTGGCAGGCCATTAAATTTTCAGACATATTTGTTGGTTTACCATTTAAGCAGGTGACAGAGCTGAAGATAGGCTTTATCTGCAGGGACTTGCAGAACCAGGCTGAACATGTGGAAGGAGCTTATTGTTATTCTAGTTGCCCCATGAGATCTTGGATGCAAAAATCCTCAACAGATGAGAATTTCTCTTTGAAGTGATTGGAAATAACCTGGAAAGTTCTTTGGCATCCTTCATGCAGAAATGATGTGCATCATCCTGCTGCCTCTGTTGCAGCAAAGGAATGTAGGTTTACTAGATAGCCTTTGAATATGTGTATTGGATAGTACCATCTGCCATTCTTGTCCCTTGGAGGTTCTCAGCTGTAAGCTGCCTGTAAATAATGTGTTCAAGTGCTTTGGTTGAAAAGTGCTAATAGTAACAGTTGGGAAGCAAATATATATAGTGCTTCATTAGATTGGGTTTTGTTGTTGTTGTTTCTTGGGCTTTTGCTTGGAAGAGAACTATTTCCTCTAATTACTTACAAGCACAGCACCAAAGGTGAGCCTGCCAAACAATTTCAGCAGAACTGGCATTGGTTGAGACTTCTTCTAGACCTTGTAATCAAGCTGGAAAGTGTAACCTGACTATAACAACCACAAAATTGGATTGGCTTTAAAGTATTTTATTTAAGTTGAGGTGATTATTTCCAGAAAGTTTCATGTACAAGAACAAAGGCAGTTTCTGAAGCCTCCTCAAAAGTGATATGGTATGGTGGTTATTTATTATTCTAATATTATTCTTCAAGTTGTTTTACAGTTATTTAATTTGCTGTCTGATGAGTAAGTACAATTATCCTGACTTTGTATACCTCAGTCTATCCATCTGAAGAGTTTGTTTCCCAAAGGCTATATAAGGAGTTCATGTCAAAGCCTAGAACAAAATGTTAGATCCCCAGTCCTGCAATTAGGCCATACACTGTTCTTTATAGCAAAATAATTCATGACTCAGCCACCTAATTGCAGTGGGACTTCCAATAAGCTCTTTAACACCTACTCATTTATAAAAATTATTTTAAGACTCTTTTTTTAGTTGGGAGTTGTTGCTTAAGTAATTAAATCCTTACACAATATAGCTTACAAAACTGAATATTAAATGCAATTAATTGGTAAACTGGAATGACTTGTTTGCATCAGAATGGTGGGGGGGTTTACAGCTGTTCTGTATGGATTTACCCTAAAGCTGTAATCGTTTTCATTGGAGAGTGAAGTACTCAAACTTAGCAGAAACTTACTTATTTCTAGATTTACATATCTATCTACGGACACATTCTATACATGTGTACAGGTATAGGCACATCTTCATTGCTGTATAATTGCAGGACTCCATGGCAAAAGACATAGTTCTGCAGACTGAGGCCCTGCTGTTAATTTAACTCAATGCTAAAATTTTTAAAGCTACCAAAATATAAGGAATCAGGGTTCAGAAAAAGTGAAAAGTCCTCTCTACTTAAATTTCTTAAGACAAGATGGTAATTACTTTAGAATTACGTACATATTTTTCCTCCTGCTTTGGTTCAAGAATTGGAAGCTTTCAACAAAGGGTTAAGATTGTTTGTTTTCCCCTTGACAATTCTATGGTCTTGCTTCCTCTTGTCCTGGTGTTTGAGAGGCTCAGAATCAGACTAGGGAACACTGTGTATCTTTGCTTATCCTCGGAAATCGATGTGAGTTTTAATCATTGAGGATTCTGCATTAAACTTCCAAGGAATTGTGTGAAAAGGATAGGAAAAGGTCTTAATAGTTAATTTGGAATATGTTCTTTCTTTAGTGAGGAAACTTCAAGTTATGACAGATTTTACTACAGGCAATCAAATTTTGCAAGTTACATTACAAATAATGTTTGGTAATAATTATGTATGAATTAGTAAACAATCTAATAGAGTTAACTGTTGGTTTTAATACTTTATTTCATATTGCACAGAATTATTCTATTATTCTACTGTGTATTTTGGCAGGATTCTCACAAAGTTTTTTGTAAGTCTAAAATGAAGAATAATTGTTTTTTTCAATTCTTGCTTTTTTTTATTCTTAATTTTTATTATTTTCACTGGGTGTCATCTTTGTGTTTATCTTTGTCCAGTGACAGCTCTAAAGAGAAATTTGAAAAGTATCTTGTAAAAGAGATTCAGATGTGGTGTCAGGTACTGCCCATGTTTTTTCCCTTTTTGAATAAGATTGGAGGTAGGAAAAATGAGAGGTAAAAATCTCTGAAGAACATTTACATACCATTCATCTCGAGACTTTCTAAATGTTTTAAACTGTTATTCAAAGTATACATGCTAACCTAAACGGAAAAGTGGGTGATGTATGTGCCGTGTGAGGTAAGATAAAATATAGAAACTACTTATTGCTGTGTGGCGTGCAAGGCTGTGTGGTTAGTGGTGCATTGCTGGACCACATAAAACATTTCAAGTCCATGTATTTATTGATTCCACATAGCTATGTTGTCCGTCCTCAGGAAAACCAAGGGACTTATTGTGGCCTGTTTGTCCCAGAAGCTTGTTGAAGATGGATAGCAGGGTGTTTTTTAAGCACTGAATCAAGCTATCTGGGACTGGGAAATTCATGCTGATTGTCTTTTATGGAGCGATGACCGTATCTTGCCAGTAGTGATATCCTAAATGTGACGGTATTTGACTATGCACCGGTGTCTTTCATGGGGCTATAAATGACTGCAGTTGTATCATCTCTTCAGGAGTTCCCACTGCTCTGTATCTATCCTATTGTAGCCTAAGATGGTGAGATCATTTAAACAGGGTGAAGTACCTTGTTCTTTAAACGTGTTCTGCGAACACGTGTGATTGGTCTTGCAAAAATGTGTTCCTGAAGAGGTCTTGAAAAGTCAAGCCTTCCCGTGCTGCATTTGAGTATATTTCTTAGAGGCTCTGCTGTGATGCTTGCCCTAGAATACCTACTGCGCTGCACAGATACAGAGGAAACTGGCAGCAGTGTTCATTTTCAGGTGGCCCTCATGCTTTTCATTAAGGAACGATCAGCTGTGCTTAAAACGTTTCAGCAGTCCTGGAAAATTAGATTTTCCTGATTCAGGAACAAGGAGAAGAACTGTGCTGCTTTCAGCACTAAGCGGACAGGTGGGGGGAGATGGGCTGCACTGAAAGGCAAGACCTTTGCCCAGCTCTCATGGTGGGCTGAGCTGCCCTCACGCATCCTGACACGGCAGCAGCACTCTGATTTTCCAGGGCTCTGGTAGAAATGGTGGGGTTTCAGCCTCTTCTGCTCTTCTAAAAGGATTTGTGAATAGGTTAGATCCTACTTGAAGCTTTTGGAACGATTTGTGAATTCCTGGGTTTGAGTTCTGTGGTTGTATGGAAGGGTTCTGCATCGCTGCTTGGGCATTGCAAAGTAGCTCTCTCTTTTTTTTTTTTTTTTTTTTTTTCCTTTGTAAAGAAGCTATTTTCTTCTTGGGTCACTGCAATTTAACAGGGTGAAAAGCCTGTGAGGAAGAAATGTTCTTCTTTCCTTCAAATTTCATTAGAATCATGTAATTCCGCCACATCTGAGAAATCACCTCAGCAGTGAGTATGCCAACATCTGGCCAGTCCAAAGCCCCACAAATAGCGAGTGGAGCCTCCAGGGATAGGCAGAAGTCACCTCTGGCAGCATCAGTAGCCATGGTAAAGAGAGTGTTGAGCCAGGGATCTCCCTTGTACTCATCAGAAAGTGAAGCTGGAAGTTCTTGCAGTGTTGAGAGGTACAGGGTGGAGAGCCAGCTTGAACTTCAGAGCTTGTAGAGCTTGATCTAGTCGAGAGCTAGGGTTTTCCACAGTGTGTTACTGGAACTCAAAAGCTGGGAAGCACAGTGTGGAGATCCTTAGGGACTCCCAATGCAGACAAGCAAGGGCCAGAAACTACATGGAACCACATAGTTTCTGTAAAGACCTTTTTGTTCATGTAAGGCACTGTCCAACAAACAGTCTGTCCATCATCATCTTGGTATTTGGAGAATACAATACATATATGTGTGGTCTGGCTCTCCCATACTCAGCTTGGACCTGGCAGGACTGATACTGAACTGGAGCTTGTAAGCCCAACTGGAGCTGGTCTTTCACTCAGTGTCCATGGACTGTTTTCCCATTATTTGCCATATTCCAACCTCCATTATTCTAGATAGTTGATACGGACTTTCCTATGTAAAAAGACAAATTGCATGACTCTGTCTTTATATGTTTGTGTATATATTATAGACAGTTTCTATATATATTATAAGCAGGCATAAGGATATATATGTTTTATGTAGAGTCATAGAGTTGTCCAGGCCAGAAGGGACCTCCAAAGGTCATCTAGTCCGACCTCCCTGTAGTCAGCAGGGACACCCCCAGCTAGACCAGGTTGCCCAGGGCCTTGTTGAGCCTCACCTTGAATATCTCCAGGGAAGGGGCCTCAACCACCTCCTGTAAATGTATACAATGTAAATGTATATAAATGTAAAATATGTCACACAGGATATGTATATAAAAAGTATATTTTTTTTAAAGTTGACTATTCACAATTTAGGTAATACAAGGATGTATTTTGCTAGAGTAACTTCATTTTTGCCCTGTGAGGAGGTATTTGATAAGATGACATAATGAAAGTTTTGCAGAAACACTTTCTTACACAATTTAATGTTATAAAGTTGTTATTGAATGACTCTGGATTATAAAGTGAATAAGGCTATTGACTGTAGGATTCCCATCTCATTTTAAGTAGTGAAGGTAGGTAGTGAATAGGGTAAATGCAAGAGGTAAAAGCAGGAAAAAGAAATACAGACAGAAAAGTGCTTCTGTCTGTTCCACCAAATGGTTCCTAGATGGTTCTGTGCAAATAAATGAAATTAGATTGTTCATATGTATCCTGTCAGCTCATCAGTTCTTTCTGTTCTGCAGCACAAAACTTCACTCTTTCCACTGTTCCATTTTCCAGGTGCTGAGTATTCATAGTAAATGGATTTCAGATACTTAGTTACTCAGTTTTTCTAGAGTTCCTAAACCTTTTTAAGCACGTGAATATTTCAGTGGAACTAGCTATAAATCTGCAACAAGTGTGGGAGTTTTTTCCTCATATGTTTCTCAACAAATTGGAGTGATCTTGCAGAATGAGAAGTGATCTTGTGTGTTTTAATTCTGGCTCGTGTACTTCTTCACTGAATGTTTCTCAAGTGGAGGCTTTGAATTTCTCAATTTTTCCCACTGGTAAAATTGAGAAGAGGCAGAATACCTGGAGGAGCTCGTGGGGGGAAGTTTGTGGCCCTCAGATACTAAGAAATGCAGTGAAGGTGTACCTGATTCCCCTTTCATTGAAGGGTTTTTAATGCTGTACAGCAAATAAAATAGGACGCATGCATCTGAACAATAAAGATAAAAAGAAATTGCTGTCTTATCTGTTGAATGCCATCCATCTTATGTAATTAAAGACTATGCTATCATGTGTTTAAATGCGGGAGGACAGATTTCAAGATGCTTGTGTGTATTTTGGTACTTAATTAATGGCAGTTTAGCTCTTGCAAGAGTTCCAAAGGTATCGTTGTGCTAAATACTGTATATTCACGGAGTAAGAAATGGATTGTGTCTGTTCAGACGGTAAACAAGGAGAGGATAAATGGTGAAAGTGAGGGGAATTTTCTACCATTATTGACCACAGAGCTAGACTTTGGCGTAAGTGACATTCCCATAGTTAGCAGAGACATAAGGAAGTTTAGAATTTCAACTGCATCTTGGGACATAGTTGGACCAATTTTTGATACTACTGCGGTGGTGGAAGAGTTGCTGAGGTGATTTGAGAAGTTACTGCCCTTCTGTCCTCTCTGACTCTGTGGGAGCCCGTCATCCCTGCAGCAGAGCCGACAGGAACACGCAGATTCCCTGTTCCAGCGCAGAGCCTTGACAACGGAGTTGAAACACGGCTGGTAGATGTTTCCCTCAAGGAGCTGAGGCACATGCACCAGCTCTGCTCTCCTGCCCTGCCTGGGAGGCAGGGAGGGCAGGTGGGAAGGATGAAGGAGGAGTAATAAGTGGCTTAAGGACAGTGGTAGCTTCAACTGTTGGAGGTGTCAGCTATGACAATTGTCTGTCCACAGCTCGGTCTTACTGGAGTGATTTGACTCAAAGCAGTACTACTAAGCTAATACAAAGTAGAAAATCAGGTTTAAATTAAGAGGGAACCATCTTGTTTCTCTTAGATCTTCGTTTAGTTCAAGTGCTAAAAGCCATAATCAGTTTTTTCTCTCAGTCCTTGTTGCTTTCGTGAGAAAGTCCTTGTAAGAGTATTTTGGAAATAAGCCCAGTGTTTCCTTCTCTGCTATGGCAAATATGTAAATTTAAAATCTGACTGAACACCGATTTAGTTCCATGTCTGAAGAAGGGTTTGTGCATGTAAGGATGGAAAAAAAGCCACTAAGGCAGGCATTTTAATTTTTAAAAAATTTGGCAATCGTCCCATCACAAGGAGGTGCAAAATAATAAATTCCTTTATAGCTTGTATGATCTATTGTCCTGTCCAAGTTGATTATGAAGCAGAACTGTGATAGTATTGCCTGGAACTTTTTTCTTCAGCTTGTTTAACTGGCATAATGATGTGAATGCTGCAAGGGAGAGTTATATATTCTCTATTAGCTAATACATGTTTTTATATAACAGTACTTTGTATGTATACGGTACTTAAAGTGGGCTATGTTTCGTGAAATTTCAAACAAATGTCCTGGCTCTTTGGTTTTCTTCCTTTTATTGCTAATCTGAGAGTCCTGTATATATTAACCAAAGATAAATGTTACCTTCAAGAGGGAGAGTGATGCATCCTTATCAGAAGCAGGAAATCCAATGTGATACCTGTTCAGGGAGAAGAAGGATGTAAGATTGAAGGGAGGGCTGGACATCCATCCTGTTCTTACACCCTAACTGAGGTTGCCAACATAGAAAATATTATTACGTTACTTGGTTTTGTTGTGTGGCAGTGTTCCTGGCAGATTTCCTGGTGGGAAAGAAAATTCAGAGGAGGAAGCATTCCCTAGAACTCTTAAGAAAGCTCTAGGGGAAAAGAGATGTGCAACAAATTGTTAGAATGTGAAATATGCAAAGTATTTTTTCAATGTAAAATTTTAAGATCATCCAAATGTCTCTTTCCTGTTGGGTCTCTGCTGTTTGCAAATAGATGTTTACATTTGAAATGTTGCCATTTTTAAAAATATAATTATTGCTGCTGTTTTTGTTTTTGTTTTTTAAAAACTGTAGGTATGAGAAGGTGCCAGTAATTCTGGTTGGTAATAAAGTGGACCTGGAAAGTGAGAGAGAAGTATCATCGAGTGAAGGCAGAGCCTTAGCTGAAGAATGGGGCTGCCCCTTTATGGAGACCTCTGCTAAAAGTAAAACAATGGTGGATGAGCTCTTTGCGGAAATTGTTAGACAAATGAACTATGCAGCACAGCCAGACAAAGATGATCCATGCTGTTCTGCATGTAATATACAATAGCATTAAAAATGACCTAACCTGGACTTAATTTGGAGAAATTTTGTAAGGTGGTAAAACTGTCTACTTCACTTCCTGGTTTGTGGGTCACTTGAAATACATCTGTAGTGAAGTAGCAACATTAACTCAGAGCTGAGCATTGAAAGTCAATCACTGACTCTGAATATAATTGGGTTAAATGACCACATCTCACCCGTTTTTTCCCTTTGAGCACCTGCAATTTTATGGCATCGCCAGTTGATCTACAGGGTCGTTCCAGTCAAGCGTGCGTGTGTTGTCATGTCAGACAGCAACAACAGCAGCTATTTCCGAAGAAGCTGGAAAACGTTTGGAAGTGGGAAACAAAAGCGGTGGAGAGGACATCTCTGAAGACCATTCACAACTAGCGTCAGCGTGAAAAGAGATCCAAGTCTTTCGGTGTCTAATTGCTTCAGGACGTGTGCTATCACTTGTGGCCAAGTTTGTTCAGTCAAATACGTTGATTTCACCAGAACTTCTGACAGTGTTAGAGGAAGAGGCTACCAGAGACCTATATAGTTTGGATTTTTTTCAAAATTGATGCTATTATTTCTACACTTTATCCCACATCTTGAAATAGAAAACATTGAATCAGTGTGTGAAATTGAGAGGCAAGATCTGAAAACAAATGACGGGTGAAGAAACAGTCTGGCATTGGAATGTTTTAAATCTTTCATTTTGCTGCTCAAAAATGGAGGATCACTTCAGGTTTTGGTCTGCAAAAAGCCAAACAAACCCTCTGTTTACAAAGCAGGAAGCATCTTTATTTATCACTTTACTGATCCAGGAGGAAGCAACTGTGATGAAAAAAATTTGCTGAGCCTTACTAACAAGGAACACTTTAATAGATTAACTAGTACCATCTTGTAAGGAAAATTAAGCCATGTTGCATCCATATGTTCCCTTCTGCAGAAACCTCGTGGGACAGTACGAACATCCTGCATTTTTAAGTTTGTTAAAGACAACGGTTTCTCTTGCCTTTAAGGGCTACGTTCTCTGGTGTGATCCCTAACTAACCTTTGAAAATCAAGTTTGCTATTTGATAGCTTTAATGTTGAAAACTTAAATTGAATAATCATGTGAAATCATTTGGTTCAGAGGTGAAATAGTTACAGTTGTAATTCCTTAGGTGAGTGTGGAAATGGCTGTTTCGTGGCCTGACACACTAGTCAAAGGTTGCCCCAATTATTGGAGTGTTAAATGGTGGGAGCAAATATTTTATTTTGAAAGGATGCTCGAGCTCTGACTTGCTAGTTTCATAGCAGTGAAGTATTTATCATTTGCATGACTAATGGCACAGAAATACCTATTCCGAAGTCTTACAATCAAAGTATAGAAACGTTTTCAATCACAATGTTTAGATTTTAAATGCTGGAGAGATTGTCTTGAGCTGGATCTTTTATAGGTAAAATTGGCCATAAAAATACAGAGTCACTGAGCCTGTGGTCTAAATAACACCATGCGTTTATTAGTTTTTCAATCTTGTGCAGTAACAGTGTAGTTCCTTGTGTTTAAATGAGTGAAAACAGGGGTGCTGGGGTGTGTGTGTGTGTGTGGTGAGCGTGTATGTGTGTGTGTATATGGCCCTTAGAAATGCTGTAATCGGAGTTAGGTTCGAGAGTTTTGCCTCCATCTGCAGAACTTCCTAAAAACGCTCTCATCTGCTACAAAGGAAACTTGAGTACAACACGCTTTGCTGATTTCCATGCGTAAATATCCTTAACATTTTGAATTATAGTTCCATGGATGATAACTAAAGGAAGTCATATGAATGGAAGAGAACTGGCCATCTCTGCCCTTGACCTTTCCACAACCAATGTATCGAAGGGCATTAGATGTCACAAAACATTAAGCCTTACTAGAACGTATATGTAGCCCATTTCCCATCTACCTTGCAGAGCTTTTGTTACTGTACTTTGTTCTCTTAGGGAGATAGGCACACCGTTTATTTCTGGCATCTGAATGCCCGTTTTGGGTGCTCTGAATCGCCCACCTAGAGGCACCTACCTCTTTCCATTGACTATATAGCAAACTTAGGCTTTTCACTTTGGTCCTCCGAGTCACACAACTTAGATGCCTAAACTAGATGGTATGAATGTTCTCTTACCCCCCGCCCACCCACTGTGTCAGCCGCCATGCTTAAGCGAGACATAAGATGTTCAATTACTGATATTTCAATGTCTAAAATACCTAGATTGGGAAACGGTTTATTGAGCAGTACAAACTTTGTAAAACAGCTTGTCAGTGTGAGATCCACTGCATAACTACTCAAAAAAAAATAATAAAAAAAATCCCAACCCCAAATGTGAAACTTGAGTTGGAAGCACATGTTATGCAATGTTATTTACAGAGATGTTAAAATCTTACCTCACAGATTGTTCATCAACCAAGAAAATGGCATGAAGTACAATATGAACAGCCTAATGTGAAGTTCATAATATAAAACAGATGGGAAAAATTGCACAGTAAATTTTTTAACAGAAAATATTAATGAAAATATCTCCCAGTCTTATTTCTTCATTACACTTTTATATTTTCAAAAACATAGGCCGTATGTAAACTACCACACGATGTGGCGGGTGGAGGTGTGGGGGGAGAAGCATAAGCGTTGTTTTTCGTTGTATAGTTCTGAGGAAGTAGTTATGCACTATTTATATTTCCACTAATGTGAAGATAGTGGAGCTTGAATCAATGACAGTTGCACTCGACAGAGATTTTTTCAAATTATAGGGGTAGCAGAAAGGGAGGCACGTGAGCCACACGGCAGCTGCGTGGCCACCCTGCGGGAGTCATTGGTCTTGGGTCACTGTTTCATTTGTACCCTGGTAGGATTACCAATTATAGTATTTGAAAGTTTCTTATAACATGCCTTAAAATATTATGATTTGTTCCAAAGACCCGCTATTCCTTTGGCTGTTCTTGTAGAGCTTTGTACTTTTCTACAAAGACAGCATTTCTCCAGTTTTGTTGGTTTTGGTTTTGTTTGTTTTTTTTTTTTTTAAATGTTGCAACTTTTATTCTTTTAAGCTATGATAGTGAGAGCAACTGTTTCCTCTTTCCCTTAAAAATATACACAAAAACTAGTCAAAGCAAACAAACCAGAATCAGATCAAGGGTATTAAACATGACTTGCATTGGGTTTTGTTTTGGTTTGTTTTTTTCTGTTGTGTCTGTCCATCCGCCCGCCCCCTCAGAGCATCAAAAAAAATTTTGGTGATGTTTTCTGTTCTGGTTCTAGCCTCTCCCTAACCCCAGTGCTACAGTTGCCATTACTTTTCTGTGGGAAAACTACTGGTATTTGCTTTCCTGTATAGAATGTTGCCTAAAGATGTCAGCCATTTGGTTGGGGGGTTTTGTGCATGTTTGTTTTTTTATTTTGATTTTTTTTTTTTTTACCAGTGTGCTGTCAAAGCACTGGTTAGGCTTTAATTGTGAAACTCCGCAACAAAAGCAAATGTTTGACAACTGCAGGAGGCTTTTATCTGCATTGTTGTGCATCTGTTAATTCTTGATCAGGGTTTGAAGACTGAAGTGGGTTCTGGAATCAGGCTTAACACTGTTGATTTGGAGTTTCCTAGGGGTGAATTAATGTATTTCACAGTTAATTGTTGAGCTCTAATACAACTGGCAACTTAAAATGGGGCAACAGTTTGTTTTGTAACAATGTCAGTTGTTTAAACCTTGATGTTTCAAATAAAACAAGAATTGTACATAGAACTCAATGCAAACTCAGCAGTTGTATTTGGAGTTAAATTATTTTAACAAATAAATTTATTTAATGAAACCTCCCGTGCATTTCCTGAATTGTCTATTTTGATTTGATCAACAAGTTCATGACGAGGGCTACCCAGTCATTCCAAACAGCACTGTCAACCATTTGCAAATCAGCTAAATATTTCTTGCCAAAATGCTCTTCTGGTACAAATTAAATAGCAATAAGTAAAACACAAATATAATTTCATTTTTCTGGATGGATGCGTGTTGTGATTTAAGGCATGAGTTTAATAAAGAACCACAGCAAAGGGGTGGGGTTTTTTTTTGTTCACCTCTTTTCTTAGAGGGACATACATTGACAACAATCAGTAAAACTCAGCAAGAGCCATATCTTATCAAATACTATAGTTGCTCTCTCTCTATGCTTACTGTAAAATAAAATAATGTACTAATTTGATCAATATATGATATAGTTAATACACAGAATGACTTTTATAACATGGAGGTTGCAAAGGGTTAAAAAAGCATTGTTTGTTATATCAGCTGTTCAATTGAATGTTTTGGAGGCTTTCAGCACTATACAAAAGGAGTTAGTGTTAGAAAGAACTTCAAATACAATTAGCGTGGCAGAGATTTATAAATGAACAGTTGAGCTAATGCTAACAGGATTATTCTAGCCAATTGACACTGATCAGCAGTTACACTTCAGTCATGCCAGTACGGCTAAAATACCCTGTTTTCAGTAATGATGGGTGCTTGGTCATCTCTTGTTTTCATGTCATGCATGCCAGGAGGAACAAGAAGCCTGAGGCTGGCACATCTTAAAGGCTCCTGATTCTATAGGTAATATAGGAGGTTGACACATATTGCTAATTTTGAGGTTTTGATTTGCCCATTCATTCTGTAAACGAGTTCCGGGAAACTTTTGCTGCTGGGTTCTTGCAGTCCCGTTTACTTAGTAATATCCTTTTGTTTTGCCTGAGAGGATACCTATAAAGGGACAACAGGAATTCAATGGGCTATTCTGAACAGTTAAAAAAAAAAAGGCAATGTGTTACATGCTCTTTTTGAATAGCGGAATGACTAGGAAACTTTTGAATACTTAATTCTTTCTTTTTTTTTGATGGCTACTGCAGGAAACTTGTTAACTCTTTGAGAAAGCCTCATAAAATATTTTGATTGGAAACAAATGTTTTGTTATCTGTCTTCTATGGGTGCCGGTCTTACTGGATCACCAATCTTTGGTCACTTCTTTTGTTGCTTGACCAGGGAGTCACTGGACTACATCTTCTATCTCAAATTACTTCCAGTAGCATTCTCTTCCTTGCTCTTTACCTGCTGCCTTGGGCTTTCTTCTCCATCGAAACAGCATCCTTTCGTCTGAGGGCAAGAAGAATTTTTCTGAAATTGCTGAGAACTGTTTTTATTGCTCTGTCTGGCTCACGCAACTGTATTCGGTACGTAGTCATGTCTTCCTTTTGCAGGCTCCAACTTGATCATTCTCTTTTAACGTAATTTTCCAGTTTCTGTTGGCTCTGTTTGGATGGATTAACGTTCGAGTTGGCCATCTTCTACATAATTCCTGTTTTGCCATGAAACCTGCAGAAAGACCGTTTCTGGTTTTCTGCGCTAATTGCAGTCACAGAATTTGCAGACATTTTGAGCTGCAGGTTTTTCATCTCTCTTCATAGGGAGGTCAGTTACTGCCTGCGTGAATATGTCTGGATTTTGAGTCCAGTTGTTACTTAATTGGGCTTTGGTTGTCTGATGGTCAATACAACATGTTTTTCTTACCTTCTCCCAGGGGAGATAAAAAGTGTCAAGTTAGTGTAACATTTAAAATGTTTTGTTTGGTTTGGGTTTTTTTTTTGCCTATTGGTGCCTATAATTACACTCACCATGTGGTTTTTTTAATATTTTCAAGTGGCACTTTTACTGGAAAAGTGACCGTAAAAGCGCTATCTCAGTAGCTGGGCGACCTAACTGCATACAGAGCTGTATCTCTGCCAGCTTGGCTGGATTTTCTGTTTATTTGCCCAGCAAAACCATCCCAGCTCGGACGCGGGAACCGGTGTTGCCCCAGCAATGTCTCTGAGGCAGAGCCCACACCCACAGTGGGACACGCGGTGGGTGGCATCTACAGGCTGGATTCGAGGTGGGTGGAAGTGGGAAGAGCCGCGTTGCTGCGAACCAGGCACTGTGCGATAGCGGAATCGCTAACGGCGAACCCTCATCCCACACTCCGCTGGGGCTGGTTTTTCTGTGTACTGTCAAGCACACGCCTGTGGGTTTGAGTGGAATACAAAGCAGTTTGGGGAGCACTGAGAATTTATTTCGAACTTTTCACGGCGCGGTGACCGCGTGTGGTAGGCGACAATGACATGCCTGCCTGCTCTTCTCGGGACTGCTTGCGAGGTCGGACGGCCACGTAGGAATCCCCCCCGAAGAACGGAAAAGTGAGGTGGTTAACCAGCAGGAGTGAAGGGGAATGGGGTTGGATCTAGGTGAAGAGGTGAAAATATAAAACTGGAACATTGTTCAGGAAAAATACATAGGTAGACCGATGGTCTGTGTTTCTCCCATTCAACATAACACTCTAAGGTTAAGAGTATTCCTACACAAAACCACTTATTAGCTGAAGTTAGTGGGTCAATCAGATAACTGGCTCTTAAGAGTAGCCTTCTACAAGGCATTTCTCTTAGTTGAAAGAACTATAACGCTGCTTCTTGAGATGCTGAAGGGAAAGATTCTGAATTCTTCTTTTAGAATCCTTGCAGAGTTTAATAACCAAAAGATGTTATCCCTAAAAGTCATCCCCAAATACTTGAGACCTTACCCCAATTACCAACACCAAATACCAGCACCTTAGCTTTCC
>JAHREE010000279.1:12885314-12903707 GCA_033628505.1 Tringa tobata | reverse complement strand
GCACCAGGAGAAGGCAGCCCCGGTTTCAGAGCTCTTTGGTTTGTCTGGAAACATAACATTTGTAAAAATGTCATGTTTGTCAGTGTGGAGGAAGGATAGTGACAGGGAAGATTTACTGCTCATCGAGGTACATGGCTCTGCACCTTAGGCAAGTCACCTTTGCCGTTGGGTGAGCATCCTGTTCTCATGTTCAGCTCTTTTTTCTACGTGCAAAACAACTTGTTTCACATAAGACAAGAGAGATTCTTCTTGTTTTGTTTTCCTTTTTTTTGTTGTTTTTTTTGTTGTTTTTTTTTTTTTTTAAATCTTGTCTTGGCTTTGCACGTAGCGGCCACTCTGTGTTCCTGAATCAATAGTTCATGGCAGAAGCTGCTTATCCCTCGCTCTAGGGAGACACTCTGGCTCAGAAGTGTACAGAGCCTCTGAAACACAAAAACTATAAACCCCGTTTGCGTGTTTATAAATGGCAAAGATTTCCAAGAAATTATGAAGACAACACTTTTAAAAAGTTTGTAATGCTGCCTCCTCATTAATTAAAATTTTTCATTTGTTCCCAATTTTGGCACATTTGTCTAAAAAACCAACCAAACAGTAAAAAACAAGCAAACAAGATAGAAACCAATTTAGGTTTCCTCATCTTTGTAACTCCAACACAAAAACTCAGCTACTATTTGTCACCTTTATGCGTCCAGCAACCTATAAATGCAAATAAAAAGGAGGGAAAAGGGAAGACTTGGGGGAGGGAGGGAAGGAGGGAGGGAAGGGAGATTGAGCTTGGATGGCAGTATCAAAATAATTCATAAAGATCCCTGATCAAGTATAAAAAGAAGATGGTAGAAGCAGGTGATCACTCTGGGCTCGGTGATAGTTGTGATAAGAAAAGTTCAGAAAAAAATGAGCGGGGTCTGCCACATTGTACGTGTGCTGGGTGATGAGGAGCGCGCCCCAGCAACGGTGCTGGATTAGCATTGCAGCAGCTGCGAGATTCACCTTCTTTAGCAAAGCTTCCCTGCAGACCACAGCTGGGATTTAGCATGTTTAGAAGCACAGCTACTTTAACCGATCACGTAGTTGCTCCTAAAACTGCGTTTTTCTTAAAAAAAAAAAAAAAAGCCCAACCTTCAGGTGCTGTCCATCACAGAGGAAGGGTGAGGTGCCATCCTCATCTTCAAGGTGTTGGCCAGGAGCTGCACAACCAGAGCATGCTGAATACTTGCTCTGCCTTGAGAAGCCACCACGGATGATGTTTCCAGATAATCTGGGCTAATCAGGGTGCCGTGATTTCAGAGGTCACTGCTCTGCCACCCTGTGAGAGGGGTATGGTCAGTACCAACTCCCGACCAGCTGCGAGTGGGTACGGTCCCAAAATCTCTCTGCTAGCAGATTTCTTCTGGATCAAAAGCCTGTGCTGTTTTCTGTCGCATCGCCCAATCCGTGCAGTAATCGACTGACCCAAAGATCACCCAGTAGCTGTTTGTGCTCTGTGTGAGAAACAATCTTTGAGATCAGGCCTCTTAGACTAATTAAGCAGAGATCCCCTCTAATCCCCTTGGAGCAGACCTCCCATTCCCCTGGCTTCGCGCGGACAAGCTCTACGAAAGCTCTGGCCGTTGCCTGATGGATGAAGCAACCGTGTGCTGGCCGAGACAAACATTCTGCCACAGGTGTATCGGAGGGGTCGTTCAGCATCCGCCCTGTCCGATTTGTGAGGATGTTTGGATGCACTCACATCACCGAGTTGCACACAGAGCAAAGCGTCTTGGTGCCCCAGCGAGCGCCATGTCCTGCTCGTGTTGGTTTCCAGCGCTATGAAATGCCCTCAATGCTGCACTGCGGGGGCATTTCTAGCTGGCTTTCTCTGGGGTGTGCCTCCTGCACGCCACCCGGACAACAGCCTTAACAAAACCCGTCTGCTGCTACCTGCGGTCCAGCTGCAGACCATGCCACCTCACAGGGTGGCACCTCACATGGTCCTTGGCCTGCCTGCCCTGTGGCCAAGCCAGAGCTGAAGCGTCCTGATGCTGGAATCAGTATGTCGTAGTCCCGGGGAACCCTCTCCAAGCGAGACGCAGGGGTCAGTTCTCTACTCGGAGATGTTCAGGGGGTGCAGAGAGGACTTGGTCACCTGCCACCTGCAAGTCACTGAGGGCACAGGAGGTGATAGGACACCTTGCGTGAGGGGAGCACGCAAGGTGTTTTCCATGTTTTCCCTCTCTCTAAATGTTTCTCAACCAGCACATCTGAGGTTCTTCGAAGGATGGGGTATTTTTTACTTGCCCAACTGTCAATAAGCACAACTTACTGCTGTCACTGGCAAAACACTCGATATTGGCTATTCTAAGCTGAGAGTGCAGGGCAGGAGTTTTTCCTGTAGTTAACTGAACAGTCATGGAGACCAGAGGGTTTCTGAGGATCCTACAGAAAAACCAAATTAAACTCTAGTGAAACTTGGCAAGGCTCCTCATCTACTGATTGCAGTACACCAGCATTTAAAATGTTGTGCCAGGACCAGTCAGTTCCTGATGGTAAACGTAGGCTTTTGAAGGCCTATCTTAAAAATCTGTAAAATTTAAAATACCCTGGTAATATCTGTTGAACATTTCTAAAGAGGTAATAGTTGGTCCTCAGTTAAAGCAATGTTAGTTTCCAGCTAAAACTGATTTTTCTGACTTCTTTCTTCTGCACAACCATTGCAAAAAGACTTTGGAAAAGGGGAGCACTTGCTTTTTCATCAGTCAATTGCCTTAAAGGGCAATTGACTCAGGACCCCAGCAGCAAGGAATCTCAAATGACTTCTCCTTCCCAGTTTTTTTTTCTGTTGCAGCAGGGAGACACCTTTGCACACGTGTCATCTTCAGGTCTGGAAACAAGAAATCCTTTCTTTGCTGATACTAAACAGACCCTTTAGGGGTACTTCATCCAGGCAATGTGTAACCTTTATCATCGGCCTCTTGTTTTAATGGGCTAACAATCTCCTGTGGTGAAATTTGTTAAAAAAACCACGATTCTTTTGGCTTCTCTTTGTTGAGTTTGTAGTCTATATTTGTATCATGTTCTCAGGCAATGATCTTTAAACTCTTGAGTAAAATGGATGCATTACATTCTCATTTCACGCTTATGGAAAGGAAGTGGTAGAGACAGTTATTCACCCAAAGGAGCGCTCCATGGCAAAACAGATCCCCAGGCTCATGACTCTGAGTGAAATTCCCTCCTGTAGTAACAATGAATGACAATAAAAAATTAAACTCTGAAACTAAAGCAACTTGAAAAACCATTGGGTTTGGAACCACCCTGCTTCTAAGTGCGTCAACACATACAGAGTGTAAGGCAACAGGGGAGGAAAGGAAGTTTGTTTTATTTTTGCTTGATATAAAATCTTAGAGCTTCAATCATTCTTCTTCCCTCATTTGAAAAATCCCAATGAAGTAAGAAGCAGTGCTGTAAGTCTTGTACTTGTAAAAGTAGCCTGGGTGAATATAAACGCTACTCCAGTCCTTTTAGTGCTGTATGTGGCAAAAGAGACAAAAAGCATTTCAAACACTCAAATGGGGAATCTCCTGGAAAGGGACACCCTGAATAGAGCTAGCCTTTGCAATGTCAGGGAAACAGAAGGTCAGGCTTAGTAAATCGGCTAGAATTATTTTGAAAGGGCTGCTATAAACTGTGAAGGTTGCATTTGTGCGTTAACTGCACATTTCTGCTCACAACTGTAGTGGTCAAATATAAGATGCTTTTTGGGAAGGGAGAGTCTTCACGTTCTGGATGGGAAAGAAGGAAGGAAGGAGGGAACTCGTCCCTTGCACACATCTTGGTTCTAGACGCTGAATGCTTTTCCTGATCCTTAATTGGTGGGGGAGAAGGAATAAAAAAGGAGCAATGCCTTGTAAACCTGATCTCTGAGGCCACATACGCTGAAGCAAGCTCACTGGTCTGTTTGGCAGCATGGTGATGAATAGTGAGCCCCTCTGGGGACTCCTCAGCCCTCACCCGGGGCAGCAGATCTTCCTACAGCCAATTATTTAAATGATAAGCGTGGTGCACTCCGGCCTCTGAGTGTACTGGGTAGCCTGGACGGACTGAGGAAAGAATGATTCCACAGACAGACTTCAGTTGTCATGCAAAACCCAGGAGAAATGTGGAAAAAAGTTTGTAATAATAGTAACTGCTTTTACTGATAGAGGGAATTTGCAGCCAGAGAGGGAGCAGTAAGAAAACAGCTACAGAGAGAAGTCAGTGTGTGAAATTCCCCCACAGAAATGGTGGCAATCCAACGAAATACCAAACACCAAAAAAAACTCCTCTAAATGCTCTTTCTTTCCTAAACAGGAAAGCAAAAGTGATAGCTGAAATACCAGTCCTCACCATCAAAATTGCCTGTGTCTGAGTGCTGCTCTGAAGAGTCCTTTTGAGGTGATTCAAGCAGGCAGTTTCCATTGGCACATACCTATAGGGAAACACTTTCTTAGAGCTGTTAAAAATATTTTTTCCACAAAAATGTTTTCAGGCTGAAGCCAGCTGACATCTTCTAGTAAAATCCATTTGTCTGAAATGGCCTCCAAGGGGGAAAACAAAAAAGAAATTTAATCTTGTTTCAGACCCCACACACCTTTGAATTGGAGGAGGAGGAAGGCACACACAGAACTGTCTTGCCAGATGAGGCCATGAAAGAGTTTGGATGTTGTCAAGCCGGGGCTTGAGAGGCATGGCCAGCCCTCCTGAGGAAAGGTTTGGCCCTGGCCTGAGGGGAGAAGATAAAGATGAGGGAACACCAGAGGGGATACAAGGTCCTGGCTGGCCAGTGTGGACAAGCACTATGGCAGGGCCAGCGGGGGTATGGAGGCCTTTGGCCACTTCCATGGGCAGCAGACCCAGCCATGGGCCACTTCCCTGGACCATAACTGTGGGGTACTTTCTCTGCTGGTGACCAGGACTCTGCTCCTCCATCTGCACCAGCACTCGGCTCTTCTGTGGGCCGTCTTGTGATGAAAGCCTCATCTGCCAAGTACAGTTTTGTTTGTAACTTGGTAAATGAAGGTGGGTACAAGCTCCCCTGAAGCCGCAGGAAAAGCCTGCACTCATCAGCTATCCCACCGGCAATAATTATTAGAAACAGGAAGCAGCAAAGCACGGCCTCCCTGTTTGACCTCCTTCAAACGGAGTCAGAAGGGGCATCCTTAAGTGGGTGACAGGAGCTGGGCTTTGAATTTCATCACGTTCCATTTCTCCTCATATTTTCAAGCTAAAAGCGGCTTACATGGAAGCCCTCACAGGCTCTGTCACTCTCTTCTGTTTCAATGGGTGATAAGTTTAGTGACGACATGCCCTGTCCTTTCCCCACCCAACAGCTTTTGAACAAGTTGTTCCAACCCGGGGGATGCTCGTCTAACGTTTGCTGCGAGCATTGCCGGTGCTAATTGAGATTCACGGCACTGAGTCGGTGTTGATGGGATGCAAGGTTGCGGGGTATATCTCTTCCCTGATTGAGCACGGCTTTTAGAAGCAACTTCCTTCTGCCAGCGCTTGACATGAATTTGAAATTCACTTTCAGTGCCGGTTCTGCAGGCTTTTGAAATTCACCATTTTGCGAACCCTCCTGCTGGTTGTCTTTCTGGGTAGCAAATGTGCCATACGCCTTTGCAGGCTGCCCTCCTCTCTGCAAACCTCTTCCAGGGCTGTGAGATGGGGAGTGTTGAGCATCTTCCACCTGGAGCTACCCTCGACATCCGTGAGCACACACCAAGTGGTTGCCAAGTCTTCAAGGCTGGCTCTCAGGTTACTTGCCCAGTTGTAAATACAGGAGATATTACTGCTAGTGCTGAATGGGGAACACATTCAAGTGCCACAATTAAATGCCATCCTACTTACACTGCAGAAATCTGCTAAGGAGTTTGTCTTCTCACTAGTCCCCACTCTGCTCTGCACTGTGCTCTGCCAGAGCCCCCTTCAGCGCTAACGACTCTGGGACTTGGTCAGCTTCTGCTGACCACCCAGCAGAAGAGCTCGCTGACACTGTCAAAACTACCATGCCCACTCAAGACACTGAAATGGCAAGAGTGGGCAAAATATGTTTCTGATTATCAATTGAAATAGGCAGGAGAAAAGGAGGAGGGGAAAATCATAGAATGGTTTGGGTTAGAAGGGACCTTGAAGGTTATGGAGTTCCAACCCCCTGCCATGGGCAGGGAGACCTCTTTGAGCTGGTTCCTCAAAGCCCCATCCAACTTGGCCTTGAACACTTCCAGGGGTGAGCCATCCACGATTCATTTTAATGCAGCGAGAGGTGAGGAATTGGGTATGTTCTCCTTCCAAACTGGCAACAGTGATTAATAGAGCTGTTAATGACCCGGAACAGCAGTGTGAGGGTAGAACGGGACTGGTAGCAAAAAATACACTTATCTTCATAAATACTGGGGAAGACTGGGGGCTTTCAGTGCTAACTGGGAAAACTAGATACATAGCACAAAAGTGGGTGGAAATCCTTTTTGAGATGTATGTGGAAAGGGATGTTTGAAAGTTTTCATCATATACGGACCATTTGTCCTAGACTAATTCAAATCACTTTGATGCAGGCATCATTGCACTTTATTGTGTTCAATTACCTGGCCTCAAAAAAGACAGCAAATATGAAAATTTACAAACTACTGAGCATCTTTATAAATATATTGAAATACTCTACAGCGTTATTAGCATTCCATTTCACAGTATACATCAGAAACAGCAAAGTGGGCCAGGGACAAGAACAAGAAGGATTAGCAATACACAAAACTTCTGCAATCAGCAGTGAAAAAATGAGAATTGTTTGAGTTAGAGAAGAGACTAATACAATGAGACGAAGAGGTGAAGATGTGGCAGTTGGTGAGTCATACAGTGAATGTAGATCCAGCAGAGTCCTTGCACCTTCTCATAGCAATCCCAAAAGGGACAACATCTGAAGGTAGCGTAAATACAAGGCAGTGAAGTTCATTGCACGTGATAACCACAGACAACAAACTGATAATGCTGAAAGGGATACAATACTTAAATGGATAGTGATGGGGAGGAATAAAAGCACAACACCACCCATAATACTCCAGAGCTGCCCAAGCCAATGTCTTGAAATTTCCTTAACTACTGCTGGAAAGAGGGGAAAAGACAAAGGACATCAAATGCTGTTCCTCAGGTGGGATGGTCTGGTGGAGGCAGTCAAATGTACTTTATACACTGATGCCAGGAACAGCATCTGACCCTTCCTGGTGACCTCCTCACCTACTGAGAGCAACAGGGCAGGTATGGTGCAAATGTGATGAACAAAACCTGAAGAGGAGTGAGTCCTTCCAGAAGCACTAAAACGTGCTGGATTCTTTAAGGAAGAGCAACCTATTTTCAGAGGCAGTAAGGCTGAGAGCCCTAGCTCATTCTGGAAACACGGTTTCTGCTTTGCATTTAATCCTGTGATTATTAATGATCAAAATACTCTGCCAGCTGGTGGGTATCTGGCAACCTGCACATCTGAGTCAGATCTCCGAGCTGGCTCCAGCACCGAAGCCATCTCCTTGTTGGAAACCTCCACGGTGAAGCCAGCCAGAGGACAGACTGCAGGTCCGCTGACTAAAAGAGAAGTTTCTTGCGAGCATGTTGGTGCAGTGTTGGCTGCGTCCACCACGCTTGTCCTCGCACAGCCTTTGCAGTTGGGCTGCACCCTTGGCAATGCTCGGATGGGGGCCCACCAGCAGCAACCAAGCCAGAAGGCAGAGGTTTCCCAGGCACCCCTGACACAAATGCCCCACCGTTATGGAGGTCTTGTGTAAAGGTCCATCCCGAATGGCCCAAGATGCTTCTGCCCTGGCAGCTCATGGCTGCCTGCGTGTCCTGCCTGCAGCACCTCCCTTCTGCCTCCATGTTCCCCTCGGTGGCAGAGTCAGAGAATGGGAACTGCAAAGCACACACCAGTGCAAAGAAAGGCACAGAAAAACCAATGGCAAAACCTTAAATTACAGAGGTGTTCAGAGTCCGTGGGTCTGGCTTGCTCAAGAAAAGGCATATTTTTCACTATGAGAAACTGCCATGTAACATTAGCTGCACGAGGGGGGAAGGGAGAGGGAACAGCATCATGAAAATCAGGTAGGTTTTTCTGGGGTGCTGCACATCCCTCATCTTGTACGGTTAAAGCTGATGGGAAATTGGTGACCATCTCCCGCGTGTAACAACAAGTCTCAGAGCAAGAAAAAGTAAAACCCATCTGAAAGTATTCAAGCATTTGTACGCACGAAACTGGAAAGCTCAGTGCCAGCCCATTCTGTAAGCTGATCTCTGACAGGAGCAGCAAAATGCATCTAAGTTTTAAACACAGCTTCTTGGTAAAGAGGTGCTGTGCCTGGCTGGGACTTGCTGTAATGTATGCCATATGCAAAAGGCAACGCTGACCTCGCCTGCCAAAAAGAGAGGCTCGTTTGAGCCTCGCATTACGGTGCTGTGCTTACAGGCAAATAAAGATAATTTCTCCGGATTGTTACTATTTGCTTTACCAGCTGTCCCTCAAAGCGCTGGAGCAGATAATCTGAATGGCCCGGTGGCAGTTCTGTTACATTGCTACCCAGTTGGCTGCTATTAACTGTGAGCAAACATCAGCCTTGCTGGATGGAAGGGGGCTGGCCATCATCTCAAAAGTCCTCCCCAGGTGGTTGTCTGCAGCTGTGCAAGGGAGAAAGGCTTCATGGTGGGAGCAGGAAGCACACGTCTCTGTGGGGAAGGGGTTGGCAGCACCCACCCTATTCCCACCAACGTCAAATGGTGGGTGAATACAGGCAGGCACAGCCCTCTTTGCAGGATGGGGAGCTTTGCAGTGAATTTGCCATCTCAGTAACTTAAGCACCACCACGCTAAGCGATGCTGCAGAAGGATACTGGCTAGGATGGGAGCCAATGCTGACTGGCTGCTCGGGGCACTGGAGAAGTACATCAGCCCAAGTGGTGAATCAGAGGCTGATGTTTCCAGTGTGTTTTGCTGGCAGAGGATGAGCAGACGGTCAAGGAAGGCACCCTGACCCAACTTCAGCATGTCACCAAGATGACAATGCGAATTTTCCACCTCTGAGCGGCGCTTCCCCTCGCAGCATAAGGTGGCATTCGCCGAGGTGTGGGCAGAGGACCGGTGGCACCCAGCACCATACAGCCCCGTAGGAGCCAGAATTAAGAGGAGGCAGCATGGTGGCACCGTGGTGAAGCAGCAGCTTGGCCGATCACATTTGTTAAAGGCCAGTTCCCACCACGTTCCACTCAATGCTGGGTGAGATGGTGCATTAAAAATAGCACTGTGCACAGAAACAGGTGAAACAGCGGGGTTAGCCACACACATTGCTTCTGCTCCTGCCAGGACAGGAGTGTCATATTCAATGTACTGGTAGAAAAGCTGGGCTTAGCTCAAACATCCTGACCTCCTCCCGTTGGACCCATTCTGTCTCCTTCCATTCCCATCCCCAAAATACTTTAAAAAGATGCTTAAGAAGTCATTTTTCAAGAAGAGGAAATTAATGCTGAACGAAAAAAGCACGCCATCACTTCTGCTATTCAGGCACAACAGGGTGACTTAACTACTGTTCCAGCAACTTATGTAGTTAAAGCAAAACCTAATTATTTCCTTCTACCTCTAACTCCAGCTTTGTGTCTTAGAGTTAAAATAGACAAAATGAGCCGCTTTTCAGGCGAGAACTTTATACCACTGAAAAAACGTGCCTGGCAGTCTCCCCAAAATCCTCATCATTTTTATTACAACGTTCATGTTTGTTTTCACTTTCCCCTTTGTTAAACGTTTTAGGCAACTCAAATGAAGCCCTTGCCATCAAACCAGCCTTTTAGCAGTAATGACATAAATTACATTGTTCTCCTGGGCTCGCAGCACCCAGCTATTAAATCTAACCATGGGAGTTTGGCAAATCTTTTCATATGCGAGGCAGCTGTTTCCTTTCTCCCCTGCTTCTCCTCCCCCCTCAACTTCTCCCCTCTCCTTTTGTTGCCTTCCATGAGCCCCATGTGTGCTCTGAGGGACACACTGCACCCAAACCCCTTTCCCTGAGGTGCTCTGCATGGAGCCATGGGTCTTCCTGAAATATTTGGTGCCCACGTCAGGCATGGAGCGGCTCTTGGTCCCAGGCTGTCACACCTCTCCAGGAGCACAAGCTCAGGTGACTGGAACGGTTTCGTGGCACAGAGACATGACTTATGGGGCTGCCTCCATCACCCAGGGGCAAGTTCTGGCTCCTGCTATTGAGGCACCTTGTCTCAGTGCAATGCAGCTCTGGGAGCACGGCTTGGAGCAGGCTGCCAAGTGTCTGTGCTGGGTTAAACAGTCCCGTGCATTTCTTTGTTTTCCCCGGGGTTCTGCTGAAAGCCTTTTGACTCGTGTTTGCTCAGTGTGGTTATCTGCCTGGGTCGGGCTACCCCAGGAAAGCCATCAGCTTGCAGGAGACGTGGCTGTGCACATCCCGCTTCAAAGGGCACTTATTTTCATCCTTAAATTGCCCTGCCATCAATGGCCATTTTCACGCTGTGCGCAGTTATTCAATGACAATACTCTAATGCAGGCTAAAAGATTGTTAATTTGCAATCAGTGCTGTTTAACGTACACATGAAAAACGGTAACGTGCCAGTCACCTACTTCCCCTCGGGATGTTTGTCTCCCACCGGGAAGCGTGACACGTGGCCCTGGTTGGCACCGGGTACAGCAGTACAAGCTGGTCGGTGCACAGGTCACTCCTGGCCATCCTTGTCCCCACGTGGCCTCAGGACAACCTGCCGGATGGATGAACGTGCCCGGGGATACCCGACCTGCTTCCCACTGCTGTTCTTCCCTGGTTCTGCCCCTGCATCGCTGCCAGGTGGTCGGGAAATGGATGATTTGCACCCACCATGGGAAGAGCCATGCTCCCAGCCAGCGTCACCCTGAGGGCATCATCTGCAGGCTCAGTGACCAAAATGAGGAGCCCTGTGACTGGTTTGGACCCCCTTGCAATGCAAAAAATGAAACCCAAACCCCAAGTCTATTTTTCTTCAGTAAGCTCTGGCAGAAGCAGAGAGTCTTCTCTCCTGACAAACTTTTTTCTGTGCAACAGCAGGCGAAATAAAAAGAACAGCACCGAAATGGGATTTGTTAGTAGACAAACAAGGTTAAACAGGTTAAGTTGTGGAAATAAAAGTCTCTGTGTTCATATCTTGGAGCAAATAGATGCCTGAATGCCCGTATCAGGGATAAATGTTCCTGTGAGACATATTTGCTGGTGCTGCAGCGCAGAAAGACAAGCCACTGCAACCCTTTGCCTCGACAAGCAAAACCCACCTGCGCTCGCAAGGGAGGGAAATGTTTTTTCTCCTGAGTTTCAGAAAACTGGTTTTGAAACACAGATCAGATGTGGCAGTAATGGCAAGAAAAATGCACCTCCTTTGTGGCTTTGCTGGACAAAAGTTGCAGAACTAAGCCATTCTGCCCTGAACAGCAAGAGTAATAGAAAGAAAACAGTGAATATTTCCCAGCCACTGTGAATATTGCCCAACCATTGTGCTGAGCTGCCCCAGTTCTGGCACAACATGTGGGACAAAGGAGGAGCTGTTGCTGGTCTCCCTCCAGCTCTAGCATGAGAACCATGGCATGGGGAGTGGAGCTCAGCAGTGATATCTGCTCCAGCCTGAGGAAGGATGGAGAAAGCATGGGTGGGTGGGTAATCGTTAGTTTTGGCTGAGTCTGTGATTAACCTTGCAGAAAAGCCTCCACCTGTTTAAAAAGTACCTGGGTTTACATGCATAGCAATTTGGAAAACCCTTGGAGATGATCAAGTCATCAAAGGCAGGATTCAGGTTCAGATGGTGGACTCCTCAATTTATTCCTCTCACCTTTCAATGGACACCTGCATCTGGTCATCTGAATCATTCTCCAGGGTCCATTAACCACAGTGGGGGTGTAGATAACTGGTTCATCTCTAGTCATCTACATTTAGACATGCATATTTAGGTGACCAGCTTTTGAGGGGCAATCTCACCCCAAATATTCATTATTGCTCCTTGATGGGCAAACATGCAGGCAGCGTGGGGTTTTTTTGCATCCAGCTTTGGAGACTTCTGCACAAGAAGGACATGGACCTCTTGGAATGAGTCAAGCAGAGGGCCACAAAGATGATCAGAAGGCTGGAGCACCTCTTCTGTGAAGACAGGCTGAGAGAGTTGGGGTTGTTCAGTCTGGAGAAGAGAAAGCTCTGGGGAGAACTTATAAGCGGCCTTCCAATACCTAAAGGGCACCTACAGGAGAGATGAGGAGGGACTCTATCAGGGAGTGGAACAATAGGACAAGGGGCAATAGTTTTCAACTGAAAGAGGGGAGATTTAGATTGGAAGAAGAAATTCTTTACTGTGAGGGTAGTGAGGCACCGGAACAGGTTGCCCAGAGAAGTTGTGGATGCCCCATCTCTGGAGGTGTTCAAGGCCAGGCTGGATGGGGCTTTGAGCAACCTACTCTAGTGGATTGGGAGGGGGGGTGGAACTTGATTATCTTTAAGGTTGCTTCCAACCCAAACCATTCTATGATTCTATGATTCTTTGAAAGGAATGAGAAAAGGAAGGACAGAGAGAAAATCCTACTGTTGAAAAAAGCATTTGCATAGCCAGAAACTCAGAAGGTGAAGGACTGGGATTGCTACGGGTAGGAATGTGGACAACATCAGGAAGACACAACGGCAATGTTTGCACACTCATTAGGGAGCTGGTTAGCAAGTGATAGGGGGGAAGAACACGTGGATATTGTACGGACAACAGTGGAGAAACAGCAACAACCATGACAGATAGACAGAAGATAATAGACGGGTAGATAGACAGACAGACAGAGAGAACAAGGGACCAATCTGTGAGCTGTCAAGGAAACAGACAAACCAAAGTTATAAGAGGAGTGTGGTATTATCTGCTGATTCTGCAAGAGTTGATTAAAGAACTAGGGATTGTGAAAGGGGCTCAGTGTGCTATACCACACACTCCTAGTACTGGATTTAGAAGTGGAAGAAAGCTTTGAAGTTTCATCAGAAATAGATGCTCCTGGGAATCACATCATTGCAAAGACTTAATGTTCACAGTTACTAACTGGAAAATAGTCCTACTAATAGTCAGCAGCCCTGGGTATTCTTGGATGCAGCAACTCAGCTGTCATCAAGCCAATCAAGGGTGACATTACCTTGACCTATTTTGTTAGCCTTACAACTCGTTACAGAAAAACTCATTGTAGAGGATGACCTTGGACCAAGTGGACATGAGCAGATCTGGTTTAGGTTAATGGAAAGATAACAAAAGTAAACTATAACAAGATAATGTGGAAACGTGGGCTTTGACTTTCTACGGTCATGGCTGTTGTGTCTTGCCGTGTCACTTGCTCCTGCTGTGTGCCACATCTCCCATCATATTGATGCAGGTGTTTGTATGGTTGCATCATGTCCCTGGACTGGGGACACAGCACAGTGAAGAAGAGTGCTCAGCAGAAAGTGTGAGGCTGGTAAAAATCGGCTTGGCTATGGCAGGGAGAAGAGGCTGAGGAATGGCACATGGTGGCCAATGAAGGCATCATTGCCACCACTGCTGTCCCTCTGTGCTCCATTCTGCTCAACCTACCAGAGGCCACCATGATACTCCAGGCAGGGAGGGGAAAAGGGCTTGAAAAGACTGCAGGCTTAACAGGACACATCATAGCTGTCTCATAAATGCTCCTCTCTGTGGACACCAAGAAAGGGAAAAGACTGAAAGCACGCATTTGAGATCAGACTGTCTATGGCTAATGTGAGACCTGGTTGGGTCTGGTTAGACCTTGCAAAAAACCAAAAAGAAATAGCAGAAACCTCTGCAGCCATTACATCCTCCTAGAGATGTTTAACAACGTGAAAATGCTGCATACAATTGGGGCAAGAAGTGGCCTACTCTTGCAGCAAGGCAGGGATCAGACAAAAATGAAGGTTATTGGATTGCTTAGCCCATGTTGAAATCAGCAGCTTAGCTTTTCAATTAAGGGGCTCGAACGAAGATGCTGATAAGCAAATTTTCTCAAAGATGAACAATATGCTGTGCGGTAGCTTCAATGCTTGGGATCGGAGGCATAGCAGTTGGCTGCTGGTGGGGTGGGGTGGCCTCAGTGACAGTGGGCCCTGGCTCTGTGGGAAGCCCTGCCTGGGCTTGGCAGCTCCAGCAGCATCCATCTGGGCCGGGGCCAGGCAGACGGGAACCCATCAGAGCCTTTCATCCTGGACTTCACACATCCCTGCAAGCAAGCAAACAAAACTGCTTCACAGCAACTTGATTTCGCCTGTTGATTTACTTTACCCTCCTAAATGAAATTATCTGTGAGATCCTGACATTCAGCTTCCTGCTCAGGTTAAAAGGAGTAACAATTTATTTAGGACTCAAAAAATAAGAGACTAGCTTGCCTCTGCAATTCAATAAGAATAATTATCTAGACTGCAGGGTCAGAGCCAGGATGACTAATGGAAATGTTCACAGAAATGGAAATTACCCAGCTACAGATTGAAGCTAAACTCAGAGTTTAATATATTCCAGCTAGAAAGACCAGATAATCTCCATCCTCAGTGCTGAGAGAACTGGCCCATGAAATTGCCAGTCTGATAGCAAGGATTTCTGATCTATCAAATCAGAGATAGATACCATAACACTGGAATCCAGCTAGCGTGAGAAATAGGAGGGAGGGAGTGATCCAAGCTGTTTACACACTCATTAATCCAACCCCATCAGTACACAAATGGTATACAACCCCATCGGTAAAACAAATTTTGAGTGAACAGATAATTGAAGACATGGCAGCAAGTAAGGCTAAAATGCAGCAAAGACCAACCAAAGGTTGGCCAGATGACAGTCTTACTGGCTGCGTCCAAAGACCTACAGAATAACTACAGGTTACTTGTTGTAAATGTGGGAACAAACTTGTTGCCTCTCCCTGTACTCCTAAGCCTTGGTGGCAAGGGAAGAGGGTGGTGGTGGCACCACCTTTTCTCCCCTCCTTTTCTCCCTCTTCTCCTTCCCTACTGGGGAGGGGGGAGGTGAGTAAGTGAGCAAGTGAGCAAATCTCCCTTCTTTGGAGATTTTCAAGACCCGCCTGGATGCAGTCCTGAGTGGCATGATCTGACATGCTCTGGGTGGTCCTGCTTTAGCAGGGAAGTTGGACTAGATGATCTCTATGGTCCCTTCCAACTCTAAAAATTCAGTGAAATTCAGTGAAATTCAGTGAAATTCAGTGAAATTCAGTGAAGTGGCTGCGTGGTCCTAGTTGCTGGCTGTGGTTAAACCATGACAGGCACGAGAGGCCACTTTGACCACCTTTACTGTGGTCCAAGTATGTCACCTCATGCGAATGAGCAATGCCCTTACTCCAGTAAATCCGGGCTTGGAGAAAAGATCATCCAAAAAAATTTAGTCAGAAAACCCATGGGTATTTTGAGCTAGTTGGTGAATGCAAAGGAACTACTTCAGCTTTGGAAAAAGCATCCATTTCAAAGATAATTTAATTTTTTGAAGAGCAAAGGTACTTGAAAGCTGAACCTGTATTTGTGGCAAACAGGTAACTGTACAGTCCCAAGCTCCCGGAGGAAGGGCTGAGCCCTGCTCTGTGGTCAGGGACATTTCTTTATTTTTGGTCTTCAGTAACTCAGTTTTGAACAGCTTCTTGATACACAGTCTTGGTGTTTGCCAGCATGAAAAATCTATATATTATAGAAGCCTAGCATGAATTTTAGTAATTTCCTTCTTTCCACTGTAAACAGTGATTTTTATTTATTTTTTTTTAGAGGCCACCAGCAGAGAACAAGTAAGGAGACTTATTGTTTTAACATGGAAATTTTGCTTAACTCTACTTTTGTAGCTTTATTAACACTTCCCCTGGTTGGTCTCCCATGAGACTGATGGCACTGCAAGGTCACACAGGTATTGGTGCTAGGAGCTGGCAGACAGGAGTGACAGGAGGAGGTGAAATACTGTCAACCTGCTCAGTCCCTGCAAGGTGCCCACTGCCTGGACCCCCCAGCTCCCACATCCCACCAGTGCTGTGCAGAGTGCCAGGAGGCATTTTTGTTTTTTTTTTTTGTCATTGGGCAAGACAGTCTCAGTCTGAACACAAGATTTTCAAAGTCTTATAGCTCTTCACAAGAAAACCTCGGCTGAAAATGGTATTTTCAGCCTGATGTAGATGTACAGAGACTATTGGTACATCACAGCACTTCTGTGGGGCTGATCCTCCGGACTGCCCCGCATCTCATTGCACGTTACTGCCAAAATACTTTGGCCCTTGTTCGACAAAGTGCTCACCAAAATGATCTGTGCGATCTTCTGTTAGTCAATTATTTCTGAGCTCCGTGGCTCTGCCCTAGCCCTGCCATAAGTCCCCCATGGACAGCAGCACGGTAGCCAATAGGTATGTAGAGAATTAAGGGATTAGTCCTGCATAAATTCTACTAATAAAGGCAAGTTAGAGTAAGATCAAGAAAAAGAAGTAGGAAAAAAACTAAAAAGTATTGCTGTAGCTGCTTCCCCAAACCCCCTTTTTTTCTGGACTGACCCATGATCTCAGAACAAAAAAACCAACTCCATACAGATATATCCATCTCTGTCTCCATAAACACACCCACTTAGATCTGGGCAGCTGGAAGGAGGCTCTCGGAGGGATTGCTTCCCCATAACCCTATATGCCCGCCCTTCCTTTTCTTGCTCCAGATGAAGCAGTTCTCAGACTTGCTATCCTCCTCCTTCAAGGCTTTTTGCACTTTTGCTACTTTAATTTAACAGCAGAGCCCCTGTTACAGTGAAGCTCACGGAGTTCCAGGGAGTATACATGCGCCTGCCAGAACTGCTTGCCGAAGATGGGATGCTGCTCGTCAAGGTCCCTGTGTTATAAGGACATTTCTATTAGCTTTTGACCTGTAAATACTGTCTCCCAGCTCCATGCCCAGCCAGCCCCAGCATCCCAGAGAGCAGCAAGGCCAATGTTTACTTCTCTTGGAGATGCAAAGGCAGCCATGGCTTGAGGTGGGACTTGGCTGAGAGGTTATGGTCATTTCTTCCTTGCTGATGCTCCAGCAGCTGCCTCTAGGGAGGCCTCCAGGAACCAAAACCAAGTGAGGGTCATTCTGGTTGAGTATTTTCTGCCTGAAAGCATTTTGATAAATCCAGAATATCCTGTTAAAACATACTGATTTTTATTTTATTATCTTTAAAAATGGGGGAATTAAAAAAACAAGTTTAAACATTTTGAACAGCTTGAGGTGTTACCTCCTAACATATTTTCTTTTAATATGGGAATGTGTTAAGAAACAGATTTTTTCCAACATTTTGTAAATAAATATTCCAAAATCTTTTTCTGATGAAAAATTAAAAATAAATTAAAATAATTTTTTTCTGACCCCGAAGAGATTCTTTTTCCACCAGGAATGTGGTCTATGGGGACACTTCAAGCTCGCTTCAAAGTGGAATGAAAACAATGTCAAAAAACTTGGAATCTGTCGCAAGCTGGAAATTTGAACTCCCACCAGAGGAGTTTGGAGACTTCTATCCCCCGTGATCAGGCTGGGTAAAGGAGGGTTGCTCCGGCCCACAGCACATTCCCACACCGTATGAGGTGGAAAAAGCTGGAAACCAGCCCCCAGCACTGGTTCTGGGGGAGCTATGTCCACCACCACCTCCTGATAATGGGACATGGGGGCATCATATTTCCTTGGGACAGGTAAGTACTAACGAGCCACAGCTAAGAGCCCTCCCTGGCCTGCCAGATGTTCTCACTGAGAATTGGATGGGGCCTTTGCACCACACCAATGGCAACCACAACCCTGGGCTTTGCCAGAGAAGACTGTCTCCTGCTCTTCGGCCACCTCTAAGGCACAGAGGGAGACAAACGGGCAGAACTGAGGTCTCCCAGGAGCTTTTCGGTTCTTCAGAAAGAACATTTTCTGGTACAGAAGGGTGAGTGTGGCTGAGGCAGATGCCCTGGGCACAAGGTCCCCTGTGCAAGGTCATTAGGGCATTATGTATTTTTAACTTACACTTTTATGCGGGGAAAGCAATTTTCTTAATTCAGCAGATATGTACATGCACAAAACCACCTCAATGACAGTCAAATTACTCACAGTAGAGCAGACAGCAAAGTGTACTTTGGCAGGTGAGTTATAATCTGTTTGACTGTGGTGCTATCAGACTCCAATTTCATATATATTTGGTTTACTTTCATATGTATTTGCTTTATGTAAATACAGATTTACGCACTTTTTATGTGTATGTATATATATGTACACACACACACATACCTGTGGATATGGTTACTTATATTTACCTATAGATAGGTACAGTGCATGGTACCTGTAGTTTTAAGCACAGTCACACCCTTAGCAAGGGCTGTATC
>JAHREE010000279.1:12779242-12884989 GCA_033628505.1 Tringa tobata | reverse complement strand
CAGCTTTGCTGAGTATGGGCAGAAAAAGGTTCTGCATTTTTTTGTTGTCTTTCCCAAAAGCAATTTCAAGATTAACCAGCCCTGCCAGAAATTTCCCTGCAGTTGGGCTGGTGCCCACCCTCGGCAGGAGCCAAGCCCCACGGCCCCTCTCTGCCACCTCCTGGGACCTGCAGACAGACCAACTGTCTTCTCACCCTTCCTGCACCCCACAGGAAGAAGAGGCTGTGTGGAAGGGCCTGTCCCTCCAAGGGGTGGTGGCATTGGCATGGGTCTGGCATAAGAAATGCAGTAAGGCTCCCCAGCCACCTGCACTCACCCCAGCTTCTCCATCATCCTCACTCAGCTTGTGGGTCCCTCCACTGCAAGCCTGGCAGCACAACAGCAGCTGCTCTGCTCTTCCCTTCCTTCTGCTGGGCCTGTGATGGTAAGACATGAGAAGGAGGAGGCTGGACAGTGTAACTATAGACAGGCAATGCCCAAAAAGCCCATCAGCAGCAGTAATAACGTTGCCTTCTTTGTGGTGGTTGCCCTCAGTGGTGAGGACAAGAGATGGTATGAACAGACAAGGGGCAGGCATCAAAGCCCAGGGGCCAAGGCAGGAAGGAACAGCAAGTATGTCTCTGAAGAGCCTTGCCAGACCTGCAGGTTCCCAGGCCACAAGCGGTGATGCTGCCCCAGCCATGGTGGGGTGGGTGACAATGCCCATGACATCCCTCCATCCCTCCATCCCTCCATCCATCCATCCATCCATCCACAAAGCACAGCCTTGCTCTCTTGAACAGGAGTTGGGTAGGAGCAGCAACAGCAGATGCCCAAAAGCTGCAGAAATTAGATGGCTGCCTAAATGCCTTAGTTCTTACCTGAATACAAGCTCCAAGTCTGAGGGTGATGCTTTGGGAAGAACAGTAAGAGAGTGAGGGCCTGGCTTGTGTGAACACAAAGTACAAATTTGGAATGGGATCTCAGGCCAGCTCTGTTCTGGCAATGCTTCACTCCTCTCACAGGTAGGGTTTGGGGGTTTTTTTAATATTGTTATTAAAATGCTGGCATTAGCAACAGGTAAAACCAGGAGTTCAGCTGGTGAACCCGCTGGGTCGGTTAGCCACTGCGCTAGCATCTCACACCAGTGGTGAGCCCCAGGGCACCTCTCAGATTAAAAGAGCTGGCAATTAGAGAAAACTCCTGTTCTTCATCTGTTTTTGTCGGAGGGGGACCAGGCACCCATTGCAAGCATGTTGGGAGCATATGCCTCTGCTGCAGGCTGGGAAACACCCGCTGAGCTTCCCAGCCTTGACACACATGCCTTGGGGGACAGAGCTTCCCTTGCCCCAAACCTGCTGGCCTTTAACTGTGGGACCGTGAGCATTACCCTGCTGGCTGTCACCGTGGGAGCTGGGGCAGCAGGTTCCCAAGCAAGTATTCACAAAGCCACTAACCCTCCTACTACTAAAGCAGCTACAAAAGAGGACAGCAACATTATAGGTATATTTTATCTCTCTATATATGTATATAGTTATCAGCAGGGTGTTGATGACAGCAGTCTAGTGGAGATGGAAGGCCAGGGAGCTTTGCTGTGTGGACAGGAGCCAGGCAGTCCCAGTCCCCCATGCGTACAGGAGTCCCTCCTCTCCCTTCTTTATTTAGAGACTGTGTTTACAAAACCAGGCAAGCATCCCTGTAAGGATCAGCCTCACCAGTTGTCACAGAATCACAGAATGATATGGGGTTGGAAGGGACCTCTGGAGATCATCTAGTCCAACCTCCCTGCCAAAGCAGGTCCACCTAGAGCAGGTTGCACAGGAACATGTCCAGGTGAGTTTTGAATGTCTCCAGAGAAGGAGACTCCACCACCTCTCTGGGCAGCCTGTTCCAGTGCTCTGCCACCCTCAAAGTAAAGAAGTTACTCCTCATAGAATCATAGAATCATCTAGGTTGGAAAGGACCCTTGGGATCATCAAGTCCAACCATCTACCCTACTCCACAATGCCCTACCCATGTCCCCCAACACCACATCTAAATGACTCTTAAATTCATCCAAGGGTGGTGACTCAACCACCTCCCTGGGCAGCCTATTCCAGTGTCAGACCACTCTTTCTGTGAAGAATTTCTTCCTCATGTCCAGTCTAAACCTACTCTGTTGCAGCTTGAATCCATTCCCTCTTGTTCTATTGCTAATTACTTGTGAGAAGAGACCAATATCAACCTTTCTACAATGTTGTTTCAAGTAGTCATAGAGAGTGATGAGGTCACCCCTCAGTCTCCTCTTCCTCAAACTAAACAGTCCCGGCTCCCTCAATCGCTCTTCGTATGATTATGTTTAGATGGGACTCCTTATGTACAAGTTTGTGTCCATTTCCTCTTGTCCTGGGCAATGCTGAAAAAAAGACTGTCAAAAATAGGGACCTGAGAACCAGCAAATGTAGAGGTTCAGCAACCATGGAGATTTTGGGTAAGAACCCAGTCATCTTCCACAAACACATGGAGAGAAGTCATTTCTTTGTTTTGGTTTATCCCTCTCATAGAACTTCAGACACGTGGGTGTTATTGCTTTGCCCTGTGTTCCCTGGGGCTGACTGACAGCCCTTTTGGTAGCAAGGAGCAGAGCAGGCTGCGTGCTCTTCTTGGTGCCCTTGTGCAGGTGTGCCAGGATTTGTGTGGCTGAAGCATTTTCTTTCCAGGGCTCTGTGGGGAGGTTACCAACTCATTTGGGCTGAGAGGCACCAGGGCAGGACAGGACAGGACAAACCTGGCTAGACTTGTCCTCTCTTCCTGTTGCAGAATGCCCAGAGTGAGACTGTAAGGAAAAAGAAGAGGCTTTTTGTAATGAAGAAGACACCTCCCTGCACCTCCCAATATTATTTTTCATGGGCTGAGCATTGCCATGGCCTGCTGCACCTCAAAATTAACACGTACAAATCACGTGGAGATGCTTGTAGATGACTCCGTTCCTCTTTTGGTTTCCATTAATTTAATTTTATTGTTAGCTATGTGGTATGCCACTTTATTTTCGAGAAAAACACACAGTTGCAAAGGAGGCAATTTTTTGCCAGGAGGGAAGAAGTGCCTTGCTCCTGACTGCCATGGGACTTCCCCCATCCCCTGCCACCCTCCCAAGGCAGCACGCCGCTGGGCAGACATGGGGCTGGCCTCCACCTTGGAGAAGGCTTTCTCAGCCTCTTTGAGGAAGTTTTTCTCCCGTGCTTGGGTTCATACCAAGAAAAATAAAAGACATCTCCAGGCAGAGCCCAGGACCTACAGAGACTCTGAGGACAGGGAGTTCTGCCTGACTGAGGACAGGCTGTCTATCTTGTGGTTCTTAACTTCTAATGCCTTTTAAAAGAATGTTTGCAACATTTTAGGCGTTTGGCTGCCTTTCATTAGCCAGAACATTAAAAAGTGTGTAGATAGGAAAGGTCTTGTCCAGGGCCCAGTACAACTGATGCCCAAGCAGCAGCAGTGTGGGGTAACATGAATTGGTGCATGGAGAGGTGCTTTGCTTTCATGGTAATTTGTTTTGGGGTTCATTTTTTTCTTTTTTTTTTTTTTTTGTGGTGGTTAATACATTTGTTGCTGAAGGTTTATTTTTAGCAAAAAGAGAAATCATTGTTACGCCATGGCAACCAGAATTGGGAGGTAAGTTGCAGCAAGCTGGTCTGACTAAAATATAAGTGAAAGCATCCAAATTGATTAAATATCCTAAAAATAAAGATGATAGCTGTTAGCATAACACAATACTGATGTTTGTGATTTAGAAACACAAACCATTTCCGTTATGGCATAATTATTTTTTTCTCCTAGTTACTGGCTGTGAAGGGAGGCCTGGAAAAGCTTTGCTGATAGTCATAAATGACTAATACCACCAAAGGATTTGCAAAACGGGTGGGATGTTCTGCTGGAGACACGAGGAAATTAGGCTTTCTCTTCTGAGACGCAATAAAACCCTCCCCACGACCTGCGCTTGAGTAACCAGCTGCAGCCGAGTAGCTGGCGGGTGGCAGGGGAGGTGGTGGGTAGGTTTTTCCCCTCCTTTTCTTGGGCTTGTTTAATGTGTGCTGAGCCAAGTCCTGGCTGCAGCCATGCCAGTGTCCCATTGGGATGTCAGTGGTCATGCTTCTCATGGACCAGGCAGCACAGCACCTCCGCATCTGGACGCCCAGCAGATGCCTGGTGGTTTTTCACTGGTGTCAAAGAGCAGAAGAGCTGCACAGGGGGTCTGACCAGAGCTCCATCCAGCCCCATCCCCAGCAGCCACCTCAGGAGGCTGAGAAGATGGGAGCAGGCAGTGGTCCCTGAATGACTTCCCAGTGACCTGTGATTTCAGACACCTCTGGACCATGGATGTGTCATTACATTCACACACCAGTGTGTGAAGACACTGTCCCTTTGGGGTGAGGAAGACAGAGCGCCTTGAGGACAAAGGCATCGAGGGTGATCCCCAGCTGGCATCTACTGTGTGGGCTGCTCCATGCCAGTGAATCTTAGGGGAGACCTAAGTGCAGGTACAGGTGCTGGACCGTGAAAGTAAATGGGCAGAAGGGGCAGAGCCAAAGCCAGGATGAGAGGTCCCAAGCCTAGGGCTGGGACCTCCATCTAAGGGAGGTGGATACTAGGGATATGTTGACACCAACACAGCCTTGTCAGCCCTCTCCTCCACTTCTGTACCTGTCCCAGAGGCTCTTCCCTGCCACTGTCAGGAGGGAAGTGTTCTCCCCCATGAGCAGCCCCTTTGATTGTGGGGTCGCCTCTAGAATCCAGCCCATGGAGAGGGATGAGAGTGATGGAGTTCATAGGGGGTGCAGATGAGCAGATTGTGCTACTCTTGCCATGCACAGATCCTGGCTGGGTGAGGGATGAAGAAACTCTGCCCTGGTTGTTCCGAGGAGACAGGATTTGACAAAATCCAAACTGACATTGTGAGGTGCTTAGGATAAGGGGTTTCACAGGTACAACCATCCACACAAAGGACCAGGTTGCTTAGGTGGGAAGAGACCTCAGGAGGTCTTTAGCCCAGCCTCCTGCTCAGAGCAAGCTCAGCACTGACTTCAGATCAGGTTGCTTTGTCCTTTGGGTCTTGGAAGTCTGCATAGATGGAGACTGCACGACCTGTCATGGCAATTTGTCCCATTGTTCAATTATCCTTGCAGTATGTATTTTTTTCTTATGCTCAGTCAGTCCCAGCTTCAGGATCTTTCACCCAAAAGATTCTCCAATGTCAAATACATTTAAACGTTTCCTCTTTATACCCTCTTCTAATCCATTAATCGAGCTCTGTGAGTCCTCCTTCCTTGCTGGCCCTGATCCTAGTGCTGAAAGCATTCAGCCAAAATTACAGTAAAGACCCTGGAATTAAACCTTCTTTCCCAGCAATTCATAATTTGGTACTGCATAATTTTTACCACTTGGATGCTACTTGTTGAAAGTAAAAATTCTTGGCGAATATTGCCATAGTCCAGAAAACAATTTAGACCACACTTTTTTGTTCTACTTTGCAGCAGACTATCTAGTCAAGTACAAAATTTTGACAAAAAATGTCAGTATTTGTGAATAACTTACCATTTTCAAAGAGCATCTGACATGCTCTAGCATGTTTTAAGTGTTATGCACAACACAATCCTCGTATTTTAAACTTCGAAACCTTAACTTACCCTTAGTTCTAGTTAACACAAAATCAATGTCTGTGTTGTTTTTTCATATATCCCCAAAATGATAAATTAATCTCTTTCAGAATATGCCCCGTAATTAGACTCCTCTTGACTTGTCCTTTACAGGTGTTCTTGCAACTTTTATGCATATTGATTTGATTGACCCTCTGTTCTGATATCTATTTAGAGTTGTTTGACACCGTGGGAAATACTCTTAATGAGTACATTAATAATTATGCACACACTTCCAAAATCAAGCCTGAACACAAAGGTGAACACCAAGACTGAGACAACAAAGTTTCCACATGAAGGTTTCAGTGAGCTGGAATAATTTTCTCTGTCTGCAACAGCTACAAGGATGTGAAGCATTTTATAAAAAGAGACCATCTTTGGTCCAAACAGGCTACAAAGAAAGGCCTTGATCTTGCATGTGGCTTTGAGCAGATTCCTGAACCAGCGTGCAGCCGGTTGTGGCAGCATGAATGAAGGGCTTAGCCATGGCTTCATGCCTCAACATTTTCCTGATCTGAGGGCTGAAAATTTAGATGTGAACCTCCACCCGTGTGCCGGGGGAGCCATCTTCTCCCTTGTTGCAGATGTGTGTCCTTTCCTCTCCAGTACCTGTGTACTCACTGGTGTACACAAATCACTCCACATCACAGCTGATGAAATACCAGCAGCCTCTGCAAGGGATGGTGATGGTCCTCCCTAGCCCCAGCTTTCTCCTCTCACCCTGGCCCAGGTTCAGCCTTGTCCCTGCCCCAGTCCCCAGCCAGCACAAGGGGAGAGTTGTGCCAATTTATCTCCCTGGAGGGGTGCAAGGGTATCAGCAGGAGATGGCGTGGAGAATGGGGATGGCTTTTGGTGGCTGGCAGTCAGTAGCTTGGATTTGATGTAGTATGACCCCATATTCCTTTCTCACCCAGGATGGAAGTCATAGCATGCAATGGACCCAGGCTGGATATCCAGGCTCTGAGGGCATAGGTGCACTCTCAAAAGGTAAATAGGGACCCAGCTAAACATGGTTTGAGCTTAGACCCAGCCGTTATCTCAAGGGGTTTGCTCCCTAAAGCCTCTAAGACATGTTTTTCCCAGGACTGTCAAAAAAAGGGATGCTTCTGCAGGGCAGCATAACTGGTGGGGGGAGCATCTGTGGGGTGTCCTTACCTCAGAGACACTCTCTGGTGGGCCCAGGTCAGCACCCGTGTCAGGATAGGCAGCAAAACCCAGGACCTTCATCATCCCCATCCTGCCAAGTGTGTGGTGCCCCGTTTTGCATCTCCTGCTGCACATCCCATCCTTGGCCTGGGACGAGTCTCCAGCAGGGCCATGGAAGCACAAGCCCTCCCTCGCCCAGGGCCTGACGAGCTGGCTGTCTTTGCTCTCCGCTTGTAAAGCTCTTGTCACCACCCGGACTCTCAGACGCTGTGATAATGAAAATAAGATGAAATAGCACCCGGTTCATTTGGTGAACTTCTATATGATGAAACTAAAATTGATTTTTAATTTTTAATAGGTTGACTCACCACTCGTGGGCATTGCAGACAGTAGTTAAAAACTACTTTGCACTGGAGTCAGAAAGTCAGACCTAATTAAAGAATATGTCCACAAAAGCACTGCTAATAGACCGAAGGGAAGACCTTAATTAGAAATTTGGGAGGTAGTAACCCTCCTGTTAATAATGCTTAAATGACATTTGGGAGCCATGCAAAATAAGTAAACAGCTCCTCTTTGCATAACTAAAGTCAAAGACAAGAGACCAGAAGAAAAATCTAAATAGGGCCTGGATGCTGCCACTCCAGAGCTGAAACAACCTCCTCCTTAAAGCAGTCTTCAGTCTTGTTCTCCACTTAGTAACAAACGGCACTGCAGCACTTAAAAAAATCTGTAGAGTAAGGCAGCAAGGTGACTCCAAGGACTGTAAGGCATGAGCAATAGTATGCAGAAGCTAGAACACCTCAGCCTACACAATATGACTTAACTCTGCTCTTAAAGCAAAGCTCCAGGCGCATCTTTGGTTATCTGGCACACACAGCCAGTCAGGGCTCGAGAGAAACGTAACTGAAGCAAGCAAAATATTTCAGGCATGTCAACGGCGATGCAGTGATTTGATAATGAATAACCAGGCTAGCAAAATACAATGCTTGATGAGATTTCATTTCTCTTCAGAAAAAAAAAAAAAAAAAAGTGCTGTTTATAACGTGCCTATCAACACAAGTGTGAAACTCTTGTAATTATCTATTAACAAACTTGGACAATACTGTAAGTCTACAGGCGCACTCCCGTTGCCTGCAGTGACTGACCCCAATATAACCCGCTCTGACAGACTCTCCCAAACTCCCCCTGCTCCGGGTGGTGCCTGGGGCTGCAGCACTGGGGCTGGTGCAGCTGGGGAGCTGCAAGGACCAGTGGGCGACCTGAGACCAGATGCCATGGTACCCACACCTCCATCGGCCCCCGCATCTCCATCGGCACCCGCAGCCAGGGCGGGGAGTGTGGGTGCTGAGCGCGCTGCGGGAGTTGTCTTTTGACAAGTGCTGTGTCAGAGCTGAGACATTAAAAATAACCATTGACGTGTTCAGGCATGGTACCTCTTATACAAAAGCAGTATCATGAATTCCTCCATACCTTTTTTTTTTTTTTTCTGTTGTGGCTGCCAACACAGAAATCCACCTAAATTGTCATATTGTTTGGGGAGAAAACCACCATGCAGATTTAAAGCGTGATAAAATAATGCAAAAGAAATGCTTTCAGTAATTTTTAGCGCATTACCGGAGGGTCTAGAGCCATCCCCTTTCTCTTCAAATCCAGGCAACAGGAGTAGTTTGAAGTTTGAGGTGTTCCGTGATCTCTGGATGCTGCGGGCTACACAAGCCCAAAATATCAAAATATTGGTGTATCTGGTTGCTGATGCCTGGCAGTTTCGTAGCACCCTTCCCTTGGCACTCCTTGCAACCAGGCATAAATATACTGTACCAGATACATTTAAAAATGGAAAATTTTATCAAGGTCACAGTTCTCGCATCTTTCTGATTTTCATTAGCAAGCTGATTTTATTTTAATTTTGTGAAACTTTCAACTAGTCATTTAAAAAATACAGGATACGGGTCATTACATGGCAGAGAACACTAGCATCAGATGTCTCAGCCAGGAGCATCCTTCAGTGCTCTGCGCATTCAGAAACTGTTTCTTCCGCCCCCACAAAGCAGCCACCACGGCAGGGAGAAGATGAGAGCCCAGTTACAGTCTGGGAGCTGCATATAGAGCATTGTTTTTTTGGGGGGGGGGAAGGGAAGATTAGTGACCTCCAGCCAAAACATGAGTGTTTGAATTGGAGCATGCTCAGGAAACGAAGGTGTTATGCCACTTTTCCCTGTAAGGTGGCTGCAGCCACCATGAGTCATGGACATGGGGCATTTCCAGCAGTCAGAGGTCCACTTTTGGATGTGCTGGAGCCGAGGAGCCTGGAGAGAGTCTGCAGCCCCTGAGGTCTTTATTTTGATGGAAATCAAAGGTCAGTCGTCTTTGAGATGTGTCTGAGTACAGCACCAGGTTCAATCTTGTTCACTCCCAGCCCTTCTTCATGAAGTTTTGTCTTAGGGGCTGGCGTTGTATTCATGTCGCTGTCATGAAATGTTTTGTTCCACATTTGGGGATCCCTATCTTTAAAAAAAAAAAAGAGAGAGAGAGAAAAGATAACTTGGAGCACAAGCTATTGCAGCTGTTCAACAGTGACTAAAAACCTGCAAGCTATGACATTAAAATAACTTTATATCAGTTTTTACCTTCTTTTTGTAGGGGGAGGCTTCTTGTCATGCTACATCGTTTGAAGAACGGGAACCCTCGTAACAGAGCCATATGTGTCTCATCACTGTCCCTGAATACAAAACAATAGAAAGGTTACCCAAATCACGGCAGAAAAGGCTATTTTAAAGTGCTGCCTGAATTAACTATTTTAAATCTATTTCGCCTTAAAATGTAGATAGTTAGTTTCTGTTAAAACAATTCTGTTCTGCCCAAATGTCCCACAGCAAAAATACGATAGACATCAATGGGGAAGCTGGCATCTCATCCATCAAGAAAAGCTGAAGATAATCTGTGCATGTGCCCTTGCTTCAGTTCACAAAGGCCTTCAAGAGAAGAAATGAAAGGCAATGCAGCAGGCTGGTATTAACCAGCCTCAGCCATTCAGATACTTAGCTGAATTATCAACTTAGTCTGAAAAAGAAAAGAATTCAAAATCAGACCATTGATGGTAATTAACAACTGCACTTTGTGGGCTTTCAGTCTAATGAATACACAAATGAAAAATCAATGGAGGAGGCTTCCAAAAATGAACACGGCAACAATCTTGGAGTTGGCTCAAAGACAGCTCCTCCCAAACCAGCTCTGAGGCTGTGTTCTTACTGTACGTTTCTGTTACTTCATTGCACAGCTTTCCCTCTGAGGAACTCATTAGTCCTTCTATTGGTAAAATAAACACAAGTTTAATTTTCAAATTTAAAAAGCATTAAAATAATTACATGTCCAAAGCCCCAGTTCAAAAACGATAAGAAATCAAATCTGTCGAAGGCTGAAAATGATTCTCCATCTTGTGAGGGTCATTTGAAAAATTTGGGCAGAATGAAGCAGCCGCACTGAATAAAACTTTAAATAAAGAGGATTAAGCTCTGCAAACCACCAAACTCGGCTGAAGCTGCAATTCAACATTATGAATTGCCAACTTCATCTCTTTTTAGTTGGAGAAATACAATATACATTTGTCTTTGTTACAAAGAGGTTCTGCAGTTCTGAGATGAATGCACGATGGGGCTGACAATGGCTAATCACATCCAAAGGCTGGGGGAAGGCAGAAATCGCATCCCCCTGGGGTCATCTTTCGGGCTCTGTTACCTCTGTGTGGCACAGTCAGGCAGACTTCTGCTTCCTACCCAGCATCACTTCTGAATTATGTCTTTGCCTGGAACAAGATTCTGGCAATGAAAAATTCTGTTTCAGCCAGACTGCACTATCTGTGAATTCTGGGAAATACTTGCTGCTCGAGAGAAAACTTGAGAAAATTTGTGTAACTGCCAGTCAGAAAACCATGCAGAATGGGGAGGCACTCCCAACCGTCAGGGCATTTCTTTGAGATGTGACGTGACTTAAATTTCCTTCTTTTATTTATTTTTTTACCTCAGAACTTCAGTCTTTCTTCATTCCCCTGCCATTTCCACCACATGGCTGAATAAAACACTCCATCATCCCATCCTAGTGTTCCAAGCTCAACCCATTACTCTGATGAAAAAAAAGCCTTTAAAAAACCACTTGGGGGTTGATTACAAAATGTAATTTGATTCAAGAAGTCCTGAAGTCCTTTCTATTTGTCCAGAATTCAGAAAGACTTTGATTTGGGGTGGATCCAAAATGAAATTTTGCATTTGGTGTAGTCACAATATTGTGAAAGCAGTGATTCCCACAGCCTCTCCCTTCCTGACAACAATTGAATCTGATCTCACATGGCACATTTTGTGCTGCTGCTGCCTTCATTGATTAAATTCTTCTGCATCTGAATAGTTGCATCCATATGCAAGTAAGGAGAAAACTTGGCGTGCTCTTTTCAGGTACTTTGGGTCAAGTGATAATTTGGCTGCCAATAGCTCAGAGGCAAATACATCTGCCATTATCCACTCAGAAGTAGTGCCTCTGTGTCAGCTTTCCAGCCACAGAAAAATTTTTGTAATTAGGAGGCCTTGGGACGGAGAGAAGTGGTTGGATGCAGACTCAGTCAGGCAGTTTTAGACACATATTTGCTGTTTATTCCCAGTATGTTATTCCTGCTTTCATCTCACTCAAAAATGAGTGAAGAGCAAAGCTCTCCCGCCTCCTGCACCGGGGAAGAACAGCTCTGTTTGGACAATTTCTTCCTCATCATTTTAAACCTGTCTCAAGCTCCTGCTCCTAATTTTGTGTGATGTTATCACCGCAGAAACATCCTTTACGGTTGGTTAATCACTGCAGCAAGTGGAGGACTTCTTCTGTATTGGCTTGTGTTTGGTTTCTTCTGGAGCTCACCACCTCCCTGGCTGATGGCCACAAGACCCTGGGGATTCTCCACCCAAATGGGGAACGATGCCTGGATGGTTGTGGTAAGACCACAGGGGCTTTTTTTATTTTGCTGCTCTACCTGTCAAGGGAGCTAATCAGCGCTGCCAACATTCATCTTTGAGGGCTGGACCACTGGTTCAAGTGGTTATTCGAAAGTGGAAGATCTAGGCACATTGGAAAGCCAAGGCAAAAGGAAAGCAAACTTTCAGCAGTGCCTATTTCATGTCAGCTTTACTGCTCTGAGCTCTTTACACCTTCGAAGAAGCAAGCCTGCAGAAAGAGGTGTAGCCTCACCATGTGGGAAGCAGACTGTCAGATGCCTGCATTACTCAGCCCTCACCTGGAGCAGGTAGCTCAGAGAGCTACCAAGTGCGAATAAATGAAAGATGATCTGAAGCACATGAAAGCTGGTGAGCCTACGTCGGTGCCTTGCCAGCGGGGAGAGCTTTTTGACTCCCAGTTCTATGAAGTGGAGCAGTTAAGTATAGCTTATCCAGATAAAAGGGCTTTCCTCTGAGAACGTGAATTAACAAGCAAGTTATAACTGGTGCCTGATCATAAGCCTGTGCTTCTAGCATGCAATTAGCTGGTTTTCTCCTGCTTTTAGATTTTTTAAAGCCATGAAAGCCACCACCCTAGTGAGATCTGCATGCCAGTCCCAGCTGGAAAATGTGCCCCCACAGCACCCACCTGTGCCCCAACAGTCAAACTTCTTTTCAAGCAAAATGTAGAAAAAAAACCCCACAGAAATGCAGCCCTCTTCTGTGGGAAAGATGGGCGGAGAGCTATTACAAAAATGTAACAGTTCTGCATTATAATAAATCCTTGCTCTTGGAGACACAAATAAAAGAACTTTCATGATTTCTTGCTCTGAGAAGTAGAGTTGCAGCAGTTAAAGCTTGTTAGGCTCTGGAAGTGTCAAAGCAGTTGAAGGATGAGATCTCCATTCTTCCAACAGCTGTGTTTGGCCACGATGTGGTAGGAAGGTGCAGCTGGTACCAGGCTTTGCTCAGTTCCCATTAAGCCCACTGACCCATCAGTGGTGGTACCTGCACTGGGACCAGAGCAGCCTGGCTGTCTGCTGTGGACAATGCTACTTCTGGTGAAGGGCAGATGTTTTTCTCTGTAACTGGCTGCTTGTAATCTATAGCAAAAAATCTTACGGAAAGAAGCTGTAGCTAAGATAATTTCAGACATAATATTCCACCAACAGTTGTGTGGCATACTTCAAAACAGCTTGATCCTTACTTCTGCCAGAAAGATGCACGGAGTGGCTCAAGAGGAGCAGGGCTCTGCTGTACGAGCATCTGTCCACGTCCCATATGTCACCGTCAAGAATGTGTAGTCTAAAAAGATAAAAGCAACAAATCCTGGGAGAAGAGAAGAACACCAGTTAGAGGGACCTCTCTCAGGGCCATCACAGACCAATTCATCTTCTTGTAGGTATCTGCTCAACAGCTTAGGAGGAACCAACACAACTAACTTTGTCTAGAAGACATCTAAGTCTAGAGGTAAGGTGAATGTGTGAAGAGATTGGCATGGCAAAGTCCGTGGTGAAGCTTGGAGCTGACTGCAGGTGTTCCCAGACTGCATTTAGTGCCTTAATCGTGTGATCAATACAGACAAATGAGGTGCTAGGTGCTAGCTGTATTTGAAATAATATTTGGGTATCATAAAGCAGGATGGTGCACAGGTTATTGCAGCAGCACCAGTATATAATGACTTCAAATTGATCTATTCAACTGTTTAGAAATTTCACTTGAAAGAATTCACTCCCTGGGAGGTTATATTTTTGGCAAAATATAGCTGCAGCAGGAATGTTTATGGTTGCTTTCTCCGTCTCTAAAAATAAGCTGATAAATGAATGTCTCACCCTAAATTCCATGCAGCTGAGTGACAGACTAGGAAGGTGGTGCTGGATACCAGGGTGGGCAGTGCTGAGCTCCTCTGCAGCAAGGAGGCCAGGTCAGCCCTAGCCAAGGTGAGCAGCAGGGAAAGCTGTGGCCATCTGCCACACAGTTGGTTGACCCGCCTGGGATTAATCTCTTCTCGAGAGGACATAGAAAGGAAAGGTGTCAGCGTCCTCCAGCCTACCACCACTAATTAACTGGCATCTTTGCTGATATTAATTGATATCATTGCTGCTGCAGGAGAGGAACCAGAAACCGAGCAGGGATGTCTGTCTACTCTTCATGAAAATGAGCTTCTTGCAACACGGGCTGAGGTGTGTTAGCAAAAAGGTGGGAAGAAGCTGCGCTCAACCTCTGCCTGGATGGTGCCTGCTGTATGGAGGATGCCAGTCCCATGAAGGACGCCAGTCCCATGAGGGGAGGATGCTTGGGGTCTCTGCCTTCTGGCCACCAGAACAAGGTAACCGTGCCGAAGTGCCACAGCAGGTGCCAGACAGATGTGTGGAAGAGTCAGAAAGTTGGTACCTCATGCTGATTTCATTAAAGCCCATTTGGGGTAAGGCAACAAGTCTCTGTTGCTACTTCAAACCTGTGTAAACAAAGAGGTTTGGCTTCTCTGACTATACACCCACAGCGAGGTATTGCTGCAGTAGCTGCCAGTCCCTCCAAGTACCCCATTTTGTCGGAATCAGAGGTTGGCTTTGGGAGGTATTGACTCTGGCACAACTTGTCCAACTGACGAGGGCTTCTGAGTGAAAGGAATGATTGTCTTTACCACAATCAGCTGTTGAAGTGATGATGATGCTAGGCAAGCCTGGGACAGGAAACAGGACTCCACTCCCCTTGGGAAACTGTGTGATGGCTGACACCACAGTCCCCAAAATGATCCGGTGACTTTCCATGTAAGGAGTTACTAGAGAATGATGATATGGACCAATGTCATCCTGTAGGTGTGTCTCTGCCAGCTGTGGTTACCTCCTCTGAGCATGCTCCCTCCTCTGCCTTGACTGAAGTGAGTTGGGTTGGTGCAACCAGCCGGGACCAGGCAACTACAGAGCTCTCCCAAAGTCCCTGAAGATGTGCTTTTGCCCTACCTTTTGCGAAGCAGAAGCATGAGGGGGGAGGTGGTAACTTCCCTTGGAGAAGTCATGGCATTCAGCAGGAGGCAGCCTGGTTTTCCCGCAGCTCGTCCATTGGCCAAACGGATGCTTGGCCATGAGCGAGTCGCGCAGAGAGGCCAAAAGGAGATGGGGAAACAAGAAGCAGAGCTGGATGGGGTGTATCTTGCCCATCCTGTCGCCCTCCCAGTGCCTGCTTCCCTCCAGCCATTCCTTCACCACAGCCTCCTCCTGTTCCCTGGCTCCGCAGAGGTCCAGCCTACATTTGCCGCATGCCGTGCAAAAATGAGTCAGTCATTAAGGCTTTTAAAGATGACGGAAGCACAACTGACACACTTGTATCTAGTGCGTGGGGTAGGCGAGCAGCAGAAAAACATTGTACGAGTGAGTGATGTGCCAAATTTGTTTTTACTTGCTGCAAAGAGCAATTTTGTCCATTATAGGCGAGCAATAGGCAATTTTTAATATTTTGTGTGTGTGTAGCTGCAATTGCATAGTAATTTGTTCCACAAATGAACCAGTCTGTGTTCCTACAGGAAAGAGCAGGGATATTTTTATTTTTTAGAAAGACCAAGAAAGATGTGGCATGTTCAGCTACTTTATTTCATGTATTTGATTTTACTGTCTTTCCTGAAAAGTGGACATTTGGTAGGAAACTTCCTTCATTTCCTCTCTCAAATTTGGAGGGGATTAGTTTTCCTCCTACATAATTATTCCAGTGTGCCCAGGCTAGTAGCTGTCAGTCTTAAAATTATAAAATTAAGATAGATAATCCCAAGCAGTGACTTGGGTGAGAAAGCAAAGGCCTGCTCAGCTTTCACCCATCTAGGTCTAGATGCTGATTTTTGCATGCCGTGTGGTTTGTCTGTGTTTTCCTCATTTGTTTTCAAGAAGCTTCCAGTGTCTCTATATCCTCCATTCCCATGGAAAATCTGGAGGGGGTGGTGTGTATATAAACAATTCATGGATTATTGTGCTTCAGGGTAGGAATAGTTCTCATAAATGACAGCTAGACTATCTAAGCCCAAGAGAGCCACCTTCTTCCAATCAGTTTGGAGTCGCTCAGTTAAGCACAGGACCCTCAGGCTGGGTTTCACTGAATTTCACTGAATTTTTTAGAGTTGGAAGGGACCATAGAGATCATCTAGTCCAACTCCCCTGCTGAAGCAGGATTGCCCAGAGCATGTTACTCAGGACTGCATCCAGGCGGGTCTTGAAAATCTCCAAAGAAGGGGACTCCACGACCTCCCTGGGCAGCCTGTTCCAGGGCTCTGTCACCCTCACCGTGAAGAAGTTTTTTTCTCATGTTTGCAGACCTACCTGCTGCTTCCACCTATTAGTGTTATCTCCCACCAAACAAAATAAAAATAAAAATTTCTTATTTTAGCAGATACAGCCTCAGTCACAATATTTACGGACTGAAAAGTCTGTGAGAACCAGGGTATTTTTTCACGCCAAGCATCTTTTCCCTCGTCCCTTACTGTGCCTAACTCAGTGACACATTGCAGGATGTCATCTCACAACACTCAAAACCACCACATAACCCCTTTCTCCCGGTGCTGAGACAAGCTGGGTGGTACCCAGGGCATCCCCCTCTGCTTTAGCTCTGTCTGGACACTTCTCCCCTTGCTTATCCGCCTGCCCCTCTCCCACCACCTGTTTTCATAGAAGGAGGTGGCACCCTAAGCTGTCCCCACCTTACCTCAAACCCAGGGGAGGAATTAGACAGCATATAGCTCCCTGTATATAGTTCTCTGCCGCCCAGGAAAGGGTGGTTTCTGGAGTGCAGCCCGGTCGCTTCCAAAGAGCGGAGAGTTTGTCGCTGGAACGGTTTGGGCTGTTCAAAGGGTCTGGCAGACTGAAAGGAAAACCTCTCCGCAGAAAACATTTGGCAGCTCCTCTCCTCAGACTCCCACCTACCTGTGCACAAAATCCCCATGTATTTATCCAGAGTAGACCAAGGTTTGTATTGTATCTAAGACAGGCTTTTTTTTCCATGCTATCCTTGCCCTGTATTACACGAAAGCATGTAAAGAGTTAAACTGTATTAAAAAAATCTAATGCTCTTTTTCTCTCTTTTTTACGAACGCTAATTTGGATTTATCACACCAAGCTGGGAACATTTTATGGGATCTCTGACTTAAAACGTTGGCAACACACCACCACAGAGGTCTGCCTTCCCTTTTCAAAAAAACATGGAAATATTAAGTTGGAACAGGCTGAGATGGCCAGCCAGCTGTCTGCTATTTGAATCCCATGAAAACTCAAATACAGCTGCAGATTCAACTTTGTTCTGGTCAAATACGGCAGTCCTGGAATGTGCTTCTTTCCACTGGGGCATGAATAGTGTCAAAATTTATGCTGTTCTCTTAGCAGTATGGATTAAAAGCTGTTTGACAGTTCCCTAAAGGCATGTGTAAATAGGGAATTATTCAGCAGTGGACTGCTTTCTAAGAAGGTTCCACAAAGATCAATTCCTGACCCTTCTTCTGAACATTTTAATCAGTGATTTGGAGGACAGAGAGGGGAAGTAAGAAAAAAAAAAAAGGGGGGGAAAAAGGAAATAATGACTGAGAAATTCCAAGATGGCAAAAAAATCATGTAATAACATGGGCACAAAAAAACCCGTGGGCATTTTAACGCAGCCAAATTTGAAACTGATAATCTGTAACTGCAGAACATAGGTTGCATTTACAGAACTTGATCTTGCAGGTATGCTGAGACCCTGAAAAATACCTGAGCGTCATAAAATATACCTGTTCTTTTCAATAGCCCATGCTGCACCAGCAGGTGTGAACGAGCTGTGATCAGAGGCTGTAGAACCAGGACAGGTTCCAGGAGGAGGAGCAGGAGAAGGAGGAGGAGAAGGGTGCATCCATCATCCCTGCATCACGCATGACCATTGCCAAAGTGGGCTATCCATTACCTGAACCCTGGGTGGGAAGGACACTGAGGACATCAGGAGAGTTCAGAAAAATGGTAAAAACCAAGGAATGTGATAGAAAAAATATGCTAAATAATGAAATTATCCAGGAGTTACATCAGTTTTACTTAAGCAGAAGGAAGAAATATGATCACAGTCTACAACTACCGACTTACAGAACAGGAGTTTGAAGGCTCTTTATTCTGCAAAGAAAAGCATAACAGCAGGCAGCGGCCTGGGGTCGAAAATAGAAAACTTCAGATGAGAAACAGGACACAAGTCATTAAGTATGTGGGTTCTCCAAGTCTGTTTCACTTGTTGGTTTCTACAGCACTGAAAATTTTAAAATCAATTGAATCTTTTCTAGAACAGATGCTCTTGCTCCAATTAATTTGAAGAAAACTTACGGTCTGCCATATGCGGACAGTCAGAGAGATGGTTACTAGCAGTTCCCCCCGGACTATTAATTTATGAAAATAAAACCCAAATTATTACACATGCTTGATAGATATTTGATGCAGTACGGAACTCTGTCACCTTTCTGTGAGCGCTGACATCATCATACCCCAGGCGCAGCAAGGGCTGGCTCGCTTGTTTACTGAGATAGGTACCTAAATTCCGCTTGCAGCCTATTTCGGGCACCAGCGATGCGACGGCAGCATCCTTCGCGAGGAGACGCAGGGCTCTTGTCCTCCCACTCCAGCTCTCTGGGGGCTGGAGGAGCAGGGCAGGCTGCCTGCGGCTGCTTGTGTCTGCTTGCCAGGGACCAGGGAGACACCCCGTGCTCCTTCTGATCTTACCGGCATTTGCGAATAACAGAGGTTCGCTTCTGCAGCGAACGGCCTCCACGTTCTCCCAAATGCGAGAATTAGTTCTAGCAACATGCAGGCGGCATTTAACGAAGAAAACAAAAGGTCTAGGGAAAGCTCCTGAGCTAGTTGAGTGCGAAGGACAACGCATAAAGATGTAGAGAGGTTGGTGCTGGTCTCTTCTCACAGGTAATTAATGACAGAACGAGAGGGAATGGCTTCAAGCTCCAGCAGGGTAGGTTTAGACTAAACATTAGGAAAGAATTCTTCACAGAAAGAGTGGTCGGGCATTGGAATAGGCTGCCCAGGGAGGTGGTTGAGTCACCATCCTGGGATGTGTTTAAGGGACGATTAGATGTGGTGCTGAGGGATATGGTGTAGGGGAGGACTTTGTAGAGTAGGGTAGATGGTTGGACTCAATGATCCCAAGGGTCTCTTCCAACCTAGATGATTCTGTGATTTTATGATTCTAAGATACAGAAGAAGATGCGGCAGGAAGATTTTTGTGGTTAAATCAGTTGGTAACACTGACATCCTGGAAGCACAGCTTTGGATTTATTTTTTTTTGTGCTCCCTTTCTTTTTTTTAAGAGTCCTGTGTTCTTGGTCAGAAGGAAATACCACCCTGGGGGTGAGAGTATAGGAAGCATACAAAGGGTTTTATTCATACTGAGAATCCCAAGCCACTCCAGCACTAACAAATTGAAAAAAAATAAATAAATGAAATGAGGAAGCTGGTAGATATGTAAGGCACATTGTGAATGACACGCTGCTAATAAAACTAATTCCCTCTCTGAACAACGGCAGATCTCACAAAAACATTCTCCTTTGAATAGAAGAGCCTGAATGAACTGAAAAATTGTGCTTCTCATATAACCTTTTTGTGTGAATGAATCATAGTTCTGGCGCAGAAAGTTAAAAAAAGGTCTTTTAAAAAAATTTACAGCAAGGTAACCATAAAATTTCCGTGTAAAGCAGACAATGAGTTCTTTTATTAATCTTTATCTTGCAAATCGACCAGTATTATTCCCCCCTGTTTTGATCTCATTTTATTTCCTGTGTAAAGCCAAAAGGCTGCAATTCGAGGGCTGCTTTAATGTATGCCCCGAGTGCGATGATATTTGCATAACAGTAGCTTTCAGGGAGGCTCTTGTTTTCCACAAACTGCGCTGCTTGCTTACACAGTATGAAAACCTTGATGGAATTTATGGCCCATTAAGAACTCCATTCATTAGGCACCCAACCCTGCAGATACCTCAGCAAATCTTCAGTTTCATTAACGGCCCCGTGCAAGTAAACACAACAACGGAAGGGTACTGGGTCCGGGGTAGGCACACACACAGCCAGGCTCTCGGGTGTGATTATCCATTCAAAGCCGCGAGAGGCTGCGGATGGAGGATGGAGAGAGGGGGGATGCCCACGCCAGCTCCTTAGGACAGCTCTCAACTCTTAACCAGCTCCCTCTTGGAGAAACGTTAAGGGGAACTCCATGTAGATAATGATCTGCTCCGCGATTTGATCCCTCAGCAGCCCAGACCCTGAGAATGGGCCAGCAACGCTGAAACTGCTCTCTAATGTTATATTTGACTCGCACGGCATTGGAAAACTGGGTACGTTCATCGTGGACAAGATGGATTGTTCCCAAACATTAATATTCTTCACCAGTTACTTTTGACAGTGGAGCAATAACTAATGTATAATGATAATCTATTACCGGTGATTGATACTGAAGAATTCTTACGCATTTCATGTTGACTAAATTATAGTACTTTCAGAAATAACTAATATTTCAGTTATTAATACTTCCAGCTGAGAAAAATCACTAAATCATCATGACACCCTTTTCACGGGTCCAAAATAAAGACTTCATTGAAATCTAGAGGGAAATTATTTATCTACATAGGGAAAATTACCAATGAACTTACGGCATGGTTCATTGCTTCTGTTAACTAAGGAGCTCAAGACAGATAATTTATTTCACAATTGACACATTAGGATATCCATGCTAAGCCATTGCTCAATATTGGAGCATTTTCGGTTCATAAACAACTGTAGAAGAAATGCTTAATCTCCTGAAGTTAAATGGCAAGAATCTCACTGAAACGCCTGCAATGGAGGTACCACCTTTCTGAAACCATTTTGCATTTTGGAACTGGAAACTCGTTGTTTGCCTCTAACCCTCTCTTGGTGTGGAAACACCAACAAACACACTGCAGGCTCATGTTTTCTATGAACAAGAAAGCTTGTCTTTGTCCCATCAGCAGCTTGTGACAATTGTAAGCAGTTTCTCAACTGTGGTGTGCCAAATCCCACTTCCCTTCATAGAATCATAGAATGCTTCGGGTTGGAAGGGACCTTAAAGATCATCAAGTTCCAACCCCCCTACCATGGGCAGGGACACCTCCCACTAGATCAAAGCCCTATCCAGCCTGGCCTTGAACACTTCCAGGCATGGGGCATCCACAGCTTCTCTGGGCAACCTGTTCCAGTGTCTCACCACCCTCACAGTAAACAATTTCTTCCTGATATCTAATCTAAATCTCCCCTTTCAGTTTAAAACCATTACCCATGGTCTTATGACTCCACTCCCTCATAAAGAGGCCCTCCCCATCTCTCCTGTAGGCCCCCTTCAGGTACAGGAAGGCTGCTAAAAGGTCTCCCCAGAGCCCTCTCCTCCAGGCTGAACAGCTCCAGCTCTCTCATCCTGTTCTCATAGGAGAGGTTCTCCAGCCCTCTGACCATTTTTGCGGCCCTCTGGATCCACTCCGACAGGTCCATGTCCTTCTTATGTTGAGGGCCCTAGAGCTGGATACAGAACTCCAGGTGGGGTCTCACGAGAGCAGAGTAGAGGGGTAGAATCACTCCCTAGACCTGCTGATGCTTCTCTTGATGCAGCCCAGGATGCGGTTGGCTTTCTGGGCTGCCAGCGCACATTGCCAGCTTCTCATCTACTAACATCTACTCATATACTAACTAGCAGCTTCTCATCTACTAACACTCCCAAATCCTTCTCTTCAGGGCTCTCTCAATCCATTCTCCGCCCATCCCGTAATTGCTGTGACCCGGGTGCAGGACCTTGCAGTTGGCCTTGTTGAACTTCATGAAGTTTGCACAGGCCCACATCTTTAAGCCTGTCCAGGTCCCTCTGGATAGCATCTTTTCCGTTCAGTGTGTTGACTGCACCACACAGCTTGGTGTCATCAGCAAACTTGTTGAGGGTGCAGCTCAATCCCACTGTCCAAGTCGCTGACAAAGATGTTAAACAGCATCAGTCCCAACACCAACCCCTGGGGAACGCCACTTGTAACTGGTCCCAACACTGAAGTGTGGGGTCAAGCTTTGCGGAAGCCACAGGTGCTAGCATTCCAGGAAGAAGGATTCCCTATCACCTCACTAGCTCTAACTTGATGCACTGAGCATACACCATAAACTATTCAAAATCTGCCCACATGCTGTCTTTGGACATATTTCCTTAGTCTCTTGGTTTATAATATACAGCGCAATATCTTGACTCTTTTATTGTGCCCGTTCCTCATTAAGCAAACCACATATTATCATAACAAGCAAGCCTCCCAGCCATCATTATTCCAGCTATTAGGTCTTCTTCAGCCTCTTCATTATTCAGTCACACAGATTTGCCTTATGACTACATTTATTACTCCTATTTTGACACACACAGACACGCAGTATGTGTTGATGACTCAGTCATCATTATCCCTAAAACGACTGTCTTTGAATATATGGAGCCTTTCAGCATCCATATACAGTCCTCACTCTGCAATGCACTTCCTGCAATAATTCTTGCATGCTTGTCTTTCCATTTCATAAGTATAAATTTCTTGTATTAAATCTGAGCAAAGCTAATAATCCTGAAAATGTTCAAAATCAAAAAGCATTATAGTTTTAAAGCAGTAAAAATGTTAAATAACCTTTTTTAAAGTGTATATTAATCTCCATTTGCATAGCCTCTGAACTTCAGCACTTTCCTTTATTTTCATTAAGGCAAAATTGGCTTCTGACCATAAAACCAACAATAAGTTGAATATATAATGCACCTGAAGATTCCTGGCATTTAAATGAGTTAGGCCACTAGTTCTTTCTCACAATTTTTGCTCGTCTGCTTCTATGCCCATGCCCATCTTGTCCTACATTACCACAGAAGCACACAGAACAGAAAAGGAGGTGGGACTTGCTTTTCTCCTTTCCTTTCTTTTTGCTAGCTGTTCACTTCTTTCACTCTCCTTTAACACTGCAAGAACAAATGATAAGAAGCCTTTTTTATTTAAATTGCAAGAAGGACTTCTGAGCATATTTTATATCAGTGTTTCGTGCATGGAAGTCAATTCATGTTTTCATCTCCCTGTGAACTGTGCCATGTTCCTGGACACCTGATGACTCCTTTTTTCACATGATTCATCGGCAGCCCTCATGAGGCAGTGTGCTGCTGGTTTGACCACATCTGAGTTTTGCATGCCCTTGCGGCCCTGAGCTTCTCCTAGCAGGTCTGGTGTCACTCTGTGCTTGCTCAAGACTCAGTAGTCCTTTTCATCTCTGGTTTTAATAGCTCTGACTTCAGTGAGCCGCAGATGGAAGAGATGGCCTGGTGCCTGGACCAGTGTAACAGAGCATTTTAGCAGGTACTTAGCCAAGGTCCTGGCAAGTGAGGTTACTCTCATGTTCTGACTCAGATAGATGGAGAGCAGGCACCTGCACATCACCTGGGCTCATGCCTGCCCACCCACCCACCTTCCTTAGGGCAGGAACACTAAGAGGAGCCTCTCAGTTTTTCAAAACCTTTTCACTGGAGTGAAAGAGACCCCACCTGGAGTACTGTATCCAGCTCTGGAGTCCCCAGAACAGGAAGGACGTGGACCTGTTGGAACAAGTCCAATGGAGGGCCACAAAGATGATCAGAGGGCTGGAGAACTCTCCTATGAGAACAGGCTGAGAGAGCTGGAGCTGTTCAGCCTGGAGGAGAGGTCTCTGGGGAGACCTTTTAGCAGTCTTCCTGTACCTGAAGGGGGCCTACAGGAGAGATGGGGAGGGCCTCTTTATGAGGGAGTGGAGTCATAAGACCACGGGTAATGGTTTTAAACTGAAAGGGGAGATTTAGATTAGATATCAGGAAGAAATTGTTTACTGTGAGGGTGGTGAGACACTGGAACAGGTTGCCCAGAGAAGCTGTGGATGCCCCATCCCTGGAAGTGTTCAAGGCCAGGCTGGATAGGGCTTTGATCTAGTGGGAGGTGTCCCTGCCCATGGCAGGGGGGTTGGAACTTGATGACTTTTAAGGTCCCTTCCAAATCAAACCATTCTACAATTCACTGTGCCTCTGCCTGAGTCCACCTTTCAGACGTCTGCAGCCTGCTTTTAGGAATCATAAAATTAACATTTTAATATTCATGTTAATTATGTCTTTTAATATGCTTCCAATACGAATCCTTCATACCTTCCCATCCCTCACCATCTTCTTTACCCACTGTCACATACTGAGTGGGCTCATAAAGTTGTAATTTTTAGGAGAGCTAACTTCTTAAGTTTCTGTTGCACTGTATCTTTGCATTCCGAAGTGCCCTGGTCACAGGTATTTAGATATTAAATGACTCAATTTATATTAAGTAAATGACACTAGTAAGCTGTCCTTGCTTTTATTATTACTAATTTTAGTTCAACATCTCTTCCAACGTAATATAGATACACGTTTGCCAAGTAAAATTGTTCCACTTGGTAGCTGCCATTTGAAAGACAAAAGAGAAAAATGGCAGCAAACACCGTCCTTCAGACAGCTTTGAAAGCTGTCACAATGATTTCCTTGTGGTTGTATCCCTGAAAAGGATTATTTTAAACTCAAACTTAGCAGTTTGAAGAGAGAATTTCTGTATATTGCCTTAAGGTGAATTCTGGAAGCAGAGAAGATGCATTTCACAGATATGTTCCTCAGCCCACAGTCCAATAGTACACACAGCCCCAGAAGTAGGAGTAAGATTCACACAGAGAAGGCTGTTCCCAGTTTTACATGCCCCTTTAGATGTGTTCAGCTCAGCAGGGGTGGAGTGCTGACCAGCTGGAACAGGCACTTAAAATGTTGGTGCCTCACAAACCACTTCTCCTAAATGAAGTACCTCTTTAGGTACGTACTTTACCACCACTGCTGAAATCAAATCTTCTTCCACCGTGTATCTGAACAGGCAGCCAGAGCATGATACATTCTATGCATTTGATTTAGCCAATACTCTTTCTCTATGAATTTGTGTGCTTAAAGGAAATAGTTGATATAAAAAATAATTCCATAGTACTTCAAGAAACACATGGTGCCTAAACTTAGGTTGTCCTGAAGAGGCAGCACTCAGAAACAATGTTCTCTTTTCTTTGTTTTTCTCCTTGCATGGCCTCTTCCAGCTTGCTCACTCTTTTTGGCCGGGCCCTTCAAGGAGCTTTTCTGAATCCTGTGTTGTTTCGTTTGACATTTTGGGTCTTGTGCTGCATCAATGATCACGTAGTAAGGAACTCAGCAGCCTAGCTTCCAGGCTCAGTCACTACCTGACATAACTGCTCTGCATTGAATCAGGAACATCTCTATATTTTTGTGTCTTTGAACCACTTAATCCAATCTCAAACAAGAATGTGGAACACATCATTTATCAACATACATCCAGCAATATGCTCCAGCATTTCAGCTAAATTTTTATTTTGGCCCAGTAATTCACACATGACATCTAGAGACTTTCAAGAAATTCTTGCATATTTCTGAGGATGTGCAGTAGGCTTTGAAGATTTATGGCTTCTCAGTGGCATTTTCATGTATAATTATTGCTAAAAATGAATTCCAAGAAGGTGTCAGCATTTCTACTGCAATATAAACCTGGGGTAGTTTTTCTTCCATGTGGAATGATTTATGTCCTTTTGAAACCCTGATTTACAGTAAAACTAAGGATCACAGCAAAAGTTGGTTAGTAAGAAGCAAGCCTCTTGCTTTCAGGTAGACGGTTCACAGAATCATAGAATGATATGGAGTTGCAAATGACCACTGGAGATCATCTAGTCCAACCCCCCGCCAAAGCGGGTCCACCTAGAGCAGGTTGCACAGGAACGTGTCCAGGTGGGTTTTGAAAGTCTCCAGAGAAGGAGACTCCACCACTTCCTTGGGAAGCCTGTTCCAGTGCTCTGCCACCCTCAAAGTACAGAAGTTCCTCTTCATGTTTAGGTGGAACTTCTTATATTCAAGTTTGTGCCTATTTCCTCTTGTCCTGTCCCTGGGCACCACTGAAAAAGACCGGCCCCTTCCTCTTGACACCCAGCCTTATAAGCATTACTCAGATCCCCCCTCAGTCTTCTCTTCTCAAGACTAAAAACACTCAAGTCCCTCACCTTTCCTCGTAAGAGAGATGCTCCAGGCCCCTAATCATCTTAGTCTCCAGCAGTTCCCTGTCCTTCTTGAACTGGGGAGCCCAGAACTGGACACAGTACTCCAGAGTGGGCCTCACCAGGGCAGAGTAGAGGGGCAGGATAACCTCCCTCTACCTGCTGGTCACACTTTTCTTGATGCATCCCAGGATGCCATTTGCCTTCTTGGCCACAAGGGCACATTGTTGGCTCATGGTCATCCTATTGTCCTCCAGGACTCCTAGGTCTTTCTCCTCAGAGGTGCTCTCCAGCAGGTCAGCCCCCAACCTGTACTGGTGCACAGGGTTATTTCTCCCCAGGTGCAGCACCCTACACTTGCCCTTGCTGAAGTTATTTAACAAACGGTTATTTCCCTTTTTCCTTTACCTCAGTGACAGCCACTATTCTCTTTATTAATGACCTGGATACAGTGGCTGCTTTAATATCCTGACAGGTCGGTGCAGATCTCAAGCCGCAAGGAGAATGTAATTTGTGGGTTTTGTTTTAATATTTATTTGAGGGTCTATCAATTAGAAAATCTATGGTTGAAGTCCACAGGGATTTCCTGTGGTTTTACGTGGGAATGTCAACTTAGATTTCCTGGGAAATCTGAAGTATTTATTTAGTGGCTTGCTGTTATTTATCTTGCAAAGAATTTAGTAGAAAGTGGCCTGAGGGCAAAAACAGTTACCATTCTATTTGTCTTCAAGCTTGCAGTTTTACAGCCTAGGAATCTTATATTTTATATAATTTTCTTGGGAGTCCGTTGAACTCAACATGAATATTTTTCTGACATAAAATCTTGGAACTGAGCTTTCAAAAACCACATCAGTGTAATGCTATTCTTCAACATATAATGAGTGTTGCAAACAGCATCAATGTCAGAAAAATTGCTGCACTTACTTCTGCAGGCTAATAGTTTGGATTTTGCTAACTGCCAGAATTAGACCTTTGTTACTGTTGTGCCTCTACAGGTGCGAAGAATCCAGAAAGAAGAGGGCATTGTCAGGCCAGTGAATCAAACTGAGTCACACAGAAGAACAATCTTTCAGTGTCACCATCAAATTCAGCTGCTCACTCCGTGGAGCTGAAATCCATGACATAGTTCATTTTTCAGCTGTTGAGCACATTCACATAATGTAGCTCATTCACTCTGTGTTGCCTACTTCACGTATGAATGTGCATTCACTTGAAAAGCCCCTGAATACCCTTAGGTTTACAACACAGATATTGTAGTGTGGTGCATTCAGCTTATCTGCATAGCTCTAGGACTCACATGGTGGTATGAATTAATCAGAAGTAGAATGGTTTCCAACTTGAAAAGATACCAAAATACTATTAAGAAGATTTACCCTGTTTTAGTCATACAAAAAAAAAAAAAAAGAAATCAGAATTCTTGTATGGGATTTGAGTTGTTGCAAATTTCCTCCAAACTAAAGCTGAAGAAGAATCCCCTTTTTCTCCATGTAGAAAATACACAGAAAAGAAATCCTGAAGACTGTGTAGATGAATATATTAGTCTTACTGCATTAACGATGTTCCTGTAGCGGTGATAGTCTGAGGATATAGGGAAGGCAAGGCTGGCAGGTAGAATAAATACTCAATACCATATAGAAAGTATGACATCTATCTACAAAAGGTTACCTTGATATTGTTTTCTGTTTCTCTTCATCACTGACTTTAACACATATTTATCTCTAGAGTAAAAAGGCACGTGTCATCTGAAAAGAAATCTTGCTATTTTCTGGGTAAAATGCAAGAGTACTGTAACCCTATCCCGGTTTTGTAACTAGATAGGCCTACTATATTTCCTCAGATCTGTCCTCATGCTGTAATAATCTTTAATTAACGTATTAAGTGCTGTAAGAGCAGAGTTAGCACTTGGCTGTCTTCACAGCTGGTAATCAGCCCTTTGCATTTTCAGTTACTGAATCCTCCACATTTACTGCAGAGGTCCAGAACACAAAAATCACCCTGGTCTGGCCTCCAGCTAGCACAGGACCTGCTCTGAAGCCAAAAAAAAAGGCAGAAACTCTCTTTATTGCACTAGAGACCTATATACCTTACTACTTTCCCCACATCCTACTATTTCTTCTGTAGTCAAGAAACCCTTCCCAAGTGGCTCTTCTCACCTCCAGCAGAGAATGGCCAGTGCAAGTGTGCATCAACACCCCTGCCAGCAGGCTGAAAGAGCCCCTGCTTTCCTTGGGAAGGCAGTAAGATGTGCTACCACAGCTTATTACAAGAGTTCTGGTAGAGCAGATCCTTGCTCTTTGGACCAGAATACATATTTGTCAAAACCTGACAGCTTTTTAGTCAGCAGTATATCATCTTACTTCTACAAATCTCACTTGTTCTGACGTGGCCAAAGAGAAAGATGCACAGACCTGTGTAAAAAATCCAGGACAGAAACAAATTGCAAAGACAAAAAGAAATGAAATTAATTGCAAATTGTGGACGATAAGGAAATACAGTTGAGCTCTAATAGCTGCGTTTCAGGACCTTTCTTTATTTCGTTGTTGCCTGATTCAGTGTGGGTGGGAGATAGACATACATATGAAGTAGTGACTCTAAGCATCTCAAGATAAAATTTACAGTGTTCTGGACGGTTACAACTCAGTAAGAGAAGTGAGCACATAAGCATATTGCAGCACAACATGCAGCTGTGCGGAAGCATCACAAACCATCCATATTCCCTGACATGTCCCAAGGGGAGCAGATCACCTACAGGAATAATCACTTGAGGGCTTTCAAAAAAAAAACATGAACAGACAAAACAACATGGAGAAAAAAAGTGTGAAGTTCATTTTACCTGTTAGTAGAAAAATATTCTGTAAATTCCAATGTTTAGATACTTACTCCCTGTTTACTCTTTTCTCCCACTTATTTTCCTTTGAATTGTACAACATCTGTCATAGTTCAGTACTATTTACTGCTGGACTGGTAGTTTGAGGCCATGTGAAACACTCTGGGCATCTCAAATGTCACTAGAGACCTGTGTCAAGGCAATTCAGTTGAGCTCTATGTATTATCAGAGGAGTTGAAGGGACCTCTGGACTTCATTGGTTATATTGTTATATGTCCTTTCTTACAATGAGGTGCAGGCACCAACACTTTGCCACCTAAATTGAGGTGTCCGAAGATGGCCACTCCTGTATAGAAGTATTAAACGTGGGGAAAGATATATGGTTTATCAGAGAAGAGATGAAGCATATTAAGAATCATGCCTGGGGTATCTGAGAAACGTAACTCTTTATCTGTGGGCTGGGGTATTTCTACCAGAACCACAGACAATGCACGACTCAGTGCAAGATTATGAAAATATCCAAAGCATGGGAAAAAATCCTCAAGGCTTAGTGACCTCTCCAGTGATGTGGCCTGGAGGACTGGGCATCCATGTTCCATGAAGAGAGTTGATCAGGGGGATGTGAATCACTGCTGTTCAGTTGGAGGGGGAGGCAATGAGCATGAGTCTACAACACTGTCGAACGTGCACAAACTCAGTGACTGTTTTCAGTCTGCCTCCAGCAGGAAGGTCAATACAAAACAAGGAGGTAAAGGCAGCAACACCAATTAAACTGAAAGTGCTGCAACAAGGACAAGAAAAGCCAAATTCAGAGAACTGAAGGTGCTCAGGTCAAAAAGGACAGAGCACCTGGGCTAGAGTTAATTGTCCAGAAAGAATACAGATTTGCAACTGCAGGCCCAGTGGCAAGGGTCTTCAGGACATTTTCACGTTCAGAGGTGGTGCTATCAGAATGGAAAGTAGCAAATGGGGCCCTTTGTGCCACCTTTTCTAAGAAAAAGTGAATATAGTCTGTGTTATGGTGGATCATCAGTCTGGTCTCAGTAACTCTGGTGGATAATTGCTGTGATCTCTGGCAGATAAGGCTTTAGAATAGGCTTTAAAGGTAAGAACAATAAAAATATGGAGAAGAATGAAGAACAAGATTTAGAACCCCACATGTTTATCAAAGGTGTATTATATGTGATATCTTTTCTTGATGGGATTGATTTTCCAGGCAAAGGAGATATATCTATTGTTCTATAAAGCCTATGGTATGGTGTTGCATTGGAAATTATTAGTAAAGATCAGTATTGGGACAGGAAATGTAAGGTAGAAGGCAGCAGATAAACAGAATATGAAGCTAGTGAAAAGAAAACTGTTGGCTGGAAGGAGATTATGAGCAGAATTTTTCAAGGTTCAGTCTGGAAACTACTCTTTTTAGTGTTTTCACAAATAAATTTGATGCAATGTGAGAGTGTGCTGTTGAAATGTGCTAAAGACACTTTGGTACAAGGGTTTAAACATCTTAAGGGAAAAAAATTAATGACTTTGCAGACTCCCATAATAGAAATGAAATTACACACAAAAGCATGAAAGGCAGGAATAATGTACATCCAGACAAATATCAAAATTTTCTGCTATAAACCAGGGGAACTGTAGAAAGGACAAAGGAAGAAAAGGACCTGGTAGTATTAGTTATCCTTGTGATTATGATAGGTTACCAATTTGATGAGCCTGTGAAAAATGCAAATGCAATCCTTAAACATTAGTACGTCTAGCAGAAATGGAGAAGTATTAATGCCACCGCATTAAGCATCAATGAGATATCATCTGTACCACCGTGTGCAGTAGGAGATACAAGTTCAAGAAAGATGAATGTGAGCTGAGAGAAAGACTATTAGCAAGGTTATACATAAAGAATATATTAAGAATATATATATAAAGAATACGTTCTAAGTGGAGTTGTTAATACCATGGGGTTTTTTTCTCAACCCAGAAGTCTGGGGCGGGGGGAATGCTCTGTCTGTGCAGGAGCAAAAAATTGAGACGGAGGCAGTAGAAAAATAATGTTGCTGAAATAATAAGCGGGGCTAAAGTAGCAAGGAAAAATATGGGACCTATGATAGGTGAAGACTGGGCCTGATGATTTTGGAGTTCCCTTTGTCTTATGCTCTGTAGGTTGTATTCACTTTGGCCTAATGTGCCAGTGAGTTGTATATGTTCAGTGCAGTTGTGCTGCTTCTTCTGGCCCATAAGCAATCAAAAAAGTTCTTTCACACACACACACACACAAAACCCCCCCAAAAAAACTAAGAACAGCATTAGCTCATGTTGTTCACAGTTTTAGGGAATATATGGACCAATAGATGTGACTGCTCTCTGGAGAGAAACCAGAGAATGAGTGACTTCCTAGTAGATGGGATGGGGTCTGTCAAAGAAATCTCATAAGAGCCAGCATGAGATACTAGCCAAGAGTATGTTGGTTCTGGGCCGACATAGGGCCAGAGGCCAGAGGCCGACCTCAAGGGATCTTGAGTTGCAATATCACCAGTGATCCTGTGCAGCAATAAACAGATTTCTTTCCTTACAGAGCTGTGGAGAATCAATTTCAGGGGCCGATGCTGCAGCAGAGCTTAGAGGAATGTTCACTGATGGCTGATGAGAGGCCAGGAAAGACAGGACAAGGCAGGGAAATCCAGCTCTCTAATGTGCTCCAGTCCTTGACGAATGACTTTTTATATGTGGTGTCTGCAACCAACTATGTTTAAGGCTGGGAATATATATATATATTTCTTATTTTAATGCATCAGAAGAAACACTCCTTTATCTCAGTACCTCTGTTGAGTAACCATGCACATCCCTGGCACGAATAATATTATTCCTCTTAATATGTAAATAACTAGATATAGGAAGAACTATTTGAATGAATCAGACAAAAGTGGGGGCTGTGGAGGTTTTTTGCAGTCACCCTGAAAAGGGAGCTGCCTGTCAGCCCTCCTCCTTCCTCATATCAGCATTCTCTGCATACCCTCTTGAATATGTTGATGTATTGCTTTTTGGTTCCGTCCTGCATGTGTGAAGCAGATCCCATAAAATTGCCCAGAGTTTTTAGGTCCCAGAGCTAAAGGGAGCCCAGAGATCTCAAAACCTCCTTGGGATCTCACCGGCACTGAAAGATGCCATGGGAGGAAACCGAAATGCTGGAATTCATGGGATTGCAGTTAGCTCCGCGTCAAAGGCTGTTCTTAACTATCACCCCTCTTTGGGTCACATCCCAGGTGCGTTTGTTTCTTCCTTTTGTGTTTATATGCTATACATAGAATTGGCACATAAAGAGCCACCTTTGTGAGCCCTTCTCAACAGGAAAAGACCATGCTGCTTCCTCCTCTGGGGAGCAGGAAAGGTGTGAGCTGCAGTGCAAAGGCAGACAGCAAAAAACTGATGGGGGTATCTTTGGATCTTTGTGGTGTTTACCTATCACTAAGCAGTCAAAGAAAAGTAGAGTTAAAATGCCAACCAAGAAGGTGATTTGGGACCAAAATCAGCCTAAAACTTTCATGGGTTAGGAAACGTGCAAAAAGAAAAGAAAAAAAATATAAAAAGAAGTCTAAATCATAGTGGAAGGAATAATTTCCCGTTCTTTGATAGATTACATTTGTCAGTGCTTCCCACCACTGGCCTGATTCTGTACTTTTAGGGTTGTTGGGAAAACTCCTGCTGACTTCACAAAACCCAGAGCTTGTCTGGTGCTGAGTACAGCTGAACACTCACACTCTGATTGCTCATCTCATTCTGATACACCGCAGCCTCTCAGTGTATGATATTGCATTTCCCCAGGCTTACAGGGCAGTTTTTGCCATGCCAAAAAAGGCTGATGTGGTAAGTAAGCAAAATACTGAATCTCTGAATATAAACTATGAGCATCAATCAACTGGGGAAAAGTCAAACTGAGTGGGAGGAAAGGGCAGGAAAAAAGCATCTGGAGTGTATTTTAAACTCTGAGCACTTTAATGTATATAATCATGGCATGTAATCCACATGGGACAAATCTTGCAGCAATCTTTCAGGGAAAGTTCCCATTTACATCACATACTCTCTGTGCCTGTAAGGTCATGGAAGCTGTTGCCTTCCCAGAGTTCCCAAGTTTTATATGTATATGCTATATATACATATATATATGTAGGATGATACTTCCCAGGGGAGAGCATCTGGAGGTGGTGGGAAAGCTTATGTATTGCGGTGACCCTGAAAGCTATGCCAGTGGAGGGGGTTAACTCTCGACAGGGCTACCCGAGCCTCAGATAGGAACCCAAATTACAGAAATGCAGGGAAGCAGGCACTCCTCAAGAGTAGCTGATCAAGAAGGGATGGCAGAGACCTAACTCACACAGCAGGACTCGGGCATTTAGTAATGTACAGGAAAGAAACACTCTGCTAGAATTAAAAACACAGAGAAAGAGATAATATGTCAGTTTTCTAGATAATGAACATCAGCGCCTTCACCAAACTTGGACCGAATCCCACTTTCTTCTCCACCTATACTGCTCGATGAGGACTCTGGAACTGGCATGCCCTCCTTTTAATTTCCTTCTGCTGATGCCCAAATTTTTGCTGTATACTCTGGGTTTAAATCCTCCACGTACATTGGCATGAAGTTTGCGTAAATTCTTTAGTTGCTAATTACAACTGGAGGTATACTTTTATTTGATATACCATTGTACAGCTCTGGCTCTGCGATTTTTCTGTTTACAAACCCAGTGCATGTCGAACACGTGCAAAAATATGGAAGTTTGATGTAAGTGGAAATTCACTAGGAAAGCTTGATTGACGTCTCTTGAGGCTTTTCATACTCAAAAGTGAACAGCTGAGTGCCTCCTGTCGTCATACCACTGAGTCATTCAGGATGAACTTGCACCCGAAATTAAATTGCAAACCCTTAAGACAAGAAAGCAATTTTGGGGTACAAATTGTTCTCCCTATGTTTAGAACCTCTCGGTGCGTTCTGTATACCCTGAGTGTATAAATATACAAACACATGCACAAATATTTGTACACATGTATGTATACATTATGAATAGCTCAGTGGCAGAAATGGGGTTACCAGACATTATTTTAACCCTTATGGCTGGCTCTCAAGCCCTTCCATTAGGTAACCAAGGCCATGGCCATACTGCTCTATAAGTAAGTGCCCAGCATGCAGGTTTGAGGTAGGAAACCATTTAAATAAGTCGTTTATTTGGGATTTTTCTGCAGTCTTGCTGGGGAGCTCCAGGGAGAAGCCCCTACAATAAGAAAAAAAATTGAAAAGTTAGCTGGTGGGGAGAAAATCTCCTCCTTGTTTCGGATATTTGTAGGGAAGGGTAAGGATGCTGAAACCCAGGAAAACTGAGACAAAATGTGAGCTGGCTGCCAGGCTGAGCCTTTGAAGAGGCTGACAATCAGCCATGCTGCAGAGCAGCAGTCACCAGAGGCACTTTCAGCTGAAGGCAGGGGTCTGTGGGACATCCCATGGGAAGGAATCCAGGGGCAGGGAGATGACTTCCAACATGGTTACCCTGTGATCCTGGGGAAACCAGCATCCAATACTGTTCCTGAGGCCAGACGTGGTCACATCTTTTGGATAACAACCCAGCCCCCTGCTCTCTTCCAACCACAGATCCAATTTGATACCAGGGTTTTTAAAGGAAGCGTCTACAGATTTGTTTTGGGCTTGTGCCAACTTGCTACAGATTCAGATGCTAGGACTATCATTATCTCTCTCGCAGACCTCCCCTGGCAAAAGGGCTGTATTGTCTCAGTAGGGTCTGCGGGATGTGGCTCATTGTCATCACGCCCATATCAGTATAAATTACTGTCATATCCTCAGGACAACGTGACAAATCCTTTACGCTGGCTGAGTCACTCTGAGGCTCTCCGAGGATTCCAGCTCCATTTTTAGTCTTGAATATACAATCTATATTATAACAGTGCTGTTCAAAACAATGTATGTAAGAAGTCTGTATGTTTGTTCAGTTAACCACCAGTGAGAATTCTACCTTTGGGGGTTCATAACTTTCTAATATCATTATATTTCTGCATTTAGTAAGGTGGTTGTTGCACCAAAGACAATTAAGCTGAAGTGTGCATTCAGTTAAGTCTGGTAGTCAGCCAGCTGGGCAGATAATCTCCTGACGTTCCCCACTTTCAGGGGAAATCCTGTAGCACAAAGGGTCTGGCTGCAAAGCCTAGCACTGTCTCAAAATACTTGTGCAACCTCAGCTACTTCACTCAGTCTTGCCACATTAAAGCATATTTCTTTTGCCCAGGTTAATTTACCTCTCTGTGCACTTTGTGATTCTTTTCCCATTCCAAGGACTTAATCAAAGTTGGGAAATCAGGCCTTGCAGCAGAGCACAGGAAGTTATGAATCTGAATTTTACAGGTGCAAAAATAAAGGCCATCTGTGTCAAAAGTCAAGATTTCTGCAGAGTCTCGTTATCAGATCACAAGCTATAATTTCTTCTCTGTTTTTAAAAACAGAAACAAATTCCTACAGGCACACAAAAAGGGGCTGGGAGGCGGGGAGTTTAGGCTGAGCAGGGATCAACAGATGTATTTCAGAAGGCAGACTGCTAGGTAAATAATGTGAGAATGCTACTGTGACAACATCAAGAGAAAAGAGATGGAAAAACCAGCTTGCCAAAGTTTGAGAAGAGCAACCAAAGCAAACTCCCTGTCAAAAAGCACAGGATACAGTAGTACTTTGGACTAAGACATGCACTGCTTAAGCTTGGGCATCTGCCATGTGCTGATGTGTGTGTATATGTATAGGTACATGTGGTGTCTTCTTCATTCATAAAACATGAGCCATCTGCTATATGTCTTGGAAAATAAGAGCAGATTCTCCTCCCCCAACATTGTATACCTGATGGAAGTGGCTTGGGAGATCTTTTGAATAACAAATAATGTTGATTATTAGCTTGCTGGTTTTAGTGTGTGTTCACCACAGCAAAGACAAGCTCTACGGATTCCTATGTGATTTTGCTCATTTAGCTTCTGTACTCCCTCCATTGTATATAATTGTACTATAGTATAAAGCAACCTCCTGTGGCATGTAATAAATATATAAAGATGACATTTACTAACAGTCCCCACTCAGACAATGAGGAAGGAAGAATTGAACCCTGTTTGCAAAAAGAAAGGCACTATTAACAGAAACAGGGTGTGTATCAGGACTTGTTCACTAGATTGCTGATAACTTGCAGGACTCTGGAGCGTGGCAAGCCCCTGCTGAGGCCAAGCACACAGCATTTCCAAACCCAAACAGGAACCTCCAGAAACAGGCCATGAATGAAAGTCATCTCTGCATGCCTACGAAGCCCAAACCTTCAATCAACCTTCCTCTTCCAGCCTAGAACAGACCTTAAAGAAAGTATTTGGCCCTCCAGTCCCTTCTCCAGGTGAGTCTGGGGTTTCACCGTGTTCCTCATACAGACTCCATGGAGTCTGTATGTCCAACTTGCTTTTGCTAGCCCTGTGGTAGAAATCCATCCATGCAGTTCTTTGGCAGTGAGCATACAGCCAGTAAAACACTTATACACTTGTCCTGTTTACAAGTCGTCTTTTTTTTTTGCAATTCCTTCCTGTTTGACATTCCCAGCTGCCAGGCATTCCTGGGTTTTGGCTGCTCAGCTGGTTTCCAGGATTGTAGCCCATACTGCTATTCCTCATAACACTGTGGCATCATATCTGGAAGTAAGGCTGGTGCAAGACAGTTTCCCATTTGAGTAATCTTTTTGTTCAAGCAGAAAGGATGATTCCTTTCTGTCATCCCTACAGGCTCTCCTCTGGTGACAAACCTGGAGTTTTATAGTATTTGTTATAATGATGAATTTTCAAGCAGAGACTATCAAGTAATGTAAATCAATATGGCTTTGCTGGCTTCAGAAGAGCCATGCTGATTTACTTCAACCAAAGATGTATCCTTGTCTGTCTGCCATAACAGAACACTTCTCTCAGAAGCAAATTAAATATAGTAGGATTTCAGATGGTTGGGTGACTTCTTGGATCGCATCTTTTATTTCTCTTCCTATTATTTTTGTCATTATCCTTGCATTCCCTATAAGGTTTTCTGCCTGAAATAATGCAGTTATGATTCAGGCTTGGTGAAAACTGTTTTAACTTTGACACATAACACATACCATATCTTTGACTTCTGCACTTCTATTAATCAGTCAGAAAAATTAGCTTTGGAGCCGGTGGTTTCCCACTGACTATCTCTGAAGAGTCTGGAGATAAGACTTCCTCTCTAGTTCCACCCACTGGGAAATCATTAGCACGGCTCCCTTACAGACATGAACTCCCTATAACATGCTGTTCCCAGGCACTCTCTCTCCTCCCAGATTGCCTTGGTATCATGGAAATGCGGTTTTTACTTTTTTTCCATTGGTATTTGATTCTCAGGCGAGCTCATAGTTTGCTGTGGTACGCTAGAATAACACGTCCTAGTCCTAGACTCTGGAGACCGTCCTGAGCGTAATTGGATCTATATCGAGCCTGTGATTCTTTGAGGCTTTCTCAACATTTTGCACCATACAGTGCCACCACTTCTCCCATCTGGTGACACGGCTCTGAGAAATATCAAAGAGCTGAGAAACCTCTTTGTCCTTAAGCTGCTATCTGTTTCCTTTTTGAGCATTGGCAATAAAAGTCCAGTCAAGTGCCAGAGCTGGTCCATTTTTAATTTTCAATTAAATTAAGCACATAAGAAAAAGGATTTGGACTTGGCGTTTGCTGCCCAAAGGTCCTGGTTAAAATAATCACACACAGGAGCCGTTCAGATAAGTGAAGAGCAGGAGTCTGGGCCATCTAAAACCTTCCCTTGTTTTCCTCCTCCTCTGTGCCTGCTCTTTATTCCTCTGGTTGTCCCCTGGCTCCTTCTGCTAAACCTGTTCTCACCCTCCTCATCCCTGAGCTGGGGTTTCAGCAGCACCTCTCCATGAAAGCCATCCTCACCCTCTCCAACCTCCTTCCCGCAGGGGCCAGCTCAGTCTGAATAATTCATGTTCGGTTAAGTATTCAGCAAGGAGGCTGGATTGAAAAACTCCTGAAGCCTTCGTAAGAACCTGAGCTGTGTTTGCAGCCAGGGTGCAGGCAGTGGCCCGCTCCCAGACCCCAAGGGAGCAGCAAGGGTGAAGACTCTGGGGACTGCCAGGCATTTGGTCTGTCCAGATCTGCTTAAAATTAGAGCCTGTCCAAATTTCCGTGCCTAAATATGTTACTCACACGTACCTACAGCTCTAAACGGATTAATAATTAATTGGCACTAGACAGGGGGTGATGATCTGCAGAAATCTTTACGGAGACGTTTGTTCTAAAAAAGAAATGAACATTTTTCCTCATCCCCGAAGGGTCCTCCAGCCCTAGAGAAGAGACTGTCTTTAAGAACAGATAAGGACAAGAAAGACCGTAAGACATGGGAGGAGCAGGATGCCTCAAAGGAGTGATTCCCAAAGGCAGCCTATGCATCTCCTGTGACATATGACATACGTAACTGTCAGCTCACCCCATATCTGCAATTTAAGGGTTCCTGCTGCGTAACTCATGCTTGCTGCAGTGCAGTATCCTGGTCTCTTCTGCGCCACAGGGCAGGAATCCCTATGTCCTCTGGACAAACAGCACTTCTACGGGAGTCCTGCAGGAATCCCACAGCACCACGTGGGAATCCAAGAGGAAAATTTTATTTTGGTAACATCAAAACAAACAAAAAAACAGGAGATCAAGGACAGGAAGGACAAGGGGACTTTTACAGGGAATAAACTATTTGGAAGCCTCTTACTTTGGACAAGGGGGGCCTTTACAGGGAATAAACTATTTGGAAGCCTCTTGTCTCTTTCCTGCGTTACCAGATGTAAGGCTCACTCATCTCCTTTTCTTTTAACCAAGACATCCCTGTCTGGCATGCAGCTGTGGAAGTACAGACAATGAATTTACATGAGGAGAGCTCCTAGCAGCTTCCACGCTTCTCTGGCAGATTTGTACAAACTGGATACGACATCACCAGCAGCCAGCCACATCTTGCTCCAATAACCACTGTTATTTATTGTTAAACTAAAGGGGACTAGCTCAGCAAGGGCTAGGGAACCGAACACTGCTGGCTAGTGCGTGGAGTCAAATGGGTAGGTTTCACCCAGATCCAGGCTGTGAGAGCGATAAGTTTAAGGCAGAAAAAGACACAGGGAAGAGTTCTACCTTCACTGCAGGAGGTAGAACTTTATCATTTGCTCACTTTATCATTGAGCAAACTCTACAGTTAGGTTATGTTCTAAGAGCCTTTTCCATGTCGTTACCCATTTCCTCACTGAGAAACTGAGTGACCACAGTGCTAACCCTGTTTTAGTTTCTCAGTGGCGCCCTTTAACTTTGTTCCTAACTTGTGCTTCATGTTCATAACTGGATTAGATAAGAAGAGGCCCAAATCAGTGTCAGCCAGGAGATACAGGACTCTTTCATGCAGAAGAGGAGAGGTATTTCACTTGGCTCAGCCGTCACGTTGAGAAAGACCCTCCCAAAACCCTTCCTGTGATATCAAATGGCTATAGTTCTTCCCTGTCATTGTGATCCACTTTCCAATGTCCCCATTCAAGTTCTGTAGTCTCCAGGGACCTTCTGCAGAGTGGCTACATGGTTTCTGAGGAGAAAGCCAAGACATCTATAGTTCTCCAGGGGGTGATGAGGACAAGACTGGCTACGCTCAGATCCAGGCTTGAGGAACAGAAAAGTTCTTGAGGGCAGGAAGAGTATCGCAAGGAGCCACATCCCAAAGGAACCAAGAAGAGCCATAAGGTTTCTACATATATGATTCAGAAGGTGTTTCTTGAGGAGGAGTGAGATAGGGCTGAGTTGCAAAGACCTAGGGGCTTAGGACTTTGAGTTAAGGCTCAGCAAGGAGGGAAATTGGAGTTTTTTAGGAATACGCAGCCCCATGGACAAAGTCATTATGTGCCACTGTATGCAATCGCTGTCCCTTATCAAAGTCTGTGGTCTCACGCCAGCTTTGCTCTCATGAGTGGAGAATCAGAGACCGCATTAATTTTGGGGCCCTTGTCTTGAGAGTAAAGGGTCACGCTGTGCTTGTTCCTGGGGTGTTGGGGACTGGAAGAGGGCCACTGGGAAACTGTTGCCAACATCAAGTGAAGAGACATTCTGCTTCCAATTGAGAAATTTGGCTACAACTGAGCGGAGTGCTGGTCTGGGTTTAGGAAAAGCCACTGAGCATAGTGGGACAGAGCGATAATAAGGGGTCAGCAAGGCAGTCCTGGACTGCAGGCACTGGGCTGCTGAGGGAACGGTAGAAGTGTCACGTCATTGGATACCAGGGAGCTGAGGGCAATCCAAGGGAACACCTTGGTGTTAGGAAGCAGAAGCTGTGGAGGGTGGCTTATATATCCTTGGAAAGCTGACCCCAGGGGAAGCTTAGCTTGGTTGCTAGAAGCTTTCCCATGGAGAAAACGAGACCAAGGTGTTCCCATGGGTCTTAGTCATCCACACCTAAGCCTGGGATGCGGGCTCAGGCAATGGAGAGGGCTGGGAGAGACGTTTCTCTGGAGGCTGCTAAGGCGAGACAGTCCCCATGCCCTTGCCAATTAGCGCCTGGTGTGAATTTCCTGGTACAACCTTCACCTAGCTATATGTTATTGAAAAGGTTCTTCTTTTTGGAAGGGAAGGTTTTGACAAAATGCAGTAGCACTATTATTCCCAGTCCTTACCTTCCCATATAAAAATCATAATCCCTTCCACACTCTCACCCTTGGCTCAAATAGGCCATGTGACAAGGTATATTTAACCATGCCTCTATGAAATCTCAAGATTATTGTCCAAAAAATTAGCTCACATCTGCTTTTCAGTGCAGTGGATATTGATGTGCCTGACAGGCAGTGGTTTCATCACATAAGCAAGCTCACTATAAATAATATTTTCAACAGTGGCAGGAGATAGCATTTGGAGAGGGGAGATGATAGCAAACTGGGAAGCTGTGGCACGTGGCTCTAAAGTTTGTTCTGAATTTCAGTTTTCCATGTACATTTGGAGAGCAGACTTCAATTCTGAGGCAAAAAAAGCAAGTTAAAAAGTAAACTGGCAAAGAAGGATTGAGTGGCTCACATGAACCACAGGGCCCCTCAGATCATACTTTCAGCTGGGACTCCACTCTCCTTTCCTGCTCCTGCCCCTGTAGACCCACATCCCAGAAAATTCACTGTTATCCCACAGAAGCCTTCCTTTCTGACATACTTTTCAGCCTATCAGCAACATTGCCTAATTATTTCCTTTGCTTTGACCAACAGGAAGTCCCAGTGACTTAGCATATATCTGCAGGGAATTTTTTCTAATCCGAGGGATATCTACCCACAAACCCCACAAAGATGCATTTCTTGAAAATGTTAAATGTTAAAGGTTGAAGCTTGCACTGTAGACAAATAGGAGGTGATAACATATGAGAGATATGCCAAGTGGGGATACACTTTGAAGGGCCCTAAAAAAAAATAGACTTTCTTCATTATATGACACAAACAAAACAGAAAGCCAATGACACAGAGATTGCCAACATCAAAGCATCAAACTAGGAAACCAGATTTCCTCCTTGGACATACTCAAAAGTGGTCTGGATGTGTTCCTTGGCAACTTGCTATAGGAGCAGAGGGATTGCATCAGATGACCTCCAGACATTCCTTCCCCATCCATTCTGGGATTCTATGAAATTATCTTTGCAACACCATTTTAGATGAATACCTGGAGGATAAGACATTTGCATTTGTCAAAGCTGGAAAAGTGGTGATTCAGGAGTGAAGACATGCTCTGATTCCAAGAAGCATGTTGCCAAATGTTTTAGCTACTTATTTAAGTAGCTAAACAGAATGACTAGATTGCAGCCATCTTACTCAGAAAGATCTGGAATGTGGCTGAACTCAGAACTGTTGTCCAGGATAAGAGCCTGACCTGCAAGCAATTAATTTGCATTTTGCACAGTATTGAAGCATATAAGGAGGTCTTGCCTTCTTTACCTGAGTCAAATAGCTAGACATCCATGGGTACGACAGAAAGAAACAGCCTGAGATGTTAGTTTGGACAGGGAAAGTAAGTCTGCAATGGGAAAGAGGTTCTGAGGTCGTTCTATGTTTTTGTAGAGGAGGTAGTTCAGCTGGCCATAATCACCCACCTTTACAGCAAACTATTTGTATCTATTCTTAAAGCATTCTTAAAGCAAAAATGCATTTTTGTACATTTCTCTGCTACAGTTTTTTCCAGAACTGAGTAATCTAGCTTCCGTATGAGGATGTCAAGTGTAATAGCTCCACAAAAGTCAAGAGATGACAGGTACCGATTCTCTCCTATCAGCCAACCCTGTCAGAAAAGATTAGATTGGTTCCACATGAGTTGTTCTTGACAATTTTGCCTTAGTTGTACCTTCCAGGAGCCTGACAACATCTTTAGTATTTCTTCCAATAGTTTTTAGGAATTGCGGTTAAGCTGAGTGGTTCCATGTTTCTCTTTTGAAAATTAAGTACAAAATTTGCCCATTCCTGGTTTTCTGGGACCTCATACATTTTCCAGAAGCTCTCAACTATACCACCAACACCTCCTGAACTGCTGGTAGTCTCTAAATACACTACAGTGAACTTCATCAGATACCAGGAACTTGGAACCATCTATCTTACACACACGTTCTCTGTCCCTTTGTTGTTATCCCTCCTATCTTCAAAAAAGGCAAAAAGAGGACCCAGGGAACTACAGGCCAATGGACATCATCTCATTCCCTGGTAAAGTGATGGAATAAGTAATCCTGGAAATTATTTCCAGGCACATGAAGGACAAGAAGGAGATTAGGAAAGCAGCCTTGCAGAAAAGGATCTAGGAGTTCTGCTGAACACTAAATTGAATATGAGACAGAGATGTGCCCTTGTGGCAAAGAAGGCAAATGGTATCCTGGGCTGCATTAGGACTGTTGCCAGCAGATCAAGGGAGGTGAACCTTCCTTTCTGCTCAGCACTCACGGAGCCACATCTGACGTATTGTGTCCAGTTCTGATCTCCCCAGTACAAGAGAGACATGGACATATTAGAGAGAGTTCAGCAAAAGGCCACTAAGACAATTAGGGTACATGAGCATCTCTCCTATGAGAAGAGGCTGAGAGAGCTCAGACTGTTCAGCTCAGAAAAGAGAAGTCTTGAGGGGATCTCACCAATGTATATAAATACCTGAAGGGAGGGTGCAGAGTGGATGGACCCAGGCTCTGCTCAGTGGTGTCCAGTGACAGGACCAGAGGCAATGGGTACAAGCTCAAACACAGGAGTTGCCATCTGAACATCAGATAACACTTTTTCACAGTGAAGGTGGCGAAGCACTGGCAGAGGTTGCCCAGGGAGGATTTGAATTCTCCATCCTTGTAGATACTCAATAGCCATCTGGACATGGCCCTTGGGCTAACAGCTCTAGGCAGCCCTGCTGGAGCAGGTGGGTTGGACCAGACGACCTTCAAGGGTCCCTTCGAACTTCAACCACTCTGATATTATCTTAATAAATTTTTATATTAATTCACAGTAAAGAGTTAAAGATTTAGCAAGAAGCACCCTGGGTTTGCACTCCTGACAAACAGCATACTTCACACAGGACATCAAGTTGGGTCATAAGATCCTCAAAGGGAGTACAGCCAGCCACTATCACCATTCATATCCTTCTAAGAGAGCTCATAGTGCTTGATCTAAAGGGAACAGGGTACCTTCTGTCCCTTGTGCAGCTTATCAGGAAGGTGGCTCCTGTGGGGTAGATGGTTTCTCCTCCAGTGCTGATGGTGCTGCAGATCTTAGTAATTGTTCTTTTTTTTGTCCATGGATATTTCTACTGACAATATCTGATGAATCTGCATGTTTCTCAGCCTAACCTAGAGCTGGGGACATGCATCCTTTCCTCACTCACATCCTTTACTCACTCACCCAACATCTGGCCTTGCACTTCACAGAATTATAAAATAGTTAAAGTTGGAAGGGACCTTAAAGATTACCTAGTTCCAATCCCCTGCCATGGTTCGGGACACCTTCCACCAGAATAGGTTCCTCAAAGCCCTATCCAACCTGGCCTTGAACACTACTTTTCCACAGATTCCATGAGCTCAAGAAGAAGGAAAACTAGCAGCAGTTAAGGTGCCACTAGCTTTACAGACCTCTTTGTTGTCCTTCTTATAGTTTCTTCCCAAAGTATTTCCTGCAAAGAATCTGATAAACCATTTATTGCTCCTCTCCCAGGAGATCCTCTTAAAAGGCTCTGACACTGTTAAGCAGAGTGTCAGATTCTGTTATTATAACAGTTGCCTCATGCCTTATGCATTATATATAACTTATGCATTATTTGGGAAAGAATCCAAAACTATCAACATACAAAGCCCATATAGCACATTTTAAAAGCTCTTTTAATTGCACGGGTGTTAAGCATTACATTGTACTTTGAAAGATTGAGGTGTTTTCCGGGACTTGTTTCATGCATGCATCGGGACAAGAATGCTGCACAAATATGAGGCCAGGCATACAAACAACCATAAGCTAAGTCAACTTTGAAAATCCTAGAAATTTGATGTTTAAACACAGAAAGGCAGTAATGGTGCAGTTCCACCCAGTTGAAAGCGCTGGGATGATTTGTGTCTTTTAGCTTCGGGGACATCCAACAGATAGAACTGGTGGGTACAGCTTCGGGCTGTTGAGATGCACAGGCTCATGCTCTCAATTACTCTCAGTTGCAGCTGCACACATTATCAATATGGTAATGTCCAGCTGTATGCGAAAATGGACCGTGATGTAAATATACACAGAAGAGTTTAACACAGATATCTAATTTTAAATCGTGCCTGCACGGCAGTATGGGCATCTTGGAAGGAAGGCAAGGAGAGGATCCGCTGACTGGAAGCGGTGCTCAAATCCCCAGCAGCAGCCTGTCTCCTTCATTTGCTTTATCTCCATAGCCAGGAGCTTCAATAGCCAGGAGCTCGCCAAGTCTTTGCTGAGCCATCGTCTTTAAAGGTGATTCTCCAAAAATATGGGAGTGAAAAACATTAAGTGGAGTGGGAGATTCCTGAAAATTACAATCAGCTTCTACCCCCTAGAAATGTCCAAAACTTGCAAGTGACCTGCTCAGATCTTTACTGCTAGAGCTTTTCTCTCTTACATCTCCTTTCCTGCCTAAATATCCTCAGGCTCTTCAATGATTGAAACTCTCTAAGAAAGACAGATCGTCTTTTGATAATTTCTAATGGAATGCGTAATCTGGGATTCCCTCCCATGCTGAACTCTGTGACCCAGAATGAATATGTGCAAATTTTAAAATTCTAGTTCAATAATTAAATGGAAATATAATAAAGTAATTGAGCTGTTCTATTGCAAGCTTACTCAGAGAGCTACTTGTATTGGAGTAAAATTGAAGATTTTACATGGGCAATGTCTTTAGGACAGAATCATGTGTAGAATATATGAAAAATATATTTTAATTTGTAAGACAAAACTACATATAAGGTAGTCTCCTTTCCAAAATAGTTAACTAATTGCATAGATTAGCAGGGTCATTGGGATACTCAAAAGCATTAGGGTCTATTCTTTCAAATGCAATTAGGAGCATTCAATTTAAGAACCAGTCTAAATGGGCTCATTTTACTCCATTATTTCTATCTAGCTAAGAGTAAATCAGTGAATAAATCAACATTTCACCATTATCTGATAGTTATGGGATTAACAGGAAGCTGATATTACCAAGCAGTTCTTTATAGATTGGCACTCTACTGTAATAAGCCTTCCTCTGATTAAGCTGTCAATGTGCTTTTGCACTATTTTATATTTCTGTGTGCTCTTACGTGCTTCTAAAAATTGACAATGACTGAAGAGGATATCATATACAGCCCAGATAAAGCCCATAGTGCTCCTCACTGTTCCACACAACATATTTGTTGGCTTTTTTAAGCTTCTCAAGCTTCTCTTTACAGTGTTTCTACTATGCATAACAAATCGGGCTTACTGGCTGTGCTTGCAAGTCTTACAAGCCTTTCAGTCCTCAAAATATGACTCGGAGGAATTAACCACAATGAAAGCTTAAAGCCCCAAACACTGACTTCCTGAGCTAGAAAAATGAATGCCCTGTCTGCTAATGGTAAACACGCTTTTCCCTTTAGGTAGATCAGCTCATGGAAGGAGATACGAAACAATTACCCAGCGTGTTCCACATGTGTAAGCATCTGACAGCCATGGTGTAGGCAGGCTCCAACCTGTCACATACAATATTTTAAGGATTCAAGTACAGTCACCAGAATTTTTAAGGAAGTCTTAACATCTACTTAATAATTTCAAAGTGTTTGACACTTCAGCAAAGAGGCCTCTCGCACAGGAGCCAACTGAGTTAGTTAACAAGAATTAGAGCAGCAGAGAGCTTTATTTGGGTTTCTGAACTCTGTTTTGTCCCAACTTCCTCCCAAAAGTTACTGCCTCCACATAAGGTATTTCCATCAAAGCAATATCAAATTATGTAAAAAGGCAAAGGGAAATCTTTAGTGAAACCACAAGATGAGTTGCTCAAAATTATTTCAGTCCACAGCTGACAGACAACTAGAAGTAATTAGAAGATTAATAAGCATTAACAGCTGTCTCAAATTTCAGGAAGAGATTACCATATTTACCCCCCCAACAGACAAGAAGTCAGCAGGAAGTTTGCAACAATATTGTTTTGTGTCTGTGATATTAGCAGGGCAGGAGACAAATAGACTTATCTTTCCTGGATGGACAAATATCAGGCCAGTGCAGTAAATGTAAAACCTTCCAACACAATTTCAGAAACACCAGTGAGTAAAGGTCCTTTGGTATGTATATCTCAGAACATAAACTTGTGCCACCTAATGCCCCTGGGAAGCCAAACAGGGACAAGCCAAACTAGCCCTACAAACTAGGTTTAATTTACATACACAAGAACAGGGCTATCCAGTTGCCAATAGCAACGTTTCACAAAACAGCCATCCCATCTTCAACCTCTCCATCTTCAACCTCTCCATCTTCACCCTTGAGGAACATCTTCCAAAACTCAATCAAAAACCAGCCCTGGAAACTACTATTCATAACTCAACTGAGTGTTAATAGTCATTGATTCAAGGACAATACTGGTTTTACAACACTTCAAATTCTAATTAATCCTTCCACAGAAGATTGCTGGCAGGATTATTTCTGTATTTTATATTGCAGAGTTGTTGGATGCAGATGGACATCAGACCACGACTGCTGATCTGAACAGAGGGAGCAACCACCTGAACTGCATTTTCTGCAGACCTGGATTCTGGGGTGAGCGACTGGACTGGGACCAGGGTCTCTGTGGACTTTGACAAGGAAAGCTTAATTAGGACCTGTTTCAGGCTCAGATGTGAGATAGGTATTAAATAGCTTAGCTCTTTCTAGTGGTGGGCAGACACAGAGATGGCCAGAGGCACAGCTTAAGAGGCCTTGAGAACTTCAGGAGAAAAAAACTTAAGTGCTCATAGAGTTCAGGCACCTTCAAGGCTTACTGATGCCCAGCTCCAACAGTAAAGGCTAAATCAAACTCACAACCAAGGCAGGGAGAAAGTTAATGGATCTTGTCCAAAACTGCCCAGTCTTGCAGTATGTGGAAGCTGATCATAACAGTACAGTAGAAGCGCTCTTGACAAATAATGCAGACAGACCCTAGACAAAGATCTTATCCAGGTAGGTGTGGTCCCAACTTCAGACAGTTTCTGAAAATCCACCACCTCTATCTTCTTCTACAAGGCAACTGATTCATGTTATTTCTTTGCCTCCTGCATTAAACTGTATTGGATCACTTTAGGATGGAAGGACACTGAGTTGACAGTTCTTTACCTAATTTGCTATGTTGTACAATGGGGAGAAAACAGAGAGGGTTGCTTCAACAATATAACAAAGTGTTCTGAAAGTGGATACTTTGAGAATAGGAACTATTTTGAGGAAAAGTTTGTATATTTTAGTTTGGAAAGCACTTAGCACATTTGTATTGACAGTGGAAAGACAGATAAATACCATAGTAACATAAAATAGGATATACACCTTCCCTAACATGAAATAATAAAATAGAATATAACATACTGAAATAATAGAAATAAGAATATGCTGATAGTTGAGTACTGCTTTTTGAGATGGAGCAGAATACTAACTCTCCCAGATTGGAGAGGCAGCTGATTGGAAAGGCAGCTGATTGCTGCCTTTCTGAAACAATGTAAGAAGCAGAACGTAGCAGTCTAGAAACAGGTATTGTCTTTAAAGATTACTACAGGAAGGAGAATACTAATTTGGAGGTCAAACAATTGGGACTTACATTAACAAAAATTAGCCAAAGTAAATGATGCAGTGACTGAAATATGCTGGGGAGATTTGTTGCAGAGAACTGACCAAGTACACTGCCTTGCCCGCTTTGTTCTGCATAATTAACTATCTTATTAACTAGACAATTGATTCACTACTTTATTGATTGATTGTTGCATTCATTCTCTCTTTCTGCTTTTTGTTTTGCTGCCAAATTTATCAGTTTAATTGCACAACTTTCTCCCTAAGTGATTCATTCCCTAATCAACTCTCTCATTCACTGACGAGCCTGTTTCTCACCCAGTTCACTGCTCGGCTGAATCCCAAGCCTTCACCTGCCTGATCTTCTTGGCATGTGTGACAAGTTGTGGGGCCTCTCGGGGCTCAGACTCGGGGTTCTGTTTGAGGCTTTAGACGTTAGGAGATTTGACATTTATTCTACGTGTGCCCAGGGAATCACTGCATTGTAAATTGGCAGTGATCTGCTTTTTTGTGTTCTGATCGTGAACTGGAGCAGCGAAAAGCCACAATGCAGGGGCGGTAAAAAGTCAATGATCCTCTATTTATATGGATGCTTTTTTTCGACAGCACGCTTGTCTAGATGACAACTGACTGCTATCATACTGCCGGAGGTAAAACTGCTTTTCAAATCTTAATTACAGAGGACAAATAAATCTGCTTATTGCAAATCAGGAGGAGGATACTTAGAGCGCCTGACTAGGCTGGCTAGCTGACCAGCTAAAAAGGGCAGCAAAAGCCACTTAAAAATTTAATCAGGTTGCTCAGGGCCTTGTCCCTTCAAGTGTTGAATACCTCTATGGAGGTTTGATCCACTACTGCTCCTGCAAGCCTGTTTCCATGCTTAACCATCCTTTTGGGAAGATTTCTTTCCCTATGTCCAGCCAGGATTTCCTCTGGTGCAACTCAACTATTCACACTGTGCCCCTCTCAGAGGAGCTGGGCTCCATCTTCTCCACGGTTCCCCTCCCAGTAGCAGGGGGCAGCAGCTAGATCCCCCTCACCCTTCTCCTGTACGCCAAGTGCCCCAGAAATATGACAATATAATAGCAAAATGAGAAACTGTCAGATGCTGGGAGCAATGGAAGGGGAAAAGTGGCTGGACAACCCCAAGTTGGGGCTAAACTAATAAAACAACAGGAGAAACTGCTAGATATCACACACAGGGAAAGGGATGTATTGGGAACTCCTCTTGGATGAAGGACATCAGAAGACAGTGGGAACAGAGAAGATTCCCAGGCTTACCAGGGTCACTAAAGCCAGAATTACTAAATAATGGCCTAAAATCACCAAAACCAAGGCCAGTGGGTAAAGAGTGAACAGGAGTGGGTTGTTTATTTCGGAAGGGAAAAAAAGAGGGAAAAAGATAAACGCAATGGTATGACTGGGAAGCCCATGGGTGCCCATCAGAGCATCCTTGCCTGGACCAACACTGTGCAGAGGGTGAAAACAATCCTGTTTTTCTGTCCATACCATATCCCCAACTTGCCTCTATGTTCAGTGAGACGTGGAAGGATTCTCTGAATGTCAGCAAGGGGAAGTCCCAAAGGGGATGGAAGACCGACCAAACCTCTCCCACGTACTCCTCTCCAGGCGCAGGACTCCTTTCTTTCCCCTTTACTATTTGTTATCACCAACTTTCTATCCTTTCAGCTGCCCCTACTCCACTCCACCATATCCTCAGTCCTTCAAGTTCACTTGATTTTCCACTTGTCACCTCATTTTTCTCCTCCTATTTGTAGGTAAATTAAACGTCAGTGCAAGATATAACAAGTAACCCTTTTTCATCCTCTTGTCTGCTACAGTTAATACTCCCTGCTTCCAAAGGGATAGCAGTAGATTTTTGTTAGCTGTCTCAAGAAAGTGAGCTTTGGGCAGTCACATCACACATCTGCCAGTTTTCCATAATACTTCTTGAACCCATTTGGCTTTTTAGCCAAATGTGAAGGAGCTGAGGACAGCAGAGTTCTTGCAGGTTCTGAGGACGCACGCGGCCAAGCAAAAGAGGGACCCAAATTAGTGCTCCTGCTAGCAGAAAAGCAATCCAAATCCTCGTGTTTATACATCGGCTGGGAGCAGCTGGCAGCCCAAGCCACAGGCACACCACTCCCAGCTGGTGACAGCGCTTGCTGGTTCTTGCCGAGCAGGAGCACCCTAGGAGACATGAGGGAGAGCCAGAGAATTGGAGAGGGATAGCTTAAACAAGAAGGGACACAAGTTTGTAGAGAATTCTTCTGCTCAGGGAATTACTTGTTGTTTAAAATCCATGAAAAGCTGCCAAAAAAAAAAAAAAAATCAAATCACATGAATATTCCCACTGGTAAAGCATTCTCAGGGTTTTACAAATGCCGGGCTGGAACTATTTACTTAAAATCAGATTTGTGGTTAAAATCAAGCTTATGCTGTTTTAAATTAACAACAGAGTAATTTAAAAATGTATATATAATTGAAGTTAAACTTAAAATCATTTAAAACAGCACCATTGCTGATAAGGTACTTTTTTTTTAATACAAGAAAATAGCTACAGGCGAAAGCACGATTGAGTAATCCACACATATCTTTACCTGGAGAATATGGTCTCTGAGTTCAGTGATACTACATTTGGCACTAAAGTTAAACACACGCACCACCAGAGTGCACAGCACTACGCGGCACCTGAGACTGTTATTTTAAAATAACTTTTAGTGGTACAAACTTAACAAGAATGCAGCTTTGCTGTGAAATGACAGGAAACAAAACCTGCTTAGACTAATTTCAACCTACTAAATCAATGCAGATTATTTTATTTCAAAAAGGCAGCCAGGATCCAAACCAAGCTGGTTTCCTACACTCAGATCTAAGCACCCTAAGGAAGGAGTCTCGCAGGCATCTCAGTGACTTCAGTGACCAAGCCCCATGGATGCAGTCCCATCTACCAGAGCAGCCCCTACACTGCTGGGCTTAAATTGTCAGCCTTCCCAGGTGAGGGAGATGCAGCCCCCTTACAGCTGTCCCTCCTTGCAAGCACTTGCCTTCCCCAAGTTCCATATCTTTGCATAAACGCATGGCTTCCTCATGGTAAGGATGTTGGTGAAACCCTGGCATGGAGCCAGGCTCTCTCTTTCTACAGCATGCGTGAACATTTTCAACCAGAGATCTCTGAGAACAAAGTCGTTTCTCTGTGAAATGTGAAATTTTAGGAGGTGTTAGGAAATAAACTGAGAAAGCAGACACAGGTCTGCCACATTTGAAATTTAAGATGGTACAGAGTGAACATTTATAAACATTTCAACTTACAAATGGCTTAATCAGTAAATCAAATTTAAGTCTTTCACGCATCTTTTTTCTGCTTTCACTGTATTCATACCTAAATGTCCCAGGTTCTTCTGAGCTCTGTGCCACCACCTCCCTGCTTACTCTTGGCAAAGCTCCCCACATCATCTCCCCAGGCCTCTCTCTGAACATGTTGCTTCGTCTTTAGCTCCTGCTACCAACTTCAGCTTTGGGAATTCAGCAGATTAAAGCTTTTGGAATTAAAATATAAAAGACAATATGTCTGCAACAGCATCTGTGTAGTGTCTGTGACTAAAGCAGAGCTCTACACTTGCCATTCACTGCCACCTGCATTCCCCAGGTACACACAGGTTTGCCTCTGGACATGTGCTGTGTCAAAAAATCATAGAATTGTCTAGGTTGGAAGGGACCCTTAAGATCATCTAGTCCGACCATCAACCTAACTCTGATAAAAACTATCAGTAAACCAGGTCACTAAGCACTATGTCAACCCATCTTTTGAACACCTCCAGGGATGGTGCCTCAACCACTTCCCTGGGCAGCCCATTCCAATGCTTAATAACCCTTTCAGTGTAAAAATTTTTCCTGATATCCGATCTGAACCTCCCCTGGCACAACTTGAGGCCATTTCCTCTTGTCCTATTGCCTGTGACTTGAGACCTACCCCCACCTCTCTACAACCTCCTTTCAGGGAGTTGCAGAAAGCAATAAGGTCTCCCCTCAGCCTCCTCTTCTCCAGGCTGAACAACCCCAGCTCCCTCAGCCTCTTCTCATAAGACTTATTCTCCAGATCCCTCAACAACTTCATTGCCCTTCTCTGGACCCACTCCAGCACCTCAATGTCTTTCTTGTACTGAGGGACACAAAACTGGACACAGTGCTCAAGGTGAGGCCTCACCAGTGCCGAGTACAGGGGGACAATCACATCTCGGGTCCTACTCACCACACTGTTCCTGATACAGGCCAAGATGCTGTTGGCCTTCTTGGCCACCTGGGCACACTGCTGGGTCATGTTCATCCAACAGTCCACCAACACCCCCAGGTCCTTTTCTTCCAGGCAGCTCTCCAGCCACTCTTCCCCAAGCCTGTAGCGCTGCACGGAGTTGTTATGACCATATGCTGCTAACATAAATACAATTTGCAGAAATCACCAGAGNCATGTTCATCCAACAGTCCACCAACACCCCCAGGTCCTTTTCTTCCAGGCAGCTCTCCAGCCACTCTTCCCCAAGCCTGTAGCGCTGCACGGAGTTGTTGTGACCATATGCTGCTAACATAAATACAATTTGCAGAAATCACCAGAGTCCAGAAACTCAGTGCTGAAATCAAACAGCAAACACCATGAAACCCATGATAAAGGCTGGAGAAAGGACACAACTGATCTTGTCTTCTGCACAACAATGACCATGCCTTAGTCTTCCTTCTAGCAGTCTTCACTGTTATATGAGGAACATTTTCAAATCTTAGAAGAAGGACCTGGGATCCAATCATTCGCTACACCATTTCCTCCCAGTGGGGATTTGCCCAAATTCGCCCCGTGCAGGAGAAACAGGGCCACCCAGTAACCTGGCATAGGAGGACCTTCCCAGCCAAGCAAGTCCAAACCCTTCTACAAACATGACCCCTGGCCAAGGGAGTACATGGAAAATATAATGCAGCTCCCAGGTTTTGATGCTTAGTAGCAAAAGGAGTTAGTAGCAAGTCATTTTAAAGACCTTTCTCTCTTGCTTATCTATGCTTTTCGTGAAAACAGATCAGCCACTGGAAAAGATGTTTACAAGCAAGCCTTAGCCCATTGCAATTTATGGAACTTTTGTGGAAAAAATGTGGAAAAAAATACATATGTAATAATCTTTCACCTTCCACGGGACTGTCTGATTACCGGAACAAGTTTAAAAAAAACAAAACAACCAACATAATTTTGGGGCCAAGCAATTTTATTTGGTATACTTTGTTTTCCAAACAGAAAAAGTATTGTTTCTGTAAAATTAAGGACAGATTGAATGTTGTGTGAGGTCTAAACAGGACTACATGTTCAATCATTTGTGGTTAGGGAAAAAGAGCATTGGACCTTCTTTGACTAAGGTGCACCAGACATTTCTTTTTTGTTGTTTTGTTGTGTTTTTTTTAATCTCCAGCTCTTCACAAAGCGCACTTGTGTTCAAAAAGAGATGTTTTCATAAGCAAGCTTTTGTGTACAGCCACGCTTCAGCTGTATTTCAGAAATTAAGAGTCATCCATCTGAGATCCGCTTTAATGACTAATTTCCCTACCATAGAGTTTAAAGTACAAAGAACTGCCACTGACTGGCAGAGCCAAGCTTTCAGTTGCCATGCAACACCCCTGTCGCAGGTTTCCCTTCATCTTCTAGTGCTTTTACTCCAGCTCTGTTCTTCATGGATGAAAGTTATGCAATGCTTTCTAGATACTTAACAGCAGATGTATTAAATTTCCAATCTGATATAAACCAGACTGCAATTTTCTACTGAAAAAGTCACATCAGTGAATTTAATAATGTTTTAAATTATAGTCTTTGATAGCAGTGTATCTAGTTTTCAAATTTACATTATGCTGATTTTCCTAGCATATGAATCAGTGACAACTCCCTTTTGTCTATGTCTTAAGTACCTACGGGATTTTGCCAATATTTTGTGGGGGGAAAGATCTCTTCTGAAACTTTGCAAAACCACCGGTTGACACATTAGTTTGTGGCAAATGCAGAGCACTTGCTCGTTGGGAGACAGAGGTGGACACTGTGACTGCTGTGATGGAAGGTAGCTGCTAGTCACCTCGTTCCCTTTGTGCTGACTGGATGGGAGATAGAAGCTGAAACTTTTCACCTGAGTTGCCATAATAATCAGGAGCAAAGGGCTTTGCTATCAATTTAAATCAGGTTCGAAGCAAAGGAGTAGGCATAAATGACTTGATATTTTTCAATGAGACTCTGACTCACAGAGTTGTCTGTGCTGTTGCCTTTTAGTTCAGAAAATATCTTCCAATTCTGGAAAAGAGCAATTTAGTATTATTAGTGAACTATAACCAAAATTTATAATAATCTAGACATACTAATCATAGAATCATAGAATCATATGGGGTTGGAAGGGACCTCTGGAGATCCTCTAGTCCAACCTCCCTGCCAAAGCAGGTCCTCCTACAGCAGGTTGCACAGGAACTTGTCCAGGCGGGTTTTGAATGTCTCCAGAGAAGGAGACTCCACCACCTCTCTGGGCAGCTTGTTCCAGTGCTCTAACACTCTCACAGTAAAGAAGTTCCTCCTCACGTAGCATTGTTCCTCCCCCGTAGCTAATGCAGCTAGGCATTCATGCAAGACTACAGAGTAGCTCTGAACTGGCATAAGCAGCCATTTCTGAGCACAACAGACACCAGTCATCCAGGAAACGGTGCTGTCACATACATAAAGATGATTTTCCTTTCTTTTCCCTATGTGGATGAGTGCACAGGTTCTCTTGTGGTGTTTCTGAAATCTCTTTGGAAAACATAAGGGCCTAATTCTATAAATTAGCAGAATAGTTTAAATTCCACATAGGTTGAAAGTGATGTTAAATTTTGCTTCTTTGCCATGATGATGAATATTTATAACTTTTGTTCTGCTATTTGGTTGAAAATAGACTATTTACAGTATCTAAATTATGTTCAGAAAGTCTAGAAAGATGCTGCCTATTTATTTTCTTCAGTTGTTGACCTGAGATTTATAACAAGTTTTACCATGTGATGCAATTGTATGAGTTCAATGACTTTCTTTCAATACAAATGTTAGGCTTTGTAAGGCATAAAGCTTAAGAGGTGAAAGCCTTTTTTAAAGGCAATAGTACTTTAATAAGTTGGTATTTTATAAAATGGGTTTTGCTTTTTCCCACTGAAATCTTCATTCAGTTGCAGAGGAAAGTGCAGATGCGTCAAGAAAACAGAATAATTTTCATTGCATTCAGAGTCTTTTGGTAAAAGCTAATGTGTTCCCTGGTTCTAAGAAACATCATGTAAATCTTCTCCTGTGCAGACTTCCCTATGAGCCATTCTGTTATTTTTACAAGCAGCTTCTCCTCCTTCTCCCTGTTGTTGGTTGGCCAAGGCTGGGTCAGCCCCAAAGGTATTGCTGGGAGCTCCTGGCGCCCATCTGTCCCACACATTTCCTCTCCTTGCCTTTTGGTTCCTGTGGAGAAGAAAAGCGTGGGGGTCAGAAAGGAGCCCTGCTCACCCCTGGCATCCCCGTACACCTCGCCCTGGCTTCAGACCTGGACTCTGTTGATGTTAAAAGCTGAGTAGACTACTTTAAGGCAATCCAGATCAAGCTGGTCTTCTTAGTACTTTGTGTTCTTTATTTTTCCTCACAGCTGTTCCTAATTCTTTGTGTCATTTTTGCCGTAGCAAGGCTTCTTAAAAAATAGTGGCCTTTATCCAGCACGGAGGAGAGTTTTTCCCTTTCTGCTGTATCATTGTTGCTCTGCTGATCGACCGCAAACTCCACGCATTATATATCCTTTACGTAAATTCGGGGAAGTACAATCAGTGTTCGGTTGATAAAGTCAGTAAGTCTGAATGCAAAATTTTCAGAAAACCTGACTCCAGATTGGGCTGATAAAATACAGCAGTTAAGCACATTTGACAAGGAAGGCTGAGCATAATACACAGGAGAGAGTATAATACGTGGGCTTTTGTTAAGGAACATTTAATTTGACAATGACCACCTATCAGCAGATAATTTCTCTTGCTCTGAATAAAACATCTACCTTTACTCTTTGCTTTATGTTATTTCTCAAGCTTATGATTCACTTATACAACAAATAGCCTACAGGGTGGCTCTTAAGCCTCTCTGTGAGGGCCGTGCTGGAGGTGTCAACTCAGCACCTCACAAAACAGAGCTTCTTGCTGCTGCCATTTTCACCAATCTCTCAGCTTGTGGCCTCCAGGCTTGGGAAATAGTGGGACGTCTCTGCACGAGCCAGGTCTGCATCCATCCTGCACGAAAAGAGCCAGGGCAGATGTTTCCACCACATCGTCCCCCCATGTCACAGACCTGGTGGAGGTCCCCCTTCATGAACAGGGGAGGTGTTACACATGTTATACTCATGCCCTGTTGCAGGTGGGGGACATGCAGCAAAGTACAGCCCCAGGGCAAACAGAGGCTATACAAACCCTTGGAAGAGAAATCTGGAGCCCATCTTAACGATGAGCAACCCATCACTTTCAACCTCAAGCTGGCTTGCAGTAGGTCAAATCCAATAACTCTTGGAGCTGTTTTTTCCCTGGTTGCACCTATGCTAGTAAAAGAGGTGGGGAGGGCATGGACTTTCCATCCTCTGTTTTGCCTGCTTAATTCACTTGCCAGCCTCTGCTTATAGAATCACAGAACGGTAAGAGATGGAAGGGTCATTAAAGATCATCTAGTTCTAACTTCCCCTGCCATGAGCAGGGACATCTGCAACTAGACCAGGTTACAGAAAGCCCCATCCAGCCTGGCCTTGAACGCTTCCAGGGATGGGGCATCCACAGCTTCTCTGGGCAACCTGTTCCAGCGCCTCACCACCCTCACTGTAAAGAATTTCTTCCTGATATCTAATCTAAATCTCCCCTCATTCAGTTTAAAACCATTACCCCTTGTCCTATCCCTGCATTCCCTAATAAAATGTCCCTCCCCATCTTCAGCCTGTGCAAACCATCCCAGATGATGCCCAGGTAGGGCTCAAGAGAGTTGTGGAGCGTGTTGTGGAGGCTACCCATCAGCAGCAGAGGCACGCAGGTGGCCATACTCTTTGACTTCCAGGGCTGGGACACAGGCCCTGCCCTGCTCTGTTCAGTGGTGGCAGCAAAGCCTGAGAGAGTACCACAGAGCTACTGGATTCAGGAGCACGCAGCTACCCATGTTCGCTGTTTCCAGGATGCTAATCTTGACTCGAGAGCTGGCTGCACTCCAGCAGTGCACATCTTTCCTTTCCCTACGACGACGCCACGAACCGTGGGGCTTCACTGCGCAAAAGGTGCTGCTGCACCCAAGCGTGCCAGGGGGGTGTCCCCACCCCGCCATTAAAAATAGCAGCCAAATAGAGCAAACCACAGAAAGTCGACGCGCCAAAGATACGTGCAGCAGCCTGGCAGTCACACGGTGCCTCCCGTTTGTTTGTGAGGCAGAAGCTGTGTGGCAGCAGGCTGCCTGGAGAAGATTTGGGCATCGGTGGGTATGTGCGTGGAAACACCCACCTGCACACACGCCCCTGTGTTAAAGGACAGACCGTTTTGGAGGGCACTGTTGCATATAGTCCTGCCACTCCCTCCCCTCTCATACAAATCTTGCACCGTTTTTAAAGCCTGTATTTTAGCCTTCTTTATGCCATTTCTTCCTAGGGGAACCTAAGCAAGAAATGAAGCTTCTTGCTCCCTGCTAAATCTCTCACTAAATCTGGGAAACAAACATCAGTGTTTATACTGAAAATCCTGGAAAGAAGAATCACCTAGGTGTCATTTTAAAATAATCGTGTCAATTCAAACAATTCTGGTAAGAGAATCACAGATGTCTCTTCCAGTGGTGAAACAAACATTTAACGTTGGTTAATCTCCTATCGATCAAGTGAGAATTGATTCTGAATGGACAAGCAAGTCCATATTTACAGTGAATAAGAAACACATTACATGAAGAGAATAAAATGGGTAGCTTGTGAGACATTCTAGTATACATGACAAAGGACAAAACAAGAAAGAGATGAGGGTATAATGAAGAACAATATACAATCCTTGACAGTACAGAGGTACATGCAAAATAGATGTGTGTGTAAATGAAGACGTGTAAATTAGGAAATGATTTCCTCAGTTTGCAGTTAGCAGGGCAGACTCATAAATAAAAAATTATTATGGATAGCTTGTTGGAACACTACCAAAAGTATCCCCAAACCCTAGGAGTTTGAACAGTATGTTTGCTTGAAGTCTAGTTCAAAGCACCAATTTTCAAATTTGTTCCAATTAATAGCAAAAGATGAGAAGAAATCAAGACAGAAGTGGCTAGAATTCTAATTTTATTTTCCTAAATATAGACAAGTGAGATTTAATTTTCTACCTTGGGCATGAAATTTACACTTTGGTTAAGTTATGGTAATGAAGGTACTCCTTTTATTTAGAATTTTTAATTTTTGCAGGTGATGTGTTTGTACGAAGTAGCTTTTAATGGTGATGTTGTAACTGAGAAGCCATAAATATTTTAATAATGTATTTCATACAGGCAGTCATAAAGGAGGGAGTACATTTTGACTTTTCTGGAATGGTTAATAGGACAAGAAGCCCAGCTTAAAACTAACTTTCCTTTTTTTTTAAAGAAAAACACTATTTTGGTGACTGCTCCCACTTGTTTATTTTCAGTTATAAATACCAAGTTCCAAAATACCCTACATGTCAGTCAAACTATTGTTCCTATAAATTGCATAAATCAATGTAGGAATGTATGATGAAAATTACACACACACATATAACTTTACATGAGGGCAGCATGTTTAGAACCACGGCAGTAACCTGACCCATATCAGGGACAGAACACAGACTGGGCAGGGACTGCAATGCAGGGGTTTGATTTACGCATGCAGAGACTCGGCCTTCTTTGCGGCGATGCTAATGCCCACCATCCCAGCAAAGTTACACTTCACTGGGAAGAACACAGGAGTTTCCTGACAAACCACAGAAATCTCATAAATCCCCAAATATGTTTTTTTTTTTTTCCCTAGCGCGTATGTTCTTCTACAGATAAGACATTAAGCTCTGGATGGAGTATGGTCCTCTAATATGAGGCTAAACTTACAAATCTTGTAGTACAGAAGGTCTTGACGACAGATAGCTTCTGCTTTGACCAATTCAGTACCTGAAGGTCCTACTTGCCAGAGACACCAATAGCAGGGGCTGGCCTGTCAAGCTGAGCTTATTTCTGAGGGTCCAAATAAGAAACAAGTACGCCGTGGTGGATAGGTCTTCTCTGTTTGCCAGTATTATTTTGAGGTAGGAAGTCACAAAACCTACTTATTATGATCGATTTGTTATTTTAAATGTGTCCAAAATAAAGCCTTGGCTAACCCACAGTTTAGGCTGAGAAAGTCCTTTTCAAAAATAAGATCAGATCCTTCACTGCATTTATTCTGTTAAATTTATTCTGTTATTTATTACATTAAAGAGAGCATCTGCCATTTGTTTAGTGGCCAGCCCAGTCTAAACCACTAAATCATGTCAACGGTGACTGCCAGGTTGTCCTGTTTCGGGTCATAGATAGTGTGTTGTTTTTTCCTTTTTGACTCCTCTAGTGTCAAAAAGGAAAAAAATTACACTCCTGCCTGGGGTGGTAAAAAGGGAAAAGCAGCAAGTGTCTTCTACCGCAGCAGGACAGTCTGGGGTGCATGAGGCAGGTATGATTTGGAGTAGTTGAAGTCCAGGAGCTGAGCCCAGCCCTCCTGTGCAATATCACTGTCTGGGAAAAAAAAGTACCACTGTAGCAGAATCTTACATAGCAAGTGATATTACTTATCAGCACAACATGGGCTTGACTGTTTCTGCCGGAGGAGTAGCCAAGGATTCTAATTTCCCAGTGGATATCGGGACCAGTTTCAGACAAAGACAAGCATTCACCCTGGGACAGTAATGCATTCTCCATAGGGGCCATATTCATGCTGACACTGTTCCAGAAACGCGCAAAAACCCAGTGCCTCCTGAGTAAATAGCACAGTGAGCAGAACCTGTTGTATGCAGAATGGTCTTAATGCCAGTAAATGCCTGGATTGATTTACAGGTGTCGATCACAGAATCACTCTACCCATATAATCCTGAAGAGTTTGGAGTTTCTAATCTGCTCAGCTTTCTGTAACACCACTGGCACAAAAAGAAACCCAAACCAGGTCTCCTAATGAGGTGGGCTGGCCTAGCACTCTGCGTGGAGATTGCTCACAGGCTTTGAAATGCTCCACCACATTTTCTCTGCCTCGGCCTCCCCTTGTCCCTTGGTGGGTCTGGAACTTCTGGGCTCCCTGAGCATTTCATTTTTGGCTTGTTTAAATAGCATTTCACAAGGGACAAAGTGGACTTTGGCTGCATAAGAATGGCTGGTTGGATATCTCTGTGTGTTTATGTCACATCTGCACCAGTGTTTGTCACTCCCTGAAGAGGGGAAGTGACAAACAGGAGAAGGGAGGTGGAGTTGCTGGAGTTGCGAAGACACCTGCCCTATCTGGGGATGAGTGACATGGTCTTTAAAGTGTGGGTGGTATTTTTCTGCTTAGTAGACAGTCCCACTGTTAGAACTATTGCAGGAGATCCATAAATAGAATATGTTTCAAGCCCTCTTTGTCCTCCTAGGCCCAGCATATGTAATAACACAGGTCCCAACCTGCTGTCCCACTTGCTCAGGGGCTCACATTGGACAAAACTTTGAGAACTGCTAGCCTAAATGTGGGGCCAGGAACACCCCTTTCTGCTGTGTTGGTTTTTCAGAGGCGTTTTTCCTGACTGACCAAAGACAAAATCTTTTTCACCTTACTTGCAACCTAAAAATACCCGACTGAGGGACTTAAAAGAGGATGCTCTGATTAGCACTCAGCGATATGGTCTGACGACAAGCAGGCTCAAGGATATTTTGCAGTGCAGTCCAGACTGATCTTTGCTCCCCAAACATGTGTGAAGAATAATAATTTTCAAGCAGCCACAAGCGTTGGTCTCCATGTCTTTACCAGCATGCAGGGAGGCAACTAAGCCATGGCTGCCACTTGCTGCAGCCTCTTCGTGGCCTCCGAGGTCTGTCACCCCGAGCACCTCCTGCATGACCTTTGCTGGCTTTGAGATGACAAAATGGGAGGGCAGTCACAAGCGTTTTGGGCTGAAGCTGTGCTCCAAACACCTAAATCACACCCTTTGATCCCAAAAACCATGAGGAAGCTGCTGAGGCTAGAAGTGGTGCTTTGGCAGTTGACCCTACCTTGAATGTCACTCAACTGCCCTGCCCAGCAGTGACTTTTATCTACTCCTCCGGAAGTTTTTGCTGGTGGTAAATGAGCCAAACTGCCCTTAACTGCAACAATTGCCCTTAACACCAAATATAGAAAAATCCAGTGGAGACAAAGGAAGAGATGAGTAGAAGAAAAAATTAGTACAGACCCTTCCAAAACCCTGTTCCTCCTTGTCTATGCTGCATCTCTGCTAGTCCAGGTGGTTTCAGGAACACGGCTGTTAGTTTTCCCAGGCATTTGCCCAGACAAGCTGTTTGATGACAGTGCAAAAACTGCCCCTGTTGCCCTATGTCTCCTTTCTGGGAACAGTCACCCTTGGGCTTTCAGCTTTTGTCACCAGCTGATTGCATTGGGAAAGCTGCAGGCGTTCGCTAACAAAATATTGGCAGCAGCTCACGGGGGGCATGGGCGGAGGCGACTTTGTGATTTATTAGCTCCAATAGCCAGGGTGGGCTCTCACAGGCATTGAAATCAGACCACTGAAGCTGATGCTGACCCATTCCTGGTCTTTGATCCCGCAAGGCACAGGCATCTGATCTGCTTATGCACAGCTCCTGAGCTGTCATAGTTTTCTGTCCACAGTTAAGTTGAACTGCTTCATTTTTTTAAACGTCTCTCCCAGAGTAGTGATGCTCCCCTGTGGGAATTTTTCTTCTTCATACTTCGTAATTCATAGTTTCTAAGTAAAATTCTTAACAAAATTAAGCAGTACTTGGGAGTATCAACCAGGAATGTTGGCTCTCTGTCCTCCTATACCTAATCTGTTACCAGTTCCTGAGGCACCTAAGTGAAAATTAGCTTTGGTACCTCTGCACTCTATGACTATACTGGCCATGTACCCAGAACAACCAGTTCAGGAGCATCTGATGCGAGTCAGAAGCTCAAGACCGGATTGATTTTTGTGAATGGTGGCTCTCAGAACAAGCTGCTTCTCTTCCCAGCACAATGAAGTCTAACAGTATTTTGCTCCGAAAGGCTGATCAGCCCTCTCAGGTTAGGTGCTGCCGTTCATACTTTGAATACTTTGCTTTGTTCCTATTTGGTCTTATTTATAACAAACTTAAGAGGCTGCATCACGTTATTTCTAAATTCCCAAAAAAATCTGCAGTACTAATTAGAGGATAGTTATCCCAGCTGGTAACCTTTTATCTTTGCTGGATACTTCCATTTACCAGCAAGGCAAAAAAATAGATTACTGCCGTCACTACCATTACGGCAATCAAATGTTGCGGGCTGCCAAACACAATTTTTTCCCCCAATAAAACTTGTTTCTTTTAATGAGAATAAATCTTTCCGAAGCACATTTCCTTTCTGATGTGAACAAGTGGTTTGAAACAGAAGCACACGCATGCCTGTGTGACGTCTTTTTAACATCAGATTTCTGGGCTCCAAGGAAACCAAGCATGCACACAATACACAGAACTACAGAGGACAAGGTGAGGGTTTTTTTTATTGCACCACAGCGACGCTCTTTTATCTGTTCTCGTCTGTTGGATACCATTTTGAGATGCCTACTGGTGGCAATATCTTCATGCTGGTCTAATGTTAGGAAAATCATTGTACTACTTTCAAGGGAGGGAAACTTATGGCAGGCGTCTCCTCCTGGTTGCCACAGGCCGTCATAGGAGGAGGTTCAGAGTGGAAGAGCCCTGCGGACCTGCTCAAGGAAGCGTGGGGAGCACTGCAGCACTCAGCAGCCCCACGTTCAACAGAGAGCTTCTGGTCCCCTGCCGTTCACACAAAAATGTGCTGCTACTTAAACCCTCAGGAAAAAAAAAAAAATTACATTAACCCCGTTTCCAAAATTCTCCCTGGGCAGGTAAGGTACCACGGTCCATGGTTCCATGATCACCTGGCAGAGGTGATACCAGGGCCCAGGGCTGGGGGGGCAGGTTCACAGCACAGATGGCTGGGGGGGTCCCCTCCTCCACAGGACCCAGAGGAAGACAACACCCCCCCAGTCTCCACAGTCGCATCAGTTGCACTCAGTAAGTGCACTGCGAGTGCATTTTATTTGAGCAAGAACAACACTCTGGCTGTATCTGGATATGGAATAGCACAGGATTCATCTGAGACAGCTTTTCCGTTGTTATTTTGCTGTATTTTTCTGACCTGAGTGAAGAACAACCCTGAACTCTTTGAGGAACTTGGCTTTTGGAGCCAAAGTTGTTTTCCCTCTGGTTCCACCCATAGGAAAATGGAGGTTTTTTAACCAAGCAACGAGCACAAGCAGGTCAGCCGCTCAGAACTCCTCCTGCCAGGAGGCAGCTGCCCAGGCTGGAACAAAAGCCTCCTTGCAACTAACACTCCGAGCGATAGAGAAGAACAGAACGAGAATGTAAAATAGGGGTTTTAAAATGAGGAGCCACACTCGCGCTTGGCCCTACAGTAGCCCCGCTAAAGGACAGAAATTCGTTAATGTGCAGTGCAGGTAGCTACCCAGAGGTTACCTTTAACTGCCAGCCTAAAGGAAAAAGCTGTAGTGGAAATGAAAGGAAGGGGGGGCAGGGAGGGAAAGCAACACATCTAGAAATGTGCAGAGTCAGTTATGAGTATGCCAGGGTACAGAAAGCCAAAAAAAGGCCCAGTTAGCTCTGTCCAAAGGAGTCAAGGGAAATAAAAGGAACATTTACAAATATCAGGAGAAAATACATTTTTAATAAATCAAAGGAGTAGACTGCATGGGGATTCTGAAATGCAAAAATATTAATTTCTACATTGGGTTTGCTTTCATTAAAGAAGTAGATAGATTTAATGCCTTGGCTTAAATGATTTATGATGAGTAAATGAATATATAAATCATATACAATCATTCATTCATTCAAAATAATGAATAAGAAGAAGAATGAAAAGAAGAACAGTCTGATCATAGTTTTCTGATCTGATTTCCCATTTAACACAGTCTATTTATCCTTGTTGGGAGTAGAGCAGATCATTAACTTGAGGATTGAGGTGTCTGACTCCTAGATCTCTTGTAGTGCACATCTGGAAAAAGCCCTTTTCCTAAGGGACCCAGTAGCTGGAAACAGAATCGGTAAAGCTTTGTCTAAATTTTCCCAAGAAACGCGGTTCAGAGAGTGCTTGCTTTGTGAATCACATTATTTTCTGAATCCAAATCACTGTTTGCACAAACCCTCTAGGTCAGTGCTGGTTGGCTCAAAAGCAGGATGGGATCCCAGGAACTCTCTGGGACTCTTCCCCGTGCTCCAAGGGAGGATGGCAGGATCTGGGATAGGGGACACCTCCCTCTGCCATATGCTCCTGTGGGAAGTAAATGTTTCTATCAGAATCCCAGGTAAGAGTGAGTGCTCCTCAGATATTTCTGTTAGGCTTTTCTAAACCTGGTATGTGTTGCTGAATGTTGAGTATGCTCTGCTCTTTTTTTTTTTTTTTTTTTTTGTGACTTGTCTATAATATTAAGAGTCCTGAGTAAAGAGGCATTTTCTTTGACAGGAAACAAATTTATCAGATACTATCTGGTATTTTATCAGTCAGCTCATAGTTGCAGCTGAAGCCTCTTCTTCCAACCCTCCCACAGCAGGTGCCATTTTAGTAAGAGCAGAAAAGCCCCGTTTCTTCCCAAAAGACTTTTGGTCTGTTCCCCTCTTGAGTGGAATATGTTCCTTCAGACCAACTCTAATATGGTGGGAAAATCAGGTCCTCTATTTCGAGTGAACATCTGCATGAAATTCGGAAATAGCTACTACTTCTTCAGTGGCACAGGAGCAGCAGATAAGGAAGGGCTCCATGCCGGACCCCAGGAACCACTCTATTATTTGTACTGCAATGTAGCCAAAATCACATAGTAATTCTGTAACTATCAAGGAGAGGGAAAAGCTAATATTTCAGGGGAAAAAAACACTTGTGTAATCCCAAAGAACAACAAATCTGCCTGAGGGCTTCAGTCCTTTGACACCGATCAATACCAGAACGAACAGAGCACTCAGACACCGCTGGTGAATTTTGCTGTGCTCGTCACCAACGTTTCCGACTATCTTTCTCCTTGATTTTAAGAACTGAACTTCGGCACTAATAGAGTTTAGAAAGACTATCACGCTGAAAAGAGGCATGTGCAGATTTATTTTCATAACATAGCAAGGTACAAAGGAGGAACAGTAATTTATTTAACACGGACACTAATGCCTGTCTGAGGCTTACTTTTGCGAACTGCTCATTGTAGGCAAAATGTTAATTAATTGGGTATTTCAAGGGAATAGGCAGGCCTCCAGGAAGCCCTCAAATTTGTCTGACACTAGAAGCCAACATTTGTCATCAGCAACAATCACAAATACAATTTTATAGCCGAGTTTCTTGTGTGCATTAAGTGAATTGTGTTTAATCCCCTGATGATATGCAAAATGACATTAGTCACTATCACTTATATAATGAATCACAAACATATCATTATAGACTCAGCCTCCATGAGCACAGACTCCAGTAGTCAAGAACAACAAGCCAGTCTAAATAAAGGGACGTTGACTGTTGTGGTGGGGAAGAGACGAGAGTTTTGCTCTCTCTCTTACTGTCCCGCCTGTAGGATAGCTTTCTCAAGGCAACTGGCATCCCCCAAGAGCTTCTGCCCTTAAAACTTGCCACAAAAGATTTTGTTTCAATGCAAATCATGCCCGCGACCTGCCACATGTGTCCCCTCCACCTCACAATGCCTGTGCTGGTGGCAGACAGTACATGGGAACAAGAGGTGCCTTGCAAACTGACACAACCAACCTTCTGTCAGAAACCAAGACGTTGGTTTGTGGAAGGATCCCAGGGGGGATTTTTCACGTCTCTCAGTGGCCCAGTTGTGCCTTTATTTCACATGCACCAGCCCCTCTGGAGCCCTGCGGGGGCATGGCTATAACCAACTTCCTCACATCTCCTTAGAAGTTCAGATTTTCAGCACTTCATTCTCTCTTCTTCTCTCTTGCCTCAGTGTCCCTCACTGACTTTATCCCTGTGTCTACAAAAATGAGACGTCACTTAAAGAAGACAAACTTCAAAGAAATTCACACATCCATTACCTGTCTGACTACCACCAGCACAACAGCTTGCAGACGTATATGAACATAGACAACTCCCATGTTCTTGCCCAGTGTTCATTACCTTCTCGACTCACTGGAACAGCTCAGAAATAATATAAGGATTCAATAAACTCATTAAGTATTTCCATTTACAATTTAAGATGCTATAATCTGGTCTTGCTGATTTGCATAAATTAAATCTTTCTGACTCATATCATACCTGTTTCTTTCAACCTAGGTCTCTACTTAGGAGATTTGCATCACTTCTTAATTACACATACTTGAATTTTCTTATTCAAGACAGGTTTTTCTTAAACTATTAAAATAATTTTAAAGATATGGTTAATGGTTTGCCCTTTCTCATTAATCGGTCAGTCTCTCATTCTTTCCTATTTCTACATGTTTTTAAAGCAGAATAAAAAGTCCTTTCACTGCCTGTAGTTAAAGCTGCTGCTGCTGTTGCACTTGCACTGTTGTGCACCTTTAGTAGCTCTGTGCCACTCACCTTCCATTAAAGATGATTTCTACTCTGAAAGGCTCAAACCTAAGGGCAGGCAAAGAAATAAACTGAAGTTTAAATGATGGAGACAAAAATACAGTCAACACGCAAAGCAATTTGCTTCTCTGCATCCAGTGGCCTGTTTCTGGAAAGGTGTCAGTTCCAAAATTTCTTCTTATTCAACAAAGCTCTCAAGCATAGGACATAGCTTAGTGTAGGGTGAGACTTTCATTGAATAAGAATGAACTTGGGCTCATGACTGTCCTATTTGCTGAGTCGAAGGTTGGAACAATTTGGATTGAAGTTGGTGCAAGAACTCCTTAAATAAAACATGCAGGATACAGCACCTGGGGACTTCAGACAGAGAGTTTCCAAGTCATGAAACTGGTCACTTGAGGTCTTAACCAGAGATAGACGTGAATCCTGATTACTTCCAATTAAAAAAAAACCAACCAAACAAAAAACACCACAACAAAAAAACTCAGAAAGAAATTGGACCAAACAAGTTTCTCATGATGATGGATAAAAGCCAGAAAAATTGGTATCTAAGTGGGAACATGTCTGCACTGAGCTTACATGCCCTGAGCTGGCAGTGCAGACGTTGCCCATAACACCTCAAAACCAAAAGGCAAGGAACCTAAAAGTATTATTTCAAAGATTTTGGGATTTTTAAGTTGCTGTCAAGATTTGAAAGGTCTGAGTCAAGAAGACAGCTTATTTGTGATGGGTTGTGCAGGAAGATGACGTGGACATAGGCATGACAGATGTACCTTGGAAGATCAAGGAGTGTATCACTGTTTTCCTGTTGGGCCTGGGGACAGCCATCACCAGGCCACAGCAAAATGGTGCCTCCGCTGCTGCTTTCTCAGGCACATTCCATTATTTAAATGCCCAGATGTCTGTCTGACACAAAACAAAGCAATCCCCCCCAGACAGAGCAGGCAGCAGGCCACAGAAGCTTCTCCTTTGGCTCCTTCAGCTCTAGGGAGACATCATGTTCTAAACCTATCTTAAGTCATGGATCCCTTCTTCTTTGTGCTATCCCTTTTGAGATAGCTAAAGGGCCCATCACGTGTCTCCACACCCTTTTTGGCTCTGGGCTGAATGAGACCATTTCACGTTTTCTGAAATGCTGACCGTGCCTATTCCTCTCCTCTGCACTGCCTACACTCGGTCATTGTGAGACCATGATCCTTCTAGATATGTGATTCCCAGACGTGCCATCTATCCCCTAAGCTGGGCACCTCTGAGGCCTTTCCAGTCCTGAGGAGAGAATTATTTCACACATATTTCAGGCTATGCTCCTGTTTATGCATTTGAATAGGATATTTACCCTTTAGCAGCAGTACATTGTCGCCTCATGCCCAGCTTGTTATCTCCAGCAGACCCAAATCTTTTCCTGTAGGATTGTTAACCTCTATTATCTGTTCACTTGAACCTTCACTGCTGAAGTCCTAATGATAGCTAACACACAGAGCATCCTGTCTCATTTGATTTTATTTCATCATTCTATCAAAATATAAGCTTGCATAATATTTGAGGCTTCAAGAGACAATTTCATGTTTTCTTGCATGATCTTTTTATTTTTTCTCCATTCTTCTGAATTTCAATTCAGAAGTATAAATTTGGTCTACAAAAAGCCGTTCCTGTCATAAAGAACAAATGTTGTCCCCGTGAAGGAAACAGAAAACAAGCTCTGCATTTTATTGTTTACTTTTCAGTTCAAATTCTTTTTCAAATGCCAAAGAAACAGCAAATTAGCATAAGGGTGGGCTTGCTGATATAATGGACCCAGAGAGCAAATCCAAGTGTTGCTACCAGAACTACAGAATGCGTTTTGTCTTCTCTCACTATTTTTCATGCTGAATTTCACCACTTGCACTCAGGGTAGAACCAAGTTATTAAATGGAGCCTTGCTTACATAAGAAGCACGTGGCAGAGCATTCCAACAGTTCCTGCAAGGACGTTAAAAGGGGTGAGTCTCTGTGTGAGTAAAGCAATCTGACTGGAAGACCAAATATAAAGACAAAGATGAGCTTTCAGATGCCTCCTCCCGTGTGTATTGATAATGTGTTTATTTTTTGAAATGGGGGTTACCAGCAGTGTCAGACACACACAAAGACTGAGGGCAGATCAGTTCCAGTGGAAAAGATTAGCACAGTTTTCCTGAGGTTGGTATGTTCAATCAAAAATAAAATGAATAAGCAACACGAATTTGAAGTGTGTCATGAATATATCTTTTGTACTCTCTAGCCCTTAAGCAAATAATGAAAAGCAACTCTAGTTATGAGTCATGATATTTCTTTAACAGCGAGAATTTATTCTTGATGCCTGCAATATTATTTAGTTAGATACTGTGCAGATTTTATCTACATCATTTCTGTAAAGATAAAGTTACAGAAATGCACCAAAGGGTATTTAAATCCCTTTAATCTGAGACCCACCCATAAACCCACATAAGGTACACTGCATTAGATAGTCTAACAAAAGGAATTTTCAGGTGCAGTATCTAATCATCAGTGCAGTGTTGCTTTCTATAAAGATTTTTAGCTAAGCTGAGTGAAGCTCAGTAAAGCTGGGTGGTTTGCTCTCGATTACATAGCACCTTGAATCCATGGCTCAACTGTTTTTAATTTTTTCCAGTACCAGTCACAATACCATGAAGCTGCTTTAAGGCAGAACATGGAAGCTTTTGGAGGCTCTACACAATATGACTGAAGAGGGACGAAACAGTAGGAGACCAACTCATCTGACCCTTCTTCAACAACCCTTGGCAGATCTGGGTGAGCTGGTTCACATCAGAATAGTGAGGACTCTGAGTGGGTCTTTATTCTGTGGAAGCAGATGGTGGAACAGCAGGAATGTGCTTGAAAAGAAAATGGAAAAGTTTGGTTGCTGGTGAAGGAGGATGTAATATTTGTGACATCTCTCAGGTTAACCCATGGTGGATACCTTGTCTATGCTGCCCAGCAGTGGGTAGCCAGTTAAGTAGCCAAGCGGTTCACATGATTTATCACAGACAACTATCCAAATCAGTCATGTGCCCCCCACATGCCTCCTCAGCCCTTTTGTCTACCCTAACATCTCAACATGTACCTCGCCCATGAGTCTACTGCCCATGCTGGTCTGCAGTGGGGATGAAGCCTGGACAGCAGTAGCAGAGGCTTCTCCTTTCTGCCCCATCAGGGTCCCTCAAAACTGTCAAGATGCAAGAGTGCACTTTAGTTTAGCTCTCACGTTTGGTTTCCTCCCATGGAAGAAAGCCCGTGCCGGGCTGTGCCATGGCAAACCCAAATCAGCTGTTTGTCTGTCAGAGCACCTATTTGTCACCATATAACGGGGACTTCAGGACTTGCTATGACAGTGCATCTGTTGAGACTGAGTCCACATGTCAGCGGAGCTTTTAGAATCTTATGATGACTTTGCTGCTTCCAGAAGTTATGCATGGCTCCATGTACTCTACTATTCAGTAATCTCCTCAGAAATACCCCCAGGATTAAATTTTCCTGAAGTTTTACTCATTTTTCCCTGACTGGGAAAGAAAAAAATTTGCATGGTGATGTTTTTGATCAAGCTAGGTTATACCAGACAGGATCCATAGGCACAAAGGCCTGAAGCTCTTGTATCTTTGTGCAGTAGTTAATACACAGCCAGTCCTGGTGTGCTCTGCCAGGACAGGATGAGGTTTCTCTTTTCAGCTTGTAGGTACAGGAGAGTCATCTGTTGGGATGGTGACAGCCTGCCGGCCGCGAGCAGAGGTACACAGTCGCTTAAAAGAGAAGAGTGCCATGTGTGTAAAAACAGATAGATCCAGCTGCCTACAGAGTATAAGAGAAATTATGTAGTGTCCTGGAAAGAACACTCTCCTGAAGCCTCCTGTAGGGAGGCTGGGATGGGAGAAGGACCTCCTCATCCAAACCCACAGCATGCGTTACCTCCATCCTCCTGTGCCAATTCCAGCAGTGACCATGGCAAGTTAGGCTCTCTGTTACAGCTCACCTCATCCCCCTGCCCCTGTTTTCCAGAAATAATAAAGCTACAGACTCATTTCAGCAGCTGACTTCAGGGGAAGTAAAGTTCATGTATTTCTATGCAGCTGAGAAGCTCTGAGCTGACAGTGCTACAGGTTTAGAGACAGCATCTCCAGGTTCCTGCTGAATCGGTGAGCCACTCGCGCCAGGGTGGTGATCTCCTTCTGATGTAAAGTGCCACGCACATTAAAGTATGCCATTTAAAAGAAGTCCTCTCGATATCTTTTATAACTTCTGCAGGTGGTAGGTCCTTTTTTGAACAGGGAGAAAAAAATGACTGTAAAAGGCCCTACCCACATGTAGTCGGGCCACCTCTATTTATCACCCAGAAGAATGTGCTGGCCTATGTCTATTTTGTGATCTGCAACTACTCCTGTCAACTGCTCTTATTACTTAACTGTAGGGTAATCAGTTGTCACTTAGTTATGTGTTTATGGCATATACATTATACCGTTTTGGAGATAAGAAATGATTACTGACACACACACCTTCATTAATTCACTGACAGAGGAGTAATAGCGAATACAACTGTCAAGGTAAAATGACAGAATACATCAGCATTAGGGTGATCAAACAATGCAGGCAAATACCATCTATAAACATAAACCTGTTACAACAGCAGTACTTTATGACTTTTGGCAGCCACAAAGTCATCAATAAGATCCTAAAAGCTCCGGTGACATGTGAACTCACTCTCAATAGATACGTTGTCAGAGCAATTTAATTTGCTTTGTGGTGGTGTCACTCTTTGTTGGAGAAGGACCTTTCTCACCCTCAGAGTTCATTAGTGGCAGTGTCAAAAACAGTCTTATTGCCATGACAACAATGAAGAAAGTTGAATGGGGACTAGTGGATAGCAGAAAGCAGATATTTCACGTGGATGTGCTTGGCAGGCACGTTCATACCAAGCAAAATGCTGCTGTTTCCAAAATGTTTGAAGGTGAGTTCAAATTAAATGTGCACAAGCAGTTTCTGAATCTTTGGAATGTGTCTCTCTGTGCATAAACATTTTAACAGGCACTAATTTTTTTTTAATAATTTTTGTACCAGAAAATCAGGAAAAAATATTCAATGATTTGGATCTAAAAACCTGTTCACTCTCATCACTTATAGATGAAAGTACCTTTTGGACTGTTTTCATCCATCTCATTTTTTCTTTCACAGCAACGATGACCTTGTTTATATTGTTGGGTAGTGGTTACGGCTGCTCTTTTCCTTTGCAGTTTAGTCACACAATCAACATTTGATAGAGTATTAATGGTAAACACAACTCTGGGTTAATGATTTTTACGGTCTAATTATTTTTTCTGTGGCAACAAGATTCCCTTCTATCACTTTGTAATTTTCTCTCTGTGAGACTCATTGACTGAAAAAGTGGGTAAGCCCAGATGTTTGGTGTCCCAGGTTGGGGCAGTGAAAGCCAGATACACACTGTATTATCCAAATTAGAATTGAATTCCAATTAACTGCATTTGCCTTTGTCTAAACCACTGATTTTTCCTTATTCTTGTGTTCCCAAACTCACTTCTCCAGATCATCTGCTGTTTTATGTATTGCTATCAAACTCCCACTTCTCCTTGTTTCAAAGGCAAATGATCTCGATCTTTTAAAACATGGTTTCTGCTGAATATTTTCACACGCTCCCGATCATTCCCATCACCCCGTGCTGAAGCTGACATAGATCTGCATTGCTGCTTGGGACTGTGAGCACCCAGTCCTGAACATGGACGTCCCCACAGCGTCACATCACCAACCACATAAAAGTACTGCCTTCTTTTTCCATACCTTCACCACCGATAGACTTGTTTTGTTCTTTGGACTGTGGCTTTGCACAGCTGTCCACCACCATATCCAAGTCCCCTTCCTAACCTGACACAGGCAGAACGGTGTAAGGTTAATGAGTACATCATGTTTTGCTCTCCAATTAATACTATTTTGCATTTGTTGACACTGAGCTCCACCTGTTATGTTGTTCACGCTTGTTCTGTTCTCTGGAGCTCCAACCAACCTTTCCAGTTCATGACAGACTCTAAGAATATTACTCAAGAGATCAGTACTTGAGTATTCTACTCTTAATCTTTTGTTTTGTGGGAAATAGATTCATCTGATTCTTTATTTCCTATTTCTTGCCTTTTGCTCCCAGACAACATGTTGCTTCTCCGAACAGAAACAAGTGATGTTTTCACACCTTATTCTAAGAAACATTTTCGCTCACCTTTTGAAAATCAAAATACATTGGTTTTACTTTTCTTTACACTGCTTTACATTTTTACATTGCATTACTGAAAGATTCAAAAAATTCTAACAGATTACTGAGACACAATTTCCTATTGCAGAAATGAGTGGATTGCCTTTTTCCCTTAATATCTCTTTTTTAATATCTTTTTCTTAATGCTTCCTTTTCTAGAGGTATGAGACATGATTACAAAAGCTATTATAATAATTTTCAACAGTGGAAGCCTGAGAGTATTAGGAAAAGGAGAGACAATTCCAGGACAGCCTTTGATATCTCACCAAGATATTAGTCTGGTGCTCTTTGCTGGGTTCATCTTCTGACTGCAAGTTGATTAATCAAATTCTTAAAATATTAAACTGCAACGCAACCCAATTCTGCTAATTTATCATCTACTCAAAACACAGATTTTAGTCCCTCACACAGGTACACAGGTACAACATATTTTCAACATAAAATGCAAAATGCAAAGCAAGGAGAGAAGTAAGACGCCGAAAGGAAGTTTCACCATTGAAAGCAAGAAGGGTTTCAGAACCTGGAGGCCGAAGTGAGCACTGCAGACACATTCACATCCACCGTCTTCCTTCTCAGGTGTAAATTCCTCACTCATATTTCACCCCTTTTTGCTTTTCTTCACCAAAGAAAAGGAAAAGTTTGTAAGATACACCAGCTCGTCTTGTTGGAGACAGACATCCCCTTCATCCCATCCCACCTTTGCTGTGCAAATGTCCTGCAGCATAGCTTGGGTCTCAGGCACTCATACTGGAGACCCAGTGAAGCGTGCCACAGGGGTCTGAACTTTAGTGCTTGTCTTAATGTCTACCAGAAGAGGTTCTCATCCATATGAGCCCCAGGAGACACCAGCCTCTTCCTGCTGACCCCTCGGTTAAGAACCTGTAAGAGACCTGTGCTCCTCTCTGACCGCAGCCATTCATTCCCTGCCAATATCCTGCCTTTCAAAGTCAGGAATATGTTTTTTCACTAAATATTAATTGGCCTGACCAGTGAGGTTCTGAAAAGACAATAAATTATTCAGTATGCTCTTCAGCCACATTTACTTACTAAAGAGAGGCTTCCAAGTGATCTGTGTTTCAAGTATTGTGGTTCAAATGATGGAGAAATCCAGGGCTTGCTCAGTGTGTCTGCAGAGCAGAGCAGGTAGGGGGGCTGTGGTCAAGGGCTGATTCTACCTGATGCACTTGTATGGAATAAAAAATGAAATATGGATGTATTTGCCTTCCTTTAGCAGAAAAGAACCGCAAAAAGTCACCTTTTTAGCTTGATGAAATTTATTTGCTATAGTAAAAGCTACTTGTTTTAGGCTACAGCTGATAAGAAATAATTAACAACTTGCCTTGTGCTCTGAAATTACCATGCTCAAGCCACAAAAACACTGTGTTTCTTACTTCATTGCAGTCAACTGTTGTAACCATGCCTTGCTTGGGGAAAAAAAAAAATAATCTGGGTTATTTGCTTATCTATGTACAAATGTCCGGGATCAAAGAGAAATGAAAGATCAGCCACCCAGCAATTAATGGTATGGTGCTAGTGAAAGGTTCCTCATAAAATATCGTAATAAAATAATTTAACAGCTGTCCCCTGTACAAGAAATATGTCCCTTGACACCAAGCTTTCACCATAAAAATGCCTTGTACTCACACTTTGTTGTCCTAAATGAAAGATTTTATCACAGTTTCACTGCTTGACTAAATTTGCACCTGAGTGGATGAAGGCACCTCCTACAGCTCTTGCACTGTGCAGCTTCTTGTAAGTCCATCGGGGGAGTGGGCTGCCCTGGGCACGGCCCAGAAGGCCACAATCAGGTTAGTCCAAGCAGTTAAGAGGTCTCTGTGAAGATGTGCAGGGTCAAAACTGAGCCATTCCAACTTGCCACTAGCAATGGAGCCCCTGCGTCCCATGTGGGGGTCTCCCTGCCCACTGCTCCCATCACCTACAGGCTTTCCTGCACTAAAACCACTGGTTAGGCTGGGCTGTATCAGGGGATACATCCCCCGAGCATGGTCCTCTGCATTTAGTTACTTCCCCTCAGCTACCAAACCATAATGGGGGTTTCTGGGTGTCTGGAGGTGGTAACCTTGATTACTTTTTTAACAGATGGGAATAACAAGAGACCTGGTGCAAGCCCTCTGCATGTTAACTTCTCTATGCAGCAGCACATTTTGCTCCATGTCCTCTGTTTGTATGTACTAAAACAAGTAGCAAAAGATTAAAAGATAGAGAAAAGCATAAAATGTGATGTATGGATGTGTGAATGGAGAGATATAAAAGGTTCTGTGAAGTGAGACGGGATCACAAGACACGAAGGCAGTCATTTCGTTCCTGTATAATCAAAGTTACAATCCAAAATAACAGCGATTGAAGTGTCACTTGTTCCACATCTTCTGTGCATAACAGTAGATTTGAAGTCCTATCTGCAATGGAGGATGTATGGATTCCTGCTTCAGTGAGGCAAACAACTATTAAGCATTTATATCAGTCTCATTGCGTTTTTCAAATGCTTGTATAAACATTTCTACACCTGGCTCAAGAAATCCTACCAGTCGCCCTCGTATTGCAATGATACTCCCTGTAATGCTTAGCATGTGGTTCAGACCTACAATACATAGACTCACAGACTCACAGAATGGTTAGAGTTGGAAGAAACCTTAAAGATCATCAAGTTCAAACCCCTCCTGCCATGGGCAGGGACACCTCCCACTAGAGCAGGTTGCTCAAAGCCCCATCCAGCCTGGCCTTGAACACTTCCAGGGATGGGGCAGTGCATCATGGGTACAACTCTTTTTTTTTTTTTTTTCTTCCTTAAGTGTGACCCTGATTCTGACGATGGATCACAGATGGACCTGTGCACTAACCGCAGTGAGGGAATGGGAAAGCAGGTCTTTCCCCTCTGCCTGGACAAGAGCACCTACTGGCTCTACACCTTCTCTTGGTCTGATCCAGCAAATGCCTGGTATCCACATGTAGGCACCTACGTGTGAGCTAGGCATCTACAGGTCTGCTATAGTCAGTGGAGCTATCAAGCTAAGGAAATACTGGTCAGATTAGCATGAGCTGAATAGTTCTCTGGCTTCCCTTATACTAAGGGCTTGACTGAGTTGTCTAAAGATAGGCATCCAGTGCCATTTAAATATCCTGATTGGCCTCCAAATGCTGTTCTCTGGAAGGACACAGATCCTGTGCTGCATCTGTCAGCCCAAATCATACATCTCAGATACCAAAGGGCATCCCAAATGCCACCAGAAGCCTACATACAGGCAGCTGAATCCAGCCCTAGATCTTAATTGACTATAATGGGAAGTTACACTCCTAGTTCCCATGTAGACATACATACTATAGACAACTGTATGGAGATGTCTGGATCTTTCCCCTAATGAGAAACACATACCTTTTTTTTTTAGTATTTAACTGTGCAACTTTAATTGTATAACTTGTTTTTTTTCCTGAAAAATAACCAGCTTCTCAGATACAGTTAATGTAGTAAATTTATTTTATTTAGATTTAATGCATGTCAGATGGAGATTGTAGGAGTGAATACAGGAATTACAAGGGCTCTAAAAGGAGACTGAATGGCTATTTTTTGACAGGGTAAATTTGCATGATTTTTACACTGTTTTTAATTAGATCTTTGTTTTAGGGTTTCTACTAGTTGCTTGCAGTGGCAACTCTTGTTAATATGTAATTTGGCTTAGGTTTTTTCCTCTTCCTTTGAAAGCACAAGGCATGGTCTAGTTTCAGAAATAGGATGAAAAGCAGCGTACACTGACAGACTGAAAATGTCTAACAACCTGGTTTATTTATTCTGATGACCGGCTCAGGCTTGGATAGATCACCAGACCCAGTGGTAGGAAGGAATTTCCTCCCAAGTCAAAGTGGCAGCACCGTTGGTGGTGAGGGTCATTGCTTTTCTCTTTAACATTGACATGGCCCAATCCCCAGCATCTTCTGGGCCTTTATTCCTTACAAATCAGCTCCAACTGTAGCAGTCTGAGTAATTTGCTCTAGACCTAGATATCTCCTTGCTCTTTTCTGTGACCTTTCATTGAATTCCTAGTACTTCAGCTTTTGTACTAAAGGAAAGTTTCATTTGCAATGGGTAAAGGAGATGTTTCATGCCTTGTGGTATCTGGTCTGTGGGGAATGGGGATTCTGCAGACCCTTATGGATTAAACATCAACCAGCTGAGGACTTTTATGTCAGGGCACTGGACAGATGATTTAGGCAGTCCTAGTGGTCTGTGCCTGACAAGTCATACAAAATAGCACAGTCATAATCCCCCTCCTTGTGGAAGATGGGAATGAGGGGTTGCACCATAGTAAACACAGCAGAAATTGCACGATTAGCTCAGGGCAGATTTTTCAAAAACTATTTAATACAATTCTCTCTAAAAAATACATGTCTGTAGAAACTTGTTAGTGAGAACAGTCAGATATTTCTCAGCATTGAATTAAGAAAAATAGCTTTGTCTTGGACAAATTTTCTGCCTACAAAGGTGCCATTGCAGAGTTGCATTTATATTCATTCCCATCACAGGCAAACAGCACTGATGATCACTGGCTGGTTCCTCATGACCCCTTGCTGGAGTCATGAGGCATACATATACACCCCATACTCTCTGCTCACCATGTGGGGTCAGCAATTTACATGATTCTAAGATCAGCAGGAGACAAATACAGAGCACACTTGCTCACTAGGTGTGGGGTTCACCTCCTGTTGCAGTCATCCAAATTCAGATGTCTACCTATGGGTTGAGTGCCTGGTCAACAGCAATCTAGCCAGTACAGTCAATGGAGCGTGAAAAGAGTTTGGGTTGATGGGCATCTGTGCTCACATAAGGTGAGCAGCTCCCTGCCTTGATTCATCAAGTCTCCATCACCCATGATAAGTGCTCAGTGCAGTCACCCATCCAGTGAGGAGGTAACCCGGACACGGACCCAGAGGCTGAGCAGATATAACCCACGCCTTCCAGAAGCAGCTGCTGGACTTCATGTGGGATCCTTTATGGCACCCTGGATGGCACCAGATAACTGTGACAAGGCAGCTGAACAGTGCTACAGACTCACACATCTATACACTGCACTTTCATGTTGTGATATGTTATACCCTATTGGTCTAAATCCTACCCTAGCCGCCTGTATCATGTTCGGCTTTCCCCAAAGCCATTTCCTTAAAATGTGCCATGAACACAACCATTCCCAGGCTGTTCTTTAGCTAAATGGGGTGTTTCAATGCCCCACCAGCTACAGCACAGAGACGATATGAAAAGAAGAAACAAGGTAGTTAATAGGTGCTCTGTCCTCCCCATTTTTCTGGATATGGAGCACCAGGATATTTTTGTCTCCTTCGTCAGCAAGGATCCATATGGATGCACCAGTTGCTTCAAAAATAATTGTCAGCTCTCACCAGCATTCAGATGGGCCCTATTTCTGGCCCCATGCACGTAGCAAACAAAAGGTGCCATCTAGTGTCCCTGATCAGCATCTGAAACCAAAAGGAGAAATCACTCAAATGGTGCACTTAATGTCTACTTTCTCACTGACAGACACAAAATTGCTCTTCAAGAAGTGCAAACATTTCATTTCAGGGAAGTTTAACCAAGCCAGGACTTATGTCTTCTCTCTCTCTTTGTCTCTCTGCATTGCTGTCATCCAAGGTCTGAGCCTGAACTTAGTTCAAGACAGGGGTGTTCAGGAGTTGGATCCATTGGTTCATTTGGATTAAACAGTTTAAAGTAATTCTGACCACTAATGATTCATTTTTCAACAAGGTGGGGCTTGAAATACAGTTTTGCATATTACCAATAAATTTTTGTCCCAAGGGGCTTAGTCCCATTTAAAGTGGAAAGCAATTTAGTCATTTGGTATCCCACAAAGGGAAGAGAGACATTTTCAAAACTAATGAAACAGACAGTAGAGTTGGGTCTATAAAATTACTTAAAAGCCTAAATCCAGCCTAAATGCTGCTGTGGATGACTTTGACAAAAAATCAGACCTCTGAAAATCCACTCAGAACTTGACAGCACATTGTAGGTGAATTTGCAGTGCTATGTTCACCGATACAAAGGCCAGGCCAAGTGGTGTAGAAGGGCCCTGTCTATCCTGCTCAGTCCTCTCCCCCCAAAAAGCTGATGGGCTACATCCTTACAGTGGATGTAGCCCATCTCTTGGCCCTGGGTCTCATCACAGGGTCAGAGTGATGCTCCTATCATGCTACGAGTAAGAAAGGTCTGAACCTGCATTGGTTTTGTCCCAAAGTATCTCAGATAACAGGAGGACAGGGTGACGCCCTCCAGACTGGCATTTTCATAGCATGGAATCAAGGGCCAGACATATCACCTGCCCCCTAATTTGCAGGTATCTTGCTACCTCCTACCTCCTGAGATGAGACCACAGAGGATGGGTATCCCATCTGGACATCTGGGAATTCATATTGCTTCTCACCCTTGCAGAGCTTAAGTAAAACAACAACTGCAACAAACCAAATGAAAAACGCCTGCAACAAATATATTTCTGTCTTTCCTCCCTGCAGGATTAACTCCTTTATAAAACCTCTGTCTGCTTTACGCTGTTTGTTGCATAGGCTCTATTCTTAAAGCTAAGTAATCAAGGATTATTCTGTGAGAACAAATGCCATAAATTATACTGTGCTTTTTTTGGGAATTGTTCATCTTTTTATTAAGAGAAAATCTGAACTACTGGACAAGCTTATGTGGTAGTTACAGCCCTTTTTCCAAAAGAAAATCATATATAAAGTATTTTGCAACACATTTTACTCTGCAAATCTTTTCCTTGATTAAGGGGATATCTGTGTGTATAAATAGAAGCTGCTTGTTTTGCATGTCTGATTCATTCTGCAATGCCACCATCCAGTGTTTGTGATGCTTCACTGTCATAGCAATGATTATAAAACTCTAGATATTGAACTGGAACATCAGAAGAGGGTAAAAGCTGATAAAATACAGCTTTAAAAAAGAAGGTTCTAAGAAGCACATTAAAAGGAGAGCTGAGTTTACACACCAAGTCAGATTCACTTGCCTTATTCACAAGCTGAATGCCATAGCAGGACTCCTGTGGGCTTAAAGCATTCAGTTGCCTTCTTTTGGGAAGCAAAGATCATGCATATGTAAGCTTACCAGAAGGGTCTTTCTATATCTTTGAGCCAAGTCCCCCAGAATCAGAAGAAAATATGCAGCATACCTTCCTACACTGATCATATTCCTGCTAGGAGCCAGTTAGATTTGCATTTCATATGGAAAACTGTCCCCGGATGGTTAGAAGCTCTCTTCTAATTTCCAGAATTGATGTATAGCCAGAATTCACAGGCTTTTTTGTTAATATCATTCCTTAATGTAAATAATTTTTCTTTCCTGTGCATTCACAGAGATCATAGAATCATAGAATCACAGAATGGTTTGGGTTGGAAGGGACCTTAAAGATCATCCAGTTCCAACCCCCCTGCCATGGGCAGGGACACCTCCCACTAGAGCAGGTTGCTCAAAGCCCCATCCAGCCTGGCCTTGAACACTTCCAGGGATGGGGCATCCACAGCTTCTCTGGGCAACCTGTTCCAGTGCCTCACCACCCTCACACTGAAGAATTTCTTCGTGAAGAAATCTAAATCTATCCTCTTCTAGTTTAAAACCATTACCCCTCGTCCTATTGCTCTACTCACTGATAAAGAGTCCCTTCCCATCTCTCCTGTAGGGCCCTTTTAGTTACTGGAAGGCTGCTGTAAGGTCCCCCTGGAGCCTTCTCTTCTCCAGACTGAACAACCCCAACTCTCTCAGCCTGTTTTCATAGGAAAGGTGCTGCATCCCTCTGATCATCTTCATGGCCCTCCGCTGGACCTGTTCCATCAGGTTTATGTCCTTCCTGTGCTGAGGACTCCAAAGATGGACACAGTACTGCAGATGGAGTCTCACCAGAGCAGAATTGAGGTGCAGAATCACTTCTCTTGACCTGCTTCTTTTGATGCAGCCCAGGATGCGGTTGGCTTTCTGGGCTGCCAGCGCACATTGCCTACTCATGTTGAGCTTCTCATCCACCAACAAGATCTCTTTATTAGAAGAGATCCTCTAAAGATTCTCTTTATTAGATTAATAAAGATGGAAGAAATTCAAGACACCATGTAAGTGATTTCCCCACCCCAAGGTGGGATCATCAGTATACATCCATATCATCCCTGAAAAATACTTGTCTTACGAGCAACTTAAGGCTTGCAGTAATGGTGAATAAAAAGAATATTTAGGCAACCTTTGAAGACTGTTAGCATGCTTCCTTTTTTTTTCATACAATAAATCATAAAAATTATTTCAATCTTTTCTTCTAGGTCACACTTTTGAGACATGTAGCCATTCTGGGCTGATTCCAGTTGGCCCACATCACTATGAGCTGTGAGGTCCAAGAATAGACACAGTACTATAACCAAGACCTTGCCATGTTGAGAAGTTTGAAATATTCTATTCCTTGTCATATATGTATAATATGATGTTTGAATTTGTGAATCATGATTATGTTGAGATCGACTTTAGCTCCCATACAATTTTATAAAGAGCTGATATATGGCAATTATTCCCTATTTCACTTGGAGAGTTACTGCAAATTGAACTGCATCCTATTTTCTACTCCTGAGAAAACAAAACATATGCATTTAGGCAGCTGCTTTATCTGTTTACCTGATACTTTTTCTTATTTCCTTCAATTTTCTTGGAACTCGATTTAGCTGAAAAGCTGCAAAGATATCAAGTTCTTTCAAGGTGTGCAAAAATCAATGACTGGATAGAGAGAAAAGATGGAAATTACAGCCCTTGCAGAGGACTCAGTGTGAGCTCACTGGGCATTTATTTTGCCTGATCTGCTGGCTGACCCCTCTGCTTGGGCTAGCTCAGGGATCATCCAGTTCCAACCCCCCTGCCATGGGCAGGGACACCTCCCACTAGAGCAGGTTGCTCAAAGCCCCATCCAACCTGGCCTTGAGCGCTTCCAGGGATGGGGCACCCACAACTTCTCTGGGCAACCTGTTCCAGTGTCTCACCAACCTCACAGTAAAGAATTTCTTCCTGATATCTTATCTAAATCTCCCCTCTTTCAGTTTAAAAACATTATCCTCTTGCTCCACTCGCTGATAAAGTGTCCCTCCCCATCTCTCCTGTAGGCCCCCTTCAGGTACTGGAAGGCTGTTATAAGGTCTCCCTGGAGCCTTCTCTTCTCCAGGCTGAACAACCCCAACTCTCTCAGCCTTTCCTCATAGGAGAGGTGCTCCATCCCTCTGATCATCTTCGTGGCCCTATTCGTGGCCCTATTCCTCTGGATTTCTCTTGGAAATTCCCCTCAGTCAAGTTTAATCAACACGTCTGACAGAATAAACCCACTAGAGTTTCTCAGGTTTACATCAGGATTAGCAGCCTGCTGTGTATTACCAGCCACTAACCTCAGTAAATCCCACCATTAGCAAGTCTGGAGGTGGGTCAGTCAATGTTAGTCTAGGCACCTCTGCAACAGAGTGTACAGCCATAATAAATGATTAAATGGAAAAATCAAATATATTTTGAGCCAGCAATGTGCCCTTGTCACCAAGAGGGCCAATGGGATCCTGGGCTGCATAGGAAAGAATGTGACCAGTAAGTTGAGGGAGGTCATTCTCCCCCTCTACTCTGCACTGGTGAGTCCACAACTGCAATACTGGATCCAGATCTGGGGTCCCCAGGTCAAGAGAGACAGGCAACTACTGGAAAGAGTCCAGCGTAGGGCAACCAAGACGATCGAGGGCTTGGAGCAGCTCCCTTACGAGGAAAGGCTGAGAGAGCAGGAGCCCAGGGCAGCTGGCACTCGCTGAGCCGGGCTGGGGGCCCAGGCGGGGCCGGTTGCCGGGGGGGCCTGTGATGCGCTCTGGCGCCCGGGACACCTCAGGGAAGGCGTCACAATGGGGGCGGCTAGAAAAGGCCCCGCCGGGCAGCGCTGAGCCATTCGAGCCCGGGATTACGGTGAGTGGGCTGCCGGGGGGAGGCTGGGCTGGAAGAGGGCCGGGGCAGAAACACTGGCCCCCGGGGCGGGGGGTGGGTTCTCAGCCACCAGCCAGGGCCCAGCCGCTGGCGGGAGAGCCTTGGGCCGCGCACGGTGCCGACGCCGCCTGCTCCAGGGCTGGGCGCAGGCCTTGCTGCCTCCCCCCTCTCCTACCTGCCCCCAGCTCCCTGCGGCTCCCGGCCCCGCTCCCCCCGCTGCCAGCTCCCTCCCAGCCCCACTGAGACCCTTCTCTCTCTCCTCCTGCAGGCCATGGCTGCCACTTGGCTCTTGGTCTTCCAGGCTCTCCAAACCTTCTTCCAGCAGATGCTGGGTGCTCAGCTGGACGCGCCCACGCCAGAGCCCACGCCAGAGCGCGTGGAGCAGCGGGAGCCGTCCCTGCGAGAGCAGGCGATGCAGCTCCTGCAGGGGCTGCAGCAGGCTGCCTTTGCCTGGGCAGCCCCGCTCCTCCCTGCCTGGCAGCAGTGGCACTTCTGGGCCACTGCTGCTCTTCTCCTCCTCCTCCTGCTCCTGGGGCTCTGCTGCTGGCTCCGGACAAGGAGCCGCACGCCAGGCAGCAGCAGCAGCAAGACGGAGGCCACCACCATCGAGAAGGCTGAAGAGGAGGACGAGGAGTCAGAAGAAAAGTTCCGCTCGATTTCGGCCCAGCGCCTCCTGGACCTCTCAGAATCCTTCACCATGGTGGAGGAGCTGGTGGACGAACTGCTGCGGATCTGCCGAAAACTGACCAGGAACAGTTTCATGCCGGAAGTGAGGCCAGTCATCGGGCTGAGCAGCACCTTAGGAGGTTGGAGTGGCTGTGAGGACGATGCCACCTACTGCCTCCTCGTGCCCCTGAAGCCCCCTCGTGGCCATGCCTTCCACGTGGACATGGGCACCACCGGCACCAAGGACGCGCTGCAGAGGAAGGCTAGCCTCCGCGTCGAGCTGCAGTGTACCTGCATGAAGGAGCCGCTGGCCGAGGACATGCTCTGCTTCCTGCACCACCCGGAGAAGGAGCTGTGGGAAAGACAGCCGCCCAGCCTCCTGCACACCCTCTGCACCGGCCCCTACCTGGACACTGACAAAACCTCGCGCTGGCTGCAGGTAGTGCTGAAAAGGGCCTGGGCGGTCATGCCCCAGTCGACACACTGCCGCCTGACGGTGCTGCCCTCCAGCCACTCCTGCAACCTCCGGCTGACCCACGCTTCCGGCAGGAGCATCCGCATCGAGATGCTCCTTGGAGTAAAGCAAGGCGACTCCTACGTCTTCCTCAGCTGAAGGGGCCATTGCCGGGAGCCTGCCTTGCAACAGAGACTCACTCCCCTTACCCCCTGGACACCGACTGCCCCCCTCCCTCTTCCCGACTCCCTTCCCTTGGCCATCTTTACCCTCTGTAAATAGGTTTCAATAGATCCCTTGTTTGAACTCAAGCTGCCTGTGAGAGTCTGGACATCACTTGGGTGGCAAAGGCGGGCATAGGGTGCTGGCTGCTCAGCTGCCACAGAGGCGGGGAGCGTTTTGCAGAAGAGCTCTCTGCTTTCGTGAGTCCCTGGCCTTCGGCTGCCCGGGGCTTGTGGGTCAATCCCAGTAGCAGCTGGGCATCACACAGCTGCTTGCTCAGTCCCTTGCCCTTGCCCTTGGGATGCTGGAGACAATCTTAAGGGTAGAAGTGGGAAAACTTGTGGGCTCAGCTAAGACGGTCCAGTAGGTAAAGCAAGAGCTACACGCCCAAGCAAAGCAAAAAGAAGAATTCAGGCGCTACTCCCCTGCTCTGCCGACCACACCTGCCTTTTTGGGAAGCGTTCTGCCTCCCTGGGGCTCGGCTTACCACCAAATTTCCCAGCCTCGTACGGCCCTCCACCTATTCCCCTATCTCCGTTGGGGAGGGACCCATAAGGATCACCAAGTCCAACTCTCCCCGCCTCGCAGGACTACCTAAACTTCAACCTTATGACTGGGAGACTTGTCCAGCCGCTCCTTGAACACTGGCAGGTTTGGTGCCACGACCACTTCCCTGGGGGGGCTCTTCCAGTGACCGAGCAACCACCCTCTTAACGTCCAGTCTGAACTTCCCCTGACGCAGCTCCTTTGCATTTCCTCGTGTCCTAGCGCTGGTCACCAGCGCAAGCAGATCAGCACCTCCCACTGCGCTACCCGCCTTGAGCAAGTTGTAGACTGCCATGAGAGCACCCCATGAGGGCCTTCTCTTCTCCACGCTGGATGAGCCAAGTGACCTCAGGCGCTCCTCCTAAGTCTTGCCCTCCAGGCCTTTCACCACCTCCGTCACCCTCCTCTGGATGCACTCACATAGTCGGATGTCCTTCTTATCTGCAGGCTTGCTGGCAACAGGTGCAGAAAGCCTAACCCAAAGGGCAAGAAGGATCCTGGCACAAGAGTTAGCAGGGCTCCTTCAAGGGCTTTCAACTAGGTTTGAAGGGGGATGGGGATGAAATCGGGATTACTAAAGTGGAGCCTGGGAGCAGCGTGCCAGTGCCTGTGGGTAAAAGTGCTAGCAAGGCCTTGCAGCCTTTTGTCTCGGTGGAGGTGGGCGATGGTGATCCATGTGGCAGCGAAGACATGGCGGGTAGTGATAGGTGGGTAACCACACAAGTGTCTGAGCGCACGCTCAGGTGGGAATTAGGGCTTGTCCCCCTCAAAAAGAGGCAGGACAATTAGCCCAGCTGGAGTGCATCTCCACCAATGCACGCAGCATGGGCAAGAGACAGGAGGAGCTGGAGGCCACTGTACGGCAGGAAAGCAAGGAGAGAGTTGCCATCACAGAAACATGGTGGGAAGGCTGGCGCGACACGAGTGCTGCGACTGGTGGCTATCAACTTTTCAGAAGGGACAGGCAAGGAAGGAGAGGGGGTGGGGCGGCCCTCTATGTGAGGGGCAGTTTTGACTGCCTAGAACTTAACCGCGTGAATCAGAGTGTTGTTGAGTGCTTATGGGTAAGAATCAAGGGGAAGGCCACTAAGGCAGACATGCTGGGAGTTTGTTACAGACCCCCCCAACCAGGAGGTAGAGGCAACTGGAAGACCGCACGCAGTTCTGAGCTCCCCGGGTCAAGAGAGACAGGCAACTACTGGAAAGAGTCCAGCGTAGGGCAACCAAGACGATCGAGGGCTTGGAGCAGCTCCCTTACGAGGAAAGGCTGAGAGAGCGGGGACTCTTGAGCCTGGAGAAGAGAAGGCTGAGGGGAGACCTTAGGAATGCTTATAGGGCGGTTTAAGGGAGGATAGAGCCAGAGTCTTTTCAATGGCTCCCAGGGACAGGACGAGGGGCGACGGGCACAAGCTGGAACATAGGAAGTTCCACTCAAATATGAGGAAGAACTTCTTCATGGTGAGGGTGACAGAGCCCTGGAACAGGCTGCCCAGGGCGGTTGCGGAGTCCCCTTCGCTGGAGCTGTTCAGGACCCGCCTGGATGCAGTGCTGAGTAATGTGCTCTAGGCAATCCTGCTTTAGCAGGGCACTTGGGCTAGATGGTCTCTAGAGGTCCCTTCCAACGCTCCGTGACAATTCGGCGACAATTCCGTGGCAAAACTGCACACAAAAAGGGAGGTGGGGCCGCACCAGCGCAGCCCAGAGTGGGACAATCCGCTCTCCCAACCCGCCAGCTCTGCTGTGCCTGCTGGAGGCAGACCAGGACACGCTTGGCCCTTTGGCCTTCCACAGCACACTCTTGACTCATCTGCCACTTCTCTCATTCTGTCAGTCTCAGATTTCTGTTGCAGGTTGCCCGTAGGGAGCCCGGGCTTGGCCTTGATGCCCCTCACGCGCCCCCTCCGCTCAGGACTGTCTCGGATGGTGAGGTCGCCATGGGCAGGCAGAGGATAATAAACCCAGCAGCTGCTGCAGCCCCCCAGCAGCTCCTGTGAAGAGAGCTCCCTCTTGAGCAGGAGCCCAGGGCAGCTGGCACTCGCTGAGCCGGGCTGGGGGCCCAGGCGGGGCCGGTTGCCGGGGGGGCCTGTGATGCGCTCTGGCGCCCGGGACACCTCAGGGAAGGCGTCACAATGGGGGCGGCTAGAAAAGGCCCCGCCGGGCAGCGCTGAGCCATTCGAGCCCGGGATTACGGTGAGTGGGCTGCCGGGGGGAGGCTGGGCTGGAAGAGGGCCGGGGCAGAAACACTGGCCCCCGGGGCGGGGGGTGGGTTCTCAGCCACCAGCCAGGGCCCAGCCGCTGGCGGGAGAGCCTTGGGCCGCGCACCGTGCCGACGCCACCTGCGCCGGGGCTGGGCGCAGGCCTTGCTGCCTCCCCCCTCTCCTACCTGCCCCCAGCTCCCTGCGGCTCCCGGCCCCGCTCCCCCCGCTGCCAGCTCCCTCCCAGCCCCACTGAGACCCTTCTCTCTCTCCTCCTGCAGGCCATGGCTGCCACTTGGCTCTTGGTCTTCCAGGCTCTCCAAACCTTCTTCCAGCAGATGCTGGGTGCTCAGCTGGACGCGCCCACGCCAGAGCCCACGCCAGAGCGCGTGGAGCAGCGGGAGACGTCCCTGCGAGAGCAGGCGATGCAGCTCCTGCAGGGGCTGCAGCAGGCTGCCTTTGCCTGGGCAGCCCCGCTCCTCCCTGCCTGGCAGCAGTGGCACTTCTGGGCCACTGCTGCTCTTCTCCTCCTCCTCCTGCTCCTGGGGCTCTGCTGCTGGCTCCGGACAAGGAGCCGCACGCCAGGCAGCAGCAGCAGCAAGACGGAGGCCACCACCATCGAGAAGGCTGAAGAGGAGGAGGAGGAGCCAGAAGAAAAGCCCCGCCGGATTTCGGCCCAGCGCCTCCTGGACCTCTCAGAATCCTTTACCATGGTGGAGGAGCTGGTGGACGAACTGCTGCGGATCTGCCGAAAACTGACCAGGAACAGTTTCATGCCGGAAGTGAGGCCAGTCATCGGGCTGAGCAGCACCTTAGGAGGTTGGAGTGGCTGTGAGGACGATGCCACCTACTGCCTCCTCGTGCCCCTGAAGCCCCCTCGTGGCCATGCCTTCCACGTGGACATGGGCACCACCGGCACCAAGGACACGCTGCAGAGGAAGGCCAGCCTCCGCGTCGAGCTGCAGTGTACCTGCATGAAGGAGCCGCTGGCCGAGGACATGCTCTGCTTCCTGCACCACCCCGAGAAGGAGCTGTGGGAAAGACAGCCGCCCAGCCTCCTGCACACCCTCTGCACCGGCCCCTACCTGGACACTGACAAAACCTCGCGCTGGCTGCAGGTAGTGCTGAAAAGGGCCTGGGCGGTCATGCCCCAGTCGACACACTGCCGTCTGACGGTGCTGCCCTCCAGCCACTCCTGCAACCTCCGGCTGACCCACGCTTCCGGCAGGAGCATCCGCATCGAGATGCTCCTTGGAGTAAAGCAAGGCGACTCCTACGTCTTCCTCAGCTGAAGGGGCCATTGCCGGGAGCCTGCCTTGCAACAGAGACTCACTCCCCTTACCCCCTGGACACCGACTGCCCCCCTCCCTCTTCCCGACTCCCTTCCCTTGGCCATCTTTACCCTCTGTAAATAGGTTTCAATAGATCCCTTGTTTGAACTCAAGCTGCCTGTGAGAGTCTGGACATCACTTGGGTGGCAAAGGCGGGCATAGGGTGCTGGCTGCTCAGCTGCCACAGAGGCGGGGAGCGTTTTGCAGAAGAGCTCTCTGCTTTCGTGAGTCCCTGGCCTTCGGCTGCCCGGGGCTTGTGGGTCAATCCCAGTAGCAGCTGGGCATCACACAGCTGCTGCTCAGTCCCTTGCCCTTGCCCTTGGGATGCTGGAGACCATCTTAAGGGTAGAAGTGGGAAAACTTGTGGGCTCAGCTAGGACGGTCCAGTAGGTAAAGCAAGAGCTACACGCCCAAGCAAAGCAAAAAGAAGAATTCAGGCGCTACTCCCCTGCTCTGCCGACCAGACCTGCCTTTTTGGGAAGCGTTCTGCCTCCCTGGGGCTCGGCTTACCACCAAATTTCCCAGCCTCGTACGGCCCTCCACCTATTCCCCTATCTCCGTTGGGGAGGGACCCATAAGGATCACCAAGTCCAACTCTCCCCGCCTCGCAGGACTACCTAAACTTCAACCTTATGACTGGGAGCCTTGTCCAGCTGCTCCTTGAACACTGGCAGGCTTGGTGCCATGACCACGTCCCTGGGGAGGCTCTTCCAGTGACCGAGCGACCACCCTCTTACCAAAGAACCTCCTCCTAATGTCCAGTCTGAACTTCCCCTGACGCAGCTCCTTTGCATTTCCTCGTGTCCTAGCGCTGGTCACCAGCGCAAGCAGATCAGCACCTCCCACTGCGCTACCCGCCTTGAGCAAGTTGTAGACTGCCATGAGGGCACCCCATGAGGGCCTTCTCTTCTCCACGCTGGACGAGCCAAGTGACCTCAGGCGCCTCTCCTAAGTCTTGCCCTCCAGGCCTTTCACCACCTGGGTCACCCTCCTCTGGACGCACTCTCATAGTCGGATGTCCTTCTTATCTGCAGGCTTGCTGGCAACAGGTGCAGAAAGCCTAACCCAAAGGGCAAGAAGGATCCTGGCACAAGAGTTAGCAGGGCTCCTTCAAAGAGCTTTCAACTAGGTTTGAAGGGGGATGGGGATGAAATCGGGATTACTAAAGTGGAGCCTGGGAGCAGCGTGCCAGTGCCTGTGGGTAAAAGTGCTAGCAAGGTCTTGCAGCCTTTTGTCTCGGTGGAGGTGGGCGATGGTGATCCATGTGGTAGCGAAGACGTGAGGGGTAGTGATAGGTGGGTAAGCACACAAGTGTCTGAGCGCACGCTCAGGTGGGAATTAGAGCTTGTCCCCCTCAAAAAGTGGCAGGACAATTAGCCCAGCTGAAGTGCATCTCCACCAATGCACGCAGCATGGGCAAGAGACAGGAGGAGCTGGAGGCCATTGTACAGCAGGAAAGCAAGGAGAGAGTTGCCATCACAGAAACGTGGTGGGAAGGCTGGCGCGACACGAGTGCTGCGACTGGTGGCTACCAACTTTTCAGAAGGCACAGGCAAGGAAGGAGAGGTGGTGGGGTGGCCCTCTATGCGAGGGGCAGTTTTGACTGCCTAGAACTTAACCACGTGAATCAGAGTGTTGTTGAGTGCTTATCAAGGGGAAGAATCAAGGGGAAGGCCACGAAGGCCAACGTGGTGGGAGTTTGTTATAGACCCCCCCCAACCAGGAGGTAGAGGCAACTGGAAGACTGCATGCAGTTCTGAGCTCCCCGGGTCAAGAGAGACAAGCAACTACTGGAGAGAGTCCAGCGTAGGGCAACCCAGACGATCGAGGGCTTGGAGCAGCTCCCTTATGAGGAAAGGCTGAGAGAGCGGGGACTCTTGAGCCTGGAGAAGAGGCGGCTGAGGGGAGACCTTAGTAATGCTTACAAGTATCTAAAGGGTGGATTCAAGGAGGATGGCGCCCGACGCTTCTCAGGGGCTCCCAGGGACAGGACGAGGGGCAGTGGGCACAAGCTGGAACACAGGAAGTTCCCTTCAAAGAGGGGAACAAACTTCTTCACGGTGAGGGTGACAGAGCCCTGGAACAGGCTGCCCAGGGCGGTTGCGGAGTCCCCTTCGCTGGAGCTGTTCAGGACCCGCCTGGATGCAGTCCTGAGTAATGTGCTCTAGGCAGTCGTGCTTTAGCAGGGCACTTGGGCTAGGTGATCTCTAGAGATCCCTTCCAACACTCCGTGACAATTCGGTGACAATTCCGTGGCAAAACTGCACACAAAAAGGGAGGTGGGGCCGCACCAGCGCAGCGCAGAGTGAGACAATCCGCTCTCCCAACCCGCCAGCTCTGCTGTGCCTGCTGGAGGCAGACCAGGACACGCTTGGCCCTTTGGCCTTCCACAGCACACTCTTGACTCATCTGCCACTTCTCTCATTCTGTCATTCTCAGATTTCTGTTGCAGGTTGCCCGTAGGGAGCCCGGGCTTGGCCTTGATGCCCCTCACGCGCCCCCTCCGCTCAGGACTGTCTCGGATGGTGAGGTCGCCATGGGCAGGCAGAGGATAATAAACCCAGCAGCTGCTGCAGCCCCCCAGCAGCTCCTGTGAAGAGAGCTCCCTCTTGAGCAGGAGCCCAGGGCAGCTGGCACTCGCTGAGCCGGGCTGGGGGCCCAGGCGGGGCCGGTTGCCGGGGGGGCCTGTGATGCGCTCTGGCGCCCGGGACACCTCAGGGAAGGCGTCACAATGGGGGCGGCTAGAAAAGGCCCCGCCGGGCAGCGCTGAGCCATTCGAGCCCGGGATTACGGTGAGTGGGCTGCCGGGGGGAGGCTGGGCTGGAAGAGGGCCGGGGCAGAAACACTGGCCCCCGGGGCGGGGGGTGGGTTCTCAGCCACCAGCCAGGGCCCAGCCGCTGGCGGGAGAGCCTTGGGCCGCGCACCGTGCCGACGCCACCTGCGCCGGGGCTGGGCGCAGGCCTTGCTGCCTCCCCCCTCTCCTACCTGCCCCCAGCTCCCTGCGGCTCCCGGCCCCGCTCCCCCCGCTGCCAGCTCCCTCCCAGCCCCACTGAGACCCTTCTCTCTCTCCTCCTGCAGGCCATGGCTGCCACTTGGCTCTTGGTCTTCCAGGCTCTCCAAACCTTCTTCCAGCAGATGCTGGGTGCTCAGCTGGACGCGCCCACGCCAGAGCCCACGCCAGAGCGCGTGGAGCAGCGGGAGACGTCCCTGCGAGAGCAGGCGATGCAGCTCCTGCAGGGGCTGCAGCAGGCTGCCTTTGCCTGGGCAGCCCCGCTCCTCCCTGCCTGGCAGCAGTGGCACTTCTGGGCCACTGCTGCTCTTCTCCTCCTCCTCCTGCTCCTGGGGCTCTGCTGCTGGCTCCGGACAAGGAGCCGCACGCCAGGCAGCAGCAGCAGCAAGACGGAGGCCACCACCATCGAGAAGGCTGAAGAGGAGGAGGAGGAGCCAGAAGAAAAGCCCCGCCGGATTTCGGCCCAGCGCCTCCTGGACCTCTCAGAATCCTTTACCATGGTGGAGGAGCTGGTGGACGAACTGCTGCGGATCTGCCGAAAACTGACCAGGAACAGTTTCATGCCGGAAGTGAGGCCAGTCATCGGGCTGAGCAGCACCTTAGGAGGTTGGAGTGGCTGTGAGGACGATGCCACCTACTGCCTCCTCGTGCCCCTGAAGCCCCCTCGTGGCCATGCCTTCCACGTGGACATGGGCACCACCGGCACCAAGGACACGCTGCAGAGGAAGGCCAGCCTCCGCGTCGAGCTGCAGTGTACCTGCATGAAGGAGCCGCTGGCCGAGGACATGCTCTGCTTCCTGCACCACCCCGAGAAGGAGCTGTGGGAAAGACAGCCGCCCAGCCTCCTGCACACCCTCTGCACCGGCCCCTACCTGGACACTGACAAAACCTCGCGCTGGCTGCAGGTAGTGCTGAAAAGGGCCTGGGCGGTCATGCCCCAGTCGACACACTGCCGTCTGACGGTGCTGCCCTCCAGCCACTCCTGCAACCTCCGGCTGACCCACGCTTCCGGCAGGAGCATCCGCATCGAGATGCTCCTTGGAGTAAAGCAAGGCGACTCCTACGTCTTCCTCAGCTGAAGGGGCCATTGCCGGGAGCCTGCCTTGCAACAGAGACTCACTCCCCTTACCCCCTGGACACCGACTGCCCCCCTCCCTCTTCCCGACTCCCTTCCCTTGGCCATCTTTACCCTCTGTAAATAGGTTTCAATAGATCCCTTGTTTGAACTCAAGCTGCCTGTGAGAGTCTGGACATCACTTGGGTGGCAAAGGCGGGCATAGGGTGCTGGCTGCTCAGCTGCCACAGAGGCGGGGAGCGTTTTGCAGAAGAGCTCTCTGCTTTCGTGAGTCCCTGGCCTTCGGCTGCCCGGGGCTTGTGGGTCAATCCCAGTAGCAGCTGGGCATCACACAGCTGCTTGCTCAGTCCCTTGCCCTTGCCCTTGGGATGCTGGAGACCATCTTAAGGGTAGAAGTGGGAAAACTTGTGGGCTCAGCTAAGACGGTCCAGTAGGTAAAGCAAGAGCTACACGCCCAAGCAAAGCAAAAAGAAGAATTCAGGCGCTACTCCCCTGCTCTGCCGACCACACCTGCCTTTTTGGGAAGCGTTCTGCCTCCCTGGGGCTCGGCTTACCACCAAATTTCCCAGCCTCGTACGGCCCTCCACCTATTCCCCTATCTCCGTTGGGGAGGGACCCATAAGGATCACCAAGTCCAACTCTCCCCGCCTCGCAGGACTACCTAAACTTCAACCTTATGACTGGGAGACTTGTCCAGCCGCTCCTTGAACACTGGCAGGTTTGGTGCCACGACCACTTCCCTGGGGGGGCTCTTCCAGTGACCAAGCGATGATCTCTAGAGGTCCCTTCCAACTCCAACAATTCCGTGATTCCCTGATTTCGTGATTTTTTTTTTGGAGGAAGTGGGTTTATTTCTTCCTTCTGGTCTCACTGTATTCGACTGTTGTGAAGGCAGAGACAACACAAGGTTTCTTTCTCATCCTTATGATCCTATAGTCACATAAGCATCTAGCAACCCTTGTGCCCAAGCACAGTAACTCCAGTTTCAGCTGAAAATGTATATTTATATTCTTATATCATTTATCATTGCAGGTGATGGTGAAATGGTGAAATCACCATTTCAATACGGCCAAAGCTAGATATTACAGAAATACTTTTACTATTAGGGAGAACTGGCAATATCAAAAAAATTCTGATTTAGGTATCTCTAAATTAACATCCAAAAAGAACCACAGCAGTTTTGGAGTTTTATTTGTGAGGAGCTGAGTAGGACCTAACTATATTCCCCACCTTAACTTTTCCTTTTGTCAACCTTCATTAAAAACAAACAAGCAAGAAATTTTGTTTTATTTATGAATCCTAGATCCAAATGTTTTATGAAAAAGCAAGTTCATTTATCCACACTAAAATCCTCCTGCATTCAGAGCAGACAACTCTTGGGGCCTCTGAAAGTCATTCTATGTCATTCCCTTTCACGTGAAAACTTCACTAGAACACGAGTTTTTTCAAGACCTCATTTCTGACTAAAATTATCACTTTAAAAATCTCTCACAATCTCTCACACCACAGGGGAACTGGCAAAACAAATCATTTTATTTAATTATCAAGAACTGAAAATATTTCTTTCTTCTAAGAAATGCTGATAGACCTTCCAAGCTGTTTTCAAATCAAGACATATCTCCAGTGTGTTTGTGGAACATATTTCACACCTGCTTTTCATCATTTAATATTCTTTCTGCTCTACATGACAAAAAGCATATAACGGAATCCACTTAATGCATTCAATTACATGCTGTTTTAAAACCAACAGTTCTTAAAGGAGATACATGGAACTGGGAAGGGAACATGCTGCTCTTGGTTTCCATTTTAGGATAAATTTTGGTACCTCTTCACTTGCAGATAAATTTTTGCCCTTTTGTTAAAATAGAAATCTCAGATAAAAGGAAAATGACATTTGGTTCCTTTCCCAAGGAGAAGGTTTAGAGGTGGTTTCCACACCACATATACCCTATGCTGGAAGTCAAGATATTCTGCTACCACAGCACAGAGGGACAAACATGTTCAGCAGAGCTGAGGTCCAAGAAAAAAAGAAGAACAGCTGAAGATGACCTCCCAAGTAAACCTAATGAAAGCAGATCTCAAAAGCAGAAAATGGCTCTGAAACATAATAACATATAGAAGATTTTTCACAAAGAATCATAGAATACTTTTGGGTTGGAAGGGACCCCTAAAAGTCATCTAGTCCAAGCCCTCTGCAATGAGCACGGGAACCTCTCACCTGACCTTGAATGTTTCCAGGGATGGGGCATCTACCACCTCTCTCGGCAACCTGTGCCAGTGTCTCACCACCCTCACAGTAAAGAATTTCTTCCTTATATCTAGTATAAATATTCCCTCTCCTAGTTTAAAGCCATTACCCCTTGTTCTATTGTAACAAACTAAATTTAAAGTTTCCTGTAGGCCCCCTTTAAGTAATGAAAGGCTGCAAGCAGGTCTCCCTGGAACCTTCTCTTCTCCAGGTTGAACACCCTCAACTCTCTCAGCCTGTCTTCATAGGAGAGGTGCTCCAGCCATTTTTGTGAACCTCCTCTGGACCCATTCCAATATGTCCATATCTTTCCTGTGCTGAGGACTCCAAGAGCTGGATGCAGTACTCCAGGTGGGGTCTCACCAGAGCAGAGTAGAGGGGCAGAATCACCTCCCTTGCCCAGCTGGCCATGCTTCTTTTGATGCAGCCCAGGATACAGTTGGCTTCTGGGCTGCCAGGGCACATTGTCAGCTCATGCCCAGCTTTTCATCCACCAGTACACCAAGTCCTTCTCAGCAGGGCTGCTCTCAATCCCTTCATCCTCCAATACCTGATTCTAGATCAAATACTTAAGCTTAATAAAGGATGTAGAGAAAAGGTTTGCCCTTGAAGATTCTGCTGCATGAAGTTAATTTCTAGAGGAGTACTGGTAGCTTCTGAAATCTCACTTTTCTTTAGTGGACTGGCTTTTCTTTTCATCTTACTGATAATTTTACTCAATGCACAAGTGGAAAAAAGTTCTATTGGCACAACACAGTGAATCTTTTGAGGAAAGCTTTTCTGGGTTTTGTGTTTTTTCTTTCTCCTTTTCTTTGGCTAGTTGGAGAAAATTGGATATTTGGACTCAAAAATACACCTGCTTTTTCTTTTTCTCTTGATGAAATAGACTATAATCCATTATATGTGATATCATTACTCGCTGTAGATAAGCATGATGTCAAGAAGAATAAAACTTCATAGGAGGAATACACTCTGGGAAGCGAATGCATTTTAAGCATCAAATAGCTGGCTTTCATATTTTCAACAATGTAAAAAGCAACAACATCACTACCCATCTGCATGATGAGAACTATTTGTAAACAGAATATACAGGGCTTAAATCCCTCCAAAGACTTCTTGAGGAATTGTAGAGCTCCCTTCTGTTTACTGAACAGCTTGCCTATTAAAATACTAGAAAGCAAATGCCTTCAAGCCAAAACTTAGATGTTCTCAATTGCACTGACTCCACATCTGTCTGCATACCCAAATGAGGATTTAGAAATTCCTTGTGTTGTCCGTTTTGAGAGCCTATATCTGAATTGAACTTAATCTTCAAATATTCTGAATGATACAAAGAATCATCTGAGAAAATAAAATATTTTAATTTCATGAAAGCCAAGAATTACTATCCATCCATCTAAGAGTATGTTTCCCTCTCACTGAACTAACAAAACACTTCAAAGTAAAGCTTCAGTGTAACATTTTGGAAAAGGAATGGAATATAATTTTAAAAGGTGAGTATCTGATCTTCAAGTACATTGATCATCTGAATTGTTTTATCTGTATCGCAATGCCTTGATGAAGTATACATTGGGAACATAAGCTGGATAAAATAAATTACAACCAATGCCTGTGTACGCTGTGGCAAAAACCCTGTGAGCTGTACATCAAAGCACCTGGACTCTCGGAAGTGGGATGGAGTAGATCTGAGATTCTTCTGAGTTCAGTGAAGAGAATAGACGTTTTTACTGAATGCAAGACATCAATAAAAAATACCACTACAGCCCTCTTAATTTCACGTAATTTATCCTTGATATTAGTTTCAATTAATGAGATGATTTCTTTAAAATTTCAATCACTGTGCTGCACAATCCTGGATATAAAACTAAACCATAGCATGGGGGAATTGGTTAAGTTGCACTTTGATGCTTTAAAAACATAGAAGGAAGCATAGGCCTCATAAACATACCAATTTTGCATACCTTTAGTCACAACCACAAACTTAGAGTGGCTCAGCCTCACTAGCATGGAACAGTCACACCACTACAAAATGTTTCCCACAAGGGAAGGAAATAAATCCCATCAGTCAAAGAAACTTTTATATCACTGCAATTATCTCCTATCATGGGTTATGCCAATATTGTCATCCATGATTAGGTTTATGGAAGAAATCAGATGTTAGTATAAGCTGTGTAGTTTGTTCTGGAAAAAAAAGAGAGAAAGCATTGCTGTGTTTATCAGTGGTACTCATAGGTGCAAACCACTGGGGGAGAAAGGCTTTTTATAGTAAACTTTGATGAAATAAATATAATAAACTTAATAAACTTTGATGAAAACAGATGGGAGGGTGGAAGAATGTGTTTGCTAACATCAGGAGTTGGGTGACTCTTGGTCACCAACGTAGATGAGGCCAATGCAAGCCAGAATTGTTTGCAACTATTCAAGAGTCAGAACAGTGAAGGTGTTCAATTAACCCAAAATTGTTGGGAAAAGAAGACAGCTGCACATAGCTCTTGAGATGCTTCCTTTTTTAAGAGGGTAAAAGAAGCAACTAGAGAAGGCTTTTGTAGTTTTTATCCTTAGCAGAGGCAGAAAGTGATTGAGAATGCAAGACTATTTGTGTAAAGTTAACACTCACATTCCCTAAGAAGGGAAGAGGCAGAAGAGGGTAATAAAACAGGGATTTCAGGAAGGCAGACTTCAATAATCACAGAGAATTGACAGGTAAGATCTCACAGGTCTGAAATATAAAGAGAAAAAGGGCTCTTGGAAACCTTGTAAGGCTACAAAAGCTAGTTTGCAAGTGAAGGTTTTCCTAATACAGAGGGAGGACAAGAGCTGCAATGAGAAATCAGTTTAGCTATCTTATGTTCTTTCCAACAATAACAAATGCAGGAAATAAGCACACAGCCACAAAAAATAAGTCAGATTTATAGGAGTGTATACAAAATAATAGCATAAGCAACTAGGGGGAAAATGAGACATGCTCAGGAGAAAAAAAGAAAAAAAGAAAAAAGAAAAAAAGAAAAAAAAGCACACACACACAAAAGAAAACCAAAACCAAGAGGAGATGCAAGCAGATGAGGGATTTCAAAGGTAACACAAACTCCATCTGTAGGGATATCAAGTAGCAAGACGATGACCAAGAAAAATATCGATCTGTTGCTCGATTGGAAAGACAATGTATTGGCAGATGACACCAGGAAAGACCAAATGCCTTTCTGTATTTGTCTTCACACAAAACCAGAAATCAATTCGTTAATGAACTAAAAAGAGTGAGTAATCACTGCTTAGAATATAGAAAAGACAGGTTAGAAAGCATTTAAGTAAGAAAAGTGTTTTTTTCAAATCAGTCAGGCCTCATGAACACTATGCTAGTAGATTAAACAAACTGACATTGGCAAACTTGGAGCACACTTCAAGGACTGAGGGGCTACTGTAAAACTTAAAAGGGTGACTGTGGCACTTAGCTTTAAAAGGAGACAAAACTAAGAGTAAATTCAGAAGGATAGCTAGTTGTCTTCAGTTCCCCCAAACCACTGAGACAAACAATCCAGTATCTTTAAGCAGAGAGAAAATACAGCAAAAGATAAGGACGGGGAGATCACTGAGCAATTGCCATCACAGGGGAAAATTAATTTAATTTATTACAAATCAAATCAGAGTAGGACAATGAGAAATAAAGCCAACTCTGAAAACTCCTTCCCCCCCACCCCTCCCTTCTTCCTGGGCTCAACTTCACTCCTGATTTCTCTACCTCCTCTCACCGGTGGCACAGGGGGATAAGGAATGCAGGTTGTGGTCAGTTCGTCACATAGTGTCTCTGCTGCTCCTTCCTCCTCAGGGGGAGGACTCCTCACTCTTCCTCTGCTCCAGGGTGGGTCCCTCCCATGGGAGACAGTCCTCCACAAGTTTCTCCAGTGTGGCTCCCTTCCACAGGGTGCAGTCCTTCAGGAACCAAGTGATCCAGCTTGAGTCACCTTTGGAGTCCTGTCAGCAAATCTGCTCCAGTGTGGGGTCCTCTCTCCACGGGGCCACGGGTCCTGGGCTCTCCATGGGGTCACAGCCTCCTTCGGGCATCCACCTGCTCCAGTGTGGGGTCCTCCCTGTGCCCACTCCACTACCAAAACCTTGCCATGCAAACCCAGTACAGTCTATAAAACAAGGAGGTAACAGTCAATGTGGATTTGTCAAGGACAAATATTAATCTAAACCAGTTTCCTTCTGCTGGTAGAGGAGAAATAGCAGATGTCATGTAGCTGGACTCAGAAAAGGGAATTCTCGTAAGTAAACTATAGACGAAATTACTGTAGGAAAAGAGCAAAAGTAATTGAAAAACTGTTTTAAAAGAAACTATCAGGGACCCACAGTGAAACTGAATGACAATATGTTTCTGCAGGGCTGTCTTAGACATAACACTATCAATTGCTGGCTGATGGAAAAGAGCATATTCCTATGAAATCTGCAACTGAAAAAAAAAATAAAAAAGAAGCAAATAAGCTTTCTGACAGGGTTAGAATTCTAAGTCATTATTAAACCGAAGAGTTTTTTTCTAAAATAGCATATGATTCAGCTAAAAGAAAGATGCTAAGAAAAATGCAAAAGTCTACACATAAGCAGGAATAATGAGTTGCATGACTGGACTAGACAGCAGAGAAATACTTGCAAAGAAATATCTAGCATTTCAGTGGATCATAAGCAGAACAGAAGTCAACGATGCCATGCTGATGCCAAACTTATATATCCCACTAGGTCGTAACAACACGAGTATAACCCATAAAAATATTCAGTGATCCATCTGGCCTACCCACACTGGCTAGTTCTGAAAAAGTCCAGAGGACAGCAATCAGGATGACCAGACATCTAGAAAACATGACCTACGAGGAAAGACTGAACTAACAAAGTTTGTTCTGACTGGAGAGAAGAGAACATCTATTCAAGAAAACCCCAAACTGGGGAAAGGGCTGTCTACAGGGAATACAGGAAAGATCAAGCTTCAACTGCAACAAAAAAGATTCAGATTGGGTATTAGAAAAATAACCTTCTAACTCTGAGGATACAGAAGCATGGAATAAGCTGTTGCAGGAACATAGAAGATCCAACTTTTGAGATACTAAAGACTAGGTTGTATTATTACTTATCACGGAATGCTGCTGGAGGAAGTACTGCTTTTTGGCACAGGAATAGACTTTATGACCTCTTGGAACCTCTCCCAACCATATAATTTTATCTTCCAAGATGATGTAACTAATCAAACAAGCTAATTAACATGACTTTATACATCTTAATTCTAGTCTCAGAGTTGCCTCAGTCTACTTCTAGAAAAACATCTCCAGTGGATTAGCTTTGCAACCACAATGCTAAGAATTGTCTTTAATGAAATGGTCTTTAATGAAAGCTGACTCTGCAGCACCAGTATACACCAACTCTACGGGCAAATGGCAAAATTATAGACTGCTATGTTGAGGTCTCAATCCAGAGCTAAAATGCCATCCATGATGTCTTCAGGGCTGTGCAAACCCTGGTGGATTAATTGGTCCCATGATATTTGGTAAACCCTGTCCCCAGACCCACTGTCTGGGCAGGACATGACCACCAAGCAAGGACCCAAGCAGCCACTGGCAGATCCATTCAGCTTGGAGTCCTGCTAAGTGCTGCTGATGGGACATACTCTATGTGGACTATTTTAAAGCCAAACAAATTGCTACTCACTCTTTTTACATATACACGAGCTCTCATCTTACTGTCTCATCCTATTATTAACTTCATACATTGAAAGCAAAAAATAAAGCTAAGTCATAAAATCCTGGCCTAAATTTGTCTTAATTTTCTTTTGTACAAAAACTGCCTAGTTACAGGCACAGAAATATGGGGTTTTTTTTCATTTGTGCCAACTCAATCAAGTAGGTTTACTTTAGTTTAGAAGTTGCTTGTGTGTAACTTCTAAGCAACTCAAAGTTAATCTCTGCCACAAGCAAAGATGCAGTAAAACCACTGTCTCCATGCAGTCATTTCTAGGAAGGGTAACGCAAATTCCTGTAGCCCTAAAGAAAAAAAAATTACACCGTGCATGTTTTATTTGCCACTAGGTGGGAGTGGAACATAATCTTCTACTTAATCTTTATGTAGTATCAATAGAAAAAGTGAAAGACAAAGTATATATGCATATTCTCTCAGCTGGTCACTAAAGAAGACTAATTCTGCCAACAGAGAATTACTTTAGCAAATCATAGGTGTCTACAGCTGCAAGCTATGGGAGCAACATTGTATTTTCATTTAAATGTTCTATAAAGTACTGGTACTTCGTAAGGAAACGCTTTGATTCCTACTCAGAATGTAATCTTTTTCACTTGTTTTTCAGTCCACATTAAGAATTGGAAGACTTCTATTTTGAAACTTATAAACCTAGCTGACGCATTTTCAAGGAGATGCCTTGGATAATATAATAATGTTCAACCGTATCACCTGTTGTTAATGCTGCATCTTTTGTCAGCATTGAGAACACTTCATATCTATAGAAATATTCTTCAGATACATTTCACAACAATTTGTATACACCTAGAAATCATGCACTTCTTTTTACCACATGGGGCCCACGCAAGTCTTTTCATGACCAATGACATTTAGGATCACTTTTGAAAGCCTCCATGTTGTAAATAAAAAGGGTGTTTTTACAATAAAACATCCTGCCCATCAATCTTTCTGCATGTGTCTGTACCTAACTTTTTTTTAAGTGCAATATCTCAGTGTCTCATTAGTAGTTATCGTAGTAAACTACAGATGGATCATCAAAGATATTTTTACTATTTCTTGGAAAAAACCACAAAGTTAGGAGGCATATGTTAGAAAGAATATACTGGAGGTTTCTAAGATCATGAATGGTATAAGGGAGGTGAAGATGGAATGATTTTGCAGTGCCTCTGTTGGTGCAAGAGTTTCCAGTGAAGTTAGTAAGGAGCTGATTTAAACAACGAAGAGGAAGCAACTTTTCAGACATCATGCAGTTAAACCATGGTACACAGCAATTAAGACTGCAATGAAGTCAAAATAAAATGAGTTAAAAAATTAGTAACTACTCAAAACAAATTCTGGCAGGACAAATGTGTCGGGTTTTGGGGTCTTTTTTTTTTAAATGTTCATCAGTATTAAAAGTAATGGTTAAGAAGGGAAAAAACCTGCAGCATCTGGACGCGGAACTAGTACAAGATGAAAGAGTGTATTGGCTCCATTTCTTATGCTTCCTTCCCTTGGCCTTAACAGTATCTCAGTTCTCACTTGAGCCTTGAAAGTCCAACCCTGCTTTGGGAACAGCTCTCCAGTGCCATGAAAGAGCCACTTCAGAAAATGCCATCAGTGCTTTCCTGTAAGGCTGACCAAGTCTTGCCATGACAGGCTTGTATCTCACTATACATTAGCCTTCAGAGAGAGCTGCAGGCATGCCAAAGCATATCTGGTGTCACATGTATTTTGGACTCTTGGTCATTCTCCCGGGTACAGCCAGCTCCTTCTGGATCCCCTTACCCAGCCAGCTCTTACCATGCGCCAAGAGGCTCTGCCAGCAAGCTACACACAGCTTAGTTTGGGTACCCACCCAGCAGCCATTTCTTGGTGAACACGCACAAAAGATAGCTGGGCATTAATGAGTTACCAAGCATTAGTATGCTCCACACCCTGACAAGACCCCTAATGAGCTTTTGCTGGACCGGCAGGCATCAGGCAGGTGGGGAAAGGGTCAGCCCCACAGCTCTGTGCTGCCGACCTACCACCTCCTCACTACACTTGGTTGCCCAGGGAGGTGGTTGAGGCCCCATCCCTGGAGATATTCAAGGCGAGGCTCGACGAGGCCCTGGGCAACCTGGTCTAGTTGGGGGTGTCCCTGCTGACTGCGGGGAGGTCAGACTAGATGACCTTTGGAGGTCCCTTCCGGCCTGGACAACACTATGACACTTCTCCTTTAGGATTTTGTACCTTTCTGTGTCGCCCTTTTTCCCTCCTGAATCGCTCTCAACAACCCATCTACCCTGTTCGTACTTTCGCCTTCCTCACCTCGCATGGTTTTACTCGCAGGTCAGTGATTTTGGTGGGAGCCCAGGCCAAGGCTGCGCAGCTGGGCCGTATCCAAGCCGGGTCCTGGGTGGCCGAGTCCCCGGGGAAGGGGCTCAAAGCAAGGTAAAACAATGCAGGGGTTACACCACACGCCATCGCCAGGCGGTCCTGGCATAAATTTAGCCACCTTGGGCCACTGGTGGGTACTTCTGCAGTCGAAAATAGTAGGGATGACGCACAGCCTGCTGCTCCTCGCCTCCCTGACTGCACACCCGTGACAGCCGACCTGTGACAAGGCAATATAGAGCTGCTCTGCCAACTCCAAGTCAAAAGTCCACGTCTTCACTGCCATCAGGCTGCACTTCTGCACAAAATTTGGTGCCACAGAAACGCCCACAGCACAAAATCAGCTTCATTTTTGACCAGGAGTCACCGTAACAGGTTGAGCCCTTAAAATAAAGACTTTATTTACATTAGAAAATTGTTTACTCTGACTTCAGGATACAGTCTGCAGTAAAGCTGCTAGAATAGCTCCTCTGAGCTCTGACAACACCCAGTCCCCTGCATAACATTTTGACTATTAAAAACTTGGGCCAAAACCACAGCTAATTTCAATGAAATCAGAAGAAGAAGAGTTTCAAAGCATGCCCTCGCGTGGTACGTTGTGTACACCGGCAAGCCCATGCCTCATCACTCAGCCCCAGTGACCTGGGACCCTCCACCCACAGGCACGCTACATGTGGCCCCAAGCCACGCAGGTGACCTGAGACCCTCCACACCATGTCCCCCTGTCCCGTCAAGTTATGCAGGACTTCCCTGATCTCTTTTCCTTCCCTCCCAACCTTTTTCCAAGGAAGGATCCAGCATCCCCTCCCCTGCTTTACATTCTAGCCTAATTTTTGTGCTTTCTGCTTGCAGCTGTGAGCTAATGGGAAAAGGGACACTTCCATAATTAGCAATTCTTAAGAGCGGGAGCGACCGCTTCTGGGACACTGTGACTTCGGTGCAGCGGAGTTCAAAATTATAATCAGGGTGATTGACAGAGACACGGCGCGCCCGGGGACAGCGGAGGACAGTTAGTAGGACGGAGAATGTAGCGTATGCTGGCACCATCCCAGAGGAAGCTTCTTCACCGAGGATGTGTTTCATTAGGGGAGGTAGCCTTACGGTGGTATCAAAAAGACCAGGCGTGGAACAGGCATACAGACCTTCGTGAAGAAAAGGCAAGTTTTACCAGAAAAGCTTTAAATACTCATGTTAGTTTATAAAAACTTTTTTTTTCCCTAGTCCATGCCTGCTTCTACCCAGCTAAGGCTAATTCTCCCCTAATCTGTGTTTATACATCAGCCACTTGATCTAATCTGGAAGTCAGTCTTGCTTTGAGTGGGCTGTTGGACTAGATCGTCTTCAAAGACCCCTTCCCAGCTGAGTCATTTTGCGATTTGACATTTTAAATAGTTAGGGAGTGCTATCATACCCAACCAGTTCGCTTTTAACATTCACGTTGTACTCGCAGTGCCTCCCTGTACTCGACAAACGTGACACCGGGCAGTCCCAAAGCTCGCTTCAGGCATTTCACCAGCCCCTGGGCTCTGACATCCCAGATCCCTCCCCAGCAGTTATCCCAGCTGGGTCTTTGTCTAATCGGGGCAAAGGGCAGGATCAGGGGCTGTCATCTCCAGAGGGATGATGCCTGCCTCTGGTTTGACCTATCTTCCTTTTTTAACAGCTGAGAGTAACCTGAACTGCGTTTCGTCTCGCAGATACTTACCCTCAGCTGCTTCAAACGAACAGCAGGCAAAGAAGAAAAGAATCTTAATGAACGGCTAAAACATTCTATTTATGGGTATGATTTATGCAGTGAGACATCATTCATTTTTAATGCTATTTACATTTTTTAAACTTTACTCAATTTGGTTAGTAATTCTATTTTTGCACTTGGAAGAAATGCCTCTGGTGATTCAACTACTGTTAAAGGAAGAATTCAAAGGATTTTCAGTATCATAATGCCAGCCAGCAAAACACTAATACACATTAGTTTGGAAATTATGGGGTAGAGGCGGACGATAATTCTCATGAAGAATAAGCAGAAATTCCAAATAAAAGGAAAATTGCAAAATATATCCAATCAAATTATCCAAATGAGAGGGAAATAGAACCATATATTTTATCTGAGATAGTGACTGCTACAGCTAAAGTGATAGAATAACTTTTCTCTTGACATTTTGAGAGAGCTCTGGAGAGGAAAGCTTCAAAGACTTATTATTTAAAATGTATTCAGAACAGAGGTGCTTCTGGTGACCAGCTGCTTTGAGAATTTCAGTTCTGACAATTAGCAAAGATAAAGAACACTTTAAATTATCTTTTTATCCATGAAATAAGTGTACACAAGAACCAAGCGAGAATATGCAGAGCAAACGGATTTACATGAACTTTGTCAACATACACGTTTCATTTTTATGTTACAGAAGAGGTTTTCACAACAGAACACAGCAAAAGAACACTTTCCTTGGTACTGAGCAGAATAATGTAAAACTCAAGGGAAACGGTTGATCTGAAAACCTGCTAGGAGGACCTGCTATCTTTGTACTGCCTTTCAAGCACTGATGAGGGGAACTCTTTACGTCTTATTTCAGAGTGGAAACAAAGTGCAACTAATCCTGCATCAGACAGCACCTTCTCTGATCTCCTGCTACTTCAGTGGGACTCCTGCCCTACAGGGTGAAAGCCAGCAAAGAGCGTGACACACTAACTGAATAACAGTTTAACTTAAAACACTTAAAAAATTCCCACTAAACGTTGTGGTGAGTTGACCCTGGCTGGACACCAGGTGCCCACCAAAGCTGCTCTATCACTCCCCTCTTCAGCTGGACCGGGAGAGAGAAAATATTAAA
>JAHREE010000279.1:12708900-12778890 GCA_033628505.1 Tringa tobata | reverse complement strand
CACTGAGCAATTACTGTCACAGGCAAACCAGACTAAACTCGGGGAAATTTGTTTAATTTTGTTACCAGTCAAAATCAGAGTAGGATAATGAGAAATAAAACCTAAACCTTGGAACACCTTACCCCCATCCCTCCCTTCTTCCCGGGCCCAACTTCACTCCCAAATTCTCTACCTCCTCCCCCCTACAGCAGTGCAGGGGGATGGGGGAGGTCAGTTCATCACATGTTGTTTCTGCTGCTCCTTTCTCCTCAGGGGGAGGACTCCTCACACTCTTCCTCTGCTCCAGGAGGGGGTCCCTCCCATGGGAGGCAATCCTCCACAAGCTTCTCCAATATGGGTCCTTTCCATGGGCTGCAGTTCTTCATGAACCACTCCAGTGTGGGTCCCTTCCATCAGGTGCAGTCCTTCAGGAACCAACTGATATAGCGTTGTGATGCCCCAAGGCATCACAAGTCCTGCCAGCAAACCTGCTCTGGTGTGGGTTCCTCTCTCCACAGAGCCACAGGTCCTGACAGAAGCCTGCTCCAGTATGGGTTTCCCACGGGGTCACAGCCTCCTTTGGGCATCCGCCTGCTCCAGTGTGGGGTCCTCCATGGGCTGCAGTTGGATATCTGTGCCACTGTTACCCTCCATGGGCTGCAGGGGGACAGCCTGCCTCACCATGGTCTTCACCACAGGCTGCAGGGGAATCTCTGCTCTGAACACCTAGAGCACCTCCTCCCCCACCTTCTTCACTGACCTTGGTGCCCGCAGAGTTGTTGCTCTCACATATTCCCACTCTTCTGGATGCTGCCATGCAGGGGGTTTTCCCCCCTTGTTAACAGAGGTGCTACAACCATCACTGACGGGCTCAGCTGTGGCCAGTGGTGGGTCCCTCTTGGAGCTGGCTGGCATTGGCTCCATAGGACATGGGGGAAGCTTCTAGGAGCTTCTCACAGAAGCCACTCCTGCAGACCCCAGGCTACCAAAACCTTGCCATGCAAACCCAATACAAATGTTTGTGAAGTTAAAAGTTCCTAATATTTCTAATAGGAATTGTTTAGAACATATAATTTATTATCACAGTTTCTCACAAACTTTACTGGTGTTACAGTTATGAAAGATGGCAAAGTGGCACTAAAGAAAAAATTATTTTATTTAGATTTTTATATTTGATAATAATTATAAAATTATAAGGAATATCATGGGATACAGTGTATTTCATAGACAGAGTAATATCTTTTCTTGCTACATTCTGCATGGGCCAAAAAAAGTCTTAAGGTATTTTTCGAAGTTGCCAACGGGAAAGCAATCTTGAGTTAGTACTATTCTTCTAAATAGAAAAGAGAAATTCTCACAAATCAGAGACCTGAAAGAATGGATGTAGACACCTGCAGTGTTACAAACGAGAGTTAGGTGAAGACAAAAGAAAGAAGAGGGAAATTTACCTCTCATACAATAATAAGACATTGGCAGAACAAGAGAGCTTGGTGTGGTTGATGTATGTAAAAGACACATACCTTTCTGTCATAAGTAAACGTAGTCTGGCCATATTCATTCATCTGTGGGATCTGCCTGCACAGAGTAAATGGCAAAGATGAGCACACCCCACCATGAACAAGCCTTACTTGTTCCTGAAAAGTGAGAAAGTATCTTTTCTCCCTTTTCATGGGTTGGTTGCCGGAGAGGGAAGTATCTTTATGACTCCTATTCTTTCATTTCATGCAGATACATAAAAAGGGTAAGGACAGAATTGATTTATTTATGACCTCTCTTCCTCTTGTCCTTTGCCCAGCCATGCACTAGACACCAAATTCATTTGCTTCCATGATGTGCTTCTTCCAGGAGACCTGTTTCACAGGAAGAAGACTGGCTTCACTGGAAGAAGAAGAGAGAGCAGACTCTTGCAAAAGGTCCTTAGCATGCAACCACAATTACTGCATCCCAGTCCACAGAGAATACAGAAGAGCCTGTTCAGCAGGCTCTTCTTTCTCCCTTTCTAGGAACTGGCTCTGAAAACTATTGTGGTTATTTCAATAGAGCTAATTTACCAGGCTACTTCTCAAACTGATGTCCAAACAGGCTCCTCTGCAATGGACTCTGCACGCTCTATGTGAAGTCTATGCATTGACTTCTGCAGCACTGCACCCCTTTGCGGGATTTCTGTATTTTCCAGCACAGAGACAAGTGTACATTACTTCAGTTGGCAACTCCTCCAGCTGCCCAGCCAGAATAAGGACCTTGCCAAATCCCTTGCACTCAGGGTTTCCCAGTCCAACAACTCTTCAAGACATGGAGTTGTTGGTAGCGCCAGCAAGCAGGGAGGAAAGCAGCTCTCCTTCTTTCAGCTCCCACGCAATGTGACAGAGGATCTAGACCTGTCCCACTTAAATGGCATACCTATGCTGGAAATCCTGTCATCCTGGGCTTCATCAACGGGAAGAGGAAGAGAGGAACTCCCTGGGATAATCCCAGAGCCAGGTGAACTGAACTGCCCTTGGGCAGCAAGCTACTGCTCTTCTTTGAACAAACAGGGAGCCTGCAGTAACTAAACACCAAACAGATGCCTCATGGGGAGATCTGCCACTGTAAGTACAGGAAGGGATTAAAAAGGACAGAAGACAAGATGGGCACTGCAGGCAGCAGGTATATGAAGGTCCTTGAATGCATCCAGAGGACAGCAACAAAGCTGGTGAAAGGGCTGGAAGGCATGTCCTATGAGGAGCAGCTAAGGACACTGGGCTTATATAGTTTGGAGAAAAGGAAGCTGAGGGGTGATCTCATTGGTCTCTATACCTTCCTGAGGAAACTTCCTCCTCATTGAAAGCCTCTTTTTCCTGAGCCTTGATGTTACATCTTTCTCCTCTTACTAGGAAATGTGTTCCTTCCCATCACAAAGGCACTCGGACAACAGCAACCTGTGCAAGGTACAGCATCACCCACAGCTAACATGAGAACACGGACCCTCTGCAGGCAAAGGCACTTCTAGGATGATGCAGAATTTCTCTGTGTGACCTCCCAAAGCCTGCTGCCAACCCTGAAGGAGGCTAGTTGCCATCACATCAGCTGTGCAGTACAAACAAGTGGGCAGACTGCTGACAATCACAGGCACTTTGAGGAAGGTTGGCAACATTGCTGGAGGGAAGAGAGAGCCGGCTGTACGGGCTCTGAGTAGCTTTGGCATGGAAATAAACCTCACACAGCATAAGACGTCTAGAAGATGAGGTGAACCAAGCCATAGCATGGAGGCTGCTTCTGCTGCATGTATATGAGAGGCAACGCTGATGGCCCTCAGAGCCTGATCATTTGAATCCAGATGAGTGGTGGTCTCAGAAGCTGTGGATTTTTCTTAAAATGGGCTAATACTCATGATCTTGTGCAAGCATTTTCTTGCCTAAAATATGAAGACCTGTGCTCTTAGTCAAAGCAACCCCGTCTTGCCTGTTGTGTCTTCAAAGCTGCTTGTTGCTAGCACAGAAATTAGACTGTGTTTTACCTGGGAAATTGCACTATTACTATTACTATTGCAGTCCTCGATTTAGCAGGAAAATAATTTTCTCCTCGCTGGATCCTCACACTTTTCTAGACCTAACCATTTAAAAAGTTCTTGAAACATACATTTCACAAGCAGATGCTTTCATCGGACAACTCACGTGCACTGTGGCGTGTAAAAGACTTTTGAGACACGCGGGAGCGCTACTCAGTATAACCACGGCAGAGCTGCTGGTTGCCCGGAGAATGCTACATACTAAGCAGGATGCTGTTGCATCAGCGTGCTGGTTCATTGCCTAACATTGCTGAGGATAAGCAGAGGCCTATTTGAATCCATAATATATTTTGGGAAAAGAGTGTTTCCTTCTGGAATATAACTTCAGGATACCCTCCAGGTGATATTTTTTGTAACCGATAAACAACCAAGCCATTATGTTAAAAATGTTCCCATTAAGAACAAAAATTGCCATACTGAGTCCAGTTTATAATCTTTCTAACCTGGCACCTTGTCTGTAACGGGAAGCAAACCCGGGCACATTTCATGGGAAATCAGAAGGTTGGAAGTAACAATCAAACTCCTATTTTTAATGGCTGGAGAAAGGCATCTGCCCTAGTGCCTCCAGCTGAATGTTGCAGATGCTTTGCCATCCCCCATGGATAGATGTGCCAGATGGGCATGTGGCAGATGCTTGATATTAGAGGATGATGTGCTCAGTGTAAGGAGACATACCTTACCACCTAGGAGCAAAGCATGCAGGGGAGAAGTCAGGAGTGAGGGCCTTCAGATTCGCAGAAGGAACCCTAATACAATTCTAAGTTTTGAATGCATCCTGCCACATCCACCACGGAATTTTCCCAGGGGTTCGTTATTATTTTTTTCTTCTGGATCTTTGTTATTATTTTTCTAAACCAGAATTATATCCTCCCAAGGAAAGCACATTTACTTATGACTACGGCACCAAAAGAGGCCAAATATAGCAAGAGTCATGAAAATGGTTCTCTTTCTGTCCCTTTTTCCAAACAACCTACTTTCCAAGCTATGGATGGGTTGCCTAGGAAGACTTCTACAATTGTAACACATCCAGGACCTGAAACTTGGACTGTAGCAGACAAAACCAGTGACTGGAACGTGCCCAGCATCCAAATAACAAGCACAGAAAACAGAGGTTAAATATCACACAACCACTTTTTCAATAGATTTTATCTTTATATTGCATTATATGCCTAAGGGGAAAAACGTGGGGCAGAGTTTTTGCTGGCCCAGCACGTCATTGATTTCCTTCGAGAATTTTTAAGAACAACAGAATGTGTTGCTCCATTTTTGAAGTATTTGTATCAGCAAGTAAAAAAAAAAAGGGAGGGGGGAAAGGTCATCTTAAGAAAAAAAGAGAAAGAAGGAAAAACCCTGCAATAGACTTTTCTGCAAATTATCATGCTTTCCTGCAAATAATTTTTGTTCCATTTTTCTACATTCATCTTAAAGAAAAAACATGTTCATCCAATTTTTTCCAATTATTTTATTTGATCATTGCCATGGCTGGATTTTAGGAACAATAGATATGCTGGGGGGAAAGATTTAATTAGACTTTATTTACCAAAAGTATCGAAAATTAAATACCCTCTCCTACAAAAATCTTTCGGTAATTTCATTAGGTAAATGTGATCTTTCTTGAAAGATCCTTATCTACCCATAATTAGATTCTGTCAAAATCACACAAATATTGCTCCGTTAAGGTTAACCAGAGGTATGGTGATTTCCAAACTTTTTGTTTAGATGGCCGTTACTGTTTGCCAGTATTTATTACCTGCAATATAGCTTACCTGAAAGAGATAAACCATCCATCAAGAGGACATGTCCCTTTGGCAGTAGTTTTATCAACTCTTCCAAGCATCATTCTTTTTCATTAACTGTTTCATCAAACATCTGTCTGTCTTTCATCTTGTCCTTACACAAAAACCTCCACAGCAAACTACCATTGACACATCGCCCCTTGCCATGGATGATATTGTGTGAGTTTTTTATGGTTTGCATTATCTTTTTCAATCTCCCCCACAGAAAGAAGGCAAGCAAAAGGTAGTATGTTTTACTGAACCATATGAAAAAAAGGCCAACATGTATTTTTAGGCACCCAGCCTTTCGACGCATCGGCTAAAAAGAAGTCTTTGTGCTATTTACACTTATTTACATATTATATTAAAATACATAAATGTTAGACCAGAAAAGAGAATACTCCTAAAAACATATTCCTGTTGCTGTAGAAACTGAGCTTGATTTTTTCTGCCACACTAGTAAGAAGCAATTGACATGCAAACTAACATCGTGGCACCTTGACTTTTTAGGCTAATTAAGGTGTAAGGCACAACAGAGATATTTGAAATCCTTTTTCTTAAAAAATACAATAAAAATGTTTTCAGGTAGAGCTGAAGGGGGAGAAGTTGTTATAAACCATAAAAGACAGAAATAACCATTAGCACAGAGGGAAGAGATACTGTACATTTCTTCCCAAATAGCGTGCGTGATACAACAATATATTGTTCAAATTCTGATATTATCTTTTTGGTTTGACTGAAATGACAAATATTGTGCCCTGTCTTTGGCATAAAAAAGAATCACAGGCTCTGAACAAATAAATTCAATAAGAGTACAAAGAATACAGATACCTGAACTACAGATAGCTTGTGTGAGATTTATTTGATGAAAGAGAAATAGAGAAATGTAATGTTAGGAAGCTAAAAGAGGCAAGAAGAAAAATAAAGTACTTTCTAGACTTCTAAGATAAGTTTGGTATCCAGGGCAATTAAAACTAAATTAAATCTAAACTAGATTAAACTGAAACTCTTTGGAGTTCAATATGTCTTGCAGACTGTTCTCGGTCTCCATCCCTATTTAAAAAAAAAAAACTCAAATCTTCTTTTAATTAAACAATTTGACCTTCATTCTTCTTCGGGAACAACTTTCCGTTTCTAAGGGATAATGAAAAACAAGTGAGTGGAACCAATGCCACTTCATACTCCATGTCTAACAGACCCCAGGAGCCACAGGCAAGAATGGAATTCAATGGCTGGAAGATATCAGAATTATATAAGATGACACAACTACATATCTTAGAAATAAAAAGGTAATTAAAGCATGATACCAACTCATCTGGTACCCCACTACTTTTTAAATTTTATCAAACTCTACAACCTGTAGTAAAATTTTCCATGTTTGTATCAACCACTTTAATTTTGATTTCATGCAGAACAGTGAGGCATTTCCAAGAATGGGACAAAAGGACAGTATTTTGGTTTGCCCACATTAACAAATTCTTACAAGTTTTTCTTTGAGACATGGGTGCTTGGGAGACCTTGAAATTTGCACTGGGGAATTTTTCTAATGCAATTATATGACACAAAGAGTCTTAGCACATTTTCAAAATATTGCTCAACCCTGAAAAAAATAATAGAGAGTTGTTACGACTTTTTCAGGAAAATTTCTCCAAAATGTTGACTGGAGTGAGAATCCTATAGGCCACCGTTGAGCTGGATTTTTACACAGCCAGAGCACATCTGAGATGGTTTTGCCGAGGTTAACAGCTGTAGGACCTAGAGGGTACAGAGAGACAGGTTCAAATACTCACTGGGAAGCAAGGTCAGAGGGAAGACCATACTTTATGATGTTCTGTCTTAAACTCATATGATAGACTCTTTACTTTTTTTTTAATAATAGTCTAGAAAAATATTTAAGTTTACAAAGCTAAGCACTCGGGATTTGGAAAGCAGTGAAATTAAATTTTCCTGGGCAAATATATTTCAGACCCTTTTATCAACATTCCAGCATAGCTAATTGCATCCATGACCTCATATGATCAGGAAAGTTCAAGGGGAATTTATAGCCAAAGGATTATTTTTTTTTGCTTTCATTTAGCCCATATGTAAAGATACGTAACACTTCATATAACTCTCAACATGCTAATTTGTGTTTGGAATATCTATCATGGTAGTTGCTGATTATCTCTTCTAGCTTTTCCTTTTAAATGCATCCTCCCAGTCCCCTAATTCTAGGTTAGAGTCTTTTCTGTGATAAGCACATTCAGTTTTCATCAAAGGGAATGGAAATGCCGCATACACAGCTTGTAATCTGCACTCGTGTTTGCTGCTTTCCTCTGATCACACGAGGTGATGCTTCCACAGCAAAGAACATCTCTCCCCTCCAGGAAGCCATGCTTTTGTCAGAGCAACCCAAAAGTACATCGGTGCTTTTGCCACTCTATCCCCTGACCAAATCATACCTAATTTTCTACCTGTCTTGTGTCCATATGTACTTCCCTCTGCTTACCAAAGATTATAACTGACTGAATTTCAGGTCTCTTTTTTTTCTTCCCTACAGGTTATTTAAGTGCTTCTTTGCAATGAGTCACTTTTTCATGTTTTTCTTAATGCCTGATTAATACTGGCCCTTTAAAATTTGCGGTTAAATTTTCTTTAATCTAAAGATCTGAAAATGTTCTTTCAGAGACATGTTGAAACAGGTTAACAGCGGCTAAACTTTCTACAGGTGTGACAAATGCAATGTATTACATGCAAAAAATTAGCACGTGATTTATGAGAGAAACCATAGAATAAATGAAATTTGACATTCAACACATGTTTTGGGCACGTAAATCTTAGTAATTTGGAAATGCACTTTGTTATAATTATGTACTTACAGAATATGCTTCCTTCCAATAGATTTCCCAATTACAAGCCAACTAATGTGCCAAACCAATTAATGCTCTAATGCACAAACAATTGCAAATTTGACTCCTGCTGAAAGGTCTATTTTTCTATGAATTTAGCAAAATGGCTTGAATTTTGACTATTTAGCAATTTCTTTTCTCCCACGCATAGGGAAGCTGGAAAGAGAAATTAAGTTGTGCAACAGTAAGGCAGAATCAGTTCTGGGGGGAGCAGGAGCTACAGCTGAATCTTGAATTCTGGCAATGCGACCTAGATATAGTAGTAGGGAACTTCCACAATGGTTTTCATGATTTTACATTATTTCTGAATAATACCTAGTGAAATGTGAAACCTAAAGTACAGCTGACAGCAAGGAGGCTGTTAAGTTACCATCTGGATACAGCAGGCAGCTTTCAACTTTTTCAGTAGGAAAAGCAAAATCTTTGGCAGGAGCTCAGCAGGTATTCCACACTATCTTGTTCACTGCCTCAGAAAAAAAATATCGCTTTACTTTCATTCTGTGTACTTATAAAATACGCCATACAATAAAAAGGATAGTGAGTAACTAATAGGAACATATGAAAATGGTTGTGAATCTGCCTATTCCCGCACAGCCTGGCAAGATGCTTTGAGCACAGAGGCTTGCCAAAGAAATAAATCTGTAATCAGACCTGCCAACATTCACTCATTCAAAACTACATTCTTTCATACTGAATTCATTTTGAGGCTGTCAAGTTTTGCCCTCTAGGGATAAAGGACATTTACCGTAGGTATTATGAGACATTGACAAAAATCTCACGGCCACTCATTCCCTGGGGACCCTGAATTTGCAGTTGAGGAAATGGTGTTTCATCTAACAGCCCACACAATGGCAATGTACTCATTTTGGAGTAATTCTGTTCATGTTCACATCTTGCTTTTAAAAGCAATGTTCCCTTTCCATGCCGAGAAAAGCATCACCCATAGACCTGCATCTGAAACACTAGCGAGTCATTCAAGTATTTTACTGTAGTCTAGGCTAACACAGGGAGGGTCAGAAAGTTTCCTTTCCTTGCTCAAAGCCTCTGTGACAAGGCTCTGTTCAGACCAACTTGTCAGGCTGATGCCTTTGACAAACTGCCCTAATAAAAGCAACAATAGCACTGAAGCCATACATAAATCTTCAATAATAATTGAATTCTGTAATATTGGCTTCAGTTCTAAGAAAGGAATTCTATGAATGATCAACTTTTTGTTTGGTTTTTGGTAAAGCTAATCCCCTGTGTCTTTATCTTGGCCTCTTAGAGAGTAGTTACACGTCTCTTCCACCTCTTGCCGTTATCAACAAAAACTGATTTATATTTCATGCTTTATGCTTTTTTTTTTCAATATAAGCCCCATGTTTTTTGCATTCTTCCCAACTTCTGTGTTGTCAATACACCAAGTCATGCAGCCCTACAAACATTTGGTTCATAACTGTTGGAAAGGTGCCTCCTAAATTAACAAAATCACACAGTCTTGTCTTGAACTCAAAGGCCTATGTTAATGATGAATACAAAATATTATTTTTCCAGTGGGATTTGCATGTGCAGCATAGTGAAGTTTGGCACGTTGTAGCACTTAATACTGCTCAGGCTGCCCAGTAAATCATCCATCTTGTCTTATCATACAGCAGGCACAGCCTCAGTAGTATTTCTGTAATCCACGCAAAAGCCTTGCCTCCTACTTCTTCCACTTTATCACTCTTCAGCAAAATGACCACTGGAAAGATCCCTACTTGAGTAGTCACTTATCTTCACAGGTTATCCCAGCCCCGTACACTTTATTCTATGCTGCCTGGTGGTCTCTGGTTAGGTTAGCATGAACTCTTTTATCAGGTATATCTGGTCTGTCAGAAAATATTACCAGACATATATAGAAGTCCCTATGAGTTCTTCTTTCTAGGAAGAGCAAAATTCCCTCAGTCTGATGTCCTCTAAGGGATACTTGACTTTCACTGAGTAAATCTGGCAGCCGGGATGCCTCTTCCCAGCTCCACATAAATGTCAGAGCATCTTCACAGATACAGAAGCTTTTCAAATCTGTAGCATGTACGGTCTGCCATACAAGCTCTGTGAAGCTTCCCTATCTTGTCATAAGTTCATTAACCATTTAAATGACTTCAGAAAGTTCCCATCCAAGAATTTTGGATCTCATTTGTGGTTGATGGCAATTCTCCAGACTCCCAGTATGCTTACCACCCTAGTACTCCTTTCATCTTGTGGCTAGGCACAGTTGTATCACCTCCATCTAGCCCAGCTGTGCCTTCTCAATGCAGAAAAATAGCAGAAAGCCACTGGTCAGGGCTTCTTGGAGTACAGTTGAAAGAGCAGCATCTCCATCAGCACCCTTTTTAGCTACAGGCATCCCACCCCCGGTGCTTTGGGCACGGGAACTGACCAATATGCCTTTCCTGAGCTCCGAGTACAAGAGATGAACGAAGACTTTGTGAAAACTGTAATCCAGTTTTCACAGGCTTGCACTTCTTTGCCTTACCCCAAATTTTGGCCAGAACAATTCTCAGACACTGCGTCCTCTAAGCAGATAGTTTGCTCTGCCAAGATAGCTTTGGACAGCCCCTGCTAGAGCATAGCTTGCCACTGACATCAACATATTCGATTTTGTTGACTTTTGCTGGAAATCTGCATTTATGCACTTTTTAAACTCTTTGGACCCTCAGGCTATCATGGCTCCATTTTTGGGATATGTAGAGGATATGGAATCCATATGGACCATCAACAGGCTCTTTAAACGTATGGTAGATCTCCTCATATGGTAGAGCTGACATCTTAAGGACTCTGGACACAGTAGGCCTGTTACTATGCTTAGTAACTAGGTTTGGGTTTATTTTGCTTTATCTTCTTTTCTTTGTCTTCTTTCTGCTCTCCATCTTATCCTTTGCATCTGAAGGTTGCAATACATACATGTCAAACCCTTCACCTGTAAGTCAGCATCAGAAGTATTTCACAAGAGTCTGAGATGCCTTTCCTCATTTTGTCCATTATCCCACATCTCCTATTACTTTAGCAGAAACCTTATAGTGTTCCTCGGGTATAATCACATTGTTGTTTCCCAGCTCACCCTTTCTTTATAATCCATTTGTTAGCAGCCTTGTGAAGTTTAGCAGATACTTCAAGAAAGCTTCTGCTTTTCAAAGACCTGAATTTCCAATTTCTCAATCTGTATGAGTTTTAAAATGTCAGTAGGTTCTTTGGATAAACTACAGTTTAACACACTGCTTGGATCTAGACTGTTAGAAGAGGTCAAGGTAGTCCTTTTGATTTCTGCTATGTAATGATGTCTTCCTTTCTTTCAGAACACATGGAATAGTTTTCAGTACTTTGTACTGTCTTCTTTTTTTTTAAACTGAGACAGACTGCAGAGGTTGGGCAATATCCAGCAACACCAACATTGCTGCAGACTGTTTTGTGGCTGTATCTATTTGAGCTCTCCTCAGGTACTTGTTCAAGCCATCTTTGGTGCCGATACCTGCTTCTTCAGCATGGTTTCTGGCTGCTTCCCACACTGGCTTCAAACTTGTCCCAGGTGAGAACGAGCACCTGACATGGCAGACTCTCTGATCACATTGCATTAGGGACGTTTTGAATTCCTTTTGATTCTCTTTTATAACTTCTTTTTACCTAAATAAATTTTAAACCTGTTTCACCAAACTCTGGTAGTACTTGAAGCGGAACAACATTGATCTGCAGGTTCTTCTCAACCCAGCACAGATGCTCCCTTCTATGCTTTGAATACCAGGGCAAAATGTATTCAAATTAATTCCTAGAGCATTGTATTACCTGAGTTTAATGACCATTATACGCACTGGAACAGAAAACCACACACCTAGAGAGTCTATTGCTAGGCTTCCTCTAACAAATTGCATTGGGTTGTTTCTGTGCCCCCTCCCAGGGAGCTCTAACTGATTCTGACTTTCAACACTGGTACTCCAAAGATGATTTGGCAACTGTTTTTTAGGTCTTAGGCAAATCACCGATTTTATTTGTTCAGCTGTTTCTCAAAGATAACCAGACAGTTTTATGTAACAACCCTGCATCTACAGATGGAAAAAAAAGAGCACAGGCAAGAAAACAGTCTTCCATATTGTGCGGTTAACGTTCTCTCCCCAACCCCTATCAGACACTGCATTCTCCAGCTATCAATCCTACTACAGATTTACGGTGAAATCAGCACTAACACAAGTTAGGATGAAAGTGAATACATGTATCTGTTTACATACGGAAAGCAGACAGCAACATCACTGAGGTTCATACAAACCACGGGTTATAGAAAGGCAGGAAAATTGTAGTTATTTCAAGATCCCATCCAAAAGGCCCTCCAGAACCTGTGACAAGCTGTAAACACCTAATCCACATAGTTGGGATCTGAGGATATTTGCAGGAGGACACTTCATATTAGAAAGCATGCTTGCTTTTGTTATTCACTTCTGGTCCTTCTGAGCTTTCTGTTCACTTAAAATCATCCTCTAGCTCCATCCACTATTCTTTCTTAATTCAGTCAAGAAGACGTTTCAACCTTTTCCCCACCAGCTTGCTGGCTGCTCCCTCTTGCTTTTCTAAGGGCTCATTTCCCTCTGCAGTGCCTATCCAGAGGGGACTCAACTTGGCCAGCTGTGCCTTATGGCCAAACCCCAAACACCTCCTTACTGCACCATCAGGCAGAAACCCCTTCTTCAGCAAGTGGGGCAGCACTCAAAACCTTACAAACCAGATATTCCATGTGGGCACGGGGTTACTAATTACGTTTTATTTGATCACAGACTTGGAATTTGTGAATGCAGTATTGCCAATCACTGTTTGACTTTGACCACACCACCCGAATACAAAAACACACACGTAGGGGTATGTGAGGTGTNCTCTCCCCAAGTGGAACGGGCAGAGGGTCCGTGTCCGCCGGGCCTGGTGCTGGAGCAGGAGTGGAGCCATAGCCCTCACCCACCGCCAGCCGAGGACCTCTTTTCCTTCCATACAGTAGTTTGGTTTTAACTTCGGGATGGACCGTGTATTCAAGTGTTTCGTCAGCTAAGAAATATTTCACTAAAAGTAGCGTTTTGAATCTGCTGAGTTTCTCTGTTATCAGCAGAAACTTTTCAGATGTGTTGTTTCAGCTGAAATTCTTTGTGGTGGCTAAGCCACGTTAATTCTTTCTCTCTGTCATGCTTAAGACTCCATTGTCAAGCCTAGTGGGGAATCTCTCCCATTGAATTAAATACTAGCGTCTAGGTCTAGCATGAATTCCCACTGCATGGCTGCATCGGGTCTTTTATCGCTCTCATCACTTCAGCGGTCAGCAGAGTTCAGCGCATTGTTTGGTGAAGAATAAAAAGTATTATTGTTCCTGATGCTGCACTGAAAAATTCCTAAAATATAAATTGGGAATGAGAAGGAGACAAACAGTTTTAGAAAGCTAGCAAAGTTCAGTATTGATTACCACAAACGCTTTCTAGAGAAGCAGCAAGAATTATTCCCACATTCCCAAACACAGAGATGGAATGGAGGCCATACCCGGGGAGCTGAATTTCTTTCTCTTCTCAACTATATTGCCTGCATGTAACATAAAAACATTTTTCACAACTTTTTGAACTTTATTATAATTGTAGCAAAGCAGACTTGTTAGGCAGCTGTGTCATAATGCTTGTGAAATAAAACATTCTTGGAAAAGAAGTCTAAAACTTAGATTCTTACAACTGGCATGTTCTGTCAGAAACTTCCTTGGAATTGAGTTGGAGGGTTTTTTTAATTTCATAGATACATAAGCACTGTGGTCTATCAGAAAGTAAACCTTAATTGCTTTTCAAGTCCATTAGTTTCATATACAAATATAGGTGAGTAATATAATTTTTACTTATTTAACTGCACTGAAGCTGGCATTGATTTCTGCATATTTCCAAGATGTATTGCAAGGATTTTTATGCTTTAAGATCATTCAGAGTGGAAGGGTCCTTGGGAGGTCTGTAGTGCAATCTCCCGCTCAAAGCAGCGCCAGCGACTAGGTCAGACCAGGTCATTTGGGGCTTTGTCCTGTTCGGTCTTGAAAACTACAAGAATGGAGACTGCACAAGCTCTCTGAGCAACCCGCTCCTGCTTGACTGTCCTCATTAGAGCAGAGAGGTCTGAACCTCCTTTTTTCAATTTATGCCTGTTGTTTCTCATTCTTCCACCATGTGTGGCTGTGAAGAACCCAGCTTGGTCCTCTTTATGGTGGATCAACAAAGTTGTACCTAGAAACACAAACACAAATCTGCCTCTCTCTAGTGTAACTAGGTTGACTTTTTTTTTTTAAGTTGTCTGTTTCTTGAAGCAATATTTTTTCGGATGAAAGTATTGCATAGCCTTTAGAATATTTGCTTACTAAAGTCATACAGGACTCATATTTGATCTTAAACATCTGCATAGTCCAATCAGTTTTTTAAAGTGTACTCACTGTTGGAAGGCAATATTGAATACTGTGGGGATTCAAATAACTGCATGTAGATTGAATAGCAGGTTTTCATTTGTGTACAATTAAAACCAGTGAGAATGAGAAAAGGATAGACAGAGAACAGGAGGATACAGATTTATGTTATTTCTAATAGGTCTGGTCATTTAAATTAGGATGAAGGGTGTTATGTTGAAGACTAGGCTTGATGGAGATGTGGAGTTGTACCCTCTTTGGGTTGGGGCGTAGTAAAAGCTGTGAAAAACAGACAGGGGAGGAGGAAAGTCTAATCGCCTAAAACCTGGTTTTATTTAAGTGTTTCTGTATATGGAGCTTTATATGTGCTAGCACACTCATAACTTGTTCTGACCAGTTGCTGAAACCTGGTTCATTCCGTTTATCTCCCACTAACAATTACTGGAATGTTGTCTGTTGACTATAAAAGCCTGTCTTTCTCTTATTTTTGTGTATATCCTGTGATAGAGAAACTTTTATTTACTTTGTCTTGCTTTTTTTAATCTCTTATTTTTTTTTAAATGTATTTCCCAGGTTTGGAAGAATGTGAACACTAAGTGTAGATAATAGATACATGATTGCATGTATTCTGAAAGTTAGTCTTGCTGTGTGAGAAATTTGTACCTCTGGATAAGGTAGCTGGGGAACTAATGATGACCTAAAAGGGGGACTAATGATGAGCTAAAAGAATACAGTGAAGATGTAGCAGGATCCAGGTACATAGTTTGGGCATAGTCAGGGCTGGTAGTAAGATGGGTGGAGCCAGCAAAGTAGTCCTCCACCAGCACAGGGGGAAGGTTCTGGTTTAAGCCATATGTTCCTCTTGCCTGCCTTGCCTTGGTGCTCTTTAGAGTCCTCTGAGTCTCATTTACTGACTTGACAGAATTATGACAACGAACAACTGGATAGTTTGGTGCCATTTCTGGTGAGTTTAAACAACTCAAAATAGAATTTCATTATCATCAGAATTTTTATGAGGGCAGCCAGCTTTTACAGTGCTTTAGCTCTCCATGAAAGCATAGCTTCAAGTCCTGGGCCTCTGTTTAGGGAACCTTCTTGTTTCAGTATTTGTCTTTGTATTTGTAGATGGATAGTGCAGTATAAGTGTATACCTTCATGGAAGTGGTTAATCTGAGAAGACTTTCTATTCTGACCCTAAACCTCATTTAATTTTGCAGTTCCCATGAAATGATTAGATTAAATGCAAGGATTCATTGGGGATTCAGAGTCTCATTGACTGTGAGCGTAGTTTAGCAACTAGATAGAATATGAAGTAAGAGTTGACTCTGTGAACGAGGCCTACTAGGAAACAGGTACACAAGGTAGAAGAAGATGATCTCTAACATTAAATGTGTGATGTGGAAACTACTTTATTGAAAATAGCAGGTATACTGTTAAGGTGTGTAAATTTGCTAGAGTATTGGGAAGAGCTGCTGCAATGGTAAGAATGGGAAATAGTCAGGGAACTGATTGAAATGAACTCAGGCTTTGTGTGGTAGGCTTATTCCTTAAGTTCAGGATGGGATAGTGAATATTTGGAAAGGGTGGAGTAAGTTATCTTCATGATTGTGTCCACAAAAAATAACTCTTTCAGAGTTAGCAAGTATAGAACTATTTCTGAATGTTTTAAGTGGTTACTCTTCAGCTTGTAATTCGTCTGTTCTTATGTACACAGGCTTAGTATACTAGAAACAAGTGTTTATGGTTTTAAAATGCTCATGTATACCATGTTTTGGATAGTGAAAGTTACTTTGCTGTGAGCTCACTAGTTTCTACGTACCAATTTAGTTTACAAAGCCATAGTGAATGAACTGCATGCCAGAAGTGTGTAGACAACGTAACTGAACTTCTTATTAAATTTTCCATTTTATTAAGAGGGTTTCCTTAAGGGGGAGACTAAGTAATGTCTCTTTTTGAAATTAGACAGGAATTTAAAAATGAAAATTTATTATTCAAAACATGTAGTTGAGATGTGTGACTGCCACATGACACTGGAAAAGCTGTAAAAAGGTTCAAAAAAAAAAAAAAAGAGAACTGAACAAATTTTTGGACTATACATTTGTCAGTGGTTATTAACCTCTTGGTCACAGTTCAGTCTCAAGCTTCCGCAGTTCTTAATCCTTTGATGTGATAGAAACTACGATCGATTACCAGGAAGATACGTGTTCCGTATATGTTGTATTTACAGTAGGATATGTGTTATGTTTATGTTATATTTCTTAACTCATCTGGTGAGTGGCCGGTACTGCATATGTAGATGATTCCAATATGGTAGGTCTTAGTAGGTACCTAAGACTTCCCTCATTATTTTAAAGTAGGTCAGAAATTTTTATTTTGATAGGTTTCATTTTTTGGCTATGTTATTTTCTATTAACTGAATGGCTACTGAAATTGTTTTAAAAGGAAAGTCAATTTGTATTAATGCTTAACACATATTCTGGTAATTGTTTACAATAAGCTGCATCCCTTTTTATGCAGGAAACGTATGAGAATATTCCAGGTCAATCGAAGATCACGTTCCTCCTACAAGCAATCAGGAATACTGCTGCTGCTGAAGAGGTAAGCCTCAATAATGTTTGAATTCTGCAGATTTTAAGGGAACTTGGAGAAGGGGGGAAGAAATCAGTGCTGGTCATTTTGGAATAAATGAAAAAATTGAGTATTAACTGAATCATCTTAATTTACTGCACATTTTTAGACGGACAACTCATCTAGTTTGTTGTATGTCAGCTTCACTAGCTGAGACTTTTAGATGCAGGATACTTAGTTTCAAAAGTAGTCTTTCGTAAGTGACTGCTTAGATCTCCATTGTTTTCTGGTTGTGTGTTTTGCTTGATGAATGGGTTCTTTCCTTAAAATGTCTAACTAATATATTGAGTGTTACTGTCATGTTCCTTCAAGTTACAGTTCAGAAATGCTTTCCATTGTGGGGTCCTGTGCCTCAATATGTTAAACTTAGGTATCATCTGAAACTTCTTGTGCTTCTCAAATGGGAATTGAGGGGAGATAAGGTAGGAGTTGTTTTGCATGTTTTGTTCAGATGGCTTTTGTATTTTGTCCTATTTAGGTAGGATATGCTCATTAAGTCATGTGGTAGTGTTACAGAGCGAATGCAGAGCCGTCTAAGCACTATATAAAGTTTTTCTTTGGGCATACAGTAAGTGTGCCTTTTAGTTATTCCTTAATTTTGTAAAGGCTCTCACACTGTAGCAATCAGATATAGTACTTACTGGTAAAACTATTATTCACTTGGATATGCAGAGTGAATATCTACTAAGCTTTCAAGATATTACAAAGTTCAGAGTCACTTAAAAGTAAAAACGTTTTACTTTCTTTCAAATCTAGAGTTTTATTGAACAGAAGGATGTAGCATGTAGAATTTCTGAACAATATTATAAGGAGAGTATAAGTGTGCTTTTTCTCTCTGGATAAAGATCTCTTCTGGTAGATTGTATTCAATTTAGAGTTAGATGCCATTTGTGCTTTTTAACGCTAGGTATCAGCTTACTAAAAGTGATGCTTATCTACCTACAAAGCAGTGTTCTTCTCACAGAATCCTTCAGTATTACACCAGCAACTGGTTGCATTAGAGCTGCAGTTGTCCCTCTTGCCCCTCTGAGATGTTTCAAATGATAGAAAGCTGTAGAGCAGTCTCTATTTAAATGTCCATGAAAAATAAGATCTATCACTGCACCTTTTTATCAGAATAATGTCATGAGTAGTAATCAGATAATACTATGCCCTAGAAATCATAACGGCATTGCACATGCTTCTGTTTTGAATACATTTGATAAGTCTGAGTTGACAACTACAGTCATGCTTGTGTAGATAAATACTCGGTCTGTGTATTTACTGATTTTATTCCATTTATATCAACTAAGGAAATAGCCCAGCCTGAAACTTATTCAGAATCTTGCCGATGACTTGGCTTCCAACTAACTCAAGTGCAAAGAAACTTTTCACCTGTAGAAGTTAGTCTTACTGAAGACATTAGAAGATAACATTTGTAGAATAACTTGTCACTTAACTCACCAATGGGTAAATCAAAAAAAGCTTTAAAATCTAGCTCGTAAGTTAAGTAGGCATTACATGCTGGGCTTACACAATTCTGATTAATAGAAGCTGTGAACAACCTCTCTTCCCTGTAAATCCAAATATATAGTAACCTAATTAGAGCCTAAGGGAAGTCATCCCCATGTTTAATCTAAACATTGCATATAAACAGGTAGGGGAGCATTCTGTGTGTGTTCAGTACAGCATTGGCATCAAGAGCTAGGTGTTTTGTATCTGCATGTGTTTTATGTAGATCCAAATGTTAGGCAGAATAGTATATGTGTCACCAGTGGATAGGGCTTTGGGCCTGGTATGTGTCCTCTGAGCACACTGAATGTACCAGCACAGAATACAGGCTGCTGGAAGAAGCCTTAGAACTTCAAAGATCCCTTGCCCAGGCTATGGGAAAGCTAGGTTCAGATCCCTCTTCATCCTGAAGCCTTGATACTGCTTTACCCTCTCCCAAGAAAACTAGACTGAAGAAAACACTCCATCCTGTTTGCAGGAGCTTGGCTTCCGTGTTGTAGAAAATACAAGATTTGTAGGACAACTTGAACAGCTGTTGAGGGAATCTTCATTCTGCAACCTATTACTTTTTGCATTTAAATGGAGAAACAGGGATTCAGATCCTGCTCCCAGTACCCCTTGCATTTGACATGGAAAAACCCATTAAGTTACATCAGAAATAACTTTTAAAAAAAGTAACTGTATAGCAGGTTTTTTCCTAACCAAATGCCTGAGATGTGGAAATAATCACCTTTTCCCTCTGTTCTCATTTCATACTTTCCTGATAGCAGAGTAACACTGTTCACAGAAGTGAAGTGTCTGACTTAGCAGTTAGAACACTTCTGTGCTGGATGAGAAATGAGTGTGTACACCTCAGGCTGAGGAGGGGCTTGAACCCAGGTCTCAACTTCCTGAATGTGTAGTCTTACTGTTAAGAAGTTAAGACTCTGCATTTTAAAGGGTTGGACAGAAAGGTGGCATAGATTCACAGGTTATTTGGTGATTTTTATTCTAAGGTGTTAGAGGCTGTTTCTTTGCAGTTTTGATTTACCACCTAAATCTCAGAGAGGAACATAAGTTCTGCATTTTCTCCTGTATTGTTTTTCTTCCTGGTTAACTCTAGATTGGCAGTTTTCAATTGGGTCTGAATTTACAGTTGACTAATTTCAAGCCCTGTGAAATGCAAGAACAAATGCTGTCTAAAACTGTTTCTGCTGTACTCACAGCCCTCTTGGCAGGGCTCTGACCTTTCCCTTCCCCCTCTCCATATTGTCATGCGAAGGGGTTGCATTTCTTAGTCTGAAAGCTGCTGCTGTGGGCAGCTTCCTCTTCAGCATTTGGAAGGGAAGGAAGGCAGCCCATGGACTTCTGATGGCCTGCAGGTTTTGCCTTTGAGTTTTATGTGGTGCTTAGGCACATTGAATTCCACGTAGGGCTGGATCCCCAAATGAGGTTGTGCAAGTCCATCTTTTGGACTGTGTCCTAAATATTGTCTCCATCCATGCATGTTTTCCTCCTTGAGGACTTACAAGGAACAGTAAAACAAAAGTAAAAATCAGTGTGACTGTGCCACACAAGATGGTTGGTTTTTCTCAGAAAATATGTAGGATTACCTGGGCATCTTGAATGCCATTGGAGAATGCTGTATCCCAGATTGCTGTTCAGAATTCTTCTGCTGGCCTGCACAGCAATTTGGTTTTTGTCTTGTGCCTTGGTTCCATCATCAGTAAAATCCTAGAACATTTTTAAAGCACTGTAAATAAGAAGTGGCATGTTGAAATGAGAGTGTTAGGACTACTTTTTGTGTTAATACCTTTAGTATTCCAATGTATGTGAGCACCTCAGTAATTTAGACATGCAGAGGAATCCTGTGCTAGGAGAGAATTCTGCTTTTTTATGCTTCATTGGTAAATGGAAGTTCTTTGGGAATGTACACTTTATATTGTTCCTGTTCAGATTAAAAGCTAAAGCTGTGAAGTTGCAGGATTTTAAAATGCTTGTTTGGGTACATACCTTGTAACACTTAAATGTAAAAGAGCCTTTGGTGTATGTGAAAAATACATCCTTCCTTGAAGCAGAAGAAACACACCCAGAGTTGCCATTAATCCAGCCATGTTTGTCATTATTAAATTGACAATGGCAATTTTCATATATAGGTGGGTATCTGCTGAGGAAAATATGCCATTTATTATTAGAAGTCAATTGCTGCTTTGTCGCTCCTTCAAACATCTGAATTTGCTTCAGGGAATTTTTTTCTAAGCTAATAACAGTAAAGAGAAGCTAATTCATGTACTGTTGATCTTGTATATTTCTTTATACCTTGTTACTTGTGTTTTCACTTTGCAATCAGTCTGTGTTTAAATTAAGTTCTTCAGAGGTGAAAATTCTTATCTTTGAGACTGCATTCTTTATGAAAACAAGCTCTATTCCCTATCTGGCCACCTATTATTACTTCAGGAAAGGAATGAATATAATGTGAGTCAAATGTCAGAGAATATGCACAAAAACACTATGCCCTGAGTAAGGTATGACATTGAATCGGAGTTTGTGCCTGTTTAGTCCCAGTAAATCTGCTTCCCAGTCAAGGCTTCTCCTATGTAAGCTCACCGTGCTAATGAGGAGAAATTTAATTTGTCACAATATGGGTGCTTCTAGGGGTGGGAGAAGCGACGAGACCATTAAATTGTGGTACCATTAAAGTTTTTGGACACATTGTTAATGGGATTCCCAGAGGCAGTGGAGAAAGAATCTTTGTCCTTCCTAACTCATGTTCCCCGTGTGATGACCTGTTGCTAGAGAACCTTGGCTTATGGTTGGAGTTACAGCATAGGTGGGCAGTGTGACTCTCTTTGCTCATCTGCTGTCTTCGATCTACTTGGGAAGTTCTCATCCTATATATGTGTTGGCTTTGATCCATACTGGAGCTGTTGAGTAGGAGGAGAAAAGGGATGATCTAGAGTAAGGTCCAATTCTAGGTGATCCTTCCCTTCTGCTAGTAAAGAGACACTTTGTGTGCACTACTCTTTAGATGTATAGACGAGAGCTGGGTAGATTGGAAAAAGGCAAGGTGAGTCTGGAGACTGCGGGATGTGATGAGAATAGTATCTTGGGTGATGTTCTAGAAATACTTGTTTTTTACAGGGTATGCTAGAAGTTGAGACTTCTTAGCAGTTTGTGTTTCTCATCTATCGGTTGAGAGATCTTTTGGAAATCAGACCTCATTCGTTCTGCTGCTCGTTGAGCATTTTTGGATTCCAAAGGCTGTTTTCAATGAAATTGTTTTTTATTAACATACACATTAAAGAAAAATATCTTGGGGGGGGCGGAAATGAGTGCACATTGCCTTGGATTGTTTTTTTGTGAGGATTTAACATGTGTAAGGTTTTGTGACACGAGTTAAGCTTCATAAATTTTGGAGGTGTTTTTTAATTACTGTTTGCCCTTCTAGAAACAGTGGTTAGCGAACATACTATTTATGAAGTTATTCAGAGTGCTTCTTGTGTCTTTTTGCCTTTACTGCGTGTTTTGCTCTATTCATTTTGAATTACTCAGCCATGTGTTTTGCTTCTAGTTCTTGTATAATTATAAATAAATACGGATATGTAAATGACACTGTTGTAGAATTGCTGTACGCAAGCAGGAAGCATAGAAGATTGGAATATGTGGTACTGAGGTTCCTATGCTCAAATTCAAGTTTAAAGTAAAACGTTTCATCATAGGTTTGCAAGAGGCTGAAAGCTTTAGTTGGTTTTGGTGGGTTTTTTTGTTAAGAGTTTTATTTGCCCAAATCTAACTCTAGGTTCCTGAATCTTTAGTGTGAAATTTGCTTGTCTGAAAAAGTGAAGGAGGGTTTACAGGTTAATTGTCTGACAAAGTTGTCCCATTAAGTCACTTGGTAATCAAAAGTTCATCTAGATTATAATTATCTCAGCAGCCCATTGAAAATAGAAAGACAACATGCTTTAAAAATCTTTCAGTAATGCAGCTAAGTCCTTAGCTTGCCACAAAACATGTCAAAGGGTTCAGCTCTAGGAAAACCCTAATTACCTCAGTGGATTTCATGATTATTTCTTCGAAGAACTGTAATTGTCAGAAACATGGTTGTAAGCTGATGTTTCTTTACTATGTTTTTACTTACTGTCATAATCATCATCTGTTGTTGGAGAGGTGTTCCATTCACCAAGCAAGTCTACACAGTGAAAACTGATCATTTGGAAGCATGATGTCAGTAATCTTTCCTCATAAGAGCATGATTATCGTATCACAACATTTAACATACATACTTTCTTATTCAATAGGCTAGACAAATGGCAGCTGTCCTTCTACGACGACTTTTGTCTTCTGCGTTTGAAGAAGTTTATCCAGCTCTTTCACCTGATGATCAGGCCTCTATCAAAAGTGGGTTGCTGTTGATTATTCAGTTGGAAACGCAGTCCAGTATGAGGAAAAAAATCTGTGACATCGTTGCTGAACTGGCGAGGAACTTAATAGGTACTTCATATAAGCTGCTAATTGTGGTAAAATGTTTATGCGTTGATAGTAGTTGTATTTTTATCTCTTGTCCTCTAGTCTTGTGTAGACGTTAGTACATCATGTGCAAACTGATTTCATGGTTTAAAATAAACCCTGATATTTTTTTATATTATCCTTGATCAGATAAAAATAAGATTCCCCAACTCTACTTTTTTAAATTGCTTGAGTATAGGTGAGATTGTATTAAGGTTTAGAAATCCAATTTTGGTTAGATTCTCGTGAACGTTATGCTGAACATCAGTTTCTGTTTGGAGTGCTGTTATATAACAGTAAATAGAGATTATCTTCTGTTCCTGAGTGCCTTTAGATTGAAGATTTCAGCCATATTTTACACTGCAACTCAGGCACAGCTTCAGATCCTCCTTTTTTTTTTTTTAATTAATCTTAGTAGCGATGACTGGTTGCCCTGCACAACTGAGATCTAACCACCTTTAAGTTTGCTTATCCTAAAACTTTTTGGTGTTTAATCTAGATGAAGATGGCAACAACCAGTGGCCGGAAGTTCTCAAATTCTTGTTTGACTCTGTCAGCTCTCAGAATGTGGGACTGCGGGAAGCTGCTTTACATATTTTCTGGTAAGCTTTCACACTTTGCTAGATTTTTGCAGGTTAGTCAAATCATGTCTGTAAAAATGTAAGAAAAACTGTCACATCTTAATTAACAAGCAATCGTATATATATTTAATTTATTCTGTTGTATTGTGGTTTTTCTTAACTCTTAAGTGTACAGTTACAATCTGTAACTTAAGCAATGGGTAAGTTTCAAATAATAGTCAAGGTTAAACTGTGTGAATTTTTATTAATGTTTTGGTCTTTTCTTACCCTTAGGAATTTTCCTGGGATTTTTGGGAATCAGCAGCAACACTATTTGGAGGTCATTAAGAGAATGCTGGTTCAGTGTATGCAAGATCAAGAGCATCCATCAGTAAGACCTTTATGTTTTGGTTGTGTTTTAGTTGTTTGTTCTTTTTAATAATATATCCTGATCATAGAAATTTAGTGTAGTAATCTCAAATATAAAGGTTAAACCATAGATTCCAACCAGAGAATTGCATTTCCTGAAACTGATGAACATCTGGAGTTTTGACTATGGCTACTGCAAAACAAAAAGGTCAAACCTTTTTATGGTCCTAAAGCTGACTGGCTGGCTCATACCAGCACTGCCTTGGCCTGGACTCTTCCCTAGTAGTTATGCTTGGAGAAACCTAGTTATAGTGACCCAAAGCAGAGCCAAGGATTTTAGCCCAACAGTATGAGGGGTTGGAAACTCCTTGTTAAGCATTTTTTCTGGCCCTTGTGTTTAATAGTATAGATACGTAGTATCTCTACACGTAGTATCTGTACACAGCACATCTCAAAACTCTGAATATATGACAGCTCCTTGAACTGTTTGTGCATGCTTTGCTGTAAGGGCATGTTAGCCAGCCTTGCTCTTCTGGAAGGCTTCAGATTTATTGATTTGTGCAGAGGATTGTACTTTGAAAATGTTCCTCTTGTTGTGGAAAATGCTGGGAAGAATAGGAAACCCTGCTGTGGAATATGGGTTCAGTTTGCTGCTCCCCCATGGATTACTTTTTTTGACCTTTGAAAGTCAACTGAGTAACATTTTCTAAAGTACCACAAGTCATGCCTTTAAAGAAGCGTGTTCTAAATACTTAAATCACACTTTTTGAAAAATGGGACTTTGACACTTACATACACATTTGAAACTGGGATGGAGGTTGAAAACAATAGTTTGGGGTTGTTGTTTTTTTTTTCTAAAAAAACCCCTCAAAACAAACAAAAAAACCCAAACAAAAACAAAACTAGGGAATACTTGCCACCTCTTAATATGATAAACTTTTTTTTCTGTCAAGGACACAGATGCTGAATATCTTCAACATTGCTTTACCTTAATTTGTAAGATATAAAAGCCCATGTTAAAAATTAATTAGCATATTTATTAGCAAAATGGAAAAGGGAAATGGTACGACAAAATGTAGTCTGTAATACAAAATGTGAAAAGAAAATAAAGGCATGTTTCATCACCAGTTCTTCACATTTCTCTTTCTCCAATCCTGCCCATCTTTAGATCAAGACTCTGTCTGCTAGAGCTGCAGCTGCTTTTGTGCTTGCTAATGAGCACAATCTTCCCCTTCTTAAACATTTTGCAGACTTGCTACCTGGAATCTTGCAGGTAAGAAAGCACACAAGTAAAGCTTAATGTGCCATTACTGTCTGTATTGAATCTATCCAAATGTAAATTATTGGTTTGCAAATTTGTGTAGCATGTGAACTTTTACTGACACCTGGATTAACTATATTTTAGTTAGCCTGACATCAGTCACGGGCAAGATGCAGTGGAAATTGATAAGGAATTTTGTAAACACAAGCTAATTGATAAGGTTTTAAGGAAAATAGTTCAATGATGATTAATTTATAGTGTTACCTAGATAAGTGAGTTAAAATTCTTCGTAAGGTATTTTAAGTACAGGCTACCCTGAGATTTCAGGTAATCAGTAATTGGGAAATTCATTGACCCATGATAACCTGTATCTATTCCGTTTAGAGGAAAGCATAGACTTATTCTGAACAAAGATTCTCAAAGTAACAACAATAATATGGACAATGGTCTTTATTGTTTGATAAATTAGGAATTTGCAAACAAAATGCCTTTTTAAGCTTCACATAACTTCTGAGGCTGGATTAGATCTCTCTTACCATGGATGAATTTGAGTGAAAGCTTGGATTTCTGGTATACGGTTGTTTACTTTTAGGGGGGAACCAGACAGAAAGGTTTTGAGCTCTGAAGGGTGACAATTTCACAGTACAGTTCCCTTTCTATATGAAAGAAAAAAGTGAAAATAACTAAATAGCTGTGATAACAGTGGTAGCGAACTTCTGGCAATTTTAAATTAGGCTAAATTTAGGTTAAAGGCTGTCTTATTGCTACAGGCAGTACAGCAGATTCCTGTTGACAGTGTAAGCTGTAAACCTTGTCTGCGTGCTTTGTGGCAAGCTGAAGAATAATTGTGCCAAGCTTACTGGCTTCTGCAACCAATGGAATTCTGCTTGATTTTAAATGGAAACTGAGAGGAATTTATTAAAATCAACTGAACTTGAAAATAGGCTCTGGTGTGTACAAGATTAAGTATTTTGATATTGAGGTCACTATTTGGTGGTTAGTCCCTGTCTGTGACTTTGGCAACGACAGTTGCATTGTTCAAAAATTGTAACTGGCTGAGAGGCCCTTGGCTACTGTGTACTGTACGAGTGGGAGTAAGGTAGAATTCAGGGTGGGCATGCTGTTCATATTGATGTTTGGCAATTAAATAGTATGCTGTTTTTAGACTTCAGACTAGTAGCCCACTTTGTGTGATATAAGTTGCAGTGCTGCTATTTTAGGTTGTAAAAGCATATGCACTTGGCTTGCATTTTCAAGCTTTATTTTGCAAATACAGAGCACAGAACTATGCTATGAAATCTGTCTTTTTAAAATGCTTATTGCAAGAAGGACTAGATTTTCTGGCTGTGGTAACACAAGATGGATATGAAGATCTGAGTTTATAAATAGGAAATGGGATGTGTTAGAACAGTGGTGAGTGACCTTTGGAGACAGTTGGATTTTTTTTTTTTGTTGCGCTGAAGTTCATTTGTTGAAATATTGGTGTGGTAAAAAAGCTAAAAATAAAATTCTAACTTAGCAATTCAGTCCTCTCACTACAATTTCTGTAGTGGTTATGCTGGAAGTTGAACTTTCAGAACTAATAGTTGAAACTTGTATCCAAGAGATTTATCTTGCAGTGGAGATAAAAGCTGCAAGATAAGCTGACTTCTGCGGTTATTCTACAAAAAAGAGCCTCTGCCTTTTAGGGCTCTCTGTGCATTTTGAACTTTCTTCAGAAACCAAGTCTTGCTTTAAAAAACTGTCAAAGCTGCAATGGGTATAAAATAGTTTTACAGAAACTTCCACTACATATTTCATTATCCTTTGCTGGAATTAGAGGACAAGGGGCAACTAAGTCCAAAGGCCTTATCCAAGATAGATATCTATTTTTTTTTCCCCAGAACCTTTATGATACTAAGATGCTGCTTTTATGTTGAAAGTGTAGGCAGTTTGAGTGGCATTATTAAAAGTGTTGGATTCTAGATTTAAGTATTAAAAAAACATTTAACTATTCACTTTTTGAAAATGTTTGCACAGTAGGAAGACATCAATTACTTTGCTAATGAAAATTCCTTTCAAAACCCCAAAAGCATATCTATAGACTCTCTTTTTCTTTGGAGGTTTGGGTTTTTGTGTCCTATTTCTAGAAGAGCTTTAACAGAATTGAATAACTGTGCCGATTTGGTACTAGGGTATCAAGCTGGTCAGTTAAAACTTAAGTTTTCAGAATGTAGCTATGGGTTAGGAAAGGTACTTGCAAAATGCTTGATTTCTTTTTCCTGTGTCCTCTGACTGAAAGCTGAAAGGCCTGCTTTAATTCAGTGGCTCTCCAGAGTTGTCTGGAAAAAAATAAATTATTTAATCTTGAGATTCCTGGTGGTTGTACGTGTAAGCTATGCAAAGCTGTTCTCGCCTAACGGGGGGGAAAAAAGGAGTTAGGCTCTTTGTCCTTCTTTTGGGCAGAATTACTCTGAGGATTTTTTCTTTATTTAAAGTGCATTTTGAAGTTGTGCTTGTCAAAACATAGTGTGAGTTTTTGCATTTTGGTGCCTCTGTGTGACCTTAATTTTTCCGAGTGTCTGTCTACTGTGTTAGATTTAAACTAATAATGGTCAGAATTGATGGCATGTAACGTTTTGAGCCACAACTAACTTGGAAAAAACTTGCAGTTTGGGACCTCGGATATTATTTCTTTGTGGTTGTTACAGATTTACGCACGCTGGCCACCGTAGCAGGGTCTGACCCTAGGATCCTGCTGAAAATATGAAGTGAAGGCTTCCAATTAGTCTTTTATTAGTTGTCAGGTTACAGCTTGAGCTGGATGCCCTCTGGAGAAGGACCTACCCCAATTCACACCTCTCAACTATACCCGTATCACCTGATCCAGTGGTTTTACTGATTTTCAGTGTTGTTAGGCTGGCCTTCTGAAATGACTTAATTCTCTTAAAATTGTCTCCTTGGTCCTTATCTTCTTCATTCTGCTTGTATCTACTGGATTCAGCTAGTTCTTTGTTAGCAGCATTAGTTTTATCAGGAAGTTTACTCTCAGTCTTAACAGCTAACCACAGCACACTAATGCTAAACGAGACTATTCAGAGAGACAAGAATACAGTTAATCAAATTTCTTCTGTAACAGTGGTTCCATTCATAGTTTTATTTGGGTTTATTTAATCTTATTTTCATCTTATCTCTTGAAAGGCTGTAAATGACTCCTGCTACCAAAACGACGATTCTGTCCTGAAATCCCTTGTAGAAATTGCAGATTCTGTTCCCAAGTATTTACGACCACATTTAGAACCTACGTTGCAACTAAGTCTGAAGGTAAAGCTAGGAATTTTTTTAATTTATTTTTTTTTAATCAGTATTTCCTCCCCAAAGCATCCGTTCTAACCATTTGCTCTAATCTTCTGGATTGTAGTTGTGTGCAGATGCCAGCCTCAGTAACATGCAGCGTCAGTTGGCGCTTGAAGTAATTGTGACCTTGTCAGAAACTGCTGCTGCTATGCTGAGGAGGCATACAAACATTGTTGCACAAGCCAGTAAGTATTTTACTCCTTTTCTTAGTTGAAACAATTTGTCTTCCTTTAGCATTAAACTGACTTTGCAGGTGCTTAGTGGCAAAACTAAGCACCTCAGCGTTTGCTGGTGCCGGTGACTTAGGTGACACCAAATTGGGTTTTTTTATGGAGAAAGACTTCTTATTGTGACTCTTTGCAAATTAATCTGTGCTTATGCAGCCACCAACAATTTGACTAAAAATACAGTAGATTCTTCATTTGGTGTTTCCAAGGAAAATACTACTTTCATGCTATTCTGCTGGCTTTGGAAATTTGCACTGTAAAAAAAAAAATAAAATAAATTGATGTATTTAGTTCTCAAGTTCTTCTTTTGAAGTTTGATATGTAGGCCAGATACTCTGTGGTGCTGGCAACTGAAGGAGTTCAGCATGCATGTTAAGCTTCAGTGTTGAATTAAAAATCAGATGCTTATATAAATGCTTAGAGAAAGTCTAATGCAGATTGTAAATTCTTTGGAAAGGCACTTTTTAATCATGTGTTATTATTTGAGATACTAAAAATAACTGTCTTCTGGACAGCCCCAGCAGCAATGCTGTACACAGTGGTATTTCTCTGCCTTTTAAATCCTTTTTGTGAGTAGATCAGGGCACTGACATGGCAGTGTAGGCTGCTTTTTGGAAGAATTCTTTTCCCTCCCTGTCACGCTTGTATCAGTCTAAACTCTTGCTTGATTTCTGAAACTTGCATAAAGACAATCTGTTAAAAGGCAACTTTTTTACTCGTGTGCTTAGGCTGGGGAAAGTTGTGTGTACACATAGCACTAAAATAATCATAAAACTTCTGGAAAATGTTGTAAACTGGATCTGCTTGGCCTAAGTGTCTAAACTATTGTCTAGAAGTTTTGTTTACTTGTAAGACAGGTTTTTTTAAAGAACAGATGGTTTCAGAATATATTTTGAAATCTGAATATTGATGCTTGACACTTGCTGTCCCCAAATCATTACAAGCTTCTTATCTGGTGTGGCAGCATAGTAGAGAAGTACCTCATATCTCTTTAGAATCTATTACTTTTGTATTGGGTTGCTAGTTGCTGTTTAGGAATGAAATATTTGTACTAAGATAATGCACCCTGTGTAAATGAAGTGCCTTTGGTTTGCAACCCACTGTAAAATTGCTTTAATGAGTCACTAAGGTGAAGGACGTTTATTTCACAGAGCTAGTTATGTTTAGAGAAAGCCAAAAAGGATTGCTTTTGTCTTGGTTTTGTGCCTTAGTTTAAAAGGCTTTCTGTTTTCATTCAGCTAAAAAGTTGCTGCATAACTTGATCCTCACAACTAGGACTGTGTCTTAGGCAAAACTGTTATGCTATGCTGGTTTTACTGAACATGAATCTAATTTAGGAGTAAGGCTGTGTCCTGTGTATCAGTCTTCTGCTCAGGAATTCCATTTGGGTTCAGACTTGTCTTCTGAAGCTCAGTATTCAAGATAGCAGAGTGTTTTATTGCTCTTTCCCTAGATATTAGAGCTGCAGCCTGTCTTTGGCTGTAGTTTTTGTTCAGTCTCCAGAAAATGGAGTCATGGCATGCTCTGAAAAGGAGCAGGCTTAGTGGGCTCATTCTTAACTTGTTTGTAAACAGTCTCCATATTGGCAATAGTTAAATTTTGAGGGCTTGTCCGGACAATGTTGAAACTAATGCACAACTCTATATTTACAAAAATATCCTTTGTGAAACTAGGCTTACTGGTAACTACCTTCATATTAAACATCAAGAAGAAACAACGTGTACAAGCTTTTGCAAGTTTGGGGTATAATGCTGGCCAGGCAGCTTTGGATGAGTTTGTTCTCAGCCTTGCTTGTTTGTAGCAATGAACACTGACATCAGTTTTTGGAACCCTGTAGCATTTGTGGCAGATGATGGTTGACTTGCGTATTTCAGAGATGCGACAATACATCATTTTCACCTGTGTGCTTATGAGTGTGTGTCTGAAAAGCTTCTGGGCTATAATACTGGGCTTTTTTCGAGGAAATTCTTTTCAGTGACTAGTAAGTATATAGAATTCTGGAATGTGGGCATCATTCTAGAAAGTTCACAGTGTCATTTAGGACTTCAGCTCTCTGAAGGTTTTTGCAGCCATAGTGTCATCTCTGGCTGAAGACACGGAACATTATAAAGCAAATAAATCCATTATTTGATCTTTTCTTGATACTGGCCTGATAATGCTGTCAGTGAGCAATATTTTCTTCTGTCATCAGTTGACTATAAGTTTCTCATCTGTCCACATGTATGGTGAGGTGACTTTGCTTAGGGTTATGCCTCTGTCATAGATTACAGTAGTGTAAGTATATGATGAGATTTACAAGTTGCAGGATACCCAATCAGTTGCAGTAAATCTCAGCAACAGCATGGTCTACTGTCTGCCTACTAATTTTTGAGGCAGGTTGCTGTAAAGGACAGTTAACTATGATGCTTGTCTTCAAGATATGTGCTAGACTGTCCTAAAAAGATTCTTAAAGCTCAAAGGTTGAGTATTTGACTGAAAACTTCTCGTTCCAGGGCAAATTGAAGCTTTGTTGCATTAATGATGTTTAATTCAAATGGCTGCTCTGAGTGGTTAGTGTAATATGAAGTACAGACTACTTAAGAGCACCTTACTTTGCTCTGAAAATGCAAGGTATTTTTCAGCCTTTGGGCTTCTGAAGTACATCAGAACAGGCAGGCTTATAATAGAAAAATGACTGCACTCCTTCCTCCCATGAGAACAACTCAGAAGAATATGTGTTGCTTATTGCATAGTAGTGGAATGTTATGATAAAGATTGTGTAATAGCTTCTGTGAAGACTTACACAGAGAAGAGCAGACAGAATCAATCTACAGAGGCAGAAGTAGAAAACTTGGTAGACTATTATGTGCAAGATATTTTCATGATACAAAACAAAAATTTACATTGTAGGGAAAACATCTCAAGTTCTAAACCATTACGTTATTGTAAAATTTTATGCTAAGTGACCACTGTACATATAGTTAACAAAATTTATAGATGTTATTAAAATCAAGAGTTGAGTATTATTCTTCCATAACAAATGTAGTCTTTTTCATCAGTGAATTTTCAAAGTTGTCAGAGTTTCAGCAAAATGAATGAAGCATATCTGAGTTCTTAAAGCATATAGTACTATTTTTAACTCTTTCAAGGAACTTAGACTTTTTTAAGGAATTTGCTTTTTTTACAGTCTTCATAATTTAAAAAAATCTTGCATTGTACTGTCATTCTTGTTAAGATACACTCAACTGTAGTTTGCTCTCAATTTAAATTTTTTTTTCTGAAAAATCTATTCTGAATTACTGGCTGATGCAGTTTGATAGATCTGGCTTTCTGCCGCTGGAAGAAGAGTTATGGTTCTTCAATCATTTTTTTGAAAGACAGGAACTTAAAATTTATGCTTGTTATTTTAGAATCTATTTTAAGGAAGCAACCTGAGTTTAAAACTTTTTTTTTCAGTTCCTCAGATGTTAGCAATGATGGTTGACTTGGAAGAAGATGAAGATTGGGCAAATGCAGATGAGCTTGAAGATGATGATTTTGACAGGTAATTATGAAACTAGTTGTTTCAATATATTATCAAGACTGTGTGGCTATAGGCAGATTTTAAATACAGGATGCAAATGACTGCAGTGCATTACTTTTTCTTTACTTAAATAACTCTCCTGATTTTGTTCCTTTGGTCATGAGCGGTATATATGACTGTTCTCGGTTTACATGTAGGTTACATAGGTACTGTTCAGCAAGTAAGTAAATTATTTCAATGTTTGTACATTGCTGTAATTCAGTTCTACAAGTTGCATGCTCTCTTGTCTGCTATTTTGCACTGTTTTAACTTTTCAAACTTTTGTTTCTTCTGTTATGTTACTCAGTTCAGAAGTCAGTGTTTCCTAAACCTTTAAATTGAGGGCTTATCCTGGAGTTAGCTGGAACTAAAGCTGAAGGATACTGACTTGTTTAATCACCTACAACCAGTCTCTTCATATTTTTCTGTATCTATGCCCTTGAAAAGGTGGCGTTAAAGAAAAAAGCTGCCAACCTTTGAAAGGATATCAGAATGCATAGTGGAATTCCTTGCTGGATTTCATCTAGCTCAAAAAATTATGATTTTGCTGCTATTTTAAATCTCTTGCTATGGCAGCAGTAGCTTGTATTGTTTGTCTTGGGTGAGAAAGATTTAATAAAGATGTCCAGTCTTTTTGATTTGCTTATTTCTACATGCTTTGTAGCTTGCTCCAACTTTCCAAAAGAATGACATGGTTTCTCTGCAGTATCTTGTTACACGTGCTTTTGTCCAAATACAATTAGAATGAAGTAGAAGAAAGCAAAAAATATGTGTAGGAGATGACTATCTCCATGCTTCTGTAAAGACACAGATGTTTATTTACTAGTCTGGACATATTTTTGCCACATCTGGCATCTTCTTCAAGACTCAGATGTAATTAGCGTTTCAAAACAATTTGTCACAGAAGACTTTGAGATCTTCATAGGAAGACAGGCAACAGAAGAGATGTTGATTTACCACTGAACTGTATAGTGACCTCTAGTAGATACCAGGCATATAGAGACACTTGCCAAATGGGTGTATAGGAATTTATGGAAGAATCTGCTTAATCTCTGCTTGACTTGGAATACTTTTTTTTTTTTGTTCTCCTTGATTATGGAATTGAAAGTAAGCTGTCCTTTCTTCCCTGTCTCACATGGTAGACCAGATGCTTTTATCCTGTTGCATTTCCTCAGCTTTGAAATTTTGCCATACAGGTAGAACTGTCAGATAGCACTGCATTCAGGTGTGTCAAGTACTTGAATCTTTTTAGTCAACTGAATTTCACAGGGAAATAAAGTTCAAACCCTCATGAAGCCTTTCAGAGTGTGGAGTTTATTCAGATGGCCTGCTTTAGGGAGCTTAGTAAGCACTCTGAATCATCCACCCTGAGCCATGCCAATTTCTCTTTATTGGCAGCAGAGCAACTTTGTTCTCCTGAACACAAGTTAGCTGCCTGTGGATTTTAGAGTGAAAATTTTCCTTTTTTTTTGTTAAAAGTTGCAAGTAGAGTGATCAAAGATCAGAAAACTAGTTTTGCTTGCAACCTTAGTCTAAAGGAGAAACAAAGCTCTTTTGGCCCTCAAAGTAATAGAAGAGCTTGAGGCCTGGACACAAAATACTGGACATCAGGTTGTCTCTGGTGATTGCGTGTGTGATGTTAGTTTGTTTCTTTTAGCAGGTTCACTCGTGTTACTATGTGTTTCCTACCACTGAAGTTGACCTTTGTGGAGAGTTGTTGATTAGCTGCTGTTGTGTGCTAACCTCTCTGGATGCATGGGTCTTTGTAGCTCCCTAAGAAGACTGGAGTTTTGGTGCAGTTCAAGAAGGCGGCTAATGATCATCAGGCTGTAGCCTAGTTAGGGTGTGTTCGGAACTGACTAAGGGGGATGTGAGTCAGCCTACACAAAAGCAGCAAAGTATTTTAGCATTTCCAGTTTTTTTGTTGCTCTGACTTCATAGAGCAGTGAAATTCTAAAGGAGGAAAAGGTTAATCCAAGTTCTTCTTTTCCTGGCAAAAGCCTTGCAAACATTGGAGGGAGGTGCGTGGTCATTTTTCTAACGTAGACTGTCTGTTTCCTCAAACTGAATGTATGAATTCAAGGTGGGAGGAAACAACTCAAAGAATGTAACTTCAGATGAAAGCTGTTATTAACTTTAGTGAATTTGCTCCAGTCTAAACCCGTGTTCCCATGCTCTGTTGTCCATGCTGATGATGCTGTTTATTTGAACATGGCTAATCTGAAGAACAAATACAATATTGCTAATATCTTTGCACAAGCACCTTTGTTCACAGCATGTGAGTTTCTAGACTGTTTATGGTTTGTAATGAGACTTGGGGGTTCAAGACTTCTATTTCTGACCCAGTTGACTGATACTGGAAAGGAGAGGGAGATTCATCCCTTTCTGAACCATTACTCAGCTTTTCCATCAGCGTGGATGTCTAGGATGGACTAACCTTGAGTCATTACAGTGCTAGCCATACCCAGACTGTAACAGTAGTTATCTGTGTCCTGGAAATTTTCTTACTTTTCTGTAGAGAATAATTCTGTTGGGCGGAACAAGTCACTTCACACAGCTAATGTTTGGCTATTCTCGGTTCAACAAATTCCTCACCTGGACTGGATGCTTTCTGCCTGAGTCATCATCAAGAGAACGTGCTACTAGAGTACTGGTACTGCAGCCATGCAAGGAAGGTCTCTTATGTTCCCCAAAGCTTGAATTCTGCTGGTTCACCTGATTCATAGCACGTCTGGGCTCATTTCTATTCTTATGAAAAAAAAAAAAAAAACCACTGGTATTATTGCTTAATTCATTGCAAATTTAGTTTCAGCTTTCTAGGTGTGTGTAACTGTTCATTCTTTACCTTCAGTGCTAGTAAGGCCCAAGTTTCTTTGGTACTAGACTTAATCAATGAGCTGCACATAATAAATGTTTAGATGGAGGGTAAATAAATATTTTATGACTGGCGTGTGAGCTTTTAGGTTTGGATGTGCTTTATTTACTTACGGAGGCTCATGTGTATTCAGATGGCAAAAATCTGAAGAGCAGAACTGCAGGAAAGGGCACTCCTGTGCCCTGTTGGACTGTTTGTTTTATTGTAGATATCAAACCACTGATATTTCTGTAACTGTTATTTAGCAATGCAGTTGCTGGTGAGAGTGCACTGGACAGAATGGCCTGTGGCCTTGGAGGAAAACTTGTTTTACCTATGATTAAAGAACATATTATGCAAATGCTTCAGAATCGTAAGTAACTGCATTTTTAATTTTTTTTTTTAATTCTGTCCTTTCCAGGAACTTTGATACCTCTTAAATCTTCATGTTTAGCTACTTGATATATTTTCATACACTTCCAATTTTGATTTCAGCAGCAAAAACTATAAAGGCTGTGAACTTGGAAGTTTATACCTTTTCTTAGACTGTGATTTATTAAACTTATATACAGTGCATTGCAACATTTTTCTGGAATGTGGACGGCTGAACAGAGATGTCAGAACCAAAACAGTACATTTTTAAAAACTTGTAGTCTGTGAAGTAAATAAAGGAGGACTTATTTTTTACTTTAGAATATTCCTTGTAAATCCCTACACAGTGCCTCACAGTACCTTAAGTGTGTCTAAACTGCCACCTATTATTCCGTAGCTCAGTTTTTTTGCTTCTTCAGAAGTGCTGCATTTAAGTGAAATTTTAGTACGTTACATATAGGGAAATGTGTTTTTTGTTCATTATTCCTGTAATTTGATGGACTAAAGTAGAGAAGTCTGTGGTAGGCTGGCAGTCTTTTGGTATGCTGATTTTAATATTTTTATGAAGTAGTTCCATATATTCTTATCAGTTGCTATGAATGCTGCTTTTCCTCTTAAAATACCTGTAATGCTTGCTCAGGCAATCATTCAAAAAATATTGTGCATTTGTTGCATGTGCTTTCACTTGACCTGTGCTTTGAGCCTTTGAAGTAGAAGATAAAAAGTACTGGGTACTTTTCCTACCTTTATTATTTAAAATCCAGTGCAAAACAGAGTTACCATATTAGATATGGAAACTTGGGGCTACTCAAGGTACCACCTGCAGAATGTGAACACTGGTAAAGTCTGTTTGGAATGAAACTTTTTTTTTTTAAATAAAGTTTTATTAAGGAAACAGATTAACCTGACTATTCCAGTGTTGACAGCAATAATAATTTTAAACTTTTGTGTTTGGATTGGGTAGCCAGATGGTCCAAATGCGATTGTATTTCGTTTTGTAGTATCATTGATTTCAGGTCTGGAATGCATGCTAATAGTAATACAATGAGAGTAACAAGAGGTGCAGGCTTAACTAGGCACATCCAGTGAACTTAAATAGCACAAAATAAACTGCTTCTTCACTGCACCTTCTGTCACGATGATATTTCATCTCATCCTGATCAAACAGAAGCTTGAGTGTCAGGATTCCAGTGCTCTGAACTGGGGTATTTTTCATTCCAGGAATTTAATACGTTACCAACAACAACAAAATCTTGCATTATTTTGGGAAAGAAGTTCTGTTGCATGCTTTTCCTTCAGTTTGATAAACCTGTTTGTGCTTCTGGTTTTCTTTCCTGTAATCCCCATGGTTTCTAGCACCAAAGAAGATTCTGTTAAAAAAGAAATAAAAATTGGAGTTTCTCCTATGTTTCCTTTACCTAAAGGAAAAAGGAGAGGGGTGTGAAAGATCCATTTCAACAATACCCACTAGTCTGAGAACAGGCTGTTAGAACTTGGAGGCAGGGATGGCCTTACATCCCTAAATGGAATGTTACAGTTCTTAAACAGTCTTGGGGGAGCCTGCTGAAAACTTCAGTACTGATTATTTACTTGTTTTAAATGTAGATATTGTTTGGTTCACTAGACATTTTTCCCCTCCTGACTAAAGGAGGAAGATGCAGGCTGTTCTGATACCATTAACAAAATGGGGGAGAGGAAAAAAAGTTAATTTAATTAAAATGCAGTTCCCAGGTGTTAGTACTATGTACATACTTGTATCAGCAATTAAGAATTTTTTGTTCTAGGTCTGGATTTGATCTTGATTAGATACATACTTCCAGAGATACTCATTAGTTTATGTATGAAGAAAAGTGAAAAGTATTAACAAATCAAGTAGATGCATCAATTTCCCTTCCCTCTCCTATTCTTCACTCTTCCTCCTCCTGTCCATCACCCCTCAAAAAACGTGATTTGTCTTTATGGTGATTTTTAGTTTCCAAAATGAATAACATATTTATTTTTATTTTTATTCTTTTGTAGCTGACTGGAAATACAGGCACGCTGGCTTGATGGCTCTCTCAGCCATTGGAGAAGGTTGCCACCAACAGATGGAAGGAATTTTAAATGAGATAGTTAATTTCGTTTTGCTATTCCTTCAGGATCCTGTAAGTATAATTCTATAAATTAATTCAAATGTTTTTATTTTTGCTCTCGTGACTACTTGTTAACTATTTGAGGGAAATACTTTTTCAGCATCCCAGAGTAAGATACGCCGCTTGTAATGCGATCGGACAAATGGCAACTGACTTCGCACCTGGTTTTCAAAAGAAATTTCATGAGAAGGCAAGTAGTAGAACAGCAAAAAAACCCCAAAACAACCCAATGGTAAAATTATGTCCCCTTTGGAAACTTGTTCCTCTAAAAATAAACTTTTTCTTTTTTTTTTTCAGGTGATAGCAGCTCTTCTGCAAACCATGGAGGATCAAGGCAACCAGCGTGTTCAAGCCCATGCAGCTGCAGCGCTCATAAACTTCACTGAAGATTGTCCTAAGTCACTGCTTATTCCATATTTGGATAATCTAGTGAAGCATCTTCATTCCACTATGGTGATAAAATTACAAGAGGTATAATATACTGAAAAAATTGTTTCACTGAGAGTAACCTTGTTACATACACAGAGTAAGTGTAGCTGAACTAAGACCCCTGAAATAAGCCAATATATATATCTGCTGATGTTGGTCTAAACTGACGAGAATTAGGATACGTAGAAGAGCTGATTTTTGCATTTGACATGTTTTTAAGTAAAATATATGCTTTAGAAATATAACACTTTATTCTTCCTCTTTCCAAGTTGATACAGAAAGGCACTAAGCTAGTTTTGGAGCAAGTTGTGACTTCAATTGCATCAGTTGCAGATACAGCAGAGGAGAAATTTGTTCCCTACTATGACTTATTTATGCCCTCTTTAAAACACATTGTTGAGAATGCTGTCCAGAAGGAATTAAGACTCTTACGAGGAAAAACTATTGAGTGCATCAGTCTAATTGGTCTTGCTGTTGGTAAAGAAAAGGTAAGCTTAGATCTTATCTGATGGTCCAAATAATGCCCAAAGGCGTATTTTTAAATGCCTTTGGGTTTTGCGATGTTCTCATTGAATTAATATATTCACTTGTTAAACATAGCTATGTTGTTGCTGATTTCTGTGCTTGTCTTGTTTTCATTTGAGGTGACTGTCTTGCTGTTTAGATTCACAAATTCACAGTAGANAAATATAACACTTTATTCTTCCTCTTTCCAAGTTGATACAGAAAGGCACTAAGCTAGTTTTGGAGCAAGTTGTGACTTCAATTGCATCAGTTGCAGATACAGCAGAGGAGAAATTTGTTCCCTACTATGACTTATTTATGCCCTCTTTAAAACACATTGTTGAGAATGCTGTCCAGAAGGAATTAAGACTCTTACGAGGAAAAACTATTGAGTGCATCAGTCTAATTGGTCTTGCTGTTGGTAAAGAAAAGGTAAGCTTAGATCTTATCTGATGGTCCAAATAATGCCCAAAGGTATATTTTTAAATGCCTTTGGGTTTTGCAATTTTCTCATTGAATTAATATATTCACTTGTTAAACATAGCTATGTTGTTGCTGATTTCTGTGCTTGTCTTGTTTTCATTTGAGGTGACTGTCTTGCTGTTTAGATTCACAAATTCACAATAGAACTTTAAGAGATTATCGCAACCTAAATTATTCTTGTCACGGTGAACAATGCTGAAATCAAGCATTTTTATCTTCATTTGGGATTTTTTTTGCCTTAAGAGAAATTCTGGAGCATCTCATTTAGGCAGTGTCAGAATGGTGGGTGAAATGTATGTAGTTCAAAGGAAACAGTGTAGTTTTTGGATGTGGATGCCTGAAAAAGTTTAAATGTGCTTGTAATAGAACTTGAAGTACTTGTTTGTCATGAGGCTTGATGTATTTGGCAGGGTTGATTTATGAGTTGATTAAAACATGTCTCTAACAGTACTGAGAAACAACTGTGAATGACTATATTAGAGTCTAAGGGAAGTTCTAATAGCAACTTCGCATTATGGTTTACAGATTTTCATTTTATTGAGTGAAGAAAACACAAAATCACACTTCAAAGTAAAATAATGTGATATACGCAGCACAAAATTACTAATAGCCTCTCACTTAAAATTACTGGCCCTTTACTTTCACTTTAGAAGAACCACTGGTAAACTTACCATTCATGCAATTAAATTTATAAACAGATTTTAAACACAAGTAATGTTTAGTAAATTATTCTTAGAGGACTGCTGGTAACATGGGGAGTGAAAAGAGGTCACATGAGATGCCCCAATGGTGTTACCTAAAATGTTACTAGCTTCAGTAAGTAGCTTCTGCTCTCAGCTTTTATCCCAGTTCTATAAAGGAGTCAGGATACTAAGGAGGATATCTGGGGAAATTACAATTTTCAGATTTTTTTTTTGTGAATATTGGTATTTATTCATGTAGTGTTTTGTTTAAATAGTCCTCTGCTTTCAAGTATATGAACAGAGGGTACAGTGAAGCTTAAGACGAGAATGACTCAGTGATGCTTCTGGAAAAAGAACTTGTGGTTTCACTTTTATCCGTGTTTCAGTCTATTTCCAGCTATAGCTTATGTCTTGGGTAGTGTCTTGGACTGAGGACCAATTTAAGTAAGCATTTAAGTGTCTGAGAAGTACCCTTTTAATTTGCTTTTAAAAACATAGTTGCTTCCTATATCTAGTTTATGCAGGATGCATCAGATGTAATGCAGCTGTTATTGAAGACACAAACAGACTTTAGTGATCTAGAAGATGATGATCCACAGGTATGTTAAAATTGTCTTCATAGTGCGTAGCTCTTAGAATTAAAAACATTCTTTGTACATATGATGTTTCTGTTGTGCATGTCCCCCCCCATGTAATTACACCTTCAGATTAATAGTTCAGCATGTCTTAAAAAAATTGAGATTGATTGCCCTAAGATGGCCTTGGAATCTTCCACAGAAGTGGAAGGAAGGAAATGAGACTTCCGGGTCCTATATTTGCTGAAGAAATTTCAGCATGTGGGTAATCACTCCTTGTGTATTAGTAACTTCTCTGTTTGGCACTGTATGACCTATTCCCTTGCTGTCACCTTTTTATAAATAGTTCAGCAAGACTTGTTAGACAGCTGTTCTAATGAGTGGAGAGCTATTTTGACTTGTGTATCTGAAACAAATACTCCTGTGAAAACACAGTACTGCACTCTTTTTTTGCTCTCATTGCTATTTTCACAAATGCAGCTCAGTAGTGTCATTTAAATTCAGGAAAGCATTTCTTTCAGAAGGAAATTTACTTTTCAGGACAGTCACGATAGCATTACAAGTACATCTTATACTGTCACATTTTTACATGTATAGCAACTTTGATCAGAAGTACTGTCAACGCAGTGCTACAAATAAAGACTTGGGACAGGTCTTTTTATATGGATTGCATATTGGATGAGTTCTCCTTGAAATAGGTTTTATGCACTACTGACATTATTTTTAAAAAGTCATATTGTATAATGTTCTTCTGTTATGCTTTCCTTTTAAGTGTGGATTAAAATAAAATGAGGGACATGAAAATTCTGACTCTTCGCTTTTACAGATTTCTTACATGATCTCGGCGTGGGCCAGAATGTGTAAAATTCTTGGAAAGGAATTTCAGCAGTACCTTCCTGTTGTCATGGGACCTTTAATGAAGACTGCATCCATTAAACCTGAAGTAGCTCTTTTAGACAGTAGGTTTAGCATAATATTTTGCTTGAAAAAATACTGAAATATACGATTTTGTAGGACTTCTAGATTTATTTTTTTTATATTTCTTTTTCTCCCCCCTCTGTATAACAGCACAAGATATGGAGAATATGAGTGATGATGATGGTTGGGAATTTGTAAACCTGGGAGATCAGCAAAGTTTTGGAATTAAAACTGCCGGCCTTGAAGAAAAAGCAACTGCATGCCAGATGCTGGTGAGTAATAGGACAGTTGTGGTGATCTATGTATTGCTGGACAATCAAGTTTGAAGCCAAATCTGTAGTGAAAATATTCTTTATAGTATCAAATGAAGTAGTTCTGGTTTTCTTTGGGTGAGAGTTTAAAGTTTGGATTTCACACACTTCATTGCATGTGGCTTATTTGATTAAAAATGGTTTCTTTGTTTTGGAGTTTCAATTTTTACGATGAACAGATAGTTTTCCTTTGTTAGCAAAACTTTGAAGAAATCCAAGACTTTAAAGAGAAGTTCCTTTTTGCAAATACTACTGTTTCTGAATTCTGTTTAAAAAAAGCATGCATGTACTAAAAGTGATACTTGTATTGCTGTCAGGGTTTTGTAAAATACCACAGTGGAGAGGGTAGATAAATGGATTATTAGATGTGTTTTAGAATAAATTTACCAAAAAAAAAAAAACCCTTAAACTTTTAACAGTTTTTCTCACCATTGCGTAGTTGAAAAATATTAGTAACAGTATTTTCCCTTAAAAGTGGCATTTCCATGCTTTGTGTTTCAGGTTTGCTATGCAAAAGAGCTAAAAGAAGGATTCGTTGAGTACACAGAGCAAGTTGTAAAGCTGATGGTTCCCTTGTTGAAGTTCTATTTCCACGATGATATCCTATTAATGAATTCTACTGTGCAAATGCAAACTTAGTTTGGAGGAATCAGTGGTGCTTACTGTTCTCCTAAATGAATTGAAAGTGTTACTGTTAATATATTCTGTCGCTTTATAGCGGAAATTGTTTCTGAGAACGTTGTTTTACACGCTATTTTAGGCAACGTATCCTACTTTTTCCCCAAAGTTCTTTTTAAATAAGCACGTCTATAATGTTAAAAGCAAGAGGCAGAGAAAATGATGTTCGTGCTGATGCAGTGAAGGAAAACTTGAGCAGCTTTTGTGTCATGGCCTGAAACAAGCTTGGAACAGCTTTTAGATAGCAAACAGTTTAATTTTCCTATGATTTTAATCTGCGTCTAATTAAGAAATCAAATGCACTAGAATGTAATTTAAAAAAATTTGTGTCAGGTAGAAAATTAATAAGTTCATTATGGTGATGGGTGCTTAAATTCTAAGCACTGCGTGTTGGCCTTCAATGTTCTATTTCCTTAATCACGGAACGTGTTCGAGTGGCAGCAGCAGAGTCGATGCCCCTCCTTCTTGAATGTGCTAGAGTTCGTGGGCCAGAGTACCTCACGCAGATGTGGCACTTCATGTGTGATGCTCTCATCAAAGCCATTGGGACAGAACCAGATTCAGATGTTCTCTCAGAAATAATGCATTCTTTTGCAAAGGTAAACCTTCTTCCTTATGAATTTTGTGGCATTATTGTTTATGGCTTTTTATGGCTTTTGATGTTCATTTAAATGTCTGGAAGACATGCAGGGCTTCCTCTACATCAATTTTGGTTTGACTATAAATGTTTTTATAGCTGATTGAAAATCTTGTGCTTTATTTGCAAGAGCCAAAGTACCAAAGTATTAACCTAAAATAATTACCAGAATTGTTCATTTTAACTGCAAACCACTGAACTTATGTGCTCAGAATGCACAGTAGTACCATGCCTTACTTGTATAATTTGAGTGTTGATTACAGTATTTATTTTCTATTAGTATTATTTCTGCTGGTGATCACTTAAAGTGGAGCATGTATTAATATTCTCTGTGTGCTTAGATTTCATTGAGACTGCTCATGTAACTTAAAGCTGAAAAACTGATCCCTTTATTTCACTAGTGCATTGAGGTAATGGGAGACGGATGCCTTAACAATGAACATTTTGAAGAACTTGGAGGAATATTGAAAGGAAAGCTAGAAGAGCACTTTAAAAACCAAGAATTAAGACAGGGTGAGTTCCTGTTAACATGTGATAATGGCTGTTCTTGAAAGCAGAATTCCTAATAATTTCTGAACACACAAAAAGAAGCTTAGTTCACATTTCTTTAATTTGCATATTTATGTAAGGTAATTGGGCTTTGAAACAACAGAATGCATGAGTTCTATTTGTAAACTCTGGGAGGCTGAAGATGGCATCATCTGCAGAAATACTGTAGTTTAATCAAAAGTTGATGGACACATTTACTTGAAGACAGTGCACATGTCTATGGTGGTGTCATTTCTGTGGGTTTTTTTTATCTGAAGTCTGCAATTTTCTTAAAGCAATGATAGTTTCTTGTTTCTATGCACTTTTCTTGTCCTTGTGGATAAGCTGGTGTGTTTATTTCTATCTCATGCGTTTTTACGCATTCTTAAACTAAGCTGTCTCATTATACTTCTTGTTTTTCTGTGAAAGCTCTTTGAAGCTTCTTGAAGACAAAATTCCTGTTGCAATCTTCAGCTACTGTTTCTTATTTTCTAAATTTATTTCTTTTATTATCATTTTTTCTTCTATTATCATTTTTTCCCTTTCACAGGCTTCTTATGCACTTGTAGAAAAGTAATGGTTTAATATTTGTTTTTTAATGTAGTGAAAAGACAAGATGAAGACTATGACGAACAAGTTGAAGAGTCATTACAAGATGAAGTAAGTTGGTTTGGGGAGTTTTTCCACTTGCAAAGCACTAGGATGGAAATACATTACACAGATGTGCTATGCTACTCAATTAAAGCATAGTGCATCCTCACAGTTACTTCTTCCTGGAAGAATGTTCTGTTACCATATTCCTTCAACGCTTCCAGTAAGAAATGGGCCACACTTGAATTAGAAAATATGAAAGATTTCCTTGTCCAGTATTCTGAAGGAAGCAGCTCAGGATATAGCTCTTCATTTTCTTCATCCTCTCAAACAATTCTTAGATGACTTTACATAGTCTCTTGTCAAATGCTATATCAGTGATAATCTAAGGCCTAGCCCTGCTGACTAGTTTTCTCTGTGTGCCCCATGACTTAGGTGCATCTTAACCTTGAGTACACCTCTGATACCTAGACCTCTGACATGTCAGGTCAGGAGCCTGTCTCAAAAAGAGTAGACCTGAAATAGTATCAAAGGAGGACAGCAGGATAAATAGTTGGCATAATGTGTTTGCTTATGAGAGAATACCAAAGTCACTGAGATACCGAATTAACTCTTTGGTTTGAAGTGAAGGTGACTGTAGAAGAGAGATGATCGTTCTGTTAAATCGTTATTGGTATGAAGGGAATAATATAGAATAATAAATCACTGCTGCATGTAACGTGAGAAGTAAAGGATACTCAGTAAACTTAATTAGGAAATTTTTTGCCACACAATGCAGGTGTGAAGCTTGTGAAGTTGAACTGTGAAGCATGAGTTTAACCTGTATGCAGACTCCAGAATATATCTTAACAGACCATGCACCCATATGTAAATACTTTCTTAAATAACAATGCAGATCTTGAGCCTCTTTCCTTTGGGAACATTAGGGCCAACACTCAGAAGGATAGATTTCTGGCACCTACATACTGCTTGGGATCAAAAAGTAACAAAACAAAAAGGCCAAGAGCCTTTCCTGATTTTAGTCCCTTTCTTACTTGCAATGTTTACTGTTCATTCTTGTAGGCAGTGAGTTAGGTGGTTTCTTACCTTTTTTCCTTACGTGTCACTCTGTAGTGATAATGAGAGAAAATGCTAGCAAGGGGCAGTTTAGGAAAAGCTGAGTCCCTGTTCTGCAACAGAATTCCAAGGCATTTTAAAAAAATGCTTTAATTTATATTTGACCTTGCTGATTTTTTTTAAAGACTGCAAGGAAGACTTTTTGCATTACTCTGAAAGTAGGAGTGGGACCAGAATGTCACTTGCCATATGGACCAAATTAACATATGGTAATGAGTAACATTTGGATATACACCTTTGGTCCCAGAATATGTTTATGTAGCCCTACCTCAAGGCAACAGAAATATAAGGGAGTACAGAAGTCATGAAAGATATTAAAACAGTAGTTTCAGTGAGATATTCAAATACAGCCCTAGCTTAAGCAGTAACTGAACTCATTTGATAGAGGGTAGGAGAAGGCATACGCTATGCAAGTGTTATGCTCTCCCCTTGAGCATCTGTTATCAGCTGTTAGTAAACAGGCAATACCAGCCCAGGTGGACCTTGTGGTGTGATGCAGCAGTTCTTTACCTCTATTTTTGTGTGTGTGTTCCAGAGTTACTGCTTGAATATTTCAAGCTCCCTTCCAACCCAAACCATTCTATGATTCTTTCATTCTGTGATTAGACCAAGAGCTGAGAAGTAGTGGAGTTTAAAGGATTTGGTTTAGGAAACCAAGCCACTGAACAACTTTATTCTATTAGTTTAGAGACCTTAGCATTTCATGTGACTTGTACTATTTTAAAGACTGCTTAGTCTTAATGTGAGTCGTATCCTTTTCCTATCAGGACGACAGTGACGTTTATATTTTGACTAAAGTATCAGACATTTTGCACTCAATATTCAGCAGTTATAAGGAGAAGGTACTGCCATGGTTTGAAAGGCTACTTCCACTAATTGTCAACCTAATTGTAAGTACCTTGTTTTCTTTTAATTCGACTTTGCTTATTATTTTTTTCTGATGTGTTAATAGGCCTTCCATGCTGGAATCTTAGAGGACATGGTTGATAGAATGTAGCAATTATTGTTTTACAAAACAGAGGTATTGAAGGTTTTTTTCTGGATCAAGTATTACCCTGTGCTTTTTGAACAGCTGCACTGCTGTGCTACTTCTAATTCCTGTGTTGCAAGACCCAGGATTGTTGACCCACACAACTATTTTGAGAAATGGAATTTGCCTGGGAGTGTCCAATACTCTGTAAAACGGATTTCAAGAAGAGGGCCAAAAAAGTGTTACAGGCTAGTGGGGAAAACTGAGACTGAACTAGGTAACAGAGTGTGAACTAGAGGTAAAGGATTTAGCCTAAAATCATCATTCTTCTAATTAGCTCAGATGTTCACCTGGATTTTGTTTTGGTTATGGTATTGCTGCAAGTGTCACTACAGAAAATTCTGTGTTTGTAGGATTAAATTTAGTCTAGGAAGATTTTAACAAAAATGCCAGACCGCTGTTACTGTAATTATTCTGTTGATGTATTCATTGACTCTACAAAAATTACCAACTATAAGGTGGCTTAAATGTGGCCTGTTTTTGGTGCAGTGTCCACATAGGCCATGGCCAGACAGGCAGTGGGGGCTATGCATTTTTGACGACATCGTAGAGCACTGCAGCCCCTCCTCGTTCAAGTACGCCGAATACTTCCTGAGGCCAATGCTACAGTCAATATGTGACAACAGCCCAGAGGTCAGGCAAGCAGCTGCCTACGGGGTTGGAGTCATGGCACAATATGGTGGAGACAGCTATCGTCCTTTTTGCACAGGTACGTACCTGCATCTGATAAAGCTATTTGAATGTGTGGTTCTGGGGAAAAAAAAAAAAAAATCAGAAATTTAAAGATCGCTCACCTTTTGGTTAATGAGGTCTCTTCCCTTTGGCAGTGAAATAGATTGCCAGTATAACCTGTGTGGCAGACTGGTGCTGATTAGTAAAGTACCTGAATTCCTTGGGCAAACTTGATTTATATTTTTTTTAAAAAAAAAATGGTCTGACATGCAAATATTCATTTCATTAAAAACAGGTTTCTGGTACACACCTGCCTCATAGTCACGTTTTACTGATACTGATGTGGTTACGTGTTAATGCAAAACCCGTTGGATGTCTAGAAAAGTTGCACAAGTAACCTCTATTAAGGAGTTGCCTAAAATACAACTACTGAAGCTCTTTGCTTTCCCATTATAGGAGCCTGATTTCTGTGACTAAGAAATTAAATGAGTATGATAATGCCTATCAGAAACACTTAGTCTGCTTTTTTTCCTGAATGTCTTGAGTTTCTCTAAAACTTCAAATTTGTATTGAATTTAAAGAAATAATTGTCTGCTGGCACTCTTCTTGCCAGTCAACAAAATTAATTTTGCACCCTAAATAACACCAGTAATCAGAGGGGGTTTTTCCCTTTTAAAAGAAAAGATACAATCAGCTGTATCAAATGTGTATTTCACATGAATCTTAAATGAAAGCTGAATTAAGTGATGTAAGAAACTAAGAAGCATGTGATAGGGATAAGTTAGGGCTTTAACACAAGTCTTACCTGCATCAATAGAGCTTGTAATTTTCACTATTAATGTAAATGTAACTGTCACATGGTGACCATCAAGATGAGGTGGTGCTTTTTTAAGAAAAAAAAAAAAAAGAAAAAGCAGAGGGAAGCCTTGCAGAGAAACATTAAGAGCATAAAAATTTTAAATTGTCTAGAAAAATACTTACTAAAAGGTTGGGGTTTTTTTGCAAATTTTTCCGTCAGGTTTTTGTCTTGTCCCGAGAGTAGAGACTGGGGTCAAGATAGACCTGATTTTGGAGTTTTGGGGTTTTTTTAGCATCTGTTGAAATCTAATTTTATTTTTTTAATTCATTAGACTTTACCTTGGCCCACTTAAACTTTATAAGGGCTTTGATCCTTTTCTTTGTATTTGAACAAATAATCCTTGATTAAACCCAGACACTTGGCTTCTCCTTTAGTTGGATGTTTAGATAAAATAACCCGTTTACTTTACAGCACACAGCTTATTAGCAGGCACCTCAAAAGTATTTTAAATACTTTTGTATCTACATGAAAGAAATTTGTGATTTATTTCAATAGATGATGTGCTGCGATTAGAAACAACGCAAATCCATGCCATGAGAAGCTTTCTACCCCATAGGTTTTACTCTCTTCTCTGAAAACATCATGTTTGTGAGCTTTTATTTATAATTTAATTTCTTTACTGATTAATACGTAGGATTGGCATATTGTTCTATTGCAAGTTTGTAAAGACTCGAGACTATTCAGAAAAAGCAGATGTATTGACATGAGTGGTTTTGGCAGTCAGTTGAAAAAATACAAAAATGTAGGGAGAACTTGTAAATGGCACAAGAGCTACATTATGATGAAACAAAGAGTTAAAAATAGTAAAGAACAAAGAAATAAGATTGCAGAAAAAGTACATCAGATCAAGTTACTTTCTAAATGGAGTTACAAAGTTACCAGTTATGTGACTGTCAACATTGTTTCTATTTCTTATGTTGGTGGAAGAATATAGTCAGCTATTCTCTGTGAATATTGTGTTAATCAACTGCATGTGTTTCTTCCTAAATCATATCAGTGGCCTTGAAACTTTTGGCGGTGCAAGATGTCAGAGTAGTCAGTCCTTGGGGAAAAAAATGATTATTGTTGTAGAAGATTGTCTTCTATAGTCAAAAGAGGTTTTGGGGGATTATCTACCACAACATCAACGTGAGAATAGATCTGTTTTCTAGGCGAGAAGAAAACTTGCCAAGCTGTAGGGAGGAGACTATGCTGATTGAACTCTTGATGTCCTCCTAATCTTACAGCTGCAAGGACACACCTACCTACAGAGTCATCCATTAGTATTAAGGAGTATGAGAAAACACAGATGAGATTTAGCTTCAGCAGTCATAAAAACCTGAGGTAAAAATTGCAGCCTCAGTTTGCCTGGACATTGTAGACTCCTATGAAACAAATTCTGCTTTGCAGGAAAGTCCAGCACTGTTATCCTGCATTCAGTACACAAGCTAGTGGGTCTGATGACCAGAACTGATGTCCGCAGTTCTCTCATGTTTATCAGCCCCGTAAAAGTGTCCTCATCTAGCTTAGGGCTAATAGCATTTTTCCATAGCTGCTAAATTCTTCAAAAATCTAATTTGGTAAAGTTAAAATAGCAAGTGTCATTGAGTATTCCTTAACTGCAAAGCTGCTACTTACTCATCAAAATGAAGTAGTGTGAGATTTCGCTCTTCCTTAGTAATTGAAGTTATTTTGAAGTGTGCTTTCTGCACAATTCCACAACCTGTTTCTGTGCTGATACAGAAATGCACAGCTTTAGCATTATATTTTTAGCACAAGAACACAAGGACAATTGTTCCTGCATGCATGTGGAGAGCTCGGAAGTTTGCACGGGCACTAGTAACTAAAAACATGACATTGATGTTTACATGTAAGAGTGCATGTGGTTACCTGCATGACTATTTAAAAAAAAAACAAAAACAAAACCAAAACATATATAATTACTATTAACCTATCAAGGAAATTATAAAAATCAAACACCAAGGAAAAACGCCACAGCAGGCATACACTGTAAACATGCAGCACAGACCAAGTTAATGTGAACATGGCTGTGTTGGTGCTTTTTATCATCCCATGTTTATAGAACCTGTTAGATTAAAAAGATAGTACTTGTTATTTGTTTTTCCTATAAATTACAATGTCTTGTATATTGCAGATTGCAGAACTCCAATTGAGAGACACAGGAAGATTTATTTTTATTTCTTCTGAACTTAGAAAACAAATCCAAACTTTTCTAGTAAAGGTTTTCTTGTGTTTCCTTGTATAGCTTTGTCGATCTGTTTGGTTTTCATATCATGATTATTGAGCAGGGAAGAACCTGGAAGTGATGGGACATTGGTATGACTGGATTTTGGTGCTTATAAAAAAAATTTAAAAATTATAAAAAATCCCATTTTTAATACGTATGTCTCATGTAGAATTTGTGATGTTAATAAAATATAAGTCGATTGTGCATTAAACTTTATTCTTGTGTTGTTTACCAATTAGAGGCGCTTCCATTGCTGGTGAGAGTCATTCAGTCACCAGATGCCAAAACCAAAGAGAATGTCAATGCGACAGAGAACTGCATTTCAGCTGTAGGAAAGATAATGAAGTTCAAGCCTGACTGTGTAAATGTTGAAGAAGTCCTGCCACACTGGTTATCATGGCTTCCACTTCATGAAGATAAAGAAGAAGCTGTTCATACTTTCAATTATCTGTGTGACTTAATTGAGAGGTAAGGCAAAGTCTTGCTGTTAATGCAGAAAGTAAGCCACTTTGCAGGTTCTTTCCTTGCATTCGTTTTCCAAAACTCAGAAACTGCCAGATTTTTTTACAGAAAAAATCAGGAAAATTTTTGATACTCTGCTTTTACATATCAATCTTTTTACTTGATGTGCCCTTGCAGCCTTCTTTTCCTAACCTTTTAAAGTAGCTTTGCACCTTTTTGATTTCAAAAAGCTTCAGTATCAATAAAACAAAGTATGAAGCAGAGAAATAATACAGATAAGTTCACGGTACAGTGCTACCTCCCTTACTAGGTTTGTAATAATGATTTCAGTTATTACTGAAAACACCTTGACCCACAGCTTGTTCTTTAGATTTGTGCTCCCTCTTACAGGTCAATAGAGGGGAAAAAAATATTCTAGTGCAAGTTGCACTTCATAATTGAGTGGAGGAATGTCAGTTTCTCAATCATTACGTAGTAGCCATGTTCTGGCTAACACTGTATTATATTTAAGTAGAAATAACTTAGCTTTCCTGCAGTCTTTTCTACTATGTGAGTACCTTGTATCTCTGTGCTGTTTTACCAAGGCAAGGTCTCAAAATGGGTGGTAACAATTGATGTCTCTGTACCGATGATAGTAGAGTTGTGCAGAGACACCATAAGAATGCTGACGTGTGTGTATAGAGGTTTATATAGAAATCAGGAATTGCAGTACTAGCACACTTTTGTACCCAGCTCTCTGCAGGTGGCTCAGCCTCGCTACGTCCTTTTCTGGAGCTCTGTCAGTCCTACATTTATGGTCTCTGCGTTCCTGCAGTGGTAGGTGGCAGGGCTGGAAGCAGATCATGTTTTCCACTCGGATCCCTGGTTGCCAGCACTCCTCCACTCCAACACTTGGCTGGGAAAGAGGGAGCAGAACTGCTTACTTGCTGTGTCAGAGCTGAAGTCACTGGTGCTCCCGACGCCAGCGACACAATCTCCTCCCCCTTGCAGCACTGAGAGAGAAAGAGTAAGCAAGCCCTTTTAGGCAGAGTATTTCTGTCACACTATTTACAGTCCCATCTGCGTGGAACTCAGCAGTTCTGTAAAGTTCAGAACTTCTTCCTGATAAAGTGTAGGCCGATTAAAGAATGGGCTGGTTAAATATTAACAGGAGAGGGAACATTCTGTCAGCAGGCAACAAAGCTATGTGTGCTTACTCAGCTGAGGGAAACTTAGATGTAAATAAGCAGGTTCAGAACAATATATTTCAAAATCACTTGTGACATGTAAAATGCTTACAATAATGTTTTTAGTTAAACATTGATTTATTTGTAATATGTATTTTGTTTGTAACAGCAACAACCCGGTTGTCCTCGGTCCCAACAACTCTAACCTTCCCAGAATATTTGGTATAATTGCGGATGGTGAAATCCATGAAGCTATTAAACATGAAGATCCGTGTACCAAGCGGTTGGCTAATGTCGTTCGCCAAGTGCAGGTAAATAAATGCTCCTTTAGGTATAAAGGGAATATTTATAATCTACTTTCAGAAGTGGAACCAAACAGTTAAACCAATTTTGAGAGCCTTGTTTCCTTAGAGAATAGTGCTTCAACCGGTGATCTCGGAGATCCTTGGACATTCCTTGAATCATTAATGATAAAACTTGGTAACATTTGCGTTCAAACAAAACTTGTCTCTTTTGCTAAACTTCAGGAGCTTATTAATTTTAAAAAAAGAAGTTTTCAGATATTTACAGCTAGATGGTTAACATGCTAGCCAGTATTAGCTGTTTGTGGGTTTGTCTGAGGGTTTTTTTTTTTTTTCTGAGAAAATTAAATAATTAAATAAAATTTAAAAATCCAGAAATTAAAATCTGGAGAGAAATCTGGCTATCTTTGTATCAGTGAACTGTACTGCAGGATTTGATCCAACATGTGTTCACTGTAAGGGGCCCCAGCACCTTACTAATGGCTTACTAATGTAGCAGAAGCTTGGGATCTTTACTAGAGAATGAGTGCAAACCACAAGTAATTTTACTAATACCCTATTTAATGCAGTGCAAACACAGGTGGCTGCTCAGTGTTTTCCCTGCCTTGGGGAACTGCCTCGAGGTTCACTTCTTTTATGCCGTAATGAGCACTTAGGGTGCCGGGTGAGGAGGATGGCCAAGTATTTCAGCTGCACCTCCCTGCACTGTTGTAAGTGATAGTGCTCATAGGACAGATCTGATCCAGGGCCAGATGTTATCAGGTGGACTTACTTGACAGTTGCAGCACCTAGTGATAGACACTAGTGTGCCTGGCGAGCATATAGCTTATAAAAATGCATAGAGGATCTGGAGCAGCAGCTGTTCAATTATTTTCCATTCTACTTGGCATGCTTTGGTAAAACTCAGGGTCAAGAATTTTTAGGAATACATGATTTTGGAAAGCATTCACTTGGACGAGTGTATCGGCTTGTAAGATCCATTAATTCTGATAGAAAATGACTTGTTAAAACTCTGAAGGCATAAAATGAATGAAAACGAAGTTTCAAAGTGAAAGTGGGATAAGTGGCTGCTCTAGATTCTGGCTGACAAATATGAATCCTTGCAGTTAGTACTTAAAGTCTGGGTTTGGAACTTTGTTAGGGTATGCTACTGCTAAGACAGGCAGAGAGAGTTGGGATTGTTCAGCCTGGAGAAGAGAAGGCTCCAGGGAGACCTTATAACAGCCTTTCAGGACCTAAAAGGGGCCTACAGGAGAGATGGGGAGGGACACTTTATCAGAGAGCGGAGCGATAGGAGGAGGGTAATGGTTTTAAACTGAAAGAGGGGAGACTCGTGAAAAATTTCTTCCTGATAACTTATCTATGAGGGTGGTGAGACACTGGAACAGGTTTCCCAGGGAAGTTGTGGATGCCCCATCCCTGGAAGTGTTCAAGGCCAGGCTGGATGGGGCTTTGAGCAACCTGCTCTAGTGGGAGGTGTCCCTGCCCATGGCAGGGGGGTTGGGACTCAATGATCTTTAAGTTCTCTTCCAACCCAAACCATTCTGTGATTTGTTTGGTTTACCTCAAATGCTCAAGGTTAATTGATTTTTTTTATTTTTTTTTTTAACAATGCAACGTCACATACGTGTATAGATCAGTTGTGTATAGTGAAGTCTTGTTTTGGCCGGGAATGATAGGAACACTAAGATGGAAACAAGACTTCTGCATTGGTTAAATGATTTATCTTCAGACTGTGGGGGGAAAAAATGAATGTTGAGCTTTGTAAACATAAGAAGATCTAATGTGTGCCTTAAAAGCTTGTCAGCCTGTGTAAAGACAACTTCTCATTTGTTTTCTAGACATCTGGAGGACTGTGGACAGAATGCATATCACAGCTCAATGCAGATCAACAGGCAGCCATACAGGAGCTCCTGAACTCTGCTTGAAGGGCCTTAACTATCATCTGCAAGAAAACTAACTCCAAATAAACGTTTACCCTATTGTTTAGGTTTCTTTTGTTTCTTTTTTGAGTAAAACCAGAACTGTAGTGCGTGTAGGCCATTCTTCTGCAACCTACAGGCAGCGGCAGCAGGAAGAAGCATTCTTTCAGAACGGTGTTTAAATCGGTTTCTACCCCACAACACAGAAGAAGTTTCCTGTAAACCCTACAATAGCACTGAAGAGTATTTTTCTAACGGTATAAGCCATCCATACGATGGCGAAAGGGAAACATGTTGAATTTTCTCATTAGACATAATGAATTAAGAAACAGCTTTAAGACCTTGTATTCAGCAGTAGATGTACGTTATAACAGATAAACGTTTCTCTACATCTAGTGTTAATTGTATTAATTGGAGTGTGAGTCTTTGTAGGGTAGAAAGTGTCCTTCTGCCCAACAAGTTTAGTAGATCAAAAGATGAAAAACTGAAGACAAACATCGAGCATGAAGACCTCATTGATCGCACTTTGAGATTCCGAAAAACAACTTGTACAGTGACTCAATGAGGAAAGCTGTTCAGCTTCCAGCCCTTGAATGTGAAGTCTCTTTGGCATGTCTGACAGTATCTCATTCACTCCTCAATAAATGACGTTGAAACACAAGAAGCTTGTGTAGAAGTTCAGTGATGTGTGGTTCTTTTAATTTCCTCTTGTGAAAAGATGCAAGTAACAAGCTATACAAGTCATGATTTTATATTTGAAACTTTGTACGTTGTTGCCTATTACAAATTTTATGCATTTTTGTTTCTTGACTTTTTAACGAATTTTTCACCCAAGTGTGTAGAATGAAAATGGCGTTCCTTTTATGACAGTAAACTTACATATCTTGACTTAAAAATGTTTTTCATGTTCAGATTCAATTGCATTTTGTAACTTATAAAATGAAGTGGTGTTCCAGCTGCAAACGTGCCACATGATCTGGCAGCCAGCGATGCCGTTACGGTGGTCTGTGTTTTGTTTAAAACCATGGGAGAGTTGTTAGCCAGACCAGAAAGAATCAAAAAAACTTCTCAGGTCTTTTTGGTACTGCAAGGGCAATACATCATTTACCAGGAAACGTAAGCGTGGAGTATCTGATTTCTAACAAAGGTGAGTGAAGGTTCTGCACTCTGTCACTTTGAAGATGTCAGTATGTGCCTTGATCTTTAAAAACTTCAGTTGTTCGCTGGAGTGTTCTTCAAGTCAATTGCAATGGTCTCTTAAAACATCCAGATCTTTTCAAACAGGGTTTAAAGTTTTATTCCTTTGTTACAAGAAAAGGTAGAATTTTATTTAAGACATTCCCCTCTTACTAAAGAAACTTAATTTTGCCTTTAAAAATGTTTCCAAAAAAAAAAGAAAACCCAATACAGAATGAGGTGTATCAAAACTGCCAAGGCCGTTATATCCAAAAGTTTGTGAGAGACTGCCTTAAGCAGATGGGTTGACGCTGTATTTTGCTTAGAGGCAGCTGAAACAGTGTAAGGAAGTATCTCTGGTCCAGTTTCCTTTTTGTTAAACGTTGTTAATTTTGTTTTTGTATAAATTCAAACATTTGTACATCTGAAAAAATGAACTGTTAAGGATTAGACACCGGTACTGTGAGAGAACTAGCAAGTCAGGGCAGTTATCTCAACCACTGGTCCTGAAAACAAAAATTGGGGTATTTCATGTCTTTCATCTTTCCCACTGTTTTTTGTTGTTGTTTTTTTTAAAGTATTCTTTATTTGATTTTCCCATCAGTCTAAAACATTTAAGTTTTCCCCTGCAGCTTCCTTTTTGCACTTTTTCTCAAAAGTTTGAGTCTTAGAATTTTCTTCTTTTCCCTTCTTTTCTTTACCACTATGTGGAGAAAATAGTAGTGCATTTGATATTTCCCCGAAAGAGCATCAATGTTGGATACCTGTAATGTAAGAGAGCACCATTCTGGCCGCTCTCCTAATGGACCAGCGTGACTCTTCTTTTCTTCCTTTCCCTCCAAGTAAATGAGAACAAACGGAACCAGGAGATGGGGTTGCTCTGTGTGCCACAGCCGGCACGGAACAATTTTGTGCAGTTGCTTCTACCTTGTTAAATATCATTTTATCAAAGAAAAGAGGTGCCGAGTTAGTCACCGGTCACTGCTGGCCTGACGCGCAGGTCGGTTCCAGGGAGTACCTAGAGGTCTCCTCTTGCCTGTCGGGGTTAATCCAAAAGTTTCTGTAGCTTTCTCTCGACTTGTGCAAGCTTCACACGTTCTGTGCTCCCTTTCCCCCAATTTAACGCTGTCTCAATCACTAATCTTAGCTTTTCAGGTTCCTTAATCGATGCTTTGCAGGAGTATAGAATTTTTAAGCAGCCTGGCCATTCTTGATACCCCTCTCCTGCCCAAAATATATTAGAACAGTAGCTTTACCTGCAGCTGTCGAAAAGTAAAAAGTTATCCTTGGGAAGGCATTGGAGCAGTCTAACTGTGGCACTGGTCGGGGAAGGGCCATGGTTTTATCTCAACCATTTGTCTTGAGTATGACTCCAATCTCGCTTTATCAAAGTGCTCAGCCATTGCGTTTGGTAAGAGATGCACCTAACGTGGCGTAGAGAGGGCTGCAGAACAAAGACCCAGACATCCAAGCAGAAGTCTTCAAAGTTGTACTCGGTAACAATAAAAAAAAAACAGCAGGAAAACACAGTGTTCCGTTTTAATTGCTTTATTTAAGCATATCCTAGTAAGTAGCATTCAGTACCGTTGCTTTCAAAAGCAGCTCATCTGCTGGAGCTTAGGTGAGTTCCTGTCTCCCATGTCACAGGAGATAGGACAAGAGGAAATGGCCTCAAGTTGCGCCAGGGGAGGTTCAGATTGGATATTAGGAAACATTTTTACACTGAAAGGGTTATTGAGCATTGGAATGGGCTGCCCAGGGAAGTGGTTGAGGCACCATCCCTGGAGGTGTTCAAAAGACAGGTTGACATAGTGCTGGGGGACACGGTTTAGTGATGGTTTTTATCAGAGTTAGGTTGGTGATTGGACTAGATGGTCTTAAAGGTCCCTTCCAACCTGGACAATTCTGTGACCTATACTCTCATCCGTGAAACCACTTGCTTTTTTGTTTGCAGCTCTAGGTTGTTCATGAAAGGTATAAACGTCCAAGTCTCCTTTGCCTGGCTTCGTCTGAGAGATCTCCCTGAGAATCCTCTGCAAAATCCGCGTGAGAAAGTGCCTCGCAGCCCTCACCTTTTCACCACGGGGTTTGTGTGCCACCGTGAGGTTCTGTCACCACCTTTTCTCCCTAGGGACTTCAAAGCAACGCCGAGGGCCAGGGCTGCTGTTCCCCAGCACGGAGCAGTCGTTCTCATGCCAAATGTTGTCTGTCGTTCTCTGCGCGTCTGGATCTCTGGGTCTCACGTATGGAGTTGCGCGTGAGCGTACAGGCGTGTTGCACAGCTGGGATTTTTTTGATGGGATAAAGACTTGAGGAAGGTGAGTTTCCCGATGACTCTGGGCATGCAGCTGCCTCAGGCTCTTGAACCGGAGCCTTATTTGTGCCTTAGGGGTGCACACACCCCCCGAGTCTTCCGGATACAATGAGAGTGGGGTTAAAAACAACGCCAAAGTCTCAGGTATTCACCACTCTCTATTTTTTTCAACTTTGAAGTATTTTGCTGTGTATCGGAGCAGCCTCAGCCTTTCCTGTTTAATCGTTCAGTTTACCCTTATTTGCTAATTTAGCCAATTGCACGTAACTCCTGTGGGGCTTGATGGTCTCTTGAATTCTAAGAAATGCATTTATTGTCTTCCGAGAAGCAGGAAACGGGATCTCAGCCTAGTAGAGGTCCTTTTCCTTGTTTTTGATTATCCTGCAGATGTTTGTATTGCTTCAAGAAAGAAGGTCTCCCAGGACAGCTTAACATCTCCTGAGAACGCAGAGGAGTGAGCTCAGTATTGGAGAAAAGTCCCGTCTCACCTGATCCTAGCACCTGTAACAAAGTTTGTAGGTCAATAACTGTCTGCAGCCAAATTCAGTGAAGGAAAATGGAAGCGTCTAGATGAAGATAGTTGGGTTTTTTGTTGGGTTTTTTTTTGTCATAAGGCAGCATTTGCCACCCAAAGAGGCTACCATCTGAGTTGGCACTGATAGGTAAGAAATTGATAGTATCTCAGGATACTTTGAGATTGTGTGTCGGCAGCAAAATGGCTCACTGAATAACCTCCATAACTGTACCGTAAGGCACCTACTTGGAAACACTTTGATTTCCTGGAGCCTCTTTTTTTCCCTAACTCCTAGAACGAGCCAATAAAAGATAATAACCTTTCTCTAAAAGTCAGGCTGCCTCCCTGCTGCCTCATGGTGTCAGTTCTGAAGGAGATTTCACTAACTCTTGAGGTGGCTTTTTTTTTTTTTTTTTTTACATTGAATTTAATCCCCATTCAAAGGTGGGATTCAGAAGGTGCTTTTATTTCGGGAGGGTGTAAGCTCCATCGCTATCTCCTGTTCTCGTTAAGTTAGATTTCTCTGATTTTTGTTAGACTCAGACTAATGTACTATTAACACACTAACTTTTAACAAGTTTAACACCAAGTTTGTGCCTCTTTGCCACTACTGAATTAATTTTCCTTTTTCGCAGGAGCCTCATCCAGGAGATGTTATGCAGTGCTATAGCCCTGAAAGCCATAAATTTGGTTTGCTTTTTGCTGAAGAAAAGGTTTCTACAGCATCTTTTCTGATGTAAAGGAGAGATAAGGAATGGAGACACATTCAGGACACGAGAAAGCTGTGTGTTTTCTGTCTTTGAATAAAAACCGCCAAGCTCCATAACATTATGATTATTCCAGTAGAAATCTAGGGTTTGTCTCTTGAGTTTTTAGAACTTTTCTGTATCAGAGTATTTGATTTTCAAAGGCGGTGTCTTGTTCCTCCAAAGCCTGGGAGGCCCAAATGTTTGGTCTTTACATTTGTTATGCATTCACAGATTTTTGCTTGCAGAATTGACTGTGATCTTTCTAATTACCTGATAGAGAAGAAACCAAATAGCCTCTCAGGTAGTCTGACTCTATTTAGAGAACCAGCCTGGGAACGACAGCCTGGGACGATGATCTCCAAGCACTCTTGCAAGGCTGGAATTAGTCTGAAATTCACCTCTTCGCTTTGGAGACAAACAGTGATTTCTACTCTGAGGAGACTTTCCACAATCTCTGGTAGATCTGCTCCTGTCATTCCAGTTCAGATCAGTGACATAATATTCTCCCTGTGTTTTCAAGAAGGTAAGGTAGGACCTGGTATGTTCACCTGGGCTTTGATTTTTATGACTGCTTTCTCACTCGAGAGGCGTCCCGTGACCTCACTTCAGGGGCAGCTCCTTAAACCATGAAATCAAAATGTCTTTGGAGTTTAGTATTGGTACCACTCTTGGTTTAAGAATAACTTGAGATGCACCGCAAGTGTTTGTAGTGGAGTTTCACTTATTTAGCAATAGATGCTGAAAATTTAACAGTGAGCAGTGAATGCCTTGAGGGTTGTTTTCTTGTGGAGGACGTGGTGCTGTTTGTTGCTCCTAGCACAGGAGGTTCAAAGCTCCCCTGTGGCACCAGATGAGCCATACCAGTTGCTGAACTGGAATTCTGGAATATTTTCTTCCAAAAAAAGTGGGAAGGATGCATGTTGGCAGAGTCTCCCCAGGGGACTGTAACCCAGGGGTAGATACTGAAGTATTCCTGGGTTATCAGTGACCGAGAGGAATTCCAAGTTTAACCTCGGTCAGTTTTGCTCAGAAGGGTCATTACCTGTCTCTCATTTTGCAAACACCATTACCACTGAGTGCTACCTTTGGGCATGGCTGGTGTCTTTGGAGGGGGGGCAAGGAGGAAAAAAAGAAAGGGGATATTTCTTCAACTTAATATTTCTGCATTAGATGTGTGACTGCTTTTTTCCTAAGTAGCAACAGAACGTTGTATTTTAAATACATCTCAAGTATGGCTTTTCATGTAATATGTGCTGTTAAAAAAGCATTATTCTCTAATAACTTCACGGTCCTATCCTGAGGTGATAGGATTGGATGTAAATTAATGAAAAGATTTAATATTTCATTCATATACTAGCTTAAGAACGAATGCTAATCTTCCAACCAAAAAAACCTTGGAATAAAACTCACATTTTGAATTCAGAGCAGTGAAAAATATGATTGCAACACAAAGTCTTGAATCAGGGAAGCTAACCTTGCCTGAATTACTTGAAGTAAAATTGTGCAACATCACTATTTTTAAATAGCTGAGAATAAGATGCCGATAAACATTTTTAGTCCAGTTTTGTCTGTTTAGGAGTTGGTATTCCTGGGGAGGGTAAGGGAACAAAAAACCTAAAAAAAAAATCCCCAAAAAACAAACCCCCAAACCAGGGAACTCCCCCAAAATTGCTTCAATGGGGCCTTATCAGCAATGAGCATAAAGAAGTGTGTGGATGCCGTGGGTACATTTCACCAGTTCCATGCTCCAGCTGAAGTTTCTTCTGGCCAGTAGATGGAGACGATACCATTGAATATCAGAAGGCCACGCACTTGTGCTCGGCAAGTTTGCTACAGCACAGTCCCTAATTTTTTGGGAGAGTGTTTCTTAACAGGACCATTTCATAGGTGGAGTGTGAAACCGTAGCATCTCTTTACTGGAAAGGGGTGCACACAGCAGGTAGTTTGTCTCGAGAGCTGCCTATTCCAACCGCAGAGAAAGAAAAGAGACAAAAGGGGAGTATTAAATCAATGCAGCTTTAGCCAGGTCTTCTCCCAATCCCCCTTTCTCCCACCCTTGAAATAAATGTCTCATTGTAGAAGGAGGCAGCCATGGTGGCTTTCTCCCTGACACTAGGAAGGCAAACTTGTCTTCTGACCCTGCCACCTCTCCTCATCCGCAGGGCAAGGAGGAAAGGAGTTTCATTTGGGGTTGCCTGTCGGTCTCCGGGGGCAAATGAAAAGGAACAGCAGCTGTGTGGATGAGCTCCTGAGGTTCTGCATTAACATAAAAAGGAAAAAAAAAAAAAAAAAAGCATAGGTTTCTGTCCTTAAAATGAGCAAACGGTTAAAAACATTGCTGGAGGCAGTAGAGTGTGACGAGAAAATGTATTTAACGTTGAAAATGGATAGCTGGGGGGGAATAAAAAGGATATGAAATGTGAGAAGATGGAGTCTTCATTTGCCTCGTTGCTATTAAAATCTTTCCACATAATATTTATTGCCCTTGGGGAAAAAAAAAACAAACAAACTACATATAAAATGGCCTAGCCAAAACCACCAAGTTGCTGGGAATTGGCCTTATCTCATCATTCTTATGCTTGAGCATAAAACAAAACTCTGAGTCGTTGCCCACTGTAACTTCCATTTCCTAAATAAGCATTTAATAATGTTTTACAGGTCCTAACATAAGTGCAGTAGATAATTTTATTCTTGCCTCTTTTTTCAGCCACCTCGTCTGCAGTCTTTTGTCTGTGGGAATCCGAGTCCCTTGCTAGTCCTATAGAAAAGATGGTCTGGCTTCAGCTGGTGTGTTTTAGGGGGTCTATTTTCCTCCTTTAACAGACCTGCCAATGTTTTTCTTTATGAAAAGTGTATGGAAAAGTCGAACAAATTTTAAACATGAACTTCTTGGCAACAAATCATACGGACTTTGTGTCTAAACCCTGAGATACGGACACCTGAATACTTTCTCTTGCCCTTATTCTGACATACCATCCCTCACTTCAGAACGCAAGCAGGCTTTCTATCAGATCATCTGAAAAAGAATCATAACTGATTTTCCCCCCAAATCCTAATTTTCTCTGGTAAATGCTGTAATTATGGTGGAAGAGAATGATTGCTTTGGTTGGAAAAAGAGCAGTGATGGATGACTTTAAGCTGGATTTCCTTGTAAGGAAGGGAGCCGAGCAGCAGGCGCTGCGGTTGCCACGGCCAGGGCTGTTCAGTGCAAACATCTGGGCACCTCTGCCTTGACTTTTGCGTGCGGTTCCGATGCCGGTGGGATAAAGGGATAAACCAGAACTGGAAAAAGTTGAGAAAGAGAAGTGTAAGAAATACGCATTGTAGCCATCTGAGGCGAAACTAAAAAGATTAGGACTCTTCGGGTTAGAAAAAGGTGACAATTCTAAGGGAAGTAGAATAGATATCTACACAGTTATGAATGTAGGGGGGTAGCCGAAAAGGGAACAAATCACCATTTCTCCCAACACAAGGTCAAATACTACCCAAATCAAGCGTTAGGTGTTTAAAACCAACAAGAGATATTTTTTCATACGCTGCAATTAAAACACGAAACTAATTTCTGCTGGATGCGTCTGGAAGTTAAAAAAAGAATCGGACCAGTTCTTCAAGGGCGGGTTTGTGACTGGTTAATAAGCAAGGGGCTCCTGAGGAAACTTCTTGCTCGAGAAGTCCATAAATCGTTGGCTGTCAGAAGCTGGGAGAGCAGGCGAGGGAAAGGATCACTCTACATTTGTCCCATTTCTTGTATTCTTTCCCTCAGCCTATCTCCTGTCAGACACCTGCTTCTCTGATCAGGCTTCGTGTGGCCATTTGTACACATCCTTCATTACAGCACTCCTCTTCTCGCTCCCCCCACTCCCCCGCTCTTGGTTATACACATCAGAATCTCCTTACTGTGTTTGAGCAGAGCTTTGAGATGTGAATGCTGCTTCACCCGGGTCAGAGAGGATGGGCCAGAACAGGAATCACTTCATATAAACCATACCCCAGTGCTAATATTCACGTAGACGCTCTGTGGGCTGAGAAGGAAAAAGTCTTCTCTTATCTTGGCTCTGTGGAGCGCTACGTGGATTCTAAACAAAAGGCAAAGGAGAGCTATATAATGAAATAAAACCATAATGAAACCTTCTATCCTCTTTTCTCTGCGCCATTTGGAAGGAGCTAATGGATTTTTCACGTATTCAAACGTGGCAAATCTGAAATGCTGAATTTTAGTGACTTACACAAAGGATCAAAGTGCAGTAGAAAGTCAGGCACGGGGTGAGACGCTCTGGCTTTCCCTAGTAGAAGATTAAACCATTTTAATATTCGGGCAGTTTTACGAGGACTGCAGCTCCTTTGTTACAGATCTGCCCCTTTAGGAGGAGAGATTACGGCAGGAAACAGGGATTAAGAATTCCTCCCCAGTGCCAGAGGGAGAAGGGGCACGGTACAGATGTGCAATACCCAGTGTTGTCAACAACCCCAGAGACACTGTGGAGGGAACAACCTAAACAGGTGGTGGTTAAGCAATTTGAAATATCAAAGGGGAAAAAAAAAAAAGCATTTCAGAATTTAAAAGCACGAGATGATAGGCATCTTAATTATAAAGAACTGGTTAAATTTAGTACAGACTATTATTAAAACTCCTGGTGCTTTAAAACATTCCCTGGGAGCTATTCTGATTAAGCCTGTCCTATTTCAGTAGAGGGCATTCAATCCAGTTATATATTAAGTTCGTGTTCATTTTGAAATCTAATATTTAAAAAGAAAAAGATTATTTTTCTCTTTTTTTTTTAACAGGAAAATCACAATATTTTTAAAGGACAAATGTATCCAAGAGATTACTGATAAACCAGAAGCGATTGCTTTCTGTGTTACATTGTCAAAGCAAACACTGAATCTCACATTTAAAATAATTCTAAACTACAAAGCAGAAAAACCGTACAATAAACTGAAAGACTCTGGAACACCATAGTGCTGAAGGGAGTGCAGACACACATGACATGCAGACCACTAATTGAGGAAACAGAAAAAAACACGAGTAACAACAGGCCTAAGGGAATTTGTGCTCTTCAGTAGAGTGGGAAAATTATCTAATTGGAAGTAGCGGTAATGAATTATGAATGATTATATCAGGTGGGCATGGGAAAAACTCACACCACCTTCGCCTGTACCAGGCATCTCAGAAAATTAAAAGACTAAACAAAACCTCTTCCTTGTCCATCTTTCAGTGTCAAAAGCTGGGAAACAGGAGAGCATTCATCACTCACACTGCACTTAGGACTCAGCAGGCAGAGTCCAGGTCGCTCCAGCCGTAGACCAGGTTCCATGGGGTCTTTGACAGCGAGAGAGCAGCCAACGCATTTGCACGGGGAAGAACACGACCAACGAGCACGCTCTGGGTATCATCGTTGGCCACTTGATGGGAGCTGATGGGAGAAAAAGCGTAGACATAATCCACCTGACCTTTAAGGAAAATTTTCCTTCCTGATTTGAAAGTAGATTATAGCAGAAAGTAGACTACACCACTGTAGACCATTTGTCTCATCAGTAAAATGGCAATGATGCTGCTGCTGCTTTTTTTTTTTTTTTGAGTCTAAATTCTACTTTTTAGAGCAGTTATTTTGTTTTTGTTCATTGGAGTTTTATTTCTGAGGAATAGAAATGCTTTTCAAGTTTCTAATTATTTCATTTCATTAAATGTAAATTATGCAGATCTTGCTAAGCTTTCTACAGTGAAATATTACTTCTATAAATTATTTAATACCTTTCACTCTCTGAAGAGAAAGTTTCACAGATCCCTTTTGAAGAAGGAATTTCATTAATGATACTAAACCAGATAGAAAATAGACGCTCTTGTTTCTCTCCACTCTGCTGTGCTTCTCAGGGGGTAAAGCAAATAAATTATCACCCTCAGAAGACCCGGCTTCTGGTCTGACATTTAGGAACGGGCTAATTTCAGAGGCTGCATTCTGAAATAGCAAAATCATACGCTAAATTGATGTTTGCTTTGACAGGTTTTACAGTTGCTCCCTCCGGCCAGATTGAGATGTTCCAAAAGTTAAAGCAGAAGAACATGACAATGGAGGAGACGGTAATTAAGCCACCTGTTGTAACTAGCCATTGTAAAAATAAAATGGCTGTCATCCAACGTGAAGTTAGAAAGGACCCGTGGGAGATCCTGAATGCGACAGAGCACCAGATAAGGTTCCCCCCCCCCCCACCATGTCAAACTGGGGATTATCCCAGAAGGATTTATTCGGGGACACTGACAGGTTCCAGATGTATTCCCTTGCAGAAGGTCACAGCAAAAATATTGGCACAGGGGGTGGGGGGGAGAGGAGAGCAAGAGGGTTATTATTTTCATGGGAATCTTTAAGTATGATAATGCTAAAAGCCATGTTTAATGTTCTGTATTCTCATGATTTTTATATTTGCAAGGGGACTATTTTCAGCTGTGTTTATTCGTGATATAAATTCTGAGGGGCTGCAGAAACAGCATTTTTTCCCCTCTGTTTTAGAATCATATTTGCTTATATCCATCCAGGTACTTAAATGGTTCCTCATCACAGTGTTCAACGATCTTAAAATCATTTAATGAATTTAGTGGCACTGTCCTCCTGGAAAGCATCACCTTTTCTTTTTTTATTTTTTTTTTCTAACAGATAAACAGTTTGCTCTGTCCAAATTGGCAAAAACACTGGAAGAGAGTGAACTACGGTGCTGGGAGTTCTACCCTAAACTCTGAAGTCTAAGGACACATTCCTCTCTCAAACACTATGTTTGGTTTTCTTCTCAAAAGTAGTATTGAAAGATTAACGTGGTTGGTTGGTTGTTTTCTAAAAGCCACATTCATTCAACAGGGAGATTATGAACTTTCATTCCCGCCCAACACCCCGCATCTTGCATGGCAGGCTTGATGGCTCTTGATGAAGAAATTGGCTCTTTTTGTAGTATTATTTTATTTGTTACTTTATATGTGAAATCTTTTCGTATCTGCACATATTTTCCCTTTCCATTACCAATTCTTCTCTCTCCTCACCATGACAGAAAATGTACATTGTCTCTGACAGAACTACTGGCATGGAATAGATATTTTGTCCTAATATCCAGTGTTCTTTTTCCATTCTTTTGGGAGAAAAGGTAAAAAGGGATAGTAGGACAAGAAACCTGAATACGAATAGCAAAAGGATGTTAGGTTTATTTTATTTTTTTACAAACCTCTGCATTTTTCCTTGGCTTCTGTTTTCTTGAAGGTTCTGATATTTCTAACCTGATAAATGATTATTTTATAGCTAGCTATAATAATTTATTATTGATGTTTTTATTTACATTGCAGTAGTTGACGATTTTGTCCATTAATGAATACTTTAGAATCCTCAGTGTCATTTTAAAAATTAGCCTTTTTTTTTTTCCTCCTTGGATGTGCAGAAGGGGAAAAGCAAGCATGAAGCCAGTATAAGCCGACACAAGCTACGTAGTTTTGAGGAGCATAAATTGTTCATGAATTTCAAGTGAACTTTTTAGCTCCGAAGCTTCAGGGATGAATCATCCATTAACTATTGTGCTGGTGATCATCGTAGCACAGAGATTCAGCTAATGTAACCCATGCATTAATCCTTAAACAGACAAATACGTTGGGCAATACAAGGTAAATACGATGACACGTAACAGAGATGTTGCTGAACAGTATTAATACTGAAGTTAGGAAGAGGGACTTGTTCTAACAGCTTGATATGCAAAAGCTCTCTTGGTATAAATTCTTAAGGACTTGGGAAACTTTTGCATCTGCCATTAAGAGGCTCTCTTTTAATTCAGGATATTATACGCCTTGAGCAGGCAGTAAACAAAATGTGGTAATTAGCTGGCTCTAAGTGCAAAAATGGCTCCTTTTCAATGGTTGAGTATTTCTTGCACATGAAATTAGAATCATAGCATTCCTGAAAATTCCTGAACTTTGAGAATGGAAATGAACTCCTTTGCTAACTGGCTACATATTTATTTGGGTTTTTTATTTGTTTTTCTCCCCTCAAAAGTTAAGACATGGTCTACCGCTAGTATTATGCATTATTATGAAAACTGTTAATTACCACTGCTTCTAGCTATAGTTTGACATTGCATTCTGATGTAGAAGCAAGAAGACATATTAGTTCAATATTAGTAACCTTAACAGAAGAGCTAGTGCTCTGATGATCTTAACAACTGATGACTGTTGTAACGTTTTGGGGAATACATGGATTAAAATATACTGAGAAAAAAAAAGAAAGCCACTGAACTGGTGGGAAGCATGTATGCTACAAAACGTGTAATGAAAATGATGGTGAAATGATCCTGAAAGAAGTGAATGGATAATTCTGTCATACTCTTGCAATGAAATTAGCAAAAAGGTATGAGTTAACACAAGTTAACGTAAAGACATATGAGAGAGAGCCTAAAGCTGACTAATCAAATGCCTTAGGTTTGCCAGACTGAGCCCCAAACCACATTTATACAAGAACCCGCTGATAAATCTAGCATGCAAGCATTTGCTGAAAGGGTCTTTGAAACAAAATTTCAGGCTCCAGGGAAAACATGTGTGGAATGTTTTATGAAAAAGAATTACTAGACAAAAGATGTAACTGAAATGCACAGATTTTGATTAGGGCAGCATCTTAGCTTCTCACCTTAATATAACACAGAAAAACATTTGAACTTAACACATATTTTAAAGTAGTTTACAAAAAGAGGCTTAGATTTTAAGGCCAGAAGGACCATTTGGGAATCTGGGCTGACCTTAGAGTAAATCAGACCAAAGAACTCAATCCACATACTTGGTTTTTGAGTTCAATGATTTATTCTGACAAAGCATACAGAGAGGCAAACAAGTTACCATATGGTAGGTGAAAATACAAATTTGCAGGTACTCTGCCATAACTGCCTGCATACATACCTACCTTCTAGAACCTCATAACAAATATGAGAAATTGTCAATGAAACAATAACTGCAAATCATCCCAGCACACAAGAACTGTAAAAAGTGAAGGTTTTCCAGAGATCTGCATTTGCATTCCATCGAAGCTGTTGCTATTTCTTTCCTAACAGGGAACAAAGCAGAAGGCGCGGAGAGGCAGTCACTCAAGACGACGGAACCCTTTTAACATACTTCTCTCCTTCCCTTTCTTTCCCTTGGGTTCTCTCTTATCAGGTAAGGCAGAAATGAATGATCACGCCTGCTTGGTCCTGCTTAATCTGAAATCCAGTTCCAGCTCTTCTCTCCTTTGTCAGTGCATGCAGAAAAAGCTTATCTGTTTTCTTTCAGAAACATGAACTTACCACAAACAGTTTTCCAATTTCAGCCACTTTTCAAAAACAAATGCTGTTTCTCGCAAATTCTCCTGTTTATTTGATGTTCCAACACATTCTACATCTCATTCAACGGGGAAGAAATGTAACCCTATGTACTACAGGAAACTCGCAGCAGAGACGAGTGCTTTTCTTAGCTATCTCATCAGAAGAGTGCAAGTTGCTGTCCTGTGTAATTTACAAGAAAGAAATCTGCTTTAGAGAAAAACTGCTGCTTAAGAACTGTAGAGAACATCAATGGGAATGGACGGGTGAAAGATGACTTTGTGACTGACAAGATAAACATCATGACAGTATAGCAGTCTTTTAAGATGTCAGTCCCTAGCTGTCCTTGATACCGTCAGAAGGTTCAAGAATTGAAGGGTTAACTAAATAAACACACGCAAGCTTGGTGGTGGCTCCTGGAGAAATGAGCAACACATTACCATCTTTGATGCTTCAGTAAGTCTACCATTCGAGATAGTATTTCACTGTTGCTTTTTTGGAGCTCAGTAATAAATGACTAGTAGCTGCAGGGCAACCTGTTACTTCTGTTCAGTACTGAGAAACGTTTCAAGGTCACTCAAACTTGGAAGGCATTGAAGATGACCTCACTCATTTGATGTAGATTACAACAACTCTTTTGTTAGGTGTGAATGAGGCATTAATGATCTGGAAATGTATATAAAGCACCAGGAAATTCTAAATGCTATGATAGACCCTTGCAGTGCTGCTCATACCCAAACTGCACCTTAAGTAGGAGTTAAAGCTGTTTGGAAAGTATTTGGAAAAAGGCAATCTTTTTTATTATGTCAGTGTTTTTAACCACAGTTCACATTCTCAGGCAGTTGGACTAGATGGTTGTTGCAGGTTCCTTCCGACTGAAATATTCTATTCTATTCTATTTCTATTCTATAGTCAGAATGAGAATGTAATCTTTTTTCTTGGTCTTCTACAGGCAGACCATGCATTTTGTGTGGAAAAAGTCTGGGGGAAAATAACAATGATTACTATTGACAGCTAAAGGCAATTTCCAGCCTTTCAGACAGTAACATACATACTTTGGTTAAGGTTTCGGGGTGGACCAAAGAAATGATGTTCTCTTGATCTCACAAGGTTGGCAGGCATGTGCACTGAGGTATTTTTAGCGAGGTATATGTGCATAGATGCGTTGCTGTTGACAGCAGAAGAATTTGTCTTTTCGGGATTAAGCAAGGCCAAGGCTTAGACAAAAAAAACAAAAAAAAAAACCTTTTAGTGTTCACATATCATTTCTCTTTCCTCCAGTGATTAAAACCTAGAGATGTGGGCTCCTCAAACAGTCTTCAAATGCCAGAAGGGTTACTTTATAAATACACACGTGGTTTACTGCTCCCTCCTGGGTCACCGAGAGAAGTTCAAGGAGCTAAAGTATCTCCCCTGCATCACTCATTTGTGTGCACCACCCAGCCTTCTTCCTGAAAAAGCACAGCATCATAGAATTGTCTAGGTTGGAAGGGACCTTTGGGATCGAGTAAAAGGCTGGAAAAGGGCCCAAAGAGATGCATGTCCTAAGGCTTAGGTTATGCAAATGGTGGCGGTCTTTTAAGAGCTGACAATTATGCTGGTCCTAGGTGTGACAGCCTTTTTGCTACAGCTCCAAACCTTCTCTGAGGGGAAGTACAGTGTTTCTGGGAAAAGGCACACCCCCAGCCCTGGCCTTTTCCTGGTGGTCTCCTTTCTACTGACAGACTGGAGACAGCGCTCAAATGACACAGTTCTGTGGTCGGTGGCTGTCTACTGAGGAAGAAAATACAGGTTACTAGCTAAGAACCACAAATGTGAATACACGACCCGTGCACCTGGTCCTTTGGTCTCCCTGGCGCCTCAGGCAAACGGTTCGAGTGTGATGAGTACGGGGGGCACACCTCTCGGTAGATCCACCGTTGGTCCCTTCTCTGCTGGTTCCCGAAGCCCCCTCCTAAAGCAGAAAAGCTGGGGT
>JAHREE010000279.1:12681418-12704113 GCA_033628505.1 Tringa tobata | reverse complement strand
CCGGTGGCAAGTTCGCCGCTTCCGAAGGCGAGTGTGTGCCGGCTCTTGGGTGTGATCGGCCCCGGAGAGGCGTGAAACGCTGGGGGAAAGTTCCCAGTAAAGAGAAGTTTATTTTCGGAGCGGGAGCTGATGTGTAGCAAGGCCTTATCTCCTGTGATTCGGCTGCTTTTCTTTTTTCTTCTTTTAAAGCAGATGCAAACTCTGTGGAGTTGTGTGGTTTTTGGTTGGTTTTTTGTTTTTTGTTTTGTTTTGTTTTTTTAAGTTGCTGGATGTGCTTAGTTGCTGGCATGAAATAAATGAAATGCGTAGCCTATCTCTCTTTTTTTTTTTTTTTTTCCGGTCACAGCCTTCTTTACCAGGGTTTCCTTCAAAGAGATTTGTCCCTGGAGAGCGGAGAGATGATTGCTCCAAAAGGAACAGTGTCACTCAGCCGTTTTATTATTCCTATCTCCCAGATACTTTGACTCTTGCTCCTTGTATTGCTTCCAGTATGTATTTACAGCAAGCAGCTGATTTTGGCATCAGGCCAACAAAAATAAAAGTTCTGAAGCAGCCCAGTTTAAGAAAAGCCCCAAACGTTCTCTTGAATCGAGACATCTCCTTCCCCTACTTGTGGATGTTCACGAAGAGGAGTTGCGCTATCCAGCTAATTAGTGGATCTGAGCTTTTTTAGATATGGTCCCCCGTACCAAGAAAGTACAAAATCCTCTTAGCTGTGCCTCACGTGTCCGACCTGCCGGGGTCTCGAAACCCTGCGCTGGCTGCCACGACAGGGCTGGAGCGGGGTCTGCTGCGCCCACCCCGTCGTACCCTGGGGCTTGTAGGTACCCTGGGGTGCAGCTGGCTGGCGAGCTCTGTGTGTGTGAAGGACCGGGCTGTTAATGAGGCCAGGTCTTCCTTCCCCCTTTGCCCTGGCCTTCCCCGGTATCACAAGTGCCCGATGCTGAGCAAAGCATCACAGCTCTGTGGCTCAGGGATCCTGCTTAATTTTTTTGCTTTTCCATTCGGATCTTTGTTCTCTCCGGTCCAGTTTTGCTGTAGGATTGGGTAGAGTCTCGTCTCCTTCCTTTGCAGGTAGCAAAGATGAGGGGTTATACGTCATACGCTGAATTACGATGGCTATTTTTGAAAGCTTAGACATGGCTGCATCAGCCCAAACGCACTGTAAATTATTTTATCCCCACAGACTTAAGTTCAGATGCAGCTGTGGAAGGGATCATTGGCGGTAGGGCCAACTGTCATCATCACGGGCAGGGGTTAGAAGGCTGTATTTTTCTGCTGTATCCTTTGTATAGCCAATTTAATTGTGGTGGTTTTGTCTTCTGCACTCTATTTTCTTGAACAAACCAAATAAACTAGGAAAGCGAGCGGAATGTTTAACATACAGTAACATGGGACTTCAAAATGTCGAAAGTTGGGAAGAGATTGAATGTGTAATACCAAAGCCTGACTTTTATTTATTGGCTGGACTTCAAATTGGAAATCTTCCCTTCCCCCTCCCCAGGTTGATGCAGTTCATTAGTCACTTTTGCAATCAATATCTTAAAGCATCCTCCTTGTAACCAAACTTTTTGAAAGAAAATTGTGGATGATAAATGACCAAAGGGGAAACACCACTTAAATGTGTCAGTTTGGAAAAGAAAAGAGAAAGACTTGCTTTAGGAGATGTATTTCTGCATTGAAATTCAGAGAAGAGAATTCTGATTTTATAGAGCTGTTCAGTAAATTTTCCCTGCTGGTTTTAGATTAATTCGACTTAGGAAAAATTCCAAGCTTCCACTTAAGACATTCATATATGATGAAAATTAGTAGCTCTTTTTAAAAAATACAAAAATTCTTGACACTGATGAGTACGCGACTGCCAGTGCTTGGCAGCTCTTTAGAATATGTATGCTTCGTGATGGAGCTATGCAAAAGAAATGCTTTGAAATATCTTTGCATTACGTCTTTGGCTTGCTCTTGAGCACGGATTTCTGAAAGGGTCTGACTGGTGCAGGGACTCCCAAACTGGGATGTGCCAGGACACGAAGCTGGGGGGAAGGTGGTCGGTGGGACCGTGTTGTTTTCAGTGTTTGCGGTGCCAAGTTGGCTGGTGGGCAGAGAAATTTCAGGGCTGCCCCGGGGGGGCTAAAGAATCACGTGCAGGTCACCGGCTGAGTGTGTCCCCTCAGGTTTTGCACAAGTGGAAAACTGTGCAGAGAAGGACGTTTCCTCGTTCTCTGGCCGTTAATGGTTGTCCCGTCCCTCTTTCCCGAGACTGGAATGTGAAGTGCAGGTCAGTGCTCTGACCTCCTCCTCCCCTCTGCTTCGCTGGGGGAAAGGCAGATCTGCCGTGGGGATCCGGACCCAGAACTTCCCTTCAATAGAATTGACTCGCCTCATCCTTTTTAAACTTAAGTTCCTAATTAGGAAGTATTTTTTTGCAACTAGCACTGGGTTGCAAAATCTGATTATATACATAAATGAAGTTCTAGTGGATGTTTTCTGCAGTTAAACCTCTGTATTATTAATCTTGGTTACATTCTAGTGCAGAATCAGTGTATTTGCGTTATACTTTTCATGCTGTGATGTTAGTGATAGGGACTAAACTTACTTGGTTTAGTTTCTGGTGGTTTTTTTGTTTTGTTTTGTTTTCCCCCCCGCTGTTTTTTCATGGTGCTTTTCTATGCCAGTGGCCTTATTTTATATTGTCTTTTTTAGAAAAGCATGATAAAAATGCTGTTTATTGAATTTGGGTCCACCAACTTGTCCTGCTTTTTTTGTTTCTTCTTTTAGATATTGGCATGTTTATCTTAAGAGGGCCTTTCCAGGCTTAATTTCATGACTTTGAAAGGTTACAGTTTGTGTATTTTCTTACGGATTTTTTTTGTGTATACTTGCATAACTGGTAGGTGCTGAGTAGATGGTGAAGTTTGTAGTTTACAGGTGGACTGTTGAATTAAGGAGACTGTGTTTCTGGTTGTAAAGGCACAGAAGACTAATTACAGAGGTATAAACGGTCATCAGGCTCAGTCAGCTTTGAATTTGTGCAAAATGTCAGTAAATTTGCCCTGCAGAAACGTAGGCGAGTCAGACAATTAGGTCAGTCTTTATTAGATGTGGGCATTATCTTGTTTGTAATCAATTGCAGCATGATGAGCTTTTTAGCCTTGTCTGTAATGAAGTGGACTTGATGAAATATTAGGAGAAATAAAAATATGATACGCCTTTGCAGGGATTTGAGAAACAGGGTATGCAACTACATCTTTTTTAAGTCTGGAAATATAAATGGGGGAAATTATTTTAATGTTGTCAAAAAGGACTTAAAGGAAAAAAAAAAAAAAGAATGGTTGCTCTGTTAGTTAGTACTCAAATAAAATGAAGCTTTGTTGGTGAACTTCACGGAGGTGCTACAGTTCTGTTTTCTGTTGACCTCAGAGGGAACTGTGATTTTTGTAATGTGCCCTTGAATGTTACGCTGTAAAGGCTGTAGAGTAAAATCTGGTTTTGTGTAGCTGTATAAAACGGAGGAAAGAGCTTTCTCAAGCCATGAAATCTGACTACCGAGGTTTACAGCAGAAGATTTCTGTACAATACCCGTTTGTTACTAGGCATTAGGAATACTTGGGGGGTTGGGTGGTATTTTAGTATAAGGCAGGGATGGTGTTTCCAGACTGTGTTTTCTTTCCCGGGTTATAAATCGGGTGTAGTGAAAGGTGGGAGACCGTGTCTCTGGTTCCCAGTGTTGCTGGTTCCCTTGCTGGTGATGCCTTGCCTACGCAGCGCCCTGCTCCTTGCCATTAAAATAATCTTTTTTTGCTACCTTGGCGTCGGTGCTGGAGGACGCTGTCCCATAGTACAAGACTTCTCAGATGAGTAGTAACGTTAATGATTATTTCAGTCCCAGTTTCCTTCCAAATATGATGACTTGGGCGGCCAAAGTAATGGCTTGGACCTTGCAGGGTGACTGAATTTGCCGTAATGAAAGTACGTTAAGAGACTATTACGCTCCAATTTGACGTGTGATTCTACTGCCTTGTAAGGCACTTTAAATTGCCCTTTCAAGCTCTTTCCCTCATTAGGTCCGTTACCGACGGAAAGGGACAAGCTGTGCAACCAAAGGGGAACTTCCCCTCCTCCCCCAAGTTACAGGTCTCCCCAAAGCATCTGTTTCTGTAATACAGAGAGGTATGACAGATACTCTGCAGCCGGAAATGTATCGTGTGGACAACTTTGAGGAAGAGCTGTGATTTCCTGAACGGAGGCATTAGTAGCCTCTCTGCTTGAAACAACTCTTGACCGCAGGTAACGTCCTCGGTATACGTAGAGGAAATAGGATTGCTGCCTCTGGGACGAGCTGCTGGGGTACCTGGATTGCCTTCGTACAAAACATTGCTAGGGAAGAGCACGCAGTTTTGCAGGTCAAAAGATGATTTACTGTTAAATCAGAAACCCCAGCAGTAATCGTCAGGGGTTGATGTTGTCGGCTGCTTCCTTCTCCGGGCCGGGGCTGCTGCTTCTGCCGGCCACGGTCGGCCTTTCTGCCTCTTTCACTCCTCGTTATTGCAGGGCCAGTTGTTTGATAGCTGGTCACTAATAATACGGGTGACCGCGTCTCCTTAAGCGAGGCCCCTTGTTTTTCAGTCACCTGCACCACAGGCACAGGTCAAGACGACATTTGTCAATTTATTCAAATGGGGAACGCAGCGCAAAGGGTCTAGCTGCTCGGTAACCTGTGTACATTTAATTGGCTCTTTCTGCTCCGCATCCTGCGTTTTCCTGTTGGTTACGCGCCCTCAAATATATTTTTTATATTTTTTTTTCTGTGCCTGCATGAGGCGTTTGACTGCAGACGTTAAGCGCTCATTTCTTCCATCTCTGAATGTTATTTTTGGACGTGTCCCAGCCTCCGTCTCCCCACTGAACAATACCAAAGGTGTTCCGCGGGGACCTTTGCTAGCCCAGCAATGGAGCACTGGCGGGCTGCTCGTTAGTCTTTTATGTCTCTCCTTATCAGTTTTACTGGGAAAACTCCCTATCGCTTCGGTTGCACATGTTAGAATAATTAGGCTTCCTGTTCGGCAGGTTTGTACGGCATTGATTTTGGCCTGAAAGTTCAGGGGAGGGGAAGGTTACTATTAAATTATGTGAAATGGCAAGTGTGTCTTTGGTAGTTACCTTTTGCCATTACAAGGTGGGTTTAAAACGGCCTTGTATCAAGAGAGGCAGCAATGCCGAGCAGACTTTCACACTGCTTCTACAGGAGGTGTTTTAAATGTTGTGTTGTGTTAGTAAATTAGTGAAAATAAATCTTAAAAATAAACCTCTTTTAAGAGGAAAAGAGAGGATGTAGTGATACGGCTATTTGGTTGGACCAGGGCTTCTCGTCATTCAGAGGCTCTGGGAACACAGCAGGTTTCAGACAGAGTTGGATCATTTCCCTGGCCACCCTGGTCTTCCTACAATTATGGGAAGGGAGAATGGGGTGTCTTTTGGGGATTGAGGACTTTTTTTCTGTTCTTCCATTCATCTCTCCCTCATTTCTCAAATTATCCTGGAGTTTGCTGCTGCTTATGGTTTGCCATCAAAGTGAAATGAATTTGATTTGTCTTTATTTTGTTAATTCTCTCCAGTTTTACGATTGCAATAACAGTGATTACAACTGAAAAGGCTCTGGCCAGCTCTTGCTGTGGTGTATAATAGTAGTATAAAATAGTCTTTTTCAGATTAAGGAAAAGTATGATTTGTTTAATTTGTCCTGCCTGAGGTTATTCTCTCAAACATCAAGTCTGCAAAGGAAGGTAAAGCTCTTGTAAAAGTAAGAATCTTCAGAAGCTGTGTTTATTCTCAGGAGTTCCCTGTTTTCCAGGGAGCAGTTAGTATTCAGACCCTTAACAATATGAAGAGTATTAAAGGGAGAATGAGGAAGGGGGGAATCAGTTGCTGACCTTTTGCAGAATTAGGAATTTGTACAACTTTATGTACTAAGTAGTCTCAGTACATCACAGAAGGTAAACTTTTTTTGTGTGAACCTGTAAGATTAGACTCCTTAGAGGTAACTTTCAGTCTTTTTATTTGAAGACCTCAGCTCCTATCTTATCTTTGTGGAAATTCCTCCTGAAAAATCTCCAGTTAGTGTTATATTTGTAAGACCTGAAACTATTAATGTTTATCTTTAACGTACTCAACATTCAATAGTTTTATTGCTTTTTAAATAGAGGCATCAGTACATGCATGTAGGAAGATCAACCGTATGCTTGTGCCGTTGTAACCTATGTTGGTTGTTAGCCATTTTTTACAGCTTAGTCAAATTAACTGGTGTAATGTGGAAAATAAAATTGTTTAATGTTTTGGTGCAGAGCGCCATTTTTTCCCCTGTGTCCTTTGATATGTTGAATATAATTTTCAGTACTATGAAAAATAAAATACTAGAAACCATGAAAAGAAATACAGAACAAACAATAAGGAGAAGGTACCTAGAATGTACAGTCAACAAATCTTGAACCTGAAGCTAGCAGAAAATATCTTCAAAGTGCCTCAATAGCAAATAAATAAATAAAACAAAGACAAAGCAGATGGTGTGATAGTATTGCAGTGGAGACAAGGGCAAGTGACTCTGCCATTTGAATATAAAAAAGGTTTTAAAAGGCATTCTAATTAAGCATCGCTCACAGCTCTGCATTTACTAATAATATTTGAATTTTGAGATGTCGCAAACGGCGCAATTCCAAGGATATAGGGTCTGTTTGCCTAAAACGAGCGAGTTGGAAGTGAACTTGTAAGCAAAGAATTTCTAAATAGATGTGTAGGACAGCAATTGCTAATGGTAATTTTATGGAGCAGGTTTTTCCATCTCTTTTTTTTTTTTTTTCATATTATTTGCAATTAAGGTTTGAATGGTAATGCTGCCTCTTTGTTTCTGACTGCTCTCTTCCTATACATCCGCAAACTGTTGGGCGACTTCAACCGTATTAGACAAACGATGAAGCTTAATGGGGGAAAAAAAAAAAAAAATAAGAAAAGAAAAGTGGTAGATGGAGGAGAGACACAGATCACTGCAGCTGTTGCTGGAGGTCCTCTGCGTCGCCTGTCAGCTCCCCGGTCGGCGCAGTGTGTTGGCTGGGCAGTCACACAGGTACCGCTCGGAGCGACGGCAGCCCCGCGCCGTCTAATTAGCAGTGAGTAAATAGGACAGTGTTGCGAGAGGGGTCGGGAAGGCCGGCAGGACGGGAGGCGTGTGGGGGAGCGAGCCATGCAGCAGCTGGCTTTTCCCTGCGCAGGGGCTGAGGGAGAAGTATCAGTTGGGTGGGAACCAAATTTTATTAGCTTTGTTGGTCACCAGGCATGAGGAGGTTTACACGGTGGCTCTTAGCAGGGAGGAGATAAGTCTAGCGCTAACGAAGCCTGTCCAGAAAGCAAAATCTTTATTAAAAACCAGTTTCCCACAGTTAACCAGAAATGCTTGCCGTAGCTGTGAAATGGGGTGCTTTTATCCAATGAAATACCCAAGTGATGGTGCAAGAGCAGGATATCTTTGTGAAGTTTATCTCCAGTCGTCCAGCTTTTTAAGTGCAAATCAAGGGCTATTTCAGATTCTGCACTGAGAAACTATCAATCAGGCAGTACCTTGAACATGAGCATTTCTCCCGTAATTTTGTGCGCAGAGACTGCACACTTGGGCACCAGAGAGATCGTTGGAACGGTTTCTAGTTGTAATAACGCTTCAAGGATCATTTGAAGCAACGGACAAGCAAATGGCACTTGATGGTAGCTCTCTGCTTGAGAAAACCCAGCACAGGGAAAGCCATTCCTGTCCTCCTGAATGAAGAGAAAGTACATGATGGAGGAGCTTTGGGGTCTAATAGTGGCATGCTACAAGCGTATGACTGAAAAATTAGATCACTATTGCCATGGAGTAGTGTGTACGTATGTGTTTGCACGTATGATGAAAAGGTAGAGTTCAGAAGCATTTTCTTTCCCTGGAACCAAGTTGTAGACTTTTTATTTTCCTCTGATATAAAAATAAACAAATAAACAACACCCCCTCCCCCAACAGTCTATATATTCAAGACAATTCAGATGTGTATGTGAAAGCATTAAAACTGAACAAAGTATTATTCTTAATCCAGTATTTGCTAGGATTGCTTTGACTCCCTTAGATCTGCTGGTAAAATCTCTTTAGGTGGTAGATAAAACTACCAAATTTTCCTTCAAATTTCTTTTCCTTAAAAGGGAGAGTAATGTTTGAAAATGCGTATTTTGTGTTATTAAATAAAATACTTAGTGGAAAATAGGTGATGTGATGAAAACAGCTAATACACAGACAAAGAACAAGCTAATTTAAGCTGAAGTAATTAGCTGTAGAAATGGTAAGCTGTTCTAGTGTGTTACCACAATAGATGGATGTAAGTAGCAAAACTACATTTTTCCTTCCAGTGTCATGTAAAGAAAGTAGCAGAGAGAGCTAGGTATACTCTTTCATCTCTGGATTGAGATTCTCTGAAAAATGAGTGTGCCATGAGGATATTTATAACTGCAGGATTAGTTGAGGTCTGTCCTTCAAGAAAGCTCAAAGAATTTTCATTTTAGTGTAAACGTAATTCAGTAGAAAAACAACCCTAAGGAAGGGTGCATGCTCTACTTTTCTGCCTGCTTTTGCCAAAACAAAATGCCCCCTCCAACCTAAGGAAAGTTCTTGCCACTTAGAAGCACCCTAAGATTGGAACTGGAGCTTGGTTGTGTGCTGTGAAGGGAAAATGGTAGCTGTGTAAATGTAAAGTGCTTCTACAAGTTTTAAAGCCTTCTATCTGCCGCAGTTCTGGGCTACCCTTGGAGCAGAATGAATTTGAGAGAATGGGGATCTGAGACTGGTTCCAGCTTGGCAAGGAAAATGTGATTTGGAGACGTGGAAGAGAAAATTAATCAGAATAATAGGTCTGGTCCTTGCAAGTAGATTGAGCCTAATGAAATTAATATCTGAGTATTAATTATAAAACCAGCTTGATGGTATATAACTGGACTTAAGGGGATCTTTGAAAATCTGCAAGTAACCCCAGGATTTTTCTGCAGAGGAGTTCCCAGGAGTGGAATAAGACTATCTGCTTTTGTTTTCCCATAGACTGTTTGAATTGCAGTAAGCAACCCCGCTACGCTCGTGTGCATATGTTTCCTGTTGCAATCAAGTGACAGTTTGGCTCAACTTGGAAGAGGCTGAAACGCCTGAGAACTGGATTGTACAGTATCAACTGGGTAAAAGTTTCCTAAAGTCTTTTGGCAGTGTCTGACTTCAGTGAAATAAAATACTCACAGCAATTTATACTTCGTTTGTGTGTCTATTAACCAATGACTGAATTTATGCTAAGCATTAACAACTTGTTTGTTTATGACAAATCCTGGAATAGGCTATTTTTTTCATTAGACTTCCAGGCTAAATTGGAGTCTCGTCAGGAGGACAAGCTGCTCTGGTTTGAATGTGTTTTAAAGAAAATTTCGTAACTCCTTCTTTGGTATTCCTCCAGTAAGACCTGATCCTTTTTTATCTATGAAGTTTAAGACTTGAGGGGACAATAAAGACTCAAATCAATTGGAGGTAATTGCAACTAGATCATCAGCATAGTTTTGTTTAATTTACAGTGTTTATTTAGTGCTCTCCTGTTGAGGAAGTTTAATCAAATTCCTCATGCTGCGGGGGACTGCAGGGAGGAATACCAATAATCCCCGTGCTTGTTTTGAGGACTCTCCCACATGCAGAACTACATATACATAAGGTAAAGAAAGATTTTTTTAATACCTGGTGTGGTTCCTCCGTAACTGAGCATGGGGACATGGGGGCTCTCTCTTGGCTGGGCGCTTTCATTGTGGCAGTCTAGTCCCCCGTTGATGCTCTTCTAGCATTGAGAAGGAGGAGCTCTGCTTTTAAATTAAATCACACAGCGACAAAGGTGAAATGAGTCCTTTGAATGTTAATAGAGTGAATATAGTTGTGTTAATACCTTGTTCTTGGTATTTTGGAATAGACAGAATAGCCTCTTAGGAGCTCTTGGCTTGTTGCTGGTTGTTTATACTTGTCTAAGTGTGCTGAGGGCTCTGTTGGTGGTGCCTGATGCAGTATTATGCTGTGCAGAGCTAGAGTCCTTAACCCCCAAGTCTGCACGCCGTGGGGCAGCTCCAGGCTGTTTTCTTCAGGGAATAAGATTTGATGGGGACAGTTGAAAAGCAAAAGTCTCGACCTTTGAACTCATAGAACGTTGCAGGGGATTATCCTTACCCAACATGCAATTAGTTCATGTTACAGAGAAGAACAGTAACCTATTTCTTTGTGCCTCTTTCTTTTGTCTAGCCTTTATTTCCCCTCCTTGAAATTCCCATATGCATGTACTCTCAGTGTTTTAGCAGTGGTTTTTTCTGGTTCACTAATAAGGCTGAATTTCTTCCGGGGTGAAAGATAAACATAATGTGAAGTGAGGTTCTGTGATTCTATTTCTGCACGTCATGTTGTGCTGCTGTTGGCAGTCCTGGGAAGAACCATTCCTCTTAGTTTTAATGACAGTTTGAGAGAAAAAATAAACCCAACAATAGTGTTGCTGTTGCAAGGCTGAGATTTGAGAAATATGTTTAATCACTAGAAATTAATGAATATATGGCTTTTCTACTTGAAACAAAGAGTGAAGAGTCTGCAATGTGAATCTTTCTTTTAATGAAGGTGGAATGTTACTGATGCTACTTTTATCAGATTTTCAAGTAGTAAGAATTATTTGTTGTTGTCCAAACTTGGCTATATTGATTATTTGTACAATACTCACTTGTTTTGCCTTCTTGAATTCTATGCATGTTTTTATTTCCCAATGCCTCTTTTATAATGCAGTTACTGTCTGTGAGAACATTCTATTATGTTTATCCATAATATTTGTATTTTTCTCTTCCAGTGATAAATGTGATGGAAGGACACACTGTTTATGTTTTGTAAAGTTTCAGTAAGCTTATAGCCAAAACTGTTGCTGGTATAGAGTCCCAGAACTTAGCTTTTCATTTACATTTTCAACAGAAGTGCAAGTCAGTTTTGAGTAATACTCTTCTTCCATTAGTCCTACAGCTTTCTTAGCAGTAAGGAAGGAATGCAAATCTTTGGAGGCTCATCTGAGGTTTTGATGGCCCAATAAAACTAAAATTTTTTTGGCATGAAGCCTTTAAATGCTGCAACAGATCTTGTATATGATTGGTATGATTTAGAGAGACTGCAAATGGCAAGCTCAGTATTGGACAGTTATCTTGATGGATTTGTTAGAGGCTTTTTTACCTTCTCCCCTGTGGCAAAATACAGTCAGCTAAAGATTTTCTTTGTGATCCTCACAAGATTCAAATTTAAAATGATTTTTAAATTCTGTGCTTTGTCATGTAATTTCTACACACACTTTGTTCTGTACCATATTATTAAGAAAAATTTTAAGAAAAATACGCTGATTGTGAGACAGTTACCAACTGTTCAGAGAATCTGGCTATTAATGTCCCCAATTTATGTTTTTAATTCAGTCATTTTTCCACTGAGAGAAATCCATCTAATTTTTTCTTCTTCCTCTTCCCCCTGCACCTTCCCGTGGTTTTATAAGTCAGTGGTTTTTTCTGTCACTTAGCAGATTAAGCATCTTGAACAGTAAATACGTATCTTTTACTCTGTAATGGACAGGACCTTATACTCTGACTGATAATTACCCTTGATATTAACGGCTTCAATTTTTGTTCAGTGATTTGTAGGATAAGGTTCCTGTTGTTTCTATTGCCTGCAGAGCTGTATTTTCAGTGATTGACTGAAAGACAAGTTTTAGGTAACTACAGGCTCGAGGCAGTGTTTGTAGGAATCTTGGCAACGATCCTAAATTGTCTTTTACGTATCCATAATCTGATGCAAGGGTGCTCCCTATAAGGACTGTTGTTTTTGTTCAGGCTTCGTTCAGATGTCTTAAATACCACTGCTTCCATTAAAAGGAAAAAATAAAAAATAAAAATCATCTACTTCATAGTTTATGATCTTACTGTTGGCGCGTTTTCCTGCTGGTAAACTGGCCTGTGTAAAAACTGCTCTAATTCTTCCTAAATCTTTTAACTTCCCACTCAACTTGCAGACCGCATCCCTTCCGTGCCCCTACATTTTATTATGCTGGAGATGGTTTGGTTCCCGTTCTGCTCTGCTCTGCCAGTCTCCTTGGTTCCCTGGGAAGCTTTTGTTCTGCTCCGGGTCGCCCGTCCGGTGCGAGTACAGAGAGTTACCTGTGGGATGGAAGGAGCCCTTCAGGAGGACTTGCTGTGTGGTGGTTTGTCTTCCTGGCAACTGGCTTTCCAGAAAGAACACCTCTAACCCAGTTAGTGGACCAGTAGGTCTGTCAGTCTCTCCCCTTCTGAATTTTAATAATTCTTCTCTGCTATCTTCTGCATTATGTAAAATATTCTATACATTAGAATATCCTCAATACATAATTTTTTTTTGTGGAGTGGAATTACTCATTATTTTTATGCTGAGCTAAAGGCAGTTCGTGATTAATAACCTCGAAGTTCCCCTTTGTTACCATGTACTTAGTCATTTTATCTGTGTTAGTAAGGCATGATGACCTATTTTGGTTAGTAAGTCTGGTTTTTGAGCTGAAGCATGATAGCAGAAGTATATCTTGGAGTTTCTTTGGTATGCTAGAGACAAAAAAGGGGAGTGAAATATGAAAAATGTTAGTGGAGTGGGATTCTGTTGCGTAAGATGTTAGAAGCGTGTTAGACTATCAAAGCTTTAAAGCATCGTGCTTGTTTTTAAAAATGTTCAACAAGGGCTTCATTTATATACTTCTGATCATTCTAAGATCCTTCAAGCAAGCCTGACTTTGCTACGGGAATTCAGTAAGGTGTCACTACACTTTACATCCATTAACAGGTTCTCTGCTGCCTGGCAGTACGTGTTCCTCACTGACTGAGGCAGCCGCTAATTATTCTTTTTATTAGATGAATGCCACTTTGAAGGCTCCTCACTGAATGAATCCATTAAGAGAGCTGCCCAAAGGATATCTTATTTTTGCAGAACATGCAAAGTCAGAGTCACTTCGCAAGCTGAGGGCTGTGGTAGCATACTCTTTATTTCCCTTAAAGGAATACTGCACTTGGCTGTTCTGTTGGTTCTTCATGCTTAGAATTTACTGAGGGGAAAAGAATTTAAAGGGATTGAATAATCGTACTCATACTTCTTTTCTTTTTTTCATTACGTTGCCTTCCATTAAAAAAAAAATTCTGTTATAAAAAAAAAATTCCCATTTTTTTTCCTTAATTTACAAGATCTAACAACTTCGTAGGTACTTGTTGATCTTATGCACTTCAGACAGATGAGAACCAAGCCATAAGCCTCCCGAATTATACACATAGTTAGTGTTCCCTGACTACCAGCTAGTCCTAGTAGTTGCAAGACTCATGCTTTGTTGCAAGAAAGGTGAAAATGTCAGGTTCATGGCACCCTATCTGCTTTGTTTAGCACCAACTTCAGTGGTTTTTCTAGCCAGTTTTCTTTAAACTTGTCTCGGCGATCGGAGGAGTGTAACTCTCTTAGAGGCTGAACTCTCTGAGGCAACGATACAGGAAAAACTCTGTTGGTTTGGTAAACGGGGATGAAACCCAGGATCCGTCAGAGCAAACCCAGGAGATAACGGGAATGGTGAAACTGCAGGGTTTGGCCTTGGACACAGCTGATAACTTGGAGGGTGGGAACAGTTTATCTGCCGGCCATGGGATGCTCCTGCTGACCTTGCCGTGTTGCATGGGCTGAGAATACTGCGGTTTCCCAAGCATGCCAGAGGTGATCTGGGGAAATCTTTCTGGGAGAAGGGGAGAATTAGGCCTTGCTAGACACCAGTATACAGCATTGCACAGGGACTTTTTCTCTGCTTTTTTAAAATTTTACTTATTTTTTTCCCCTGTAGTCCCTTACTGAAAAGATTAAGTGTGTTGGTAGCTTTTCAGTATTGTGGTACACTTACTGAGCAAGATGAGTTCTATTTCTGTGTTCTATAACAGCAAATAGAGCTTAGCAAAATTATTGCAAGGCTAGAAAATAGACTGATTCGTCTTTAGAGTTTATTTTAGCATAGTTAGGACTTCAGATCCTTTCTGGTGCGGACCTTTTATTCTACATATGAGTTGCTGGGCTGCTTGCACATCTTCCAGGGATTACTCATACCTCCCTTGAAGTGTTACCCTCGCTGGTGGTCGATTAAAACTTGCAGTTGGTACCACAGTCATTAGCTCCTCTTTGGTACCGTTTTGTAAGTACTTGAGAAGTCGATATAAGTTGCCTCTATACAGCCATCTCTGGATTTCTACAGAAACATCACTTTTTGGGGGCAGAAGTATTCTAAGTGGAATTTCTTGGAGAAGCAGGAGAGGGATTCCGTGCCTCTCTTTAGGTAAACCGGAATACTGGCAGCGGTCTGCTGGTATTTCACCAGGATTTTGAATGAAATGGTTTCAGTGTGGAAGCAACAACTTGGAAACGTTAACTTAAAATCTGTAATGTGAGATGGTTGCAGTGTTTAATACCGAGCTTGTGAAGTAGCAAATGAATGATAAGCAGGTTGACACCAGGATGGATTAAAGAAAAAAAAGTAAACAGCTTTTTTTTAAAGAAAATTCCTGGCAAATTTGAACCATAATACCTACTTTTGTGAAGATCTTACCTGAACCTGCTAGTTTCACTTAAATAAAACACTTGGTATCAGTGACTTCTCAAATTAAGGAGGTCAAATGATGCACCTTTTGTATTGTCATTTATTGTAAATATTGTATACAGTAATTTAAAATATATAAGGCAACTGAAGGGGAGCTGCCCTTTAATTTTTTAGATCTCTAGTGTCTTTTCACTGGATAAAGTTCTGCTATTTACGTTTTCACAAGTTGAAGTACTTCTCATTTTTTGAGAAGCAGAAGAGCTTTTGTGTTAACTGTTTGCTTTCTATCTAGCCACCAGAAGCAGGCAGAATATTTTCTTTTTTAATAAACTCACGACTGAGAACTCATCTGGGAGCTCATGAAGTAGGAAAGCTTTTTCTTCTTGCGTTGTCCCTTTGAATCTATGAACAAAATAATCAGATGGGAGAAAATTACAATTATGTGGATTAAAGCTTGAAGCAGACAAAGGACTCCAGGTATCTAACTGAAAGCATCGTGCAAATTAGTTATCTCACAGGCTTAGTGCTTTTTAGATACTGAAATATCAAGAAATTCTGTTAGGTAAATTTGACTATTAGTGAATTGAAAAATTACTTACGATCACCAAATCTTTCACTCTCCATTGTGCAATAAATCACTCAATTTTAAATAGCAGTCTTGTTTGTGGTAAAGTTTTTTTAATTTTCTGATGCATTTTTAGGGTGACTTTTAAGACATCTTAGTGGTTTAAGTTTAGTTCCTTCCAAATGCAGTAAAATTGGCATCTCAGTGTAAGGAAACAAATCCACTGCTAATTTCTAAGGCAAAAGGTGTAAAAGCAATAACTGTAAGAAAGACTGTATAACACTTAGAAAAGTCTCTAAATATCATGTAACCTTGTGATTATGGAAAAAGAGGTACCAAAGTAAATGTAAAGACTATATTTAATGGCAAATGAGTCTTTGAGATGTATCAACTAATCAAAGTGAACTTCTAGAGGAAAATGACAAAAGCTATTTTAATGTAGGCTTTTGTGCTTACTAATGTGTTTACTTTCCAATAATGACTTAAGCCATTTGTTTTATCTTTTGTTCATTTGGACCATAACATTCATCTAAAAATACTTCAAAAATGTGCTTTTTTGTTTTTTAACTTCCCTAAGTTTCATGTACTAGTAAAGCATGTATTCAGCCATAGAGGCGAGTCAAAAGCAACATAGAATCATAGAATCATCTAGGTTGGAAGAGACCCTTGGGATCATCGAGTCCAACCATCTACCCTAATCTACAAAGTCCTCCCCTACACCATATCCCTCAGCACCACATCTAAACACTGCCAAAGTGCAGACTACACCGTAACTACTTATTTCTTAAATGTTGAAGGACAGATGCATAGAAAGATGGGGGTGGGGGTTGTTATTATTTGTGCTTTGCTGCAGAAGAATAATCGGTTCCTTCCAAACAAGGTCCGTGATACCAATGCTGCTAGTCCTAGTCCAGGAAGTTAGTATATTTTCAGTTGGAATGGACAATGATTATGAGATGTATGAGCCTCAGATGTACTTTCAATGTGCTTGTCTGTGTTTGAGAGATTTTCACCTCATTTTCCCCCGCAGACAGCTTTGTGCATGACTGGTAGCATACTCCGATGAGATTTCTGTCCCCTACGCGCGTGAACTTGAATTTCCTGCCATTTCACATGTTGAGGGGAGAATGGAATAACCTATAAGTAGATCCTCCCAAGCACAATCCCTGGAAACTGTATACTGTTGTGGGCATGTTTATTTTCTACTTGTCTTCTTGCTATGATAACCTCAACTTTTTGAGGAAGGGAGCAGACAGTTTATTTAAAAACTTGTTGTAGCAAAATGTCATTTACATAAGCAACAGCAGATCCCTTCATGCTACTGAACTCTACTTTCCTTTGCAGAGACTAGGGAGACTTCTGATTCTGATCAAAGGATGCCTGGAGTCTAGAGCTACATTACCCTCTAGTATTAGAGAGACTTCTTCAGCTGAGGCAAGGGTGAAAACAAACTCAAAATCAACGAATCTCATGTATGCTTAAAGAAATTGAAGAAAGCTCTACTTGAACTTTCATTTTCAAGAGTGGTCAGGAGCTCAGTCCAGTCTTCAGGCTCGGTTTTTGTTTGTAGTCCAAGGCTGTTTTGCCTCTAGGTGTTGGTGAAGTTGGAGGATAAACAAACGTTCTTGGTGATGTGATGGAGCTTTGCAGTGTTTTTTCATGCCCTTCTTCTCCTCCCTTCCTCCAGCTGCTCTCCCCTTGTGGTTGGGTGGTACTTGATATCAGTAATTGACTGCTTTGCATAGATATGTCGGCTGACCTCCTTTGTCAGTATCAAAACTTAAGAACTTCCTCTTTCTGCAGTTGGGTCTAGAAGGGATAGTCACACTGGTGGTGGTGGTTCCCAGAACATTCATCTTTGATTTATGGGTAGTCACAGACCCTCCCATAGACAACTGGAATAACAATAGCTTTCCATTTGGGTTAAATGAGGGAACAGTTAAATATCCTTTTGTTTAGGTAAGACAATAGTCTCACAAATATTTTTCTTTTTTTTTCTTTTTTTTTTTCTTAACAATGGTCTTGTGAGACTGAACACAGAGGTTTGTGCTGAGCAGTTAGTGCTCTGCTGGTGGTTGGCTTCATTGTTGTGACTCCTTGACTCTGAATGATTCCCAAACAACACAAAACAGCATATTAAAAATCACATCTTCTTATGACAGTGAATGTTGTAATACTATTACCGAAAGGGTTTAGCAAATTTCCCTGGAAAACATTCTTTGCTCCAGCACTTCGGCTGGCAAATTGAACCTGAATACAGAAGATGCTTGGTGATTGCAGGAACACCTCAGAGATAAGATATCTGGAGCACCTAGCAGTTTAGAGGAGCGAAATCCAGAGGCTGCACGTAGAAACAGATCGAGACAGGGGGTGCAGTATCCCCAAAATACCCCTTCCAGGCAGTGGTGCATTAAAAACAAGTTGTCAAGAATATGTCTGATATTGGGCAAAGTGTGCACTATTATGGCAAAGATTCCTGCTGGTGAAGGAGGTCTTGCAGAAAGCTGTGAAGCTTGGTGCAGCAGTGTTTCCATTCCTTCATAGGGTTTGTTTGAAAAATACCAGGATCATAAGCTGCTGAAATTGGAAACATGAAAGGAATTTCTGGGGCTGAAATAACCCAGGACGGACAAATATATCTTAACATTAACTTCAAAGGGTCTGTAGTACAGAGGAAGTTGTTAAGGCTGATTTTTTTTTTTTTACTATATGCTTAGTGCAAAAGGGGAAGAGTTAGTGTTGAAAGCAGAAGAGCATGGAACAAGGTAATTCCTATCTCTGGCCTGAGAGGGGCTAAAAATTGCCTTCTCTTCCTTTTTTAAGATAGTTTTCAAATATCTGCTAGTTGGACTAAACAGTTGATTACATTAAGGAGATCTTTTTTTCCTAAATCTGTTACACTTGACATAAAAATGCCTGGTGATGGATCGCTTGAGTGAATTAGTGTGATTCTGGGTGCTTATAGGAAAATGCAGGTCAGAACTTCTAATGGCCAATATCTGTCCAGTTAGGACTGGTTGGCTGGCTAAAAGTGGCCCCAGAATAATAAATTGCTTGCTATTAAATGATCCGGAGTCATATATTCTGATCTATGCTTAGCACTGGTAAGTTGCAGAGTAGTACCAGTGAAGTGTTGATGAAACATGTCTCCATCTATTTGAAAACAAAGCAATGGTGCTTTTATTTAAGAAATGGTCTCAGAATTAGTGGAGCTCAGGGGCGTGCAAAGAGAAATCAGGTGCCAAGAACTAGACTGGAGCTGTAGTCCAAATGCTTCTATGGTTTTGCTGAAATTGTAGGTAAGGTGGGAGCACAGTGTTACCACAAGAGGTAGGGCAGCTACCTCTTACCTTAGCTTACGTGAAGCTGATGTTCTGCGCTTTGAGATATGCCGCACTGTTTTGAAATCTCGGTGGAGAAGTAGAGGCAAGTCACCAAATCAGTCATCTTAGTGCTAGTATTGAAATTTGTGGGATAATCACTGAGCTGAGACAAGTGAGCCCAAGAACATGATAAAATAAGCACTAACAGACTTCCTGCCATCTGAAAAGCGGTGCTGATATCTCAAGGAAGAGTTGACCTCTTCACACGACAGCATAAGGCATGTCAGTGACTGAGCTTTGTTGTTTAACAAGCTGCTCAGATGTATTTCATATCATGCTAAGAGCTATTGTTAGTGTTATCTTCAGCGCGGGGAGGAAAATGTAGGCAACTGTTCCATTGCAAGTCTATCATAGGAGCCAGTAGGAACCAATTGTGGCTTCATGTGGAGGTTCGTGTGGTCAGCGCTTGACAGCTGAGAGCCTGGACAGTGGATGAAAGTGACCTCCTCCAGCCTCTGTGGCTTTGAGTGATTTATGCAGAACAGGAAAGCCACCACCCATGGTAGAAGTTACGGGGCAGCTGAAATATAATAGAATCATAGAATGGTTCAGGTTGGAAGGAACCTTAAAGATCATTGAGTTCCAACCCCCCTGCCATGGACAGGGATACCTCCCACTAGAGCAGGTTGCTCAAAGCCTCATCCAGCCTGGCCTTGAACACTTCCAGGGATGGGGCATCCACAACTTCCCTGGGCAACCTGTTAAAGTGCCTCACCACCCTCACAGTAATAGCATTAGAACAGTTTGGTTTATTGGTTGTTATTTTGGTTTTGGGGTTTTTTTTTGTGAAGCTGTGTGTGCCTGTGCGCAGAACATAATAAAGTGTAAGAAGTGGTGTGTGGAAGCAGGGAGAGAGCACATGAGGCAAGAGAGATCTTGTTGAGCAGGCTGTTATCTGGGAAGAGATTTCAAGTTGGAAATTTCTCCGTGACTGATTCCTGCTTCCCAGGGGAAGGATTTTTCTCTGGGTTTCAGCTCTATCAGTTTCTCCCAAGGGAAGTAACATACCAAAGCTTTAAATATTTTCTAGGTACTTGAGCTAAAACTGGGTGATACCAAAGTTTATATGTTTTCTTTAAACCACTTTAAGCATGTTTTTAACAACAGGTGAGAAATCCGACAGGTTAGCTGCTAGGCACAAAATATAATTGTATTTATAACGTGGTGGTAAGGCTGTGCAAGTGGGCATGTCCCTCACCTTATGAGTGGCTGCATAAATCTGTTAGTGCCTCATAAATCTCATCAAGAGGCTTGTTTGCTTGACATCTGCCAGATTCGTAGTTTGCCTGCCAGCCATTTTAGGAGGTTCTTGGGAGGAGGGCTGTATGAGTGGTAGGGAATATGAAGGCAGAACAAGCTTTAATGCTACCTGAAGTGCCTTCTCTTGACGATCAGCTTTTGAATCCCTGCAGAAGTAGAGTGGCCTCTTTCTTCTTCCTCCTTCATTTTCCTCGTCACCTTCTGCTACTGCCTTTCAGAAACTATTCAACTCCTCAAATGACTTTCATATTCACTAGCACAGCACCATAATTGAGCTCAGCCACCTAAAGTGGGGTGGCTTCTTGTATAACTCAGCTCTAATGAGGTTTTTAGTACCAGGACACAGCAGAAGTAGGTAAATCTAATTGTTTCATGTAGGCAAAATTACAGGCTGGCCCCAGGTAACCCAGTCTAGAAACATGTAGTGCAGCTGTGTTCATATAACAGGAACGTGCTTAATCAAGTGTGGCTCTTCAGGAGGAAGCAAATCTTTGTCTTGTGGCTTTAGCAGGTGCTGCTTATGGATATTCCCACGCAGCCTGGGGGGAACTCTCAAGAAGAGAGTGGAAGAGGTAATGCTTTAGGAGATGGACATCGAAAGATGGGGCGTGTAACATGGGATTTAGTCCCAATATTTCCAACTAGAGATTTGGTTTACCCCAGAATCCTACCTCTAATGATGGCCAGTAGTAATGCTTAAGGGAAAAAAGTGTTAGTCAAGCCAGTGATCCCTCCCAGCTTTTGGCAGGCTGCAGTTCAAGGACTTGGAGCACGAAAGTCATGTCTGCATCTTTGTTTAACAGTCCTTGACAGACTTTCTTTTATGAATACATCTAACCATGCGTTAATCTTTTTAAAATTCTTGCCGTCACAATATCCTGTGACAATGGGTTCTGCAGTTAATTGTAGTATGGAAAAAGTACCTCCTTTTCCTCTTGTTTTTAAACAAGCTGCCTGATGAACTTCATTTTATATGACCTAATTCATTTATTTCTGAGATATGGTTTCCTACTTGCTTTCTCTCTAATACCATTCACAGTTTTATGTCTGTCATCTCATCCATCTCCCCTTCAAATCTAAGAGCACTTGTTTGTTTAGTTCTCCTTATGTTAAAGCAGCTCCAGACCTCCCATCGTTCTCCTCCTTCTTTGAACCTTTTTTTGTTCTGCTGCATCCTTCTCCGAGGGTTGCTCGGAGCGGCAGCCCTTGGCTGCACCGAGGATTTGCAGTGGTGTTCCCTGTTGCGTTGGGTATCCCTGACCTGCTCGCTCCCAACCATTCCCTGTGTTCTCCCACCAGCACTGAGCAAAGCCATCTGCGAGTGAGTGGTTCCTCTTTTTAATTAAACTGCGATGGCTCCAGGGTTGCTGTTCACTAGATTGACTATTGCTCTGTGGTGTGTGTGTATAAATACCTGACACATCTATCTGCAGCTCTTCACAGTTAAGTTGTACTCACGTGTGTAATTTTGTACTCACCAACAAACTTTATCCTCTTGCTGCTTGCTCTGTTTTCCATGTAAATATTGAATATATTGAGTAGAACAAATGCAAAACCAGAGCTGTTGTGAAAACTGGCTATTTATCCCTGTGCTGTTTGTTCTCATCTAACCAGTTGTTAATTCACAGAAGGACCTTCCATCTTATCCCATGACAGCTCAATTTCTTTAAAAGCCTTTGGTGAGAGACATTGTCAAATGTTTGTAAGAAATACTAGCACTATATATATATCATATATGCAACACTTACCCATATATGTTATGACAAGTTTGTTGTAAAAGAAGCCATGCCATGATGGCACTTCTATATAATGTTTATTTGTGTACCTGCTCATCTGTTTCTTAAAACTTCTATCAATTTTATCAGTGTAGGGGTGAGCCAGTAGTTCCCTGGAGCCCTTTCATTGAAGTTGGCAGCACATCCTCAGTTTTTTGTATCTTGTTTGGTGAGTTTGACTTGGAGGGAAGGCGGGCAGCACGGTTAATAGTTCTGTGGTTGTGTGTTGGAGTGCCTTTAAAATTCCTGGGTGAATAGCATCAAGTTCTGGTAGCCTGCTTTTGGTCCTAAAGTCTGATCTAATGATGCTGTGTTTTTGACAGTCTTCTTGCACCTGTATGGTGGTCTTGTTCCCATACGCACCTTGCATTTTCCTGAGTTTTTCAGGAGAGTGGTGGCCAGCTTGTTTGCATTGTCACTTGGCCCTGCTGAGCAGATGGGGAGACCTGCCTTCTCCCCTATTGCTGCCCTGAGTGCTTCCCATGTGGGAGAGAAGAGCAGGAAAGGAGGCGGCTGCTGGAAAACAGGAGTGTGCAGCCATGGGGGAGCACCTCTTTCTGCTTCAGTCCTGGTTTATGTTGGCTTAAGCGGGTCCAGATGCCATGGCATATATATCCTCCTGAAATCTTTGCTAAGCCACACAGAAAATAAGGAGGTGATTGGATACAGCCAACATGGCTTCACCAAGGGCAACTTGTGCCTAACAAATTTGGTGGCCTTTTACGATACTGCCACAGACTTGGTAGACAAGGGCAGAGCAGCTGACGTCATCTTCCTGGACTTATGCAAAGCATTTGACACTGTCCCGCATGACATCCTGGTCTTGAAAATGGAAACTCATGGATTCGAAGGATGGACCACTTGGTGGATAAGGAACTGGCTGGATGGCCGCACCCAAAGGGTTGCAGTCAACGGCTCAATGTCCAAGTGGTGGCCAGTAACGAGTGGTGTTCCTCAGGGGTCTGTACTGGGACCAATACTATTTAATATCTTTGTCGGTGACGTGGACAGTGGGATAGAGTGCACCCTCAGCAAGTTTGCTG
>JAHREE010000279.1:12439371-12677376 GCA_033628505.1 Tringa tobata | reverse complement strand
TTGTTGTTATGGATTTACTGACTGACAGGTCAAGCAAATTTGTTTGATGTTTTGTTTGAAAGAGGAAAGTTCATCACAGTATCCAGTACGCGGGGGAGTGACTTCCCTGGGTGTGTGCCAAGGCTATTACCTCCCGCTCCCGTCTCTCACGCTCCAGTGTGCCGCTCCGGCAGGCTGTAGCGTATTAACAAACTGGGTGCAGTAGCCCCAGCTGTGTTAAGGCACCGTCCTGGGGATACCTTTGAAAATGATAACCTTTGACGTTGCCTTGCGCTCGGCGAGGGAAAACGTACAGCCTACGTGATGATGTGCCTCTAGCTGCCTGCGCTGCTGCCTGAGCAGGCTTCTCTTCCGAAGTCAGGCTGGCTGCTTGACTGTGTCCCCTGCAGCCCCACAACTGGGATGTTGGGGGCATCCTAGTGATCCAAGGGAGGTGATTCTACCCCTCTGCTCCACTCTGGTGAGACCCCACCTGCAGTACTTCCTCCAGCTCTGGAGTCCTCAAGACAGGAAGGACATGGACCTGTTGGAGTGGGTCCAGAGGAGGGCCAGAAGGATGATGAGATGGCTGGAGCACCTCTCCTATGGGGACAGGCTGAGAGAGCTGGGGTTGTTCAGGCTGGAGAAGAGAAGGCTCTGGGGAGATCTTATTGCAGCCTTTCAGTACCTACAGGGGGCCTACAGGAGAGATGGGGAGGGACTCTTGATCAGGGAGCGGAGCGATAGGAGGAGGGGTAACGGTTTTAAACTGAAAGAGGGAAGATTTAGATTAGATATTAGGAAGAAATTCTTTACTGTGAGGGTAGTGAGGCACTGGAACAGGTTTCTGAGGGAAGTTGTGGATGCCCCATCCTTGGAAGTGTTCAAGGCCAGGCTGGATGGGGCTTGGAGCAACCTGCTCTAGTGGGAGGTGTCCCAGCCCATGGCAGGGGGGTTGGAACTCAATGATCTTTAAGGTCCCTTCGAACCTGAACCATTCATGGTTGTAATTAGCAGGATGAGTTTTAAACTTCTACTTTGTGTCTAATGGTGCCTGGGCTGCAGCAGCAAGGAGCCAGGGGAGGCAAACTGAGTGACCACCTACTCTGTATCCTCACTTGAGACAGCAGGACAGCTACACGGCCTTGGCTGGCTTGCTGAGAGCTTGCTTGGGCATGGCTCCACTACCTCCTGGTTACAGTGGTGTTTGGCCATGTACGTCAGAAAAATGGAGGTGGAACGCTTGCTTGGCAGTTAGTATGGCATTTTTTGATGTGTACTGGCTAAACTATGTTTAGCTTTGGGTTGGGTAGTTGGGTCCGTCCCCCCTCCACCGGCCTTGCCTTCAACAGAGGTGTTGACTGATTCTGTTAGCAGGAGTTCCGGATGCTTTTAGATCTCTCTCCCCAGACAGGAAGGGCATGGAATGGAATCACACCGATGCCTTGGATTTCCTGCATTGCTTCCTGTTGAACTGATGGGCCAAAAGCTAAGAGCCAAGATACTGCATTGCAGGGTCTGTATTCAGTGTACGGCTCCTGAGGTTTGCGGTGTGCCTGTTCTGTTGGAAAGTAAGCAAATAGCCCCACGGCAGACTTATCAACGTGTAACTCTTAATGACAAGTTTTGGAGTGAAGGGAAAGTGTTCTGAGTTGAATTGCAATGGGGGGGGGGGGTGGGGTATGGGGGGAATCCCGTGTGGTCTCTTAGCAGATTGGCAAACAAGGTGTCGGTTCTGCCAATCCATTTTTCACAACTAAGGCTTTGAGTTCCCCGAGAGAAGCTGCGGTAAGTTTATTGATCTGTACGTGTTGCTACTGGTACCAGGCCTTTTCTTTCTTCCTGCTGCTGCTTTTGTGGTCAGGGTGCCCTAACCTTTCTCTGTGGAGACTAAATGGAGAAGGGCTGATGTGATGTCAGGGTGCAAGTATGTTAGTGAATGGCTGCAGAGTGTTGCTATTTCCTTTACTTTCTTGGCTTATTTAGTGGTTGTAAATGCTTTCAGATTTTCCCATGTTTCTGAACTGATCGGAGATACGGCTTCTTTTTCCATATACCATATTGGACAAAATTTGTATCTTTAGGAAGAAGGTGGTACAGGACAGATAGGACTGTGGATAGTGGTTCCTTTCGTCTGGCTGGACAGTATAAATGTGTTTAGGACAACTTAAGGGATGAACTCCTCTTCGGATGAAATTAAACCTTACCCAGGACTGTGTGTGTATGTAGGGGTAGAAGGGTCAGATACAGTCTGACAGTTGAATTTTTGATGTTTTGCTGTGAAAGTCTTTTCTGTTGCTTGCATGCTGCGTTGCGCTTTGTGCCTACGCTTTCCTGTTCCTCTGTGTGATATTCTGCAGCATTTACGTGCCTGCCTTTGGCAGCTGGAGAGCAAGAGAAAAGCAGCCCCCAAGTACAGATGAGGGTAATGTGCCTTCTCAGCCTTCCACAGAGGCAGGGACCTGCCTTGGTCTGTTCATCACCAGTACAGGACAGGGGCACAGGAGGGTTGGGATGGCTCCGTTTTGTTGTTGTTCTGAAGAACCACTCTGTTCCTCTTGGAGTGGAGGTGAGCATGCCATCCTTTTGAAGGACGCACACTAGGATTTCCACAAAATACAAAGCTCCCTGTCTATAAGGAGTAGGCGTGCAGTATTTCCACATTCAGTCATTCCCAGTTTCCCAATCCAAAGTGAAGGAGTTCCTAGAGGCCCCCAGGGATGAGAAGATGACTGCCATCTGTGTTTGGTTGTGTGCTCCCCGAGGAGAAGTGCAGCCAGCCCAGACTGCAGATCCAAGTCACGTTAGTGACCCTTCGAAAATATAATCCTGTCTGATGCTGGAGGGGAAGATTTTTCCATACCTGGCAGATGTTTGCATATTCTTTAACTGGACTTCCCTTCTGCTGCAATGATTTCAAACCTCTGGAAATATTCTGCGCATGAATTTGCATAAAATAAATCAACCTGCATAATATTACATCAATGCACAGTAGATTATCATCTCCTTCCCCTCCCATCTATCCAACACTTGTGTTTCAAACGCTGTCATTTTACATCCGTTTTTGTTCCCTCCAACCCTTCCAGCCACTTCCTTGCTCCCTGACACTGCTCAGGGCACACCAGTGTGCTCCACATGGGAATGCTTCTGTGTGGGCATGCTCCTGAAATATGCCCAGAGCTTTGCACGGGTGCTCACCTCCTCTGTTGAAAGAGGCAGAGACCAGGGGTGTTGTGTGTGTGTATTTGGGGGTGATGGATGGCTAGAAGCAGAGATAGGGAAGAGATGAGGGAGTACATATGAAGGAGCTCTTGGGTTGCTGTGTGCATCTACAGGAATAGAAAAGTTGGAGGCAAGGTGAAAGCAGTGCCAAAAGTACCAAATTTTATGCTGTTTCCTTTGTCTGGATAATGAGGTGCTGTTTGAAGGCAGATGCTTACCTTGTAGGATTTGGAGTATTCGTATTCAGGAAGGATGAAAATGAAGGTACCGTTTCCTGGGCTCCGGAGGTAGTGCTAGTCATGTTACTTTCTTTCTTTAATGTTCATGCAAGAAGTCAAAGCATCTTAGTAGCTCAAATATAATTATAGATTAGATTCTATTTAAAGAACATGATTAATGTTGCAAAGCAAAAGCCCATAGTGAAAAGCTGTAATTCTCCCTTTTTGTGACTTATGATGCAATCTTTAATTATTTAGTTAGATTTTTCTTGCTTTCACGATCTCCATCTTGTTTGTTGGATATGGTAGTTTTCCTCCTACGGCAACGCACTGCTGTGTATTACATTGTCTGTGAGCAAGGTCTCATTCCTTGCCTTTTGCAGATAGTGGAAGAGGAGGGTGGCTGAAGAGAGCTGATGGGCTCCTGCTTTTAAGGAACTGGATTAAATTCTTGATGGACTTCTCTGTGTTGTTAGAAATAGCTTAAACATCCAGAAATAGTTAAACTCTTTCCGAAACTTGATACCTGTGAGTTAATTTTCAGAAAACCTCATGCTCCTGGATGCAGCCTGTAGTAAAAGGATCTGTAATCATGGGTAAAGAAAGCTGCAGGATGTGAAATACTTGAAGAGTGAGCTATCCCTCTCTGGAAGTGTTCAAGGCCAGGCTGGATGGGGCTTTGAGCAACCTGGTCTAGTGGGAGGTGTTCCTGTCCGTGGCAGGGGGGTTGGAACTCAATGGTCTTTAAGGTTCCTTCGAACCTGAACCATTCTATGATTTTGTGATTCCCTAAGAGTCTCGGTTTGGAATACAGAATCAGTGGGTTTGCTTCGGACTTCAGTCTGTTTGACCTGGATCAATAAATGGATTTAAACTCCGAACTCCCAGTGGAGCCAATATCTACGTGTCTTGAAAACCTGGGTTTTCTGTGTGTAATTCCCCATGTAGGAAGTATGGATAATGTGATGCCTTCTCCTCTCACAAGGGTACCGTGAAGTTAGAGTAAGTACTTTTTGAGAGAGTAAATCAGCCTGCTGTACAGAAAACGCAGAAAGATAGTAGTTAATTCTGTCTTAATGGCAGGGTACAGGTAGTTAATAAGTCTTAATGATAGAACAGGGAGGAAAAAATCATTCCTGAGTGCCTTCCCTGTAACTGGCTGTGCTTCTTGCGTGGTGAATGAGGCAGAGCGGTCTTTGGCAGGGCCAAGGAGAGCAGTTGGTGAAGGTCATGGTGTGCAAGAAGAGGAAGGATTTGATGGCATGCTCTAACGCAAACCATTCCTGATTCTTAACTCTTCCTCTGAGCTGTGCAACCTGCCGTGTTGTGCACGTGGAGAGCAGGGCTGCTGACTTCAGGTCCCAGCTTTGGACAGAAATGGACTTAGTCCTCTGTCGAAGAGTGCTTTTTCCCCTCTCACTCATCTGTCTTGCCTTCCTGACAGTTCTTTTGGACTTTTTGGACAGCTTGCCTCTGGTTCTTGGCTTCTTATTGTCTTTCACCTGCAGTTTCTCCTCCCTTCAGACTCATTGTCCGAGACCAGACACCTTGCCTGACTCGGCCTTGTCCAGTTTTCCTCTCACATGCAGTCGCCTTTTTCCCTTTTCCTGCCTTGTTTAGCGCACTGCCTCAGGATCCCTGGCTCCCTTCCCTGCCCGTTTTGCTCTTTCCCTCCTGTTTCGGGCCCATGTCCCAGTCTGCTCCTTCGCCTCCCTCGGGTCTGGCGCCCGTCCCCGCTGGGCTCCAGATGCACGCCTTCCGCTTCCTCCCTGCCACGGCCAGCGCAGGAAAGATGGGCTCCCTCCTCTCCTCTCCAGGGCCTGGACCCACTCCAGGGCCTGGACCTGCTCCAGTTTGGGCAGCCATGGAAATGAAAGGCCTCTCGGGCTCCTCCGCTCCCCGTCTGGTGCGTGCTCACCCGCTCCGTGGGGAGACGTTGGGTTGCCGTTGGGAAACCCAAGTATGCAAAGTTGGGAGAAAACTCCTGGGAGAAACTAGTTATTTACTCTTTAGAGGTCTTGGCCTGCCGTGGGTACCCTGCCTACTACTATCAGATATGGGTATAAAAGCTGCTTTCCGCATTTAGCATAATCTAAAGTTACTTGATGCTCGGGAGCCAAGAAAGGAATAGGAGGAGTACAGGGTGCTCTCCAAGGGAGGAGCAATCTAATACCCAGTCTGTCTGTCTGTCTGGCGCAGCAGTGTGCTTGGCCGTGCTGCGTTATGGGAAGCCCATGTGTATTTAGTGAGAGAACCCATCAAAATCTTTCAGGCAGCATTCACTTTGAAAGATTTGAAATGTGTTATTTACCACGTCCCTCTTTCTGCTGATCTTTCGCTGACGACTTCTGCCTCTTGATGCCTTAATTTTAAAAAAGAAATCCGAGTCTTACCTCTCTCCATCCTGCTCGGATGGTAAAACCTGCTTTAGAGTGTTACTTCTAATGGTATTTTGAGGAGATTGGTGCACACCGTTGGGCTGCTTGGGCGGTATTTCTGCTTTCTCTCCTTGCCAGAGCTGCAAGAAAGAGAACAGAACAAGAGAACCAACGCTTTCTGCTGTCCCCTCCAATAGTAAAAAGTACAGATTCCACAGATAAGACTTTTTCACACGGCAAAGGAAGTGAGTAATTTAGTTTTGAAATGTAACAGAATCCCCAGAGATGTAATCTGCGCTGAAACAGGTTTGTTGATGAAGAGCTGGTGGCCCTTCGTGAGGTAGAGCTTCTAAAGCTTGCAATAATAGTGCTGTGCTTCGGAGTAACTTATGCCAGTTTTCATTCTGAAGTAACTTACAGTGGGAGAAGCAGTTTGTTTTGCAGACACGAGAGCAGCTAACAGAGCTTTTTTCAGTCTGAAGTTGTCTTCTATGAAAACCAACCCTAGTCTGTCTTCATGCAGCATATACAATACTTACATTTTCGCCAGACATAAAATGAGGACTTACCTGTGGCAGCAATGTACCTGTATCTCTGTCTCACAGTGTCTCTGACAGCTGTTCACAGAATAAATGCAGCTTTATCAGGTATCTGAAGACAGAGAAGTACTGGATCTTGAAAAATTGGGAGGGCTGTTGTTAAAAAGGGCAGACATTGTCTAGGCTGGGTCAGCACAGGTAGAGTTTCTCCAGAGATCTCTTAGGGCTTCAAGTGTTTGCACAAGGAGAAGAGAGATAGCAACCTAAGGAAGTTTGAAAGTTATGCTATAATTTTAAAAATCATTTTTGAAGGAAGAATCATAGAATCATTTAGGTTGGAAGGGACCTTAAAGATTAAACCACCATAGGATATTTGAATCTGAATATTATACAGTCATGCCTCATAACCTGTTAGATCTCCACCAGGATGCCAAGCAATCTATTAACTTGTTTTCTAAACATCAGCACATAAAGCAATTTTTTTTTCTTAGTGGTGTGAGCATTTCTTACTGGAAACTGTGTTGTTACCAAGTATGGTATTTCCTTGGTCAAGCATAGTAAAGGCTTCTGGTGAAAGACTTAAATACATTAAAAAAATCATTGTATATTCAAATATATTGAACAGTTTTACAAACTTATAAAAAGTTTCTTTTTGGAACAGATGTTTAAATATTTAAAGCCTTCAGGATTTTTTTTCTGGTTTTATAGTGGGTTGTATACTCAGCATGCAACTGTGACCATAAATACACTTTTCCTGGTGGAAGACCTATGTAATAATTTTGTGGGAGTCTGATCACAAGCCTTGGGCAAAAAGGAAAGTAGTCAAGGCCATTATGGCTTCAATTTAACATGTTTGGATAGGCATTTTCCCTGGGTGCATTATGCTGAACACTGATGCCATTGTCCTCTGTGGTTTTGAGCCACTGGGCCATAAGGGTGCCCCTTTTGTGGGTACGTGGTAGCAAACTCATGAGCTTCTGCTCCATGCAGAAGCATGGAGCATGTGCAATACACCATCAACTCAACAAATCGTACCTGGTCTGTCTCAGCAGGAGAGAGAAAAGGGGTCTTGGCACACTGACTGCTGCATTTTAGTCTTCTGCTAAGGGTCTACGTGCTCAAGGAAGGGGGAAGCTCCTCTGAAGGGCCACTGAACACCTGAATTATGCTCTGGTGCTTAACAGCTCTCCAGAGGAGCCAGCTTGCATTTGGGCAGCGTGAATACCTCTACTATATGCTCATACTTGGTTCAGAGAAATAGTATTTCCCCTGAGCTGTTTTATTTCTCAAAAACAGGGCTGTATCAGATTTTCCCCCAACTGCTGAACAGTAGTATTAATGTAGCATGTTATTTATTCTTTTGACATGTTTTTATTTCATGGAAAACGTCTACGTTATGCTTGAGGCTGGCTATGAGTTGCTGGATCCCTTTCAGAATTCTGTTAAATCTGGAAGTAAATCAGATTACTTTCTTCTACTGTAAGCACATTCAGCTTGGCTTTCACATGAGGTGTTGTATGGGTGAACGAGCCCAGAGCACTCCAGCTGGTGCAACAGCTTTATTTATGCAGAGTGATGGCATGAAAGGGTTTTCAAAAATGCTTTTAATGGCTTCAGGAGTGATTTGTACTACTATTGAACCACCAAACTGCTTTAAGTTCTTACCCACTTTGCTTGCGTTTTCTAGTGACTAAGTGGGTTTAGGTGATGACTCGGTTGATCAAGAAACTCTGTGCTGGCTGGAAACATAAGAAAGAGAGGTTTTCTTAAACTCTCTTTATATGTTCCTAGCATTTACCATGTGGCAATAAATCTTCCAGTGTCTTTCTGTCCATAACGTGAAATAGCTTTTTGTCCACATGATGATGCTTTTATATCTCAACTTTAAAATGCTTTAGGTCTTTGTAAAATGATAGCATGTATTTTGTCACTCCTGCAACACATTTTATCATCAGTAAAGGACTAGCTGGGTGACTTAAACATGTATTTCATGCACCCTTTAATCCTTTTTCTTTTTTCATGGATTTTTTTTTTTAAATTGCATTTTATCACTTGTGCAAGCATGTTGAGTTTTACTTTTTCATAAGGCTTAATGACAGAATTAGCCCAAACAGGTTATGCAAAATGGAAGGGGTGTCAATGAAATTGAATACAAATACGTAATACCAGTAGCTTGCAACTTCTTCCTAAGCTTCATTTCTTATGTAGTCAGTTTTGACAACAGGTTGAAAAGCATCTCAGAAAGCAGGTTGTGAATTTCACAGGAAAGAAGAAACATCCTCCCCCTGCCCCAAGATGAGGCGGAAATTTTGTGGAAAAGATGTGGTCTGTTCAATTGGGAGAGTGGAAGGAAAGTATTTTCAAAGAAAAACAGTGTTGAACCTCACATACATCTAAGTTATAAACACATACATGGTAGTTAAATGGTGATACAATAAATACAAAGCAAGCGGGCAGTATTAAATTCAAATTCTAAAGTGTCTAATAACAAATGAAGCATTTGTGTAGAAATATCTCCCTCTGGGCTATTAAGGGATTCATGGCTTCAGGAGCTCCCGGTTTTGCTCAGACTGTGCCTTTGGATTTGAAGAGAAACATAGTTGTTGGGGGAGAGTCACTAACTGAGTAATTGGAGCTAATCACCCCCTTGGTTTAGCAGATTAGACACTAATTTTCCTTCCAGGAATAGCCAGAATAACCTGTTTGTACAGTACCTTCAAGTTGACTGATTCAAAATCTGAAGAAGAACCTTTAGAATTTGCTGTGTTGGCTTGAATAGGATACTGGGATTCCTGATTCAAGTAAAAAATGTTGATCGTGGTACAAGGGTACCACAAAGGGGTTAGTGAAGAATAAATAGTGAAGACAAGTTCCTAAAGGTTGGGAAATGGTTACAGACTTATATGAAGGGGTTTCCGAGGGGTTCCTTTGAGAGGCTGAGCATGTGAAGCCTTCTCTTACATACGTGTGATGGCTTTGCTTGCTTGCGTGAGGTGCAGGGAAGAAAAAGAAATGTTCCTTGCTTGCAGTAAGTTTCTAATGCAAGGTTGTCCATAAAACACAGCACAGAGCCATTCAATATGTTTACTGTCTTGTTTAATATAATTGACAGTCATCAAAAGTAATTTTAATTTTGTGGGTTTTAAAAAAAAATACATATATGTAGACTAGCCTGATTCGATTCACAGAACAATCTGTATTTATGCTTAAGGGATGAGGTTTTACACAGAGGCAATTGCAAAGGCACACAGAAATCTATTACTGCACTTGTTGATAGATCTACTGACAGGTGCGCGGTTGAGGGGAAAAAAAGACAGCATACATCAGATTTGTGCGGGGTGGGACTGCTCTTCCCTGACATCTGGCAGAAGATTTGGAATCTGGGACAGCTGCTAGCGCCACAGAATTGCAAACAGCTTTAGGACCTGAATGCAATGAAGATAAATGAGCTCCAGTTGGAAGCTGAATGGCCCTAAAGGTAGAAGCAGTAATGAATGCGGGCACTCTGAATGCTGTACGGATAAGCTTGTGAGAGGTGGGGTATTTTTGTGCTGTACGTACATAAACATTCATTATTCTGGATTGCAGGCTGTATTATCGGTGTACTGACTAGTTTGAGTTTGTAAAGCTGTATGTTACTGCTTAGGTCCCTGAATTTGTCGTCGGTTTCATATTCTACCTAGTCTGGTGTTAACAATCGAAGTATACTGGGTTGCTCTACAAATCTGAGTACTTAGTCTGTCCACCTACATGACCGTACCATAGAGACTGAGTCAAGGGATAAGACAGCGTGATTTAGAGGTTTTCATAGTCTGACCAGGATGGACAATTTTGTGGGCTATTTTTGTTTTCATGTCAGAATATTTTATTCTATTATGGATACCCTGCTTTAACTTGAAGGCATTTCTTATTGCAGCAAATGCAAATCTTAGAAAGTCTGCGGCATGCTGGAGTACCCGATTGCAGAAAGTAGACAGCTGTAGTGTTTTCTTGAGCAGGCAGGCTTTAAGAGGTTAATTTTCTGTGTCTTTAGGGATAGGAATAAGAAAAAATAACTCTATGTTTAGAAATTAAGCCCAGTTCAGGAGATCTTCCTCCATCCTGTTCTCCACTGATTCTGCAGGGGATTAGAATGTTCATCTTGACCATACCTCACCTAGAGCCTCCCTACTTCTGACATCATGAAACAGCCATCATTTACAATGTTTTTACAATGCTTTTTTTTTTTTTTAAAAAAAAATCTGAGAAGATAACCTAACACTGGGTGCAAGCAGGGAAGCAGACACCCAGCACCTGTGTCTGTGCTACTGCCCTTCAAGCTTGAGCTATTTTGCTATTAAGAGCTTTAGGTGTCGCATTTCTTTGCTTCCACAAAAATGCTGGTCCATTAGCCTAATGAGAAGTTTCTGGATTTATGTCAGATTTCTAATGTGTATTTTTCTTTGTAAGGACCTTCATTAATTTCAAGGGTGTGTGAGATTCTGTAAACAACGTGAAGCACGAGTTTGGGTTTTGATAGTTCCTTAAGAAAACCAGACTTTAAAGAGAAGATTTTCCAAGAAAAGTTTGATATTCTCCCATGAGAAACCGCCAGAGACTCATAAGACAATGACGACTTCAAAGCTTTCAAAAAAATCCTCCCTTCTCTGCTCCTTCCTCCAAATTGTTTGTATTTGTGAAAAGGATAAGTCTGTCACCTCTAGGTATTCCCATGCAGCTGTCCCATGTCGTGCCTGGTGACCCCCGCTCAAGAAACAGATTTAGGTTATTGTCGTTAGCATTGAACAGGGCTGAATCCAGTCTTTTAATTTAGCATGACTTGAAAATTTGCTGTTTATTGCTGCTGCCCCTAGCCAAGTGTATGGTGTCTGCTGCCTTTCACCACTGCTGCCCCTGGTGTGCACCAGCTCTCTGCTGAGCAATTGCTGAGGTTGGCTTCGTTCTTTGGCACTGATTTGTCATAACTTCCAAAACGGTGTTTTTTAGAGAAGAAATCTTACTAGTTTTATTTAGATGAATAGCTTAAATTTTTGTAATCGCCATATTTGCCTTGTACAAGTCTGCCATGGGCTTGCAGAAACTAACTGGAATAACGTTTCACAAAATGAAGAAACCTGAGCTGTATTGGCTCTCTGTCTGCTCCCTGTCATTTTACACTAAATTCAGTTTCAGTCTTCCTGGTCCTCTGGCCTTGTTATAGTATTTTATTATTATTATTTTCTTAATGTGGTTTCAAGAAACTTGCTCTCTTATTTCATGTTTATGGTAATTCTGGTATATTAACGAAAATGTAACTTCATTGACAGTTTATGCTGTAGGTATAGAACTTACCCTTACTGAAAGTATACAGGTCTGCCATGTGCTTTTGGCAGGGCTACACATTTGTACCTGCTTTGTTGTTGCCCACGGGGAGGGAAAAGGCAATATGAAGGATCAGCACATCGTATGAGAAGGGGGCTTGGTTGATAAAAGAGCCTCAGTGGTGGGGTGGCTGAGGTGCAGACACGTCCTGCTCCCTCTGCTTTGGACCATTAATGGCTGGTGGACTGGACCTTGGAGGGAGGTGGCATCATCACTTTCATGCTTAGATTTGCCACAGCTGCTCTCTCCTGAGGCCTCCATGTGTGACCTGTGCATATTATCCTGTCTTTCCTTCGAATTTAGTTCTTATGACTCTTTAAACTTTCTTCATTTTTTCAAGTTTGATGTTTTTCTGCAAATATGAAGGTGCTTAGAGCTGGAGATGAGTACTTGACAGGAGTGTTAGCTATCAGTATTCACTGTAGTCCTCTCCACAGCTGAGGCTTTCCAAAAGTTTTACAAGAAGCTGAGAGTTATAAGCATATGTGAGCAGGTTGCCTGGATTGCCCCTCTTTCTCCTTGCTGCTTCATTTCCCTTACCCTTTGGAAGATCTGAATTGAATTTGTTCCTTTCTAGTTGTCTGATGCTTTCCTAGTTCTTGGTGACAGTTTATAAGCCATTGAGTCAGTTTGAGATGTCTCATCTGGTATTATATTGATAACTTTCATCTCTTTCAAGTATTTCATTGCCATATGATCTGGGAGGCAACATTGGGCCACTATCTGAGGGGCCTTGGCTGCAGTTTAGCTCCATGGCTGGTCTGCTCGGTGGCTTTACAGGCCAGTCCCACCATCCTGCTGCACCTCAGGCTTCCCCACCTTTGAAAGGAGAATAGCAAACAGCCTGCTGCCTTCTGTGTTGTGCTGGGAAAATGTGTTTAAGTAAAAAAAAAAGGAGTCGAAAAGGCCTAGATACCTGGTACCATCTCCCCCTATAACAGGAATCTTCAGGCTTCGAAACCTCTTGCATCAGATGTCCCAACATCATTGTCTGGTCTAGAAGAGCAGAATAGTTAACAGATCAGGTTAGCATCTCTTCTACCATGAGCTCTGTTCACGTTTCTGACAGTGGCTTACTGCAATTTTTTGAGCCTGGTGGCCACTGCTTTTTCTTCTCCATTAATGCCCTCCCCAGTTCATCAATGTCATGTTTCTGCTTGATTGTCTTTAAAATTCTCTATCCAAACTTGATCCTTCTCCTCATTGTGACAGATGTTAGGTATCCTAATTCCCCCAGGTTTGTTCAATATTTGCTTAATGCTCTTCTGTTACATTCTGTGACCTTACTTTTCTGTCTTCGAGATTAAAGTGATTTAGAGAAAGGTATGCAGCTTGACTGATGCACGGCATTATTTTAGAGAGGGTAATTGCAATAGTCTTTAAGGCCCCTTATATAAAGGCATAATAAAGATATTATGCTGATGTTATGACAGCACCATAGTAAGACTAGTGTCATACAGAAAAAAACCCCTTAAATAATGTCCAAAGCAGCATGCTGATGTTTAGATATACATACAGATTAAAAAAGGAAAGGTCTGCTTTTAATTTTGTCAGTAGCAGATGCATGTAATCAGGGTGGCCGATACTTCTTGGATCTTTGTTTCCAAAGGGAAGCATGTGTGGTAACTGAATGGTTCAACATATATATATAAAACAAGAATTTCTATATTACTAACTGTTAATAATAATAAACCTCCCAGCCATATATGTGGAGTGGTTTGGCTTATACCTTTCCTCCATGATGTTTTTGGCTCCTAAATTTGGGTCTTTTTTCCTTGTTTCACTAAGTTTACTGGCCTGAGGATGTGTGTGGTCCACTAGAACGTCTAGTCAGAAGAACACTTAAGGAACAGTTCAAGCTCTGTAATATGTCCTTGCATTCATGATTTAATGGTATCACTTGAACTGACTGTATTGATGCCTATGTTTAGGATTTAATGGAAGGAACAGATCTCTTCTTCATCCACTTTAAATGACTGTACCTAGCAAAAAATTACTGTAGAAACACAGCAATTGTAGAGGTCCTTGCTGCTGTGTAGGTCCTGTCTGTGGTGTATGGTGACTTCAGAAGAACTTCTAAAACAGCTTTTGAATTAATAAGGATGTGGACCAGTATCCTTGTGTGCATTGGCACATTTTAAATGTTGCTGTGTACTTCACACGCGTGAAAACCAGATTTATTTGTAGGTAGGCTTGGAGTCTTGCTATATAGAACTTGGTGTCGTCTTCTGGAATTCCTGCCTCCAACTACAGCTTTCTTGTTGGCACTTCTTATCTCATAAAAAGATTTTAATTTAATTCAATTAAATTTATTTTGTTCTTTTAAAATATTCCTTTTACATTTGAGATTACAATGCCAATTGAGGAAAAAATTGCCTCTCAGTAGAGTTTGGCATACGCTTGGATAGTTTTCACTACTATCTCCAAGCCTGTTGGGTAGGGCAGTGCTGGTTCATTGCAGAAGTTTGCCTGTGGTTTTTTTGTTCTTCTTCACTTACGCCTGTTGAGCTGATATGTGGAAGTGCACAATCCCGGATTTTTCATTCCCTTCATTCTCAGCTAACACTTCTTTTTTTTTTTTTTTTTCTTTTTTTTTTCTCCCTTTTAATGAAAGTGCTGTTTTAAAAAAATTTTACTCCAGACCACTTGCTGTGTTAAAAAAAAAAATAAAAAAAAAATCTGTGGAAACAGATTAGTCAGGACGTAAAAGACTGATGTGTAATAAATAGTATATCCTGTCGAAACCAGAACTGGTTTTATTCTGTCCTTACAGGGGAAACCGGTATCTTATTACATGGGACAGTTCTTTGTGGTATCACAGAATCTCCATGGTTCGAAGGGACCTCTGAGATCGAGTCCAACCACAACTATATGTATACTATACAACTGGTGATGCATTCACTAATGTATAGGCTATCTTGTACTTCATATTTTTCCCATAGGCTTCTCAATATTTGTAACCTCAGAGTGGAAGGCAGACAGTGACTGGCAGTACTCCCCTTGTGTCTCTGTTCAGCTGGAAAGTTACACTTCCATTCATCTGTGTGCTACATGTTTTTTTAATGGTCATTGATCAGCATATAAAAGTCATGCGGAATGGAAATGCAATTACCAAGAAAGATAAATAGACAGTAGCAGCAGGTTTCATCAGAAACCCAGCTAAAGTGTCAAAAGGCAGGCGGGGGGAAACGTGAAATAAAATTCTAGCATGATGTGTAACGTTTGACAAGTAAAACTAATGGTCCTTGAATTAAAAAAAAGGAGGTTGAAAGTTGTGCCAGTTAATGAAAAATCACAATGAATCACTGTTGTAGCTCTGCTCCCTTTTTAGGACAGAATAATTATTTAGCAGAAATGTGCTGTGTTAATGTGGTGCGAAAGCTTGCATGGAAACAAAATTAGCAAGCCAATTTCTGCAGTTCCTTTCTATGGATGCGAAGCAAGACATCCACATTCAGTGAGTGGTGCTGGGGAGCTGCTGCAGGTGTAGCCTGCACAGTCACGTAGTGAGGAAGGTGTGTTCCTTGGGGTGTTCCTCTCCATGGGAAATCAGATTTTCCTTGCTTTTCCCAACCGGTGTTTTTGCTCTAGCTTCTTCCGTACTTCCCAGTAGCACATCCTCAGAGTCCTTGGCCCATCAGTGGGGANCACGTAGTGAGGAAGGTGTGTTCCTTGGGGTGTTCCTCTCCATGGGAAATCAGATTTTCCTTGCTTTTCCCAACCGGTGTTTTTGCTCTAGCTTCTTCCGTACTTCCCAGTAGCACATCCTCAGAGTCCTTGGCCCATCAGTGGGGATAGAAGGGCAACGAAGCTGGTGAGGGGTCTGGAGCACAAGTCTTATGAGGAGAGGCTGAGGGAGCTGGGGTTGTTCAGCCTGGAGAAAAGGAGGCTGAGGGGAGACCTTATTGCTCTCTACAGCTACCTGAAAGGAGGTCATAGAGAGGCGGGGGTCAGTCTCTTCTCCCAAGTCACAGGCGACAGGACCAGAAGAAATGGCCTCAAGTTGCACCAGGGGAGGTTCAGGTTGGATATTAGGAAAATTTTTTACACTGAATGGGTTATCAAGCATTGGAATGGGCTGCCCAGGGAGGTGGTTGAGTCACCATCCCTGGAGGTGTTCAAAAGATGGGTTGACATGGTGCTGAGGGACATGGTTAGTGATGTGGGTTTTCTTATTTGTTTTGGGGTTTTTTTGTTGTTTTTATTTTTTTTTTGTCAGAGTTAGGTTGATGGTTGGACTAGATGATCTTGAAGGTCCCTTCCAACCTGTATGATTCTATGATTGGGCCAGGCTTCAGGTTCTGGAGCAGCTCTGGTCCCCAAAGGAAACAAAATATTTAGGCCATGTAATTGAGGTCATCTTTTACCCCTCTGGCTTTCCTGCTTCACAGACCCTTAAGCAAGGGGGCAGCTGCAAAGGGCCAGAGAAGGCTGAGAGCACCAAAGGAAAAAAATGCTAATGTAGCCAGGAGGGAATGATGGTCAGCAAGTCGTGAGTTGTCCCACCTGCTCTCCTCACCTTTTGTCCCTCTTTTGGAAGCCCTGTCTGTGGCTGACAACAGCCTGATTCGTAAATATGTAAAAATTAGCGTAATTCACTGAAATCTGGACAGTGTCATGTTCTGTTTGCGATGTGTTCTAGTTTCCTTTTCCAGGAGAAAAGGAATATTTCCCCATTGTGCAGTACTGTAGCCAGTCTATCAGCCTCACCCCCAGCAAGTGATTACCTGTGTATTTTGGAAACTATAAAGTTTGCCTCGTCTGTGTATGAGACGTTAATTAGCTGCAAGTATATATACCATCATGCTTATGTGCAAAACCTCTTATTTATAACTGATATGGTCTTCTTTTCCCTTATTCTTTTATCAGATATAAGAAACGTGTTTCCCTAAACATGGGTGAAACAGAACAGAGACCAACAGCAGGATCCCGGTTAGGAGCTCAGGAAAATGCTGGGATCAGTACCTTGGAGCATGGACAGAAACCACCTATGACACCTCCAGGAAAACTTGTCTCCATCAAAATTCAGATGCTGGATGACACACAAGAAACTTTTGATGTTCCGGTAAGGATGTGGAGATTGGGGTGGCTAAAGATTATTCACGCATTTCTAAAAGCACGTGTTTTCAAACAGTTCTCTTTTTATTTCAACTGTGATTCTTTGGCTAATGAATTCATGTTGCAGAGAAAATGGTTGTTATGTCAGCATTAAATAGATGATGGTGCAATAGAATAACATTAAACAGTGAAGGGAACTGTAAATTACAGTTACTATTCTGTTCCTGTTTGAGCAGTTTCAGAAGAGGTAAATAATCCTTTGTGGTTTGTTTTGGGTTTTTTTTTGTTTTTATTAAAATATTACATCAGTAGTTTCCTCTGTTTTCTGAACAGTTGATATATTTCCTTGGTACTGTTTTCTCTTGATCCAGTAAACCATAGATCTCTACAAATATTTTTTTTTTTCTTTTCCTTTGGCAAGTCCTTAGGATAGTAACTTGAAATCATCAAAGTTTTCACTAATTTCTATCACTCTGAGAGGCACCAAGTGCTCTCTCACACGTTGAGTGCAAGGAAAGAATCAAAGCAATCTCATCTGAAGTTTCTCTGTACCTCATTGAAATTAACCTAGGTCTGTACTTGCCAAGAAAACAGAGTGGCTACTGCTTTTGAGTGTGTGTGATCAGAAGAATTAGTTTGAATTAGTTTTGATACAAAGACCGATTCTGTCTTACACTCTCTAGCTGTTAGTAACCACTAATGGTTTTAACATGCCCCGCTTCAGTATTAACATGGAAGATGGTTGAACACTGCTGCTGTTATGAAAGGGTACTGGAATGTGTATTTTTGAAAGTCCTTAGGGTTCAGTGAATGGGAAACTGGAAACCTGAGTTCAAATTTCATCCTTGTTACTTGCATTTTATGTAGCTATGGTAACTTCCATGCCTTCATTGGCTCAGTTTTCCCTTCTGTGAAATGGGGAGTTATGGGTGATATACATAGATCTTGTCCATAGGCTGCTCTGTAAAAGTGCTTTTGGTCACTGAAAAACTGTTATCCTTGTATTAAAGATGAAGGAAATCTGATTAGGAATTTGTTTTAATTTTTTTTTTTCCTATTTATACGGTTTGGTTTGTCTGTTTTGTGTGTGCCCATGCACGTGCTTTTTGGTTTGCTCTCTGCTGTTGATTGGGACCCAACTACAGCTGTGTGTTCAGTCTCAGATTTTGTCGCAGGAGAAAGTAAATCCTCTGGACAGGCAGGTATGTGTGAACTGAACTGTCATCAAATGAAAGGCTCGTGTCTATAGCAGCTTGTTATGCTTTTGTGGCCTTCAGATTCCCTCTCAAATATCCATAGCAAACAGCCTAAAATTATCCGTCTTAAGGTAATCATCACTGTTCAAAAGTGTAGTTCTAGTTTAAGTTATCAAATGCTAATGAAAGTTGTGCTACTTATCTTATATGGTACAAATATCTCTATTATCCTGGAGACAACCTTTTCTGCCTCCACAGATGCTACTTCACCATACTTTGGAAATGATGTGCAATTTATAAGAGTTAATAATTCTATTTAACAAACACTTAGTAGGAACCATTTTGAGATCAGGTCCTTTTCATTAAATTGTTTAGAAGCAAACATAAGTGACATGTGGATACTGGATAACTCCAGCTTTGCTTCTGGGAGTTTGAGAAAACAGTATTTTTTCAATCTTCAATGTTAGAAGACATCAACATTACTTTCTGTTTTTAAACTTCAGCAAAACCTGGAAGGCCTGGGTGTGTAAACAACTCTCTGTTCAGATCACTTCAATATGATTATGAAATAAAAGCCTCAGAAAATAACAACCGCTATTCAAGGAAAGTCCAGGTGGTTTTCAAGTCAAATCTTGGTGAAATTTGCAGGATGCTTAGATTATAAAGTCTCTTAGAGCTGATTCCTGAAGCCTTTTCTCTTTTAAGCTATGCATAGTCAAATGGAGCAATACACATTGTTTTCAGTCTGCTCTAAAAGGCATTAATTTTTTAGTCCCATCTCAGAAAACTGAAAATTTTTTAATACATTGAGGTGTTTATTCATGTTGGAAAAACCCATGTTCCCATTTACAAGCTTGCTGTTTTTAGCCAAATTGGTGCAGTATACACAGAAAAAGAAAGTGACACCTTTTCAATAAAATATTTTAGGAGCAGCAAGTGTGGCTATGGGCAGAGGATGTTAAACGTACATGCCTAAGCGTATCTGGGGGCTTGCTTTTCAGTGGAGAAATAGAGGCTTTTTGCATGGTTGAAGGTCTGAACTACTCTTTCCAAAACTTGAGCTGTCGTGGTTATGAAAATAACCTTCCAAATATGACACAAGTATAAGCTGAGAAGGTTTTGTGTTTCCTACAGTTTTAGGAATTTTTGCTGGGTCATCTTTTTCTCTCTTAGCAAATGGGCCTTGTAGGAAGGTATGAAGCTGAAGTCATGCCAATTTATATTTGCTTGTGAAGTCTGTGTGAAAATAGAAACAGATACTGGTGCTAGTTCTTCCTGAATTTGGGGGAAGCAGTGAAATAGTTGGGAATATCCATCTGCCTGGTCCTCCTTCCTTGCTACTCCTACAATTTCTTTTGTTGTACGTTCATCACTAGCTAAATTAGCGGTGAAACATGCATTAGCTAAAACCAGGAACAGATCTTATCCCTGTGATGTTTTTCTTGGGTTAGTTTTTGTTTTGTTTTGGGGTTGTTGTGTGTTTGGGAGGTTTTTTTGGTGGGTTTTTTTTTTTGGTTAGTTATGATTAGTTGTTTTTTTTTTTTTTTTTTTAAAATTATCTTCCAGGAAGAGAGATTCAATACCCTTGCACCTAGGCAATCCCCTTTCACCCATCGTATGCAAATAACTTGTTTTTATTAGAGAAAAATCCTTCAGATTTCTATGTCTGTTCTGTATATATAATGGAACAGAAGAAAACATGACCTACTCCTATTCCCACCCCCCCCCCAAAGTGTTGCTGCTCTTTGGGCTGGTTTAAAGTGAAGTAACTGGTGTCGTTTCTCCTTCTAAAGGAAAACTGATTCTTTTGGTGTTAGGGCTTTGGTGCTATATAATCATACCATGTCCGGCTCATTGTATTAGCTTCTCAGAAGCCAAAAAAAATAAAAAAAAAAAAGGAAAGATATCCATATGGCTTCATATGATCCTGTAAATGATATGTTTTTTGCCAGGAAAAAAACCATAAAGTATATGGAAAGAGTTTGTATGGGAGACTTGAAAAACAGAAACCACAATGAAGGCCTTTTCATCAATCTTTGCAAATGCAGTATGGTAAAAGGAGCGGTATGTAAGAAAAACCTTACATGCTACTTGCTGTTCACAAGCAGTGTTTCACTGCAGAATTTCCAGACATTCCTATATTCCAAAAAGCCAGTGAAAGCTTGAATAGATAAACCTGGAATCTTTTACATCCAGTTAGCTAGTTGCATGACTCTTTTTTCAAACAAACACAGATGCTGGGAGGGGGTGTGTGTGTGTGTGGTGGGGGGGATGGCAGGGGAAAGGTAGGCACTGCTGCTTTCACCAGAAAAAAAATTACTTCATGTTTACTGCCTTTAACGTAAAAAAGAAAGTATAAAATTAACAGTTGCATTTTTGAGCACATTTTTGTCTATTCTGCCATGAGAAGATGAATTATGTAGAATATCCTCCCCCTTTTTAAGTTATTCAGCTTTCTATGACTAAATTCCTGTACCTTTATTTTGAGTCTGCTATGAACTCTCAGACAAGAGCTGGCTTCAGCTGCAGTTGTAGATGATTAGTGCCTGAAAATCAGGCCACGAGTTGAAAGTTCACGATCATTCAGCACTTGCAGCTGTTGGTCGTTGTGTTAGCTTTATGGAGGGATTGCATACAAGTGTAGAATAGGTTTTTTGCCTCTTGCTTTTTGTTTCCAATTTCTAGTTTGGCTGTATTTACTGAAAAATTAGTTAGATGTGCGAAGTGAAGACTGCAGACATCCAAAATACAGCAGTCTGTCTCAGCTAGTGTTTGGCTGAGTTATGACTACATGATAGAATGGGCAAATATGGTTCCTTTCTGCTAGGTAAGAGGACAACGGCTTTAGCTAAAATGACTAATGTGAAGGAGGAAGAATATATTCATATTTTGTACACATAATGATTATAATATATAGACAGATCTTGGGTATTTTGAAAGGCTGACTTGTGAAACCCAACACTGCCAAGTAGAAGTTGTGTAATATACAAGGGATGGTGGAGGTGGACTCTTCTTGGTTTTGCTCTGGTTTTGTTTCTACCAGTCTCATCCAAGTTGGTTGGATGAGAATGGGATTGATTCCATAAAACTGCAGTAGAACTTCTGAATTTCCTTATGTTTGTTTTAATATGGTCTCCCCCATAGATTCAAACCAGTTTAGGCAAAAAAGAAATACAGTTTTTAAGGAATGGTAAAAGTAGCTGATGGTTGCATCTGCTTCTTCTGGGGAAGACAACTTTTTCATGCTTACTGTTTATATCATTTTTATTCTTAGTTACTTTTACAGTTGTTTCCAGTGCCGGAAGTAATCTGCTTAAAACTACTCCTAAGCGGAAAGAGTCAGTGTTGCTCCTTTCTAGGTAATGCTGAAGACATGACTGGTTCTCATGTTAGACTGCTGGGATGGTTTGGGGACTCAGACCAGGTTTCACCCTGACTGACATGATGCTTGTCACTGATCGTATCCTACTCTCTGGGTGAATGACACTGATGTGACTGGAATGATACTACTGATGCTAAATGGAAAGTCAGAGTTGTTTCCTTCCCATTAGCATCAAAGGTGAGATCAAAGTATATCACAGGAGGTAAGGATTCTTCTTTCAGTTGGGATCCGGTCTCTCTTAATTAAAACCAAACCAAAGTCCTCTTTATTGTGTCTGGAAGAAAACAGTTGCTGCCTCTTTGTGGCTGTCTTTTGGAAAGACCAAAACATACTTGCCTGTCAAATTACTCAAGTTTATTAAACATCTGGTTTGTGTCTTGTGTAAACTTTCTTTCCCTCTGAATGTGTTCAAGCTTTGTGAAATATGCAGGGTTGGAAAATGTCGTCCGCTTTGAGGGATTAACACCTGGTTTCTCAAGCAACAAGAATGTCTTAATAGAAAGCAGGGTGAGGTTATAATCCTTAGTACACATCGGTTGTAAACATTTCATTTCAATTTGCTTTTCTCTCAGAAGAGAAAGGCTTCCTCATCCTTAGGTAATCTGAGAATAAAGGCCAAATGGTCTTGGTCTACAACTCTTTATCTTCCACTGGAGTTCAGCTGTAGTGCCTTAGCAGGGAATTTCTGTGCCTCAAGTCCCAAATTTTCAGAGAGGATTTCTGCTGAGGTCTGTGTCTTAAGGCTAACGTTCTGGGTGGGGATTTTTTTTTTGGCTGGTTTTGTTTGTTCGTGCAGCCATATATAATGGTGGTTCATGTTCCCTTTGTGGGGAGAATTCCTTCTATGAAGTGTACTCCCCACCAGCTTCAGGCCAGTGTAAGCGGGCCAGAAAAAGCCCAGTATTAGAAGGTCTCGATACTTAACAGCAAAGGTTACATGTGCTTTATTATAAATTTGCATGAGCGTCGTGTTACTCAAATTCAAAATTTCAGCCACGGTTTTATAAATGTTTAAATTATTTTCTGTATCATTTCTGGATTACAGGAATTGAGTTGTCCAAGGTATTTACCCCTGTCCTCAATACACATAACAAGAGAATAAAACAATTTTATAAAAAGAGCATTAGATAATGAGGCAATGCAGAAACATGAAACAGTGTTCTATGCTTTCTTAGCCAGCTTCAACTTCAATTCAATATGAATTGCATTTTTTTCCAGCTTAGGAAGTGAACAGCAGGTCAAATGTCAGTTATTCATCAGTCTGAGACTTTCTTTTCTTCTCATGCCTGAAATTATTTGGCCATCACTGTCAGACTATTTCCAGTGAATATCAAGCATTTAAATATTCACTAATTGTCACCCCAACCCTGCTGGATCTTCTGAAATTACAAGAAGGAAGGCTTTCCCTTCCCCCCCGCCCCCCCCCGCCCTGTAATTCTGAAACACATCAGTTATGTTTTTCTCAGCAGAAGATTATTAGTAGATACCCAGTAAACTGTGATTTTTGTTGACAGATGATTAGAACGTCCTTGTTGAAAGACAGGAAATTTTAGTGACTCGCGTTAATAATTCATGTGCTTTTCAAAACGGAAGAGGCAATAACCCACAAGCAGACTTCTGTAACCTGAGGCAGTGGGCTGTTTAAACCGCTGATTTCTTTGTTACGACGTTCTGTGGAATGAACAAAGTGGGAATATAATTTTAAGTGCCAGCAGACCCGGTCCGTTTTCAGACTGGATTGATGTATTTGAGGATAACTGGGAAATGAATGTAATTTTCTTGAACGAATTAGCCTAACTTGTAATCAGGGAAGGCTTCTCAGATAATGGCTTTTCACCTCTCTCTCTCTCTCTCTCGGTTCAGCTGACTCGCCAAGTCACGCGTCGGTGCCCGAGGCGGCACAGAGCGAAGGACAGAGCTGGCACAGCAAAGGGTGGCTGTGGATGAAGAAGGCAGTGCTTGAGGGTTTCTGAACGCCGCTGCCCTGGCCGCAGGGCTCACTGAAATCACGCTGTTAATTTTGGTAATGACGTCTGTGCCTGTAAGTTGGTTTGCTCAGTGCTGGTGAGGCTGGATTGATGCTGTGGTGTGGGGAGCGTGGGCTCCCTCCCCAGCTACGGGGTGTTCCCCTTGGACACCCTGTTTGGAGGTGGCAGCTTTCCAAGGAACAGTGGGAGGTGTTTGCCATCTCTCCTCTTCGAAGTGTATGTGTATGGGTGAGTGGGTAGTTAGTGGCAGAAAGAGAGGCTGATGCTGCTAGGACTATGTTTTCCTATTTCAGGGGTGATGGGAGGGATGTTCTGCCTCTGGTCAGAGGAAGGAGGGAGCTGAACTGCCTGTTGTGTGCTTCCTTCCTCCCCCCTGAGACTCAGGTTCATCTTTACCGGCTTAAAGGTTTTAAAACTAGATGTCAAAGCCTCAGCTAATCACTCTTTCCTTCATAGCTGGGGTGAAAACATGGTACCTTCAACAGGCTGTTCATCATGTCTGTCTTGAACATGTATTTTAGGATGAGATTAATTGTTCTCTGGAGGTGCTTGTATATCCCTGTAAGGCGAGTACAGGGCGATAGCTGAGACTTCATTTATCATCTAGGCACCTAACTTGTTCCACAGAAATTCCTTTGTTTCCTTGTAGTTCCCAACCGTGCCAAAGTGATATGTGAGTCTTCCCTGCGCTCAGCCAGCAATGCTGTCTAGCTCTGATGGGCTGGACTGGGTGAATTATACCTGCTGTAGCGCTGCTTTTCTCACTCCTAGCTGTAACAGAGAAGTTGCAAACTAAAGCGTGCTGCGGAGGAAGGGCGCGTTGGTGCTGTGCTGCAGTGGGGCACATGCATGCCGTGATTTACTTAAGCCCCTTCGTTGTCAGGACGAGGTGGTTGAGCTTAAGTTACTTTCCTTAAGCTCTCTATGAAAAACAGTTGTCTTTGCTTCTGGCCATATGCTCTAGAGGGGCATAATAAATGAGCGGGATAAGCTTCTGGGAAAAAATAGCTGCTTTCCTCCTCCTCCTGAATTAAGTAAGTGTGTGTTGTCCATAGCTGAAGAAATGCAGCATAAGTGTGGTGCTTTGCCAAGAGCACAATCTCATGTTAGACTTCAAGCATTTTGAAGCACACCCAGCCTATAGTCCTGCACTGAGCAAAAGATCAGAAAATTTGGCCTCAGATATAAAGCACTGTGAGTACGTGATTATATCACACGGCGTGATGAATCGCCATTTAGAGCACTGTGGATTTCAATAACTGAAATTGCAAGTAAAAGCATATCTCCCTGCAACTTGTTCTCCCACCTGTTTGAGAGATGAAGGAACCTTTTTTGTGGAGTTCCCTATGCAGTTGCTTTCCTCCATTATTTTGAACAGAATGGAAAGCTATCTGCGTAAACAAAGGCTTAAGCAGCACAGGATAAAAGAATCGCAGAATGTTATAAATTGTCCATTCATTTCCCTTTCAATTCATTCTCTGTTGAATATGACCACGTGTTAACAATTTTTGCAGGTGATAACAAAACTGTTGAAATGCCTCTCTGGTTTTATTTGACTCCTATGGGTTCCTTGCTCTGCTTCCAACCCTACCTTGCCTTTAGCTTGGGATGTTAATTTTTCTCTTTTTGGGCTGGGATTCTTCTCCGTATGTTTGTCAGAGGTCATCACCTGTGCTTTTTGTTTCCTCAAACCCTAAGTCTGACACAAGCCTGCTCTTCCTCCCTGCTTCTGCAGGACACCTGGGTTGCTCAGCTGGTGAAGCCAGCTACTGGAGGTGGCATTCCCATCTGCTCTGCTGTGCTGGCAAGGATGCTTCTTCTCTGACTCTGTGGTAAGACAGCCCGTGGGGACAACCCTGCATAAAAAGCTTTGGTTTTCATCAATTTAGTTAGAACCATGAGTTTGCTGCAAGATCAGATAGATACCGACGTGTGTGCAACAGAGGGAAGAGAAAGAACAAGACCATATTAGCTGTCTTGGTTCAGACTTGGGTGAAGCTGCTGTGGAAACACATAGCTGCAGAGGTGGAAGAGAGAAAAAATGTTAGGAGCTCCTCCAACCCTTGAAACAATAAAGAATATGACTTTATATTGATTTATATTTTAGCACTTGGTTTTCTTGTTGGTATCTCATGTTCCCTCCTTGCTCGGCGCACTAGTACATGCAGCCTTATATTGCTTTTCTTCATCCTCTCTGCCTCTCCACAGCTCCTTTGCAAATGCTGGTTCAGTTCCTTGCTATTGATATCCTACAAACAAACAAGAGATAGCAGTGCAGAAAGATGCGGGAGTCCTGAGTGTATCTCCTAGGTCTTCGACCAACTTCATTCTCAGTATGATCTCCTTCCTCAGAGCAGTATCGGGTTGTTGTATTACAAGTCATGTGTCGGACTGCATACAGGAGCGAGTTCTCATTGCTTTTAAAGGCTGTATCTGCACTGCAGAACTAGGGACACTTTCTGCAATGACATAGTCAAATTCTCATCCATTCCCAATCTCTGCAAGTGGGATGGTCTGTCCAAATTTTACATAATATAATATGTGGTTTTAAAGTGAAATTTGGCCAGTTTAAAATAAACAGTGAAAAACCTACAACTAGGAGGAAGTGATAAAAGCAGTATGTCTGTCTAATCTTGGTACAGTCAAAAGGGGCTCCACCACTTCTCAGGTTTAAAAGCCTTCAGAAAGACTTAGTAATGGGCTGCTTACCTGTAAACTTGTCTCCACTGCTCCAACGAGGTGCCTTGACAAGGCTGTGATTACAATACGCACGCACAATTAAATGTTACTTTTGCATGCCAGTGCATAAATCACATAAAATGCATGGCTGAAAACGCCTGTCAAAGCCTTTGTACGTATTTGAATAAGGCTAGTCTGTTAAAATAATTCTTGGATAAATATGTCAATTTTTGAATAAAAAGTGATGCATGAGGCACGCGCATCAAGCACCAGATAACTCAGCGAATACAAACAGCAATAGCAGAAGTAGATTACAATATCTTCTTTTCTTATCCCCACCCCCAAAAAGGAGGCTTTGACTGATAGAAATTGCACAAACATAATGCTGCCAGAATATAAATAGCAAATGGTGAGTTGTGACTTGGTGCCAATTTGCTTTTTGATGGCTTGTTGGCAGATGCAAATATTCATGCAGCACACAGCAGCAGGCAGTTTTTCTCCTTATTTCTTTCACTGTTACTTTCTCACCTGGTTTTCTGATTGAACCTGGAGTCCTTTCTTCTTTTTTTCTCTTCAGTTTGCCTTTCTGGTCCTGTTCTCATGCCATATCTTCATATGGTTCTTGCTGAATTTATTTATAATAATCTCTGTTGAGTAGACAGTATTTGTGTGTTGATGTTGCTTAGTATTCAGAGGCTTGTTCTTCATGCCTAAAGGGGGACATCTTTTGCTCTTAAACGACTATTTATTGCTTCATTACCTGGTGCAGATGCTCAGTTTTATTCCCTTCTGTCATCTCACCCCCATCTAACTTCTCAGTTTTGTCCTTTTTTAGACAGCATCCATCTTTGTATCCTCTGTATGGACAAGTTGTATAGCTCCTTGTAATACTTGGTTACAGAGCTCTCTTTCTGGTCTTTTTTACAAGGAGCACATTTGGGCAGAGCCCCTGATACTGGGTCTGTAGTGACTGTAAATTAGGAGAGTACCTTCCCTTTCTGATTACTGGAAGGGATAAGCCAGATCCTCACCCACTGTGCATTGTCTTAGATTGTCTGGAGTTACTGGACGTAAACTGAGTTACATTATGCAACGATGTGATCCAGAGGTCTCCTCTGAGAGCATTGCCTGTTGAAATTAATCTAAGATATCACAGTTTTGGCGAATGGAATTGAAATAAAGGGATTTTGCAGAATTAACTAAGTTAATACATGTAAACTGATGTGAAAGAAAATACTTTGTCAACCTTATAGGAAAAGATATCTTATGGGAATTATAAGAGAACCTTATCAAGTAGCTTACAGTGTTGAATTCACACAGATTAATGCTAGAACCAGGGATAAATGTAGCATGGTGTTTTATGCTCTTAGATGTTCCAGAGCTATTCAGAAACACCTCAGCACTTAGGGACAAACACTGACGGCTGGCAAAGGAAAACACTTTTTGTGAAAGCACTTGAATAACTCACTCATAGCATGATATAGACTGGAAAGGACCTCTGGAGGTAGCGTGGTCCAACTCTCCACTCCAGGTAGGGCCCACAGTGAGCAGATTGCTCAAGGGCCCTAAGAAACACTAAATGTAAGGATTCAGGACTACTGTGTTTTAAGAACTTTTTTCTTTGAGAGCCTTAGTTGAAGCTCAGAGTTACTGGTTGAAGATCTGTCACTTTTAAGCCTGCAACTGGCAATTCTGAGGTAGAAAGTTTCAGGTTTCTCTGTGGCAAATGGGCGTTTGCAGCTGTATCTGTGGACTTATAAAAGAAACGATCCAGTAGTCATTTTATAAATGAGAGACATGTCATAAGCTTGCTTATGTTCCAGAGTTTGTCAAACCCTTCAGATTTTCTTCTTAGTTTTTTACTTCGTGTCAAAGCCCAACATTGGGTATGTGTGCTTTGAAAGACTATGGAAGATTCTAAAAATAAAACTAAAGTGGAAAGCAGACGCTTCAAATGGCTGATTGTGTCACAACATGCTCAACTCCCTGATTTTGGCAATCTCGGGAAGAGCAAGGTAGAAATATCGAGCTGCAGGAGAGCAGGCTGTGTGAACAGGGGAGACTTTCATAACTGCGGCTGCTTAGCAAAAGTCAACAAATTCCCCCTGAAAAATCTCCTGAAAACCTGGATTCACACCAGCTGTGGAAGAGCTAAGTTTTCAGACTTCTTTTTCTGTCAAGTCAAACTGGATTGCTCTTGTTAGAGAAATAGAATTAGGAGCAGGTAACCTTTTTGTTTCACTAACGTAAGCCGTTACCATTTCTTTTTGTATCCGTTCCATGTAACAAATAACTTTGAACAGATATATGCCTTTCAGTGGAAAGGTCACTTCTCCGCAGAACATTTCGGATCTGTACTGCTTGTGTTTCATTACAGGGAAGATCACATACGCACAACTTAGCCAGGAGAAGTGACAAAAGGTTACTGAGGAAACAGTTCATCGTTTTCTTGGGCTGAGGGAGCAAATCTCTGAGGGGTCAGTTAACGCTGTTGTTGCTAATTACACTGAAATGACTGATTTCCCGTATAGGTGTAGCTGTGAAGTAAACTCTTTGTGTTTTGGATTTGGTGAGGAGTTTTTTGAGCTGCTCCTATTTAGGATGCTGTGGGGGAAGAAAAAAAACCAGCCCCAGAACTCAAGGCCTCAGCCTCTGTGGTCAGATTTTACTGAGAGTCAAGCTGAAAGTTAACTCCTTCAGCACTCTCAGAATTAATCCACTACCCTGTCATATGACTACTTGAAAATGGAGCTTATTCACCTAACAGTAAAGTAGCATGAAAGGATTAAATAACTAAAATAATTAACACAAACTAATATTTTTGAATCTGTTGATAGCTTAGGTGTCAACATTTAAATTTTCTGTTTCAAATTAGCAGGATGTTTTAACAGGAGATGCTCATTTAACAGGAGATGCCTGCCTCGTTTGTGAACTATGATTATTCCTGAAGATAAATAACTCCTCCTCCTCTCCTGCAAACATCTTAGCACTGCTCACAGGTGATTCATTTGTCCTTCTTAGCCATCAGATCCTCATGTTGGTATTTCCGAGGTGAACAGATGTTACCAGTTACTGCTGTTTTCATCTGGGGGTATTTGAAGACCCTGAAAAGCTGCCTCGTGATGGTGCCAATTCCTTTGAAAAGGTCATGCGTGTAGAAGGCAATACTGTATCAATGCGCTAACTGCTTGTAGAAGTGGTCCATGGACTCGTGGCTACTTGTTGCCATGGGCTGAAAACCACTGGACTAAGCACATGAGGTGCTTGGGTAGGTATATAGCTGTGTTACCTCAACATATAAGCTATTTTTCACTCTTTGTCATCTGTCACACTTGTATACAGTATTCTGGCCCTGAAGAACACTGCAGTAATAAGTGGAGCCCTCTCTGTAGAGGGAATGCCTTTGCCTTTGCTTTCAGGCTTCAGTCCAGGAGCTGGTGGTTTCTTTTGGCTTCCTATACTGGTAGCTAAGAGGACCAGAGAGTGAGCTGGAGCACTAAGCCCGTGATTTTCCACACTCCCTGGTTGTTAGCTGGGTTTCTGGCTGTTCAGGCTCTTCCAAGGAGATCTCTCTGAGATAATTCTAGCTTTGAGTGAGGACTTGTCCTGACCTACAAGTCAGTACATGCATTTCCAGTTTTTGGGGTTGGGGTTGCTCCCTCATCCTCTTTTATATATCACTCTAAGTATAGCCCTGGGGTACAGCCAAAGATGTAGCGACTCTTCTAGCATGCTAGATAGTAAGCTTGATGGCTTCCTTTTCTTCTTATGTTGTTTCTGTGTACCCTGACCCTCTCTGATAAAATCATTTCATGGAAACATAAATGCCCTGAGTAAGGCTGACGGTCCTTCTGGCTTAACATTTTGCCTCCCACCCTGGCACGTGAGCTGGCCCCTCTGCCTTTCTCTCGTTATTCCCCAGTGTCCAAAGTCCCTTTTGAACCTGCTGATGCCTCCTAACTCCACAATTTCCAGTGGCAGAAAGTTCTAGCAGTTTGCTGCTGCTTATATAAAGAAGCTCCTTCTTTTACCTCCTCTGAACTGATGTATTATTTTTGTCAACTGTTCGCCTTATCTCCACTTTTTAAGGTTTGAGCTATTCTATTTAAACTGTACCACAAAAATGGGCCACTTCTTATTATTTGGGACAATTGCGTTTTAGTGAAAAATAATCTCTTTGGTCATTGACTGACTAGCAGAGTGGTAGGTGAAGAAGATGGGTCTGTTTAGGGGAGGGCAGACCTATTTTGGTGACAGATAAAATGTAGGCAAGAGAATGATGGAAAAAAAGGCATCTGAAGATGCAAATATGTAAGAAAGCACATTAAAAGAAGGGGAAAAGAATTGTTCTCGGCTTGTATAAATCTGTAGCTTTCCTGAATTGATTTTTTTTTTTTTTTGGCTGTACTTGCAACATGGGTGGTCTGATGCATTCGTGTCTTCAACATCACAGCATGACAGAGTCACATAAAGGAAGAGCACTAGAAAATAACAGTGACTGAACAGCACAGTCAGTGTCAGAATTGGAAGCAGAATCCCTCACTCCTCTGTTTAATTGCCTCCTATCAGATGCTTATACCTAGCAGAGTTAATGATGTAGCTCTTAAAAATTACGGCAAATTGCAAGTCTGTTACATTAATATGATTAATTTGAAGTAAAAGCTGTAGCTAAGATACTGCTAAAGCACAGTTGCATATAGGGCTGTAAAGTTGTATGTGCAGCCTGTTCCTTTCTCTCCATGTTCTGTAATGGCAGAAGGGGACTGATCTGTTAATTTTATTTTTGGCAGTATCAATACAGGTGTCAGGAGATTGACCTTTTAAATAATACATTGAATTTAAATTATAATGGTATAAATATATTCACGCGAAGAAAATAATTTCAATAAAAATAGCCCAAATAACCAAATCAGTAAAGATATCCCAAAACAATGGACACTTGACTTCCAAAACAAAACCTAAGTGATAAACTTAACAGTAAGGTGGTGCAAATCAGCTTACGCCAGTTCCATACTTTTAAACATTGCAAGCTGCAGCAGTTTAAAAAGAAACCCAGGCTTCTGAAACCCCAGGTGATGGAGAAAAGAACTATGATTTGGGTTTATTTTGATTTTTGAACCTGCTTGTCTGAGAGGCAGTTTAAGGTTCTGAGTCCTTGAAATGTAGAAGGACTGGGGGGTTTTCGATTCCCTCCAGGAACTGTCTGCTCCAGTTGCTTGAGGGGGTTGATCTCCTACTTGGCTTCGCATCTGCTCATTGCCTCTCTCTGCTGCCCTCATCTTCACACCAGGGCAGGAGCTCCGTGGCTGTCCTGTCCCCTCTTGCCCATTCCAGGCCTCAGCTCCTCATTTCCAAGGCTCCTGCCCCTATTTCAGCCTGTTGCCAGCTGCCTAAGGAGAAGCTGCCACAGGATGCCAGGTACTGCTTGCCGTGTGAGTGCTGACCCTTGGGACGGAGATGGAGGATGGTGCAGTCTGGTTCTTGGAGGATAGGCTGCCTTCTCCAGAAGGGCAGGGAAGTGAGGCAAGAGCAGTTGGAGCGAGTTTCCCAGCATCCAGCTGAAATGACCAACAAGGTAATTCCAAATTACTGGAAGGGTAGGCTTCCTGCTGCCCTGGCAACAGAAGTTCCAGTTCTGTCTGAATTTGTGATTCATGGAAAAATAAGGTAAAAATTGACAGGGGTAGTGCTGTTTGTTCTTCTACGCTTTCGTTTTCAGTTTCTCGGTGATGCTGTATTTGAGATAAAGAGATTGAAAGGGAGTAATCATGTTTACAATAAAATTGGAAATGTTTGGTTTTCTTGTGTTCTTTTTAAGAGAGTGGAAACATTTTCATCCTTGGTACAAGAAAGCTTTTATTGAGCCAAGCTTGAGCTAAGTATGATGAGAAGTCAATAAAACTTGTAAGTAGCTTGAAGGTTTTTCAAGTTTGCATGAACTTTTGTCCCGTGAGCCTTTGTCCTGCAAAGAAAATGTTTGGCTTGAAGGTTAAGATGAATTAGGTGACTTTTGATTACCCAAAGAATGAAGGCTGTGTTTGTACCCTCATTCCTGTTCCTTTGCATATGGTTCTTTCATCCATTCAGTCTGTGCTAGTCAAGGAGGAGGACTGTTTGAAGAAGGCACTATAGAGCACTCTGTCTCTCATCCAGCAACAGCTGAATACTTTATGGAAGTATATTAAGTCCTTGACAGGAGAAGGTAGCCAGCTGGCTGCTGCAGCAGGATGTTCTTGTTCTCCCTCACAACCCAAAAGGAGGAGTTGGCAGAGGGCCGGCCGAGTTTGCTGAGGAAGAGGGAAGGCACAGACTCTCGCAGTATTTTAACTAGGTGGGCCGTTAACCAAAAAAATAAAGCAGAAAGCACACATTGCAAGGCTGCCCAGGCCACCAACTGGAAAGTGGTAAAGGGCTGGCTTTAATATGAGTAATTACCACCCAAGAGCTTCCGTGGTTTGGGGTAGCTCAAGAATCTGCTTGCTTAAAGGTTGCAAACAATTACAGTAACTATAGCAGTATTTATCCTGTTTAAAACAGCATGCAGAGTAGTGGCGTCTCACCGGTTAAAACTGTGATGTGGCAGTTCTACAAAATTTGGAGTTTGGAGCTTACTTGACTGGCCTTTCTTGTCCTAATGAGTACAGTTCAAGTCAAGATGTCAGTGTGGGTTACTGAGAAAGATAATTGAAAAGAAAGGAATTCACATTATAATTGGCAAGTTCAGAAAAGAGAGCGCACTGGAACAGTGCTCACCGTTTCATTATACCAAGTTTTGAAACGACACAAGATACTATCCAGTTGATCATTCAGTTCCAAAAAGCAAGCAGGGGAAAACAGCTTTATGGCACAACCAATTAGCATGAAAATAGGTATATATTTTGGGGGTGGATGACCAAATAAGTGTACCACGGTACAAGTATTTGAAACAAACCAAGCCTCGACTGTTCTGCCTTGTGTGCTTCCCTGAATGAACTCTCCCGAGAAATGCTGTGTGGATGCTCCATTGAGTGATAAAGTGAAGCTCCTCATTTAAGCACTGAGGTCGGTGGTCCAGGAGATGTTTTCAGTAATGTAATGAATGAATCCCTACTGGCTTATATAGACCCAAAGGACAAAACAGTTTTGGGTTCTGTGTTCCCAGATGATGTTCAGTGACCTCCACTGTTTTTTGGAACAGACCTTCTCCCAGGTTTTTCACGAGTACCGAAGATAAAGGTGAGATTAACAGTAAGTGCAGGGGCCTATATGGATTTTTGGAAATAGAGTTTTGTGTCGAAAGGTATTTGAAGCAAGAGGGTCAACCATTACAAATATCATTCAGATTATGTAGTTCTTTGAATACATAGTCATAGTAAGCCTCCATGTCCAAGATCCAGGTCACCATTTATGTAGATGATTAAATATTCATGTGGTCTGGACTGACCTTTCAAAAGGCAGGAAATACTGCTCTGAATTGCTTTCCCCTAATTTTCTTTTGATTGACCTCTTGAATAGAGTTAGGAAATAAACCCTGAATGCTGGTATCAGTTTACTCTCCCTTCCCAAACTGCCAAAATTAAAAGAAGATCTAATACTTTTGTGCTAATTCACAGGGAATCCGATGTGTTAATTAAAAAAAAACAACAGCTTTTGACCCCTAAATGAATTGGTTACAGCTCTGGTTTAAGATTACAGGTTGTTATAATAGGTTCTGATTTTAGCTCTATTTTATTTGCTGTTCATCCACTTCACAAGATTACAGATTATCTGGCACTGTGTGATGCAAATAACCAATCTGCCTGAAAATAGCAGAACCGTACAGAGGGGGGGGAGCTGAGTCGTCCATCCATCTGAAGCCTGTTTTTCCTTAACGTTCATTAGCAGCAAAAACGTTCACAGTGGAAGTAATTAAAAATATGGGAATACTTTACGTGGGCAGTGTAGATGTACCTACTAATTGACATGTTGAAAGTAACTTTGACTCTTTGTCAAGCATACTGTGTAGTCTTTGCTTGCAGATTTATTTTGCAGCTTGCAGACCCGCTTCAGCTACTACTAGAGCTCTGTGGGCAAAGGTTGAGAGGAGGGTTGGGAATTTATTGTGTTTTTTCAGTTGTTCAGAGAGGAGGGAAAGGATACAGCTCACGTTTCTCTTAGCAAGTTGAAGGAATTTCAGCCCTTGTTTTTAGACTCGCAACTGGTTGAGGCTTCAAAGCCCTGTATGTGTGAAAGAGAGTAAAGGAGGGAAGGAGGAATACATAGCAGTGCTAATCTTATGTTAACATAAGCATAAGGGTTGAAACCCCAGCTGTAAGAAAACATTTGCAGTAGCAGAGGGGATGTTCAAGACACATGCATTCAGTGCTCTCAGAAACAGGTAATGCATCATAAACACCTCTGCATCCTGTTCAGCAGGATATTGATTGTATATTTAATTTTTTAAAAATCCGTAACTTTTTTCTAGTTTTACTTCCAAGAAAACGAGTATATTTTCAGTTAAAAAATCTGACCAGCTATTTTCTTACTGAGGAATCTATCCGTAATCTATGATAAAGACAACATTTTATAGAATTTGTCATACATTGAAGAATTCGATATAAGGAGAGGTTAACATAAAAAAAAAAAAATCCCTCTATTTTCATTTGGAGGAAGAAAATAGGAAGCTTATTGTTTAATAGGAAGCTTTAGTTGCTTATTTTTACTTCTGGTCCAAGTGCTGAGAGCACTTAAATGTCTCTCTCCTGTTTCTTACTCTGTGTGTTGTCAGACTTCTAATGTCTCCAGCTGAAAAAGGAAATTAAGCTGGAATCCCAGTTCCATCTGTTCTTTTGTACAGCGGCACTTTCTCACAACAGGGCAGCTACTTGAAGCGAAGCAGGAATGTGTTGCCAGTTTGTCTCAAACTCTTGCAAACCACATGGGAAACAGCTCAAGAGCAGAGAGGAAAATCTTGACCTTAGTCGCTATTGTCCCTTTTTCGCATGGGGGCAGAGGGACTTGCAGACCTGAAGAAGCGCTCCTTGCTGGGTACGGGAGCTAAAAGTCTTGCTTGGTTTTGAGAGGGAGGTAGCTCTGCTATAGACTTCTGCAAAAAAATCTAGCTCTGTGGGTTGCGTTACAAGAGTGCAGGGAATAGGCAAAATAAACCCGATGATTATTAAAACGTCTCATTTCTCTCCTACGGTTAGGTAATCTGTTTCGAATTCCAGATCATTGAGCAGGAAAAGTTAGATTTTTCTATCAGTCAAACAGTAGTGTTGTTTTAATACACTATTTAAAGAGAAAGCGAGAAGATGTGTGTATTAGTATATAACATTATAGGATCACAGACTGGCTGAGATTAGAAGGGACCTCCGGAGGTCATCTGGTCCACCTCCCCTGCTCAGGCAGGGCCACCCAGAACCAGTTGCCCAGGACCACATCTAGACAGCTTTCGTAAACCTCCAAGAATGGAGACTCCACAACCTCCATGGGCAACCTGTACCAGTACTCGGTTGCCCTCACAATTTCTAGATCACTGATGACTGTATTGACAATCTCTCTGCGGGACCCCACATACGCACTTGTCACTTTGCAGCATGAAGGCTGTAGTGCTGGCAAGGAAATCCCACGACAATCCACTCCTACGCACCAGGAGTTAAGGGATGAAACTGCATTTGAACTCCTGCCACATGTGGAACATAAAGATACAGAATCTCTTATCAGGAAGGCTTCAAAGGCGCCTATCATCAACAGCATAGAAACCTTTGACACATGAGCCAGTTCCTACGTGGAACTGGGTGGACTGGTTGTCTTGCACGTGTTCTGAAACAACAGAATTGCCACCAGAAATCTTTACAGATTTATGTGTCATAGAGGTGTCCTATGTTTTTTACTTTTGAGATTCCATCAAGTTTCAAGGACTTGATGGGAGTCGTTGGAGAAATTAATGTTAGATTTTGCGGTTTTAAGCTTCGTGGAAGAAAGGTTGACGATTCAACTAGCACATTCAGTATTCCTGCTATTATAAAAGTTTTACAAAATATATTTTAACATAAATGTGTTAGCAATGTAAATTATTATTTGCATTTTGGGGTTAATCAATAATGCACATCATACAACCCCTGGAATACACTGACTTGGAGTGTTAGACACAGTAGCTACAGACAGGGATAAAAAGTTCCTGCTTAATCTTCAGATTTGTAATCTGTACAGAGAAGAGAGAATTGTTCTCTCTCTACTTCCATTCATCCTTTGCGAAAGAAGATAGATTAAGGGATGTGATTTGAGGGGTGACACAAGAGTATTGTGCCAGAACTGTGGAAAAAAAAGTGGTTTCTTGGGACTGAGTGCAGTAATCACTAAATAACCATTTTCTCCACTATGAGAAATTATGGATATTTTAGCAGAGTTCCATGCCAAAGATTAAGCATTTACATTCATTTCTAACAGTTAAAGATGTCTGGAAGCGCTAGTGTTATCCCATGGGATGAGGCTTCATAAGCTGCAAAACCATCTGATAAATAGATACTGAGGCTTGGTTAGGACTTTGTCCCCTGGAGCCATACTAAGCTTGGGTTTATCTCATGTGTCATTTGTTTGGGATGCTTTTATTCAATAAACTGTCTCTGATTAATCATAACATTTACTCAAACCCACTCTGTTTAATGTGCTTTTATGTTTTCTTTCTTTCTTTTTTTCTTTTTTTTTCCCCCAGCTAACAAGAACAGAGTTCTGTGTGGGGATGCAAGTGCCCCTTCACTGCAGAAATTCTTTTCCAAGAGTTCAAGGTAGTCCAGATCCAAGATTTTTGTTGCAAACACTCTGAATAATGGGTTTAGTAAGTCAGAAATGCTGGGTTACTAACTTCATTGATTATTTTTGTCACATTAACCTTGAACTACTAAACCAGGCAGCAGTTGCTGTTTTGAATGCAAGCAGAACCGTAGCTGGCATCAGCACCTATTGTGCTATTTTTGCATTCCCTGTCTGTAGTCAGATTATTCTGTTTCACTTCAGTACCTGCTGGCATTTACGGACCTGAATTCTTGAATGGCAGATGCACTGTGACAGTCAAAAATATGGATGCGCAAACTCAGGAAATGGAGATCATCCTTAAATGCCTTACAAGGGAAGGGAACCCGAAATGCAAAGCCAAGACAAATGATGTGTATAACTTGATACTATTAGCAGCTGTTGTAAACTTCTGTCAGAGAAAGTTATTCAAAGTTAAGTGTTTATAAAGCATCCCGCATCCCTCTACCTGAATAATTTACTGTTAAAAGTATTAAGAAAGGTCAAATATAATTCTTCTGAGATATCTGTAGAACAGGGTAATATAAAATACTCCGGCTGCTTCTGTTGTTTGTAAAAGTGCTCCAAAATATTTATGTTCTAAACACTGGGGTATATACTTTTTCCTTTTTTGCCTGTATACAGGCAAGTCTTTTTTCCATAGAGTTTATCCACTCCTCATTTTTTGCGAATGGGCAAAAATCTGAATCTTCTGTTTTTGAAGCATCTCTATCTGGAAGTATCTCCGTGATTAAGCTCCATATGAAGCAATGTTTATTTCATTTTTAAATGAGAGGAAAATACAGCTGTAAACAGGAATCTTTAGCTTTATCATTTTTGTTCCAGTGACTGCCAAACCATTGGTTTTCCCACCATGGTTCTGTTTTTTGAATATCCATCAGTTACAATTTCATGAATTCTCACTGCTGGCAGTAACACACATGTTTTCATTTACTGCATTATGGGTATTCTCTAGACAACCAGTCTGTTGAAAAGAAATTAATCCCAGCAGTGAACTAAGATACTGAATTCTCAGCAGTTTGTGAATTCATGTTTTTACATTGAGGCTATTTATATCTGGATTGAATTAATTTGAATATGTAACCAGGTGGTTGCGGTTACGTCTTTTATTATCCATTGGATGTGAAAAGCCAGCAGAATGCAACTGCAGGATGGGAAAATGCAGTTGGGAAATAGAGCATTGTATGGTTGAAAACTCTCATTTCTGTCCATGAGTTCAGGCGTGAGCAATCATACAGGAATACAATTATACATTATATTGTGACTAGAATATCCGAAGTATGGCATACTGTATACAATTTTTAGATACGACTCATTTTAAAATTTCAGTGAAGGTGAAAATCTAATAACGTGTCTCTATTTTATCCTGTGGTCCCCATTTCACCAACAACGAAAAGTTGCAAAACATCCAGGCGACATCTTAGACGACCTCTTTTGAAGGAGAATGGAGACTTTATAGATTAAACTTGTAAGGCCTGTTTCTAAGCTGCAACTTCATACTCAGCAGGGTTGTGCTTTTTATGTCTGTCTTTTCCAATGAATATTCAAAATTGTTGGCTCAAGAAAGACATGGGCTTAGTGCTGAACCATGTTTTACATGGAGCAAGAAAAGTAAAAAGCTTTAAGTTTACTTCTGTTAGATATTAAGCACTTTAAACTTAACCGGGTTGCTCCTTTTAAGAGGAAGCTCACTTAAAATGCAACTTCTGTCTGTAATTATCTCCTCTACTCATTTCACTAAGATGGAAGGTTGAAGGGAAGTGAAAAATTGAAGGGATTTTTATCTCAATCCTCGATTTGTTTTTGTGCAGTTTGAGAGAATTTCATAGCAAAAAGTGGAGATTGTGACAAACTTAGAAGATTGTAAAGGCAAGTAAAACTCTGCTGGCAAATTCTTTAGAATTATATTAAAACATGGTTAGGCACGTCCCCATGATACTAGTCTTAGCTGTAATACTCGGTCGTGCTTGCTGTAACTAAACAGCAACTGACTCCTGAATTCTCTGCCACTCTACTACAAAAAGTACCAGTTCTGGAGGCTGCCTTTGGGAGGACGTGGGTGATACACTTCCTAACACTGAGCAGTTTCAGATCTCTGGAGAAGAAGAGATTTAGGATGGTAGATACACCAGGCTTTTTTTTTTTTTTTTCCCCAGAGGTTGCATTGAAACTAGTCTTGCTTCCCTCTTGAAGATTTGTACTGGGAATTCACTGTTTATGATGTATTACTTTTAGTAGCAGGTCTCTAAACGTAGCCTGCATTTTTCAAGATGACAGCATGCCTGGAATCAAAAGTTTCTGAAGTGTTAGTAAATAATTGCATAGTTTGCTTGCAAAGCAGTATGCAAGCAGTGAATTTGAATGCATGCAGATAGTTCAGCATTTTTAATAATAAGAGCATGCATAGCTAGAGGATTAGAAAAGATCTGTTTTAAAAAGTGTTCTGTTGCTTTCTTTTTCATTATATTGATTTTACAATTTTTTTTTATCTAGTGACTAACATATGCATGAGGAATATTTTTGTAATCCCTTGTGTCTGAGGGGCAGCATCTCTGTTGAAATGCGTTCCCCAGATCAGTCTCAATCAGAATATTCTCTACTGTCTTGAGTCAATATACAAAGAAGAGGAAAACTCATGCAGTTTTATTTTGTAAGTGGTAAAAAGAAAGGAAGCTATACGGTTGTTTTGATATGGAAACACTAGGATGGCTTTTTTTCCTGCTATGTGTGTACGAGATACATGTTGGTAAAGCGGTACAAATGATTTTGAGAATACCCATCAGACTCTCTGTAATATCATGGAAAACTTCTGACATATATTTGATTTAGAGGACATTATGGTGCATTCTGGTTTTCCTTCTGCAAATTGCTGTATTTGAATGCAGTCGGTATCTTTGTTACTCATTCACCTACTCCTGTGTTTTTCATTCTGGAATTAAATAATTTCCACAGGAGCAGTTTGGGAATGGTGGTGGTGCTTTCTTATACCACAGGAAATAACATTAAACAGAGAAAGTACTTTGGAAGAAACCGTTATTTTTACAGTGAATACCTCTCTATATATTGTGGCAATGGGGAAATACATCTGACAGAGAAATCGTTTGTTTTAAGGTTTCATTTATTTGTGCTTCAGGGAGCAACCAAACCCCAGTGACTTGTGCTTGTACTGGTGGTGGGTCTCCCTGAGGTTTCTCACCATGAAGAGCAGCTCCTTGCCCAGCTGAGGCTTAGCTGTCCTCAGCGGGAGCGCAGATGCAGAAGGTATCTGGTAGGATACGGCCATTGCTTCCACGGAAAATGTGAAATCAAGTGGCACAAGCCTTGGTTGGCATCTCTGAGGCCTGTACCACAGGTGTAATGCAGCTGCTGTTGACAACAGACCTGAAACCTCTTGAGAAGCAAAAGAGCAAGGAGGAGTTGTTCGTATTTTCCTGGCATCGCCTCTTGTGCAAGGAGGGCCACAATTGGGAAAGCTGGAGTAGGACTAGGGAAGTGATTGTCCCCCCGTAGTCGGCACTGCTGAGGTCCCACCTTGAGTACTGTGTCCAGTTTTGGGCCCCTCATTACAAAAAAGGCATTGAGGTGCTGGAGCGGGTCCAGAGAAGGGCAAAAAGCTGGTGAGAGGTCTGGAAAACAAGTAGAGCAGTAGATGAGGGAACTGGAATTATTTAGCCTGGAGAAAAAGAGGCTGAGGGGGAGACCTTCTCGCTCCCTACAGCTACCTGAAAGGAGGTTGTGGAGAAGTGGGGGTTGATAGGACAAGAAGAAATGGCCTCAATTTGTGCTAGGTGGGGTTTAGGCTTGAGAATTAGGAAAAAAATTTACACTGAAAGGGTTATTAAGCATTGGAATGGGCTGCCCAGGGAAGTGGTTGAGGCACCATCCCTGGAGGTGTTTAAGAGACGGGTAGACATAGTGCTTAGAGACATTGTTTAGTGATGGTTTTTATCAGAGTTAGGTTGATGGTTGGACTAGATAATCTGAAAGGTTCCCTCCGACTAGACAATTCTATGATTCTATGATTATGTGTAGAGAGGTGACAGCTGAGGGCGGATGTATGGCAGGAGGGATGGAGAAAAGTCAGAAAGCTGATTTGGCTATGGAAATGGAGGCTACTGCGGTGCAGTGGCTGACCATGGGCTTCAGCCTCATTCCCCAGGAGTTCAGGGGTATTGAATAGGAAGCTCCTGCCATGCTCCCCTGATTAGTGGGATGGGTACACGTCAAGTTGCTCCTCACTTGTGTCCAGTCCTTCCTTCCTCCTGCCCCTCGCAAAGCTGCAGCTTCACTCCTGGCTGAAAGTTGAACAGCAAGTTCGGTGAAGTTACACACTAACTTAAGTGGTTCTGTAACTATCTTATCTTTCTGCTATCATATTTAATGCAGTGGCTTCTCGGAGAGTATACGTAACAGTTTAAATAAATAAAAAAGTTCTCAGTAATTCCCAAGGTTCTCTTTGATTTTTCTGGTCTCTGCAGGAATGCTGATAGGCTCTATCTTCCCATTTTATGCATGAGAGAGTGTATGCAGGGCATACTAAACCACTGCCTGGAAGTGCAGTACAATATAGAACATACACAGAGAAAAATTAGGTTATTCGGAGCAGTCAGTTTTGGTTTTTTCCCAGCTTATAAAATATGTATTCGGGGTGGGGCAGGGGAAGGTTCCCACAGCAATTTGCTAGACTTCAAATGCAGATACAATTCTGTAAGTATAAAAAGTAAATACAAATATTCTTTAATAGATATCTGTGAAATCAGTATCTGTGAAAGCTTCTATGTTCTTACAGTTTTCTAGCTAAGTCACCTACTTTGGGAAGGGAAAAATGGGCTGGGAAAAAATGCTTGTTCATGAAACTAAGGAATGACCCTAGGCAGCTCTGTATAAAAGGCATTAATTGTTTGCACACCAATTAAAGGCTAAATGGCCTGCTTCTTATTAGCTAGATCTAATTTTGTTTCTAATCAGGAAACTAAATATCAAGGCAGAAAGGGCTTTTCTGATTTTTTTTTTTTTCAGTGGCTATTACGTAAACATTTCATTTCAATGCACCTATCTAGGAAACAACACATGAATGAAGCAGTTCTGAATCCTTGGGTTGTTGTTGGAGTCGGTCTTTTCTCCTGCTACCGCTGTGATTTAGAAGAGCTTCTAACTTCTGAAAAATGTTCAGCAGATGTACCATCTAAATAGAAAAGCATCCAACATAGCAATAAAAAAAGCTCTATACTTTGCAGTACACCACTGTGGTGCATTTCTCTCCCAAAGTTAAAATCTCACCCTTCTAATGCTATCAGCAATGCCACTTTTTTTTCCTTTCAAAATCCATCAAATCAACTGTCCTTTAAGAAGAAAAATCAATTTAGCCTATTAATTAGCTGAACTCAGTATACTGCCTGAAGGCCAGAATGTCATTTCCCGTAAGATTTGCTTTAAAAATACAGACTAAATTGGAGCACTCACAGCTTGTCATCTGAAAGGGCTCTTAATATTTCAAAACACATCTGTAATCTTTATCATACCCAGTACAGACCTATCTGAATATTCTAATTAGATATTTTTGGTTGTATTTGTTTTGGTTTTCTTTCTGCCACGTGTTAGGTATAGGAACTTCAGCCAGCCAATGTAGCCAGTGTCTGGGCAAAACCTTACTATAGCAAGCTACTAGAAGGTTGTACCTGATAATGCACTGTTTTCCTGTGTTATAAGGTTCTTTAGTCTCTCAGCCCTCAACAAAAGAGATTATAAAATTTAGATTACCAGCTCATCAATAAAGGAAAACTAAATGAAAACAGTTATTAAATGGAAGTGGGTGTGTTGTGCCTGTTACTGCATATTCATAGTTACCAGTGTTCCTCCACTGTACTCCCTCTCAAAGCTGGATGGAAGAGCATAATACTTTGTAGTGAAATTCTGCTTCTTTACCATTATTATCTTTTTGGTGGCAGTAATGAAAAGTGCTGCAATGGATGTTCAGAGTGATTTGTCTTCTGAACCCAATAGTTGGTACATGTAGTGTGATTTGAATGGCCATCAGGAATAGAGACAATAAATTCATCTCTGAGTCAAAGCTCTCTACAGAAAGTCCCAGCTAATACTCGGTATCTTATCTTCCGTGAAGCAGAAGGAATTCAATTACTGTTCAGAAAGACCACGTAAAGGCTTGTATGTCCCTGGTCTCACCAGGAGCAGACCTCAAGGCTCACACGGTTCCTGCGCAGAGGCTTGCCAGCCTTTCAGCGAGCCGTCTGTGCTGAACACCATATTCGTAACGGCAGCAACTCAATAGCACATTGGATTTCTTGTTTGCTGAGCCTGCCAGCTGAATGCTGCAGGAAAGGAAACTTTCACATGCTCAACCCCGAGTAAACTGCAACTGCATCCGTACAGTCCCTGCTTTTTTTGTGTCTTCTCATAACTGCTCACCAACTAGCAGCTTCCGGAACTTTTATGAGAACTGAGCTATGCTAACCCAAGTCAGGGAGAAGGCTCCTATTCAAACAACAAGAAACAATCCAAAAAATACCCAACAAAACCCACTTAAAATGTTTTATCGGTTAAGCCATCGTACTTTTTTTTCTGACTTTGGAATGAATTCTGGGCCGTGTTTTGGACTTCCAACTCTAACAACTAACTTAGAATAATCATAAGCGATCAAACCTAGGTTTTGTTTGTAAGGATTGTGTGACTAAAGTAATAAATTCTTAGAGCGGACACATCAGCAGTATAGTCTTTCATCACTTTCCCATATCATACTGCTTGGAGGATTTAGTTCCCTCATTTATCCTGACGTGTCCCTACTGTACAGTATATTTTTCCACAAGTTCACCTGGGTTGCACTGCTTAAAAAGAGAAAGAAAGAAAGACAGACAAAGAAAATCTTAAGAACTTTTTATCCATTAAGTGCCTGTTAACCACTTGAGGAACTTCCCTCTAAGGAAATGCATCTGAGTATCATTTAAGCAAAGATCATGTTCTGCAGCTGATCTGGTCGGGCAGATGCCAGTGGGATTCTGCGTAGCCACTCACAGAGCAGTTTGTGGGATTGGGACTGAAGATTCATTAAAACCATCCCAATATTAAAATCAGATGCAGGAGGAAACAGGAAAAGAAAAAAGGAAATCATGATAATTTAAAAAATGTGGAGTTTGTTGTTGCTTCTCCAACTTACAAGTTTTGGGGTTTGTTTTTTTTGTGGTGTTTTTTTTTTTTTTTTTTTTTTTATAAAAGAGAAAAAAAGAGGCATTTACAGAGGTATTCTCAGATTTGCCAAACCCAGGAATTTAAACATCCATTTGGAAAGACTTAAGAATCATGTTGGTAGTTCTTATGTTCATAAAAATCTTTGTTCTTCAAGCTTTTAAACTTTCTCTGACCTTCTGGCAATGCACATATGACAGTTATAAGTTGAAAAACTCAACTCGCAGCACATACAGAATGTTCACATGAAGATTCTCCACCTTTCTCAGGTGCCTTCCCCACCTTGTCAAGGGTCCCAAAAGGGATGGCATCCTTCTGCCTCTTGCCTGTGAAAGATGGCAGATGCTACTGGGCTGACTCTTCTCCTCCCATAGGGTGGGTGAGAAGTAGTTCAGGTTGCTGCTACCAAGTTCAGAATTGTGTCTACTTTGGAAGTGGTTGGAATGGGAAAGCTCTCCTGGTTACACAGGAACAGTTTCCACCAGTACCTGTTAGGCAAGTAGAGCACAATCCTGTTACATTCTAACAGGGTTGGAGCTTTTTTTCCTTCACTCTCGCTGTGTGATGTAAGCTAGAGCAAAAAAGATAAACTTTTACATAAAAAAGAGTGCCTATCATCTGTGTGAACTATGGCGGTGTAAACAGGAAGTTTGTTCCACCAATTATTGAAGTTTCATGTTATTTTCACACAGTGATAGCATTTTAATTCACTTCTCACTGTACTGGGTTTTTCAAACATGCACACTGCTTTTCGTTAAGGGTGTTTGCCTGACCCTGAATTTGTCTCTGAATTTTTTTCAACAAAAATAGTTCATGAAGTCGCAGAAATTCAATTAAGTTATGAGGTGCTGTGCATCATCTTAATCATGTTCTTGTTCATCTTCCTAGTTCTCAACAAAAGTAACGTAAATAGAGAGGCTTCAGTGAATTTTAAACTAACACATTTTATTCTGGGTTTTTTTTTGGTTGGGTTGAGATACCAGTTCTGAGTTGTGAGCTAAAAAATCAGCTTCGCTGTGCCTGTTAACCTTTCTTTGAAAGCTCTTAATGTCACCATGCTCTAGAGAAATTTGTGAATGGAGGGCACACATTTTGGATGAAGAGTTAACTGCTGGTTCACAAGCACTAGCTAATGTATCCATATGTCACCTAAGTGGTGCCAGGGATTGTTATTCTTCCTTATTTTATGGATGGAGAACCACATGAGAGCACACACCCACAAGCTGAGCTCTCAGCTCAGCCTGGCCAGGCTTTACACTAGCATCTCAGTCTTCTCAGGAGAGCTACTCTCAACCCCAAGGAGAGGTCGGAATGGGAAGGGGCACTCTAGAAAGATACTCAAGGTCTGTGCAGCGTTTAAAATGCAACCAGCAAAAAAATCACATTCCCAAAACCAAATTAAGTAACTGAAAGAATGGAATCTGCAGTTCTTGGTTTCATCTGTCAGAGCAGATTTTGCCTTAAACAATCACTGGATAATGTCCTAAATCTGAATAGATATTTCCAAAAATTCAATTGTACAGTAGAAAGCAAACATTGTGTTTTTAACGTCTTTGAATTACAGAATCACAGAATATTCATGGTTGGAAGGGACCTTTGAGATCATCGAGTCCAACCACAAAAAAGCCCAACCCAAACCAACCAATCAACCAAAAAAATAAACAACAAAAAAAACCCTCAACAAACACAGTGCGCACACACCCCACACCCACCCACAGTCAGACACAAACCAACAATCTTGGGCACTAGAGCATGCCCTGAAGTGCCACATCTACATGTTTCTTAAATACCCCCAGGGATGGTGACTCCACCACCTCCCTGGGCACGCTGTTCCAGTGCCTGACCACTCTCTCAGTAAAGTAATTCTTCCTACTATCTTATCTAAACCTCCCTGCTACAACTTTAGACCATTTCCTATTAGTTGGAATTAGTAGGACTTTTGTTTGATTTCCCACACATTGGGATTGACCATTCTTGTGCTTGGAAGAGGACATCCTGGTTGCTATTTTTGAAGAAATTCAGGATCTCCCTGTTGGGAACAATCCATCCCAATATACAGGAAATAAAGCAAAGGTGGCAGGAAGCCTGTATGGATGAACAAGGAGCTGCTGACTAAATTCAGACATAAAAAAGGAACGATGCAAGAGCTGGAAGCCAGGACAGATGCAGCAGACCCAGGAGGAATACAGAGACATGGTCTAAGTCTGCAAGGATGGGGTTAAGAAGAAAAAAGCCCACCTTGAATTGAATCTGTTAAGGTACACGAAGGGCAAAAAGAAGTGCTTCACCAGGTATGTTAGCAGCCAAAGGGTGACTAGGGAAAATATGGGCCTGCTGCTGAATGGGAATGGAGATTTGATTGTAATAGACAAGAGGAAGGCTGAAGTACTCAGTGACTTCTTCACATCAGTCTTCACTGGTGTAAGACTTGCCTTTGAGAAGTTCATGAGGCCCCTAAGGCCACTGGAAAAAATCTGGGGCGAGGAAGATTTACTCTTAATGGAGGAGGATAAAGTTAGGGAACATTTAAACAAGCTGGACATACGCAAGTCCATGGGACCTGATGGGATGCACGTGTGGGTGCTGAAGGAGCTGACCAGTATCTTTGCAAAGCCACTTTTGAAAGGTTGTGGTGATCAGAGTATGGTCCTGAGGACTGGAAGAAAGCAAGTATCTCTCCTATCTTTGAGAAGGATAAGAAGTATCTGGGGTATCTGGAGTACTACAGGCTGATCAGCCTCATCTTGATCCCTGGGAAGATGATGGAGCAAATAATCCTGGAAATCATTCTGAACAGGTGAAGGACAAGAAAGTGATTCAGATTAGTCAGCATGGATTTATAAAGGAGAAATTAAGCTTGACCAACCTGATAGCCTTCTGCAGTGAGACAACTGGCATGGTGGATGAGCGGAAAGTAGTGGATGTTGTTTATCTCAACTTTAGCAAAGCTTTTGATGCTATCTCCCATAACGTTCTCATTGATACTGATGAGGTGCAAGGTAGGTAAGTAGATGGTAGGGTGGACTGAAAGGACTGAAACCTGTGAGAACTGCTGGTACTCAAAAGTACTCAGAGATCAACAGCACAAGAGGCAAGTCAGTATTTGACAGTGAGACCAGTACTGTTGAACATCCTTTTTAATGACCTAGATGATGGGGCATGACGCGCCCGTAACAAGTCTGTAGATGATTCAAAATTGGGAGTAGTGGTTAACACACCAGTTGCTTGTGCTGCCATTTAGATGGACCTTGAAAGGGTGAAGAAATGGGCTGATGGGGAACCTCATGAAGTTCAGCAAAGGCAAAGTCCTGCCCCTGGGAGGAATAATGCTGCACACCAGTACAAGCTTGGGACAGACTGACTAGAAAGCAGTTTTGCGGAAAAGGCCCTGGGGGTCCTGATGGACAACAAGTTGAACATGAGCCAGTGATACATCACTGTGACAGAGAAAAAGCTTTTTCCCCATGAAGGTGGTCAAGTACTAGAAGAGGTTACCCAGAGAGGCAGTGCTGCCTCCATCCTTGGAGGAGATATTCAAAGCTTTAATTGAACAGGGCCCTAAGGAATCCAACCATACTTTGAAATTGGATCTAACTTTGAAGTTGGCCTTGCTTTGATGAGGTGAGAGAGAGGCTGAACCAGATGATCTTCAGAGCTTCCATCCAACCTAAGTTATTTTGTAGTTCTCTGATTGTAGCACAAATGTTATAAACAGCACTCCTTTCCCCCGAAAGAAGTCCCAGGGGAAAATACAGGCAATGGTCTTTCATGTTTGTGTGCTGCAACACAAACTAAATCAAAACACATGTTTCTGTGGCTTATAGTTTTAAAAGGGTTTTCCCACGTGTTGAATGTGTTTAGACTAAAAACGTACAGTTTACTCCAGTCGTCTTCAATGTTACACACTTTCTTTGCTGCTTTTTATTGTTTAAGTTATGCCAAATGCCGTTCCAAGTCACTTTTTTCCTTTCTCATCAACAGTGCGTTGTTCTCTTTTCCCCTGTAAATTGTTCTCTTTGGAAGAATTCAGTCTTATGGTTCTCCAGGACTTTAGTTATTGCAGTTCCTTTTCAACAGGTACAAAGGTACTACAGTGCTTCCTTTGCTGAGGATGTTGCAAACCAAGCTGTCTTCATTTTTCATTATGACTTAAATTTAATGGGGAAGTATAGCAGAATTACAAAATTCCTTCCCCTCCCTCAGTGAAGCTGGGTTGATGCTGCTTTCACCATCTAACCTGTAAAAATTAACTCTAAGTAATAAGTTGACATTCAGGTGGTTTGAGTCTGAAAAAGATGAGAAAAGGCATATTTATTCTCAGAGGAGCCCACTTGAAATGTGAAATAGAATTATTCTCAGTTCCCCATAACATTATTGTTGTCTGAATCCATGAAGTCTTGGGCAGCAATATTAGATTTTTGCTTTTCTGCAATTCTCACTCTTGGTTACCTAGGTATTTGAGTAGATTTTAAGTTTTTGCAAGGAATAATTTGGGAAACACTACATTTGTTGGGTCAGAACCAAACTTGAGCTGTTTGTTTTAATCCAAAACACCCCAGTTCTGACCAACTTTTAGCCAGTCTAGATCAGGATACCTACTGATACCTTAAATCTCTCTTGGTCTGTCTGAGGGGTGGATGTAAATGACTAATATAGGAAGAAGTATTTAAGGTCCTAATTTCCTATTCGTCTTTGTAGAAAGTTAGAATTATTAGCGTTCTATTGGATTTAGACCAATAGGTTTATTATTTTGTTTTGATGGGAAAGAACATGAAAATTCCTGAGGTGCCTGGAGGAAGGGATTGTAAGGACTTTGCATAGGCTTGCTCTATTTTATTCTTGAGATAAGAGAAAAGGAGGAAAGGAAGTTTTGGCATGTGAATTCTAGAAGTGCATTGTCTTAAGTTATCCTAGTAGAGGAGGTGAAATGAGGATGTTTGGGAGCAGGAGGTACTATTTTTGCCATGATATGTCACCATGAAGAAACATCAGTTTACATAAGAAATGTTTGGTATTCCCCACACTATGAATCTCAAGGGTTATTTGGAGTCATTCACTGTCAGTAAGAAAACCAAGCCCCAAGTTTGGCAAATATTAACTCAGAGATTATCTTTGCTTGTGAAACGTTTTAATAGAAATTCAGCCTCGTGTATAACTCTTTGAAGGATCCGGGCCAAATTTTTTTATGGTTGAAGCTAATAGGCTCTAACATTTTGAACTGAAAGAAATTATAAAACCTTTTGGAAATCTGGGAGTCAAGTGATAAAACCCAAGAAAGTAGTTACTTTTGTTTAAAAGGAATTGAAGCCTGGATGTTTTCTGTACCCACTCTGACAAGCTAATGATCTGTGGAATGAGCAGGAGACGTGCTAAACGTCCCTTCTCAGTCATATTATTTATTGCATCCTACATTAATCTGCATTGATGCCACCCTAGACTGCAACATGTTCTGGTTGTGGATCTTATAAGTCAATTAATGCTCTTCTGTTGCTATATATAAATATTGTTTTAATTTTGACCCTTCGAGACACCATTTCTTAAAGATAATATTTAAGAGCCAACACGTTTTAACATTCCAGTTGGTATTTATGTTAATTTGAGTTCAATTTGTTCCCTTAGGTTTTGAGATCAGCTATTTTCAGCCTGGTTTCCTGAGGAACTGAAGTTGATAGGATGGCTATATCTATCCATCTGTCTTCCACTGAACTTTTTGAAGCCAATGATCAACTATCCTGATTTGGTGGAGAGAGTGAGGTCTCAATGCTGTTAAGCATAAGTTTCATTAATAGCCTTCGTTTGGTAGAGGAGAGACACACAAATGACATTTCCCATCTAAGGGAAAAGGTGTAAGATAGGCTCAGCAGTTGTGTTGTGTATGGTTTATTGGGAAACCAGTTGAGCCACAGACCTGTCGGAACGGATCCAGAGGAGGGCCACGAAGATGGTCAGGGGGCTGGAGCACCTCTCCTATGAAGACAGGCTGGGAGAGTTGGGGTTGCTCAGCCCGGAGAAGGGAAGGCTCCGGGGAGATGTTATAATGGCCTTACAGTACCTAAAAGGGCCTACAGGAGAGATGGGGAGGGACTCTTTATCAGGGAGTGGAGCGAAAGGACAAGGGGTAACAGTTTTAAACTGCAAGAGGGGAGATTTAGATTAAAATCGGGAAGAAATTCTTTACTGTGAGAGAGGTGAGACATTGGAACAGGTTGCCCAGAGAAGTTGTGGATGCCTCATCCCTGGAAGTGTTAAAGACCAGGTTGGATGGGGCTTTGAGCAACCTGGTCTAGTTGGAGGTGTCTCTGCCCATGGCAGGGGGCTTGGAACAAGATGATCATTAAGGTCCCTTCCAACCTGAACCGTTTTATGATTCTGTGATTTTCAGTGCTGCTTCTCACTCACTGGGTAATGAGAGAACATGAGCAAGAGCTGGGGTTGCTGTGGCTGGCGGGGAACTGGAAGTATTTAGGTTGTGAAACCTGGGCTGTGGATTATCACAGTTGGAGGGTATGCATGGGGATTATGGACAAGGACCCCATGTTCCTGCGGTGAGGAGAATGTGTGAGTATGTAGCGAGAAGTCTGTAGGGCATCAGTTTTATTGCTCTGAAAACTGCTTGCCTTTAACAAGGGAAGCTATTGTATGGACACTATTCATATTCCTGGAAGCCTGCAAAACATATAGCTTATTCTTCATGTTTGGAGAGGGGTCTGGGACATGGCACAGAGGCTTTCATATGGAGAATTTGCACCTACAAAACAAATGATCTCAAAATCCCTTAGAAACAAGTTGGGCTTTGTTTCTCCTTAACCCCTATATAAATGAAGTTAGGATTTATTTCTCTTCGGGAAACTGGGAACAAGGGAAGAAATGAGACCCAGAATTTTGGTTATGAATGGTAATGTGATCGTGTAAACAAGCTCTGAGCTGAGCTGTTCAAGTCAACTCTCAAAGACACCATGCCTAATGATGGTTTTTTTAAAAAAAAAAAGTTTCCTCGCAAAGATTGTGCCAATAGTTTGCTGCCAGAAGACAGTTCTCTGGTTTTAACTTAAAGTATTTATGAAGTAAAGCAGAGATTTTAATTTTTCAAAAGGATTTTGCTTTGCCGCCTTTGGTATTTACACGCTTATTGAGAAGCTCAGTGTCTGGATAATCAATAGCTGTAATACTTGTTAAAGGAAGAACATTTCCTCTACGTGGAAAAACCCAATTAAATAAGTTCCACGTGCTTGTGCAAAGTGAGGATTAGCGCTGAGAGTCATCACATGGCCTCTGCAGTGGGGCTCATCGGAAAATATAGGACGTGAGTTTTGTTGAAATGTCTGTCAGCTGTGGTACTCTGTTTCATAACCTGTGTTACCCAGCAAAATCTGTTCGGCTTTAAATCTCCAAAAGACTTTCTTGGGCTTTGCACTGACTTCTAGTTACATGAATGCTTATAAACAAAAAAAACATAAGGCAGGACTAGAATGTTACACTGCATTTTTCTGTCTCTTTCTCCTGTATAAAGCATGTATGCATTTGTCTGTCTAATTACAGATAAGCTTGTAGAGAAGCTTCCACGACAGGTGGACACTCTGTGTTTCAATCTGGTGTGGTAAATTCTGTTTGACTTTACAGAAGTCATTTCTCAAGGAACAAAAACATAGATTTCGGTTACAAAAAATCTAGAAAAGCAAGACACAGCTAGGTTTCAATTTCTCTTCTTTAAAGCTGATTACTGCTTCGATTTTCAGAATCTAAATCAAAACCCCTGCTTGTAAGCCTTAAGTTGGCTCGTGTATCCATTCAACTCAAGGAAGGGCTGGATAATTTGTAAAGGAAGCTTAGAGGTCACGCAGTAGTCAGCTGGAATGCAGAAAATGAGGTCATGTTTTTTGACCTACAGTTGATTCTGCATTGCCCTGTTCTATTGCTGTGATGCATTACTAAAATTCAAAGCATGTATAGTTTCAAGTACTTGGAGTTTCTACGATTATTTTATTTTATTGTTCATTTCTGCAGTCACATTTGGGATATTTATCCTAATTGAGGTTTACGTGTACCTCATTTACAAACACAGATCCTATAAAATATTAACAAACCAATCTGCCGTAGAGATCTGTTTACAGTAAAGATCTGTCATTTGTGAGCCTGTCCTGTGGAAAAGCTTCTCGGTTTTGGTAGTGACAGTATATTAGGAGCTATGTTGTTGATGTTCCAATTCCTAGGGTTGCTACCTGTTCTCTTGTGCCAGGAAAGCTGTTCTAGCAGTGGAGAAGATCAGGATTTAATCTAGCCCAATAATAAGCCACCCCCCCTTTTTTTATATTTTCTTTTTTTTAACCTTTTTCTTTCTTCCTTTTCTTTTAAATTTTTTTATTCTTTTTTTTATTTTTTCCCTCTTTTTTTTTTGTTGTTGACAGGCTGTTGTTTTAGTTGAATCAGTTCCCTGAATTGCTTTGCCAGCCAGAGAATTTCTGCCATGTCTGTAAAGTTGGTGAGGCTAATCTTCAGTGTTGAAACTTGAGAAATAGTGAGAGTGGGCTCCAAAAGCATTGGAGACATGGGTTTGACCACCTGTCCTCTTCGGCGCTGAGAGTTTGTTTTGCCAGCATAGCCCAACTTGTTGAGTGAACTCTTGCTGGATGATAGCTCTGCTTGGAAGGTCTCTCCTCCTCGTTTCCTTCTCTAGGAGAATATCTATCTGTCTTTCTGCTGGGCCTGGGGGTTGTTATTGGCCTGCTTTGAAGACCTGAGCTGAAAGGAGAGATGCGCTTTCAGTTCTATCCTGTTATGTCTTTAAGTCCAGAGAAACCCATGCCTTGCCATGAAACTTGTTCCTGACAGTTATTTTCAGGTACAGCCACCCTGCAGTTCTTGAAGATACTGAATGTATCAAAAGGATTGAGGACACCAAGCAGGAAGGGATGAACTCTTGAGGAACAGGAAGGCAGGGGAAGATGAGGCAAAGCGTTAAATCAGAATGACCCATGTGAAAACTGTTGGTTTGTGCATGCCTGTGTCAGATGTACTTCTGCTCCATAAAGATGGGTTTTTTTCAGTATAGAAGGCAGCTTAATCTGAACAGGGGAGGCTGAACTTTTTGCTTTGGCCTTGTTCCCCTTTCAAAACACTTTGCTTACCAACAGGTATTAAAAAACTCTATGTTGTATTAATAACAGAATTTCTCTCATCATTTCGTTGTGAAAATTGAGTTAATTGAAAGTTATATTTAAATGCCTATTTGAGAGTTGGTTCATCGGCGTATGAACTTTATTTTTTAAAGGAAATTGAATATGCTGAACATACTAGTATTTCCTGGGTTGCATATAGAACTTACAAAAACATTTTTCACATTTTTGTCAGATAAATATTAGTGCAAGAGGATAAATACAGTTATGTGCAGATACATTGGCATATAACAGTAGATGTGTGTACTGACTTGCAGGTGCATAGGCAGAAAATGATATTTAAAGACATGCTGAGAATCAGCTGCTAAGTATGTACTGATAGTCGCAGTGCCGTTGCTATAATGCTTGATGTCATATTAGCAATGTGTATAGGCTGTAAACTTTAACACTTAACACAAAAATGAGCAGAAACAAGGATGACAAGTATGAAAGTTTAACGATCTTACCTTGACATTTCCTCACCAATTAACTAAGTGTACCATTATTACTTTGCTTCACAAAGGAGCCTTGCATATTTCCAACATTTGCTGTGCATCACATCCATTGCACTGAATTTCTCTTGATGCATTTACAGTAATTTGGCCCAGAATTCATGTTTGAAGGCCATAGCTACTCTCAAAAAAAAAATCTAGAAGTGAATTGAATTTCTTTATCAAATACATCTTATGTATCGTACACCGTTCCATTTCTTTTGTGCTGGTTTCTGCTGCTCTGAAGCTGGAGAGGCAGTTAGCAGAGCAGTGCAATATTAGCAAGAAGTTGTGAATTGCCCCTGCTTACATTTAATGTGATTATTTGAATCTTCACCCTCCCTTCTCGGCTTTAAAAAATCCTTTATATAATCAAAAGCTCAGCTGACAAAATTAGTTCTATTTTTTTTTCCATTACAATATTTGCTCCTACAGGAAGAGAAAGAATAAAATCTTTATCCTCATTTTATAGGAGCCACATAATTTTTTACTGTATCAAGAGCTACGTATGCTGAGGTAATTGTAATAAAATTCAAAATTCAATCAAAATAAACCAGGGCGCATAAAGTAGTGGTGTTAAGAAGGCTGAGAAGAAATCTGTGTTCTCTCAGAGCCCAGGCTTGCTGGCTTGTAACTGGCTGGGAGGTGACTAAAGACTTTGCTCCCTTCTGCAGGGTCACATCAGAGACAGGGCGGTGAAATGGATTGACTGTTGATAGGATTTGCCATACTGGATCACGCTTTCAACTGTGCGCTTCTCTTCTAGCCTATTACAAGCAGGCAGACTGGACACAAAGGCTGTATTGAAATATAGGTTAGCTTATATATAGTACGATAGTTAAGAATAGCCTCCATTTCATGAGACCTACGGTCTGAGAGTGACATTTTTATTCTTATCTGCAACCAGGTTCTGTTCAGAATTTCTATTGGCATGTTTCACGAGTATTTTCCAAGGGTTTCTGAAAATTAAGAATAGAATCAACATAAATGTAAAGACACATTTTTAAAAGTTTGAAGCTTATTCTTTTGCACTGGAGAGTAGATGAGGTATGTGGAAGGGAGAAAACAATAGCACGTTGTATGGTTTTCTGAAAAAAAAATAATTTGCCGTTCCTTAGTTCTTCCTCCTGGAGAGAATATAAATTGCTGGTTGGATCATTAAAAGCTGCTAGAATATGTTCGGAGTTTTTTCCAACTATTTTTGGATTTGCTTTAAAAAAAAAAAAATTAGGACCTGGTGCCTTCATAGAGCTTGGAGATGATAGACTTTATTTCTTCCGACTACCGTACATTGTCGGTCGGCTTCATCTAGTTCAGCAATTCAGAGAATATCAGCATGGCAAAAAAAAAGCAAGCTGGAGTTAGCAGAGCAATGGGCAGGCAGGTTGATGTGGTAAAGACCCTGAGGTTTTGAATTGGAATGTTATATTCATGCTGCCTGTGTTGTCCGTGTTTCAGGGGCAGAGCTCCCTGGAGCGATTATAAGGAGTTCTTTACAATTGACAACTCTTCCACTTGGAGTCCTTCTCTGGTTTCTCTCCATGTGTGCAGGGGTGCCACCACCATGTGCTGGGTGTAGTTCTCCTGTACCTTACAATTCTTCTGTCTTCTTCAGTGACCAAAATCAGATGTGCTTTTCAAAATAGTCAGTAATGCAAAGTCATTTGATGGTGATCCAGATGTATTCAGAGCTTAAGACACAGGAGCAAGTGACCACCAGTAGAAATGTACATGCCTTGTCAGCTCCAACACTGGAAATCAGTGATTTCGTCCTGGTGTCCTCAGTGGCCTCTGACACCTGGAAAAGCTGCTGAGGATACAGGGCTGCATCTTGACCCTGATGTGGTGAGGCACTCTAACCCTAGCTCTTCCTAAACTGGGAGATACTTCTGGCTCAAAACAATCTGAGTGATGACGGTGACAAAGAAAAGAATTTTCTGACGACTCGAACACCCAGCACGTTCAGAGGACATACAACATAATGTTTTGTGTGCTAGAGAAGAAAGCAACATGAGAGGCCAACACGTGTGTGATCTGCTTATATGAGCACCACAGTGCCTGCAGGATCTAACAAGATAATTAGATAATAGGCTTCCAGCAGTTGCTTTTGTTATACCTAGTCACGAAAAGAGGAAGAGGTAGCCTATAGCATATCAGGAAGTGATATAGAAGGAAACAGAATATAGAGATAAAATCAAAAGGTGTAAGTTATCACGGAAAGGAAAGGTTTGCTCAGAACAACCCTAAATGCTTTGATTACTCAGCATTATGTTCTTGTTTGCTTGTGGCTTATTTTACCAGAGGACAGGGTGACAGAACTGAGCAAATTGCTCTCAAGCAGGGAAGAACGTTTAAAGGCCAGATTTCTAAGGACAGGTCATTCCTGACAAGGAAAAAGACATCTCTTGTCCTAAATGCTTGTGTTAGTGTGAGCTGTTTTTTTGTTTGTTTTTTTTTAGGAGAACCAAATGCTAGCAATATAGATGAGAAAGAACAAGTCATCAGTAACTCCTTTCTGCATCTGCTGCCTTTGTATCTGCTTCCTTTCTGCACCTGCTGCCTTGTCTTACAGAACATTTAATTTTCAGAGATTGGACAAAAACTAAAAATACAGCAAGCAGGTTCTGTTACCTGTTTACCATCCTTTTCTCCCCCCAAACCTCCTTGCAGGCTTTCTTTAGTCTCATTCTCGCAGTTTTGGTTATTCCTATCCATTTATTAGCTTTCCTTCCATTCCGTTCAAAATTCACATGCATAATGCAGTTTCTCTGCAGGGACCTTACGCTGTTCATTGAAACTGAACCGTCATTGACTCAGTTCATTGAAAGTGAATCTTCAAATGAGATATATATATATATCCGATTTGTTCCATTTCCCTTAAATTCTTTATGCGTCTTTGTCTGGCTTCAGGTTTTCACTTATTCTAAGACAATAGATCTCATCTTGAAAAACTAGAAAGACTTTCACATGTGTTGTTAGTCTACATAAACTGACAGCTGAATACTGAAGCGCTGCTGAGGCAAATGGGAGCACGACTGAGTTGTTGCCCACTGAAATAAAAACAATGGCAATGGTGCTCCAAGACAAAGCTGTTAGGGTTACCATGATAATTTTTCTAGCAAGTAGGGTTGGTTGAATAGATTTACCAGCTGCAGACACAGCAAACGAGGCCCAGATCATGCCCAATAGGTTGGACGGTTTCAGGGAGGAGGATGAAATTTGCAGTGACACTTCTGCATCTGTTAGAGCAAAGCTCCGGTCTTACATTTGTCACAGTCTGTGGATTGTCCCAGATATATGGCTCTACACGTGTGTTTGCCCCAGATAATTAAAAAACAAACAAACAAAGTAACAAAAACAACCCCCTACCTTTTTTCAGAGAAATAATTTGTTATTTGAGGTCACTGGTGTCAGTGGGTAGCTGCAAAGTGTGCTTTGTCACCGGCATCTCTTAAGATCTTCCTTTTCAGATCCAGGGTGCTAGTTTGAAGTTTGTGTCTCTGTTAGCTCCTGCCTCACGTCCATCATCTCCCAGCTCCCTACAGCTGCTGCCAGGTCTGACCCTTGTTGTCCTTTGGGTAGATTCTCTTGTTCATGGGCCACGTCTTGTCCAACTGGATCATACAACCTCAGGAAATAAATTTGTCCAAGTCTGTGGATTCACACTGGGTTGCTGGGCTGGGCACAGGGGGCAACTTTTATCCTCTGTAGCTCATCCTCTGAAAAACTCTAATTCAGGGTAGTCTGGCGCTGCTCACCTGTTATCTCCCACTCAGATCACAACTCTTGATTATTTAGATTGACTTAATGGCTGCCTGCCTGAGCTGTGGCTTCCTCGCTGCTCGAGGATTCCTCTGGGAGCTCTGCTCAATGCAAGTAAGATCTACTGCCCGCTTTATAAGCGGCCTCTCGTGTTGTCTGCACGTCGTGTGTTAGAGCTCCTCAGGGATTCAGCTGCAATAGTTCAGTATTACAGCAGTGACTTACAGCGGCCTAATGTTATGTATAGATCACTTAATTGCATTTGAATCCCCGATGTTTACAGGCTTAAGAGACATTTCTCTTTTGCAAAACCACCAGACGAATAGAGGTATTTTCAAATTAATGCCCCAATTAGATTATTTTTTTTTTTTAAAACCTGTGTTGGAACATACCCACTGTTGGATAAGTATCATTTGTTTCAAATGTTACTGCACATACTAAAGCCTTTCTCAAGAGCTGTATGAAAAGATGATACTTTGTTCTGATCTGAAGTTGGATCACTTGGAGAAACATTTTCTGGATGAAATGAAGAATTGTTCTGCATCAACAAGGGAAAGGAATTAAGAGGAGAACTATTTTTTTTTTCAGTCTCTCTTAATCCATTACACAAGAAGGAGCATTTATTTCAGTCCAAAAGGAAAGATCTAGTCAGTAGATTACATGAGTTTTGTTGTTGTTTATCCACGAAAAGGCTTGAGGGGAAAAATGTGATAGTGAGTGCTTGTTGGTGAGATCCTTTTCTCTTGGAGAACTGAGCCAGAGCCTAAAGTAAAAATGGCAATTTTTTTGTACTTGTGAATTTGGTATTTTTCAATGGTTAGTAGCAAAAACGTCTTTTTAAACACGAAAGAATTTTAATTAAACTTGCAATAGCAGGTTGTAGTAGGCAGGAATGTGACTGCTGTTTTAAGTGTGATGATGTGCTCAAAAAAAACCACACCCCAAAACTGGAGAACTGTTCTCTCTCAAGCACAAGAAACTTAAATTTGCCAGTAATATGGACAAAAATCTCACAAGTTTGGCTGCAGCAACACCTGGTATTGACCTTACTGTAAAGGTGCAGGAGCGTTTAAAGTGTTCTAGGCAGGATTGATTCCCACTTAGTCAGAAGCAAATTTAAGGTTTGGGGGGAGGATGGATGGAGACAGATATATAAATAATTGCTTCCCCATCTGGAATTTCCTCTTGGTTCGTGGCCAGCTGGGGGGTGGACGTCTCGAGGCAGGACAGCGGTTGTTAGTTTTTCTCATCATTAACAGTCAAGAAAGTTTGTCCTTCAGCTTGCTTGTTAACTGAGAAAAGATGTTGAACAGCTAAAAATTGAGCTGTCCACGGGTACGTTCTGTTTATGCAGCAAACCACATCTTTTAAATGCATTATCTTAAATTAGTCATTAAAAATTGTTACCTTTGACAGGAAGGAGGCGTATTTCATCTACAGTGTTTCCTTACATATGCGAGACCTGTTTTACTACATATTTAAATAATTATGCAGTGTCGTATTGATACCACAGACTTTCTTAAATGCTGGTGTGCTGCACGTGCTGGTGCCTGTGCAGAAATTCAGCCACGTTAGTAGCTCCGTAAAATGTCCCCTCTGGTAGTAGGGACAGGCGTTGCTGGGGAGCAAGGCCTGGGGAGCAGGTTGTCTGTTAGCTCTGAAATAAATACAAATTACTTTAATTGTTTAAAAAAACACTAACAAAACCACCTTGTTGCTGTTTTCTTCCAGTGCAAACTGGAGGAATATTGGGCTCGGTTCGCTGTGGGCTACAGGGACAGCTGTGCCCAGCCTGTGCGAGCCCGAGTGGCATCTCGAACCTCATCCATGTTTTCGGTGCTGGGACGCATCTTGTAGCTCTTCCTCCCTAGGGCCCAAGACCCCCATAGGGACCTGACCCCATGCCACCCCCTAATGGCTTGCCCCTGTGATGCCCCAGCAGGGCTGGTCTCTCACTCCCCACAGCCTGGCCTGGCCATGGACCCCCTGAGCCAGGCCCATGTCTTGGCCCAGCCAAATTTCGCACTACCCCGTTGCCCCCGGCTGCCCTGCTCCTGGCTGGGGTGGTGGGATGGGCCATGGCTGTCAAACCTTGCCCTACCCTTCTACGGGGAGCCACCACTGCTCCCAGTGCCCCAGCCCACAGGGTGCCACTGGGCAATGCTGCTCCATGACACCATGAGACCATAAGTCATCTTCAAACCAGACTGCTGATGTTTATCACCCTCAGTAGAGCAAGAAGGGTTTCGTAATCTCAACACAGCACAGAGCCTAGGGATACATCCTGCTCTTCTATGCGATGCTCCTGCCGAGGCTGTCATCCTCAGCTTTCAGGGGGACAAGGGACAGTGGAGCCGGCTGCTCCTTGGTGGGCCCTCTGCAGCCTCACGGCTGACTTCTTCCAGCCATTTCTGACTCCTAGATTTCTCAAGCGCCGATGGAGGAGCTGTTATCATTTTCCTTTTTCTGTGCATGGTGGGAGTAGAAGGGATTGAGGTTGGTTTTTGTTGTCACACAGTGCTTTCAGTGCCAGGAGCCCTGCTCTGGCTCCCTTCAATTACTATGAGTCAATGTCTGACTTTCTCCTGAGCCATTTCTGTTTATTCCTCCCCCCCTCTAACGTTCAGCAAAAAGTCTTTTTCCTCCACTACTCACCTCCCCCGCATCCTTTAAATGAAAACTCATTCACTGGCTTTCCATCCCTAGCAGAACAAAGAGACTTAATTACTGAAGATGTGCTGCAGTAAATACAGAGATCATTGATCATTAAATCTTGGTGAGTAAAAAACTTGCATTTCACATGTCGAAAAATTAATGTTTCACATTAATTCACATCTCAAATAAAGCCAATTAAAAGAAATCAGTGACTTCCATGACCACTACTGTCTGCTGCTAATCAAAGCTGTTATTTTAGAAAAGACTCTGATTGCACTCATTAAACAAGTTACTTCCTACACGGCAAGACACTCATGTCTTCGATAAACTACTTATTCATATTCCTAGCTCAGTTTTCTATTGCCAAAACCCCATGGATTCTGTGTAACAAAAAATATAACGTGCCACAATACTGTATATTTAAACATTGTGGGGTTCCATAACCTGAAACAAGCAATGAACAAGGGGTGCCATAAGTCACCACCTCAGTCCAAACCTTTCTGTCTTCCCCATTGTTCAGTCTATGGGAATAGGAATAATGATCATTTTGTCCACAAATAATATGCTTACCTGTTAAATGGCCATGAGAAAAGAGCCCCTGTGTATTTCTGTTTGCCTTACACTTCCCTGTAGGGCATGATGCACGCATAAGATCCCTCCATAAGGAACGCACACTTTGTTGTGCATAAGATTTATGAAGTAAATTTTTTCTACGCCTAGAATCCATCTGTTATTAATGATTATAATTATTAGGGTGTGTGACCCATAGCTGCCATTCCCACAGGCAGCAGTCCCTCACCCCCATCTTCACATCCCCATAGCAGCAGCAACGTCCCTTTAGCGGCAAGCTCAGACTTCCAAGCTTCTTCAGCTCATCCTGTTCTTTCCATCCCACCTTTGCTCTCCCCTCCTGTCAGTGATCCTAGCTCTGCCCTGTCCACTGCCCACGGCTGGCTCTCAGCCTAGACATGGGTGGCATAATGCAGTTTGCCAGTACTGCGTTGCAAACCATACTCGAAACAGTTTTCCTTGGTGTACTTTCTATTGCTTCCAGGTCCCAGCTATCAATGCATGGGATAAGCAACAATTCTTTTTCATCTTGTACTTGAGGAGTCCTAAGTTTTTTGCAAGTTGTTTTCAGGGCTGGTAAGATTTCTTTCAAAGATGCTATATGCTTTTTAAAGTGTAACTGCAAAACACAAGGTCCTAAATAATTTCCAGTGTTCTTCCTTCAAAGGCAAACTCACCAAAAGAATGTTGTTTGAGCTTCTGGCTTTCTCCTGAAATTGCAGACCTTGTGTATTACAACTTACCTTGGGTACTCCAGATTCCTGGTGATGGGTGTGTATCAAGATATTCTGACAATGAAAGTGTCAAGGGAGATACATGCTATTCAAAAACGTTTATACGTGAGACAGGTACCAAAGAAACAGTTTTCTGAAGCTTACAGGAAAATTCATGAATGGTGCTACAGAAAAAGATGACTGTAGCAATAACCAGCTTTCCCACCCTTCAGGTTTCTAATTGAGTAGAGTAAGGAGTAATAGTACTGTGAAAATCACTGGGATAATGGCTGGCATCCTTACTAGTGCTCATTTACCTGGTGGAATAAGGGCTGCGGGTACTTGAAGCTTTCAAGGCCACACTTGGTACGGATAAACAAAATACTGTTTTTTTTGAACATCAGAGAGTCTCAACAACCTGTGGCCCATGAGCATAATCAAATCCAGAAGTGTGCAGTATTTCTTTCTCTTTCTCCTGAACGTTTGCTGCACATTTGGAGTGCAAATCCAGCTTCTTAAGAATGAGCCAACCTGGCTCCATAAGCTTGATGAGAGGTCCAGCCTCCGCTTCTCCTCGACCTTTGTCTCCCGACCCCTGTAGTGGATGTCTGTGTGGGCAGTGTGTCTTTGCAGTGGGACACAGTGTCCTTTGGTGGAGCATATCGAGGAGACCATGAGAGGTAATTTTAGCTCAAACAATGGCCTCTTATGCTGCCAATCTGATAACGGCCATCCTGGTTTACGGAGATCGCTATCTGTTTTATGCTTTGTGCCCTGTCAGTCTTTTGCACGTTAAAAACCACGTACTGTTTATATAAAGAAACGAAGTGGAAAAAAAATAGTTTCGTTCCCGTTGAGAACTTGTCAATTTATGTTACTACATGTCATATGTTTTTCCTGCCTGCCATCATTTTTTTTGCTCTGTGAACTTGCGGGGGAAGCGCTGCACAGCATCTTGTGGAGCGGAAGCTGCTCGTTCGCCGCCCTGACCTCCGAGTGTCTCCTGGCAGCCCGTCCTCGGCCTGCTTCCTACAGCTCTTCCCACTGCAGAGCCCTTTCCTCTGGGGACCAATTGCACTGGGCTGATGCAGCTTCTGCCTCGGGATCATAGAATCATAGAATGTTTAGAGTTGGAAGGGACCTTAAAAGTCATCAAGTTCCAACCCCCCTCCCACTAGAGCAGGTTGCTCAATGCCCCATCCAGCCTGGCCTTAAACACTTCCAGGGATGGGGCAACCAGAACTTCCCCGGGCAACTTGTTCCTGTGTCTCACCACCCTCACTGTAAAGAATTTCTTTCTGATATCTAATCTAAATCTCCCCTCTTCCAATTTAAAACCGTTACCCCTTGTCCTGTCACTACGCTTCCTGACAAAGAGTCCCTCCCCATCTCTCCTATAGGCTCCTTTCAGATATTGGAAGGCTGCTCTAAGGTTTCCCCAGAGCCTTCACTTCTCCAGGCTGAACAACCCCAGCTCTCTCAGCCTGTCCTCATAGGAGAGGTGCTCCAGCCCTCTGAGCATCTTCGTGGTCCTCCGCTGGACCCGTTCCGACAGGTCTACATCCTTTCTATGTTGAGGACTCCAAAGCTGGACACAGTACTCCATGTGGGGTCTCACGAGAGCAGAGCAGAGGGGTAGAATCGCTTCCCTCGACCTGCTGGCCATGCTTCTCTTGATGCAGCCCAGGATGTGGTTGGCTTTCTGGGCTGCCAGCGCGCACTGTTGGCTCATGTTGAGTTTCTCATCCATGGGACGCACAAAGTCTGCTCAGCCTCTGCACAGCCCAGCAGGTTTGTAGAAGCCATCTGCCGAGCAGCATCAGCGAAGTGGCTTCTCTCCTTTGATGTGGAGAAGTGAGGATGGGTTTCCCAACCACAGAAGCGCAGCCTCTGGCGATCTTGCCGCCCACCTCTCACTGGGTGTTTGGAATTACAACAAGCTGCTGTGAGCCAGCCTGCCACCCCTCCCACATCAGCTCCAGCTCAGGGTGGAGAAAAACTGGTGGCATGAGTTTGGGAAGAGCAAGGACGGTAGTCCAGAGAGGTACCCCTGTGGTCAGGAGTCCCTGGGTACCCCAAGCAGGTCCTAGGCTGCAGGCTTATCAAACTCAAATTGTCTTAATCCTGCAGCCCTGTGCAACTGTGTCTATAAAGCATCCATCACCTATTAATGAGAATAAAAGCCTCCAGAATCCTATTTGTACAATTAAAATAACTGACCTAGTAGCATACCTTCTTGCCTACCCCCCAATGCTCTGGGGTGTAGCCAGAAGCTGTTTCTGCTTGTGCTGCAGAAACAACTAGTGAGCAGGAGCTGTCTCATGCTTTTGCACCATCTTTTGGTAATTAAAAGCCAATCTTACAGCTGCCTTAAATGGCAAAATGGAAGCTAGCTCTGCCATCTTCAGACTGTTTTTTTATTATTAAATTAAATAGATTGCAGTGCAGCATGCCTTGAAAATCCCCTTTTCAAATATTTTCTTTGCTGTTTAACTGCTTGATATGTATCCCATACGTGTTGACGCACTGACAGCTTTAGATCTTTATATGATACATGAGAATAGTTTGCTCGTGTGAAGCAACGGCGTCTGTGTTACAGGTCTGGTAATTTGGAGTCTCAAATTGCATTCCTGTCAGTAAGAGCACAATGTTCCTTCACGCCCTTAACGAAGAGGAAATTAAATCTAAAGGTCTTTACATTTCAAATATTGGAAGATGGTGAAGGTCTATTGTGAACTGCTTCAGGGGAGGGAAAAAAAAAAGAAAGGCATCCAGTCCTTTTTTCATATACCAGAGCATAATTAGATATCTAAACCCATTCCTTGTTGGACAAAGGCTGCAGGATCAAGCTTCACAGTCCCTCTTTCTCGTTTGAAAGTCTGCCGCAGTATCAAGGTGTGATGTGATGAAATCAAGACAAAGAGCGGCTCACGCTGCCCTTTTCTTTTCTTTTTTGGGGGGATTCTGTGTTGCTCAAGCAGCACTTGGTGTTTGATGCGCTGTGTTCCTCACCCCTCCACGCCAACAATAAATTGTCAAAGATTTCTCAGCCTCCTGAACATGATTGATCTCACAACAGTATGTGGTTTTTCATTGTTTTCTTCTGTACTCTTAAGAAGGTCTGCAGGAGAGGTGGATTTACTGTAATGGTGGCTAAGTAGTTTAACTTAATCCTGAATAAACAAACAGATGCTCTCACCAAGGACCTGGCATCTGGGGCTGTCAACATTTATTACTGCAAGGCTCAGAAGAGATAAAATTATCGTTAGCCTTCACAGAAAGACCATGGATAGATTTTGAAAGGAACGTACTTCAAACCACAAGCTAGCCCCTCGGAGAAACTAGATACTTAGATGCCTGTATTAGTAATGACCCAGGCAAAATGCTGCTTTCCTCACTTGATTTGTGCTTCAAAGCTCGCATTTTATATGTTTGTGGTTGTTCCCTGAGGGCTGAGGCTGAAATAGGTGTGTGTTTACAATTGTACGTATGTGCATTTACAGTTGGGTATCTGTGCATCCTGCTATGAGTCCACGCTCAAAGTTTTCTCTACCCCTTCTGCTGGTTTCTTCTAAAAACATCTCTGATAAGGAAACTGAATGTCATTTAGTAATTAGCTGAGGTTTGGTAAGGAGCAGCCATACGGCAGTGTGCTGCTGTCAATAAGCTGCCTGGGGTGTGGTGCCCGTGGACTGCAAGGTCCAGGGGGCCGTGTTGAGCATCCTTATTTCATGTGCCTGTGTAAAATACCAAGGTCTAGGATTATTCAAGCTTTCAGTCCATCAGTTTTAAACCTGTATCTGTTAAAAACTCTAAATCCACAAACAACTACACGCTTTGTTTAATGCAATACGGTGGTGTGTTCATCACTGCTCGTCAGTGGTTTAAGTAGAGAACTTCAAACCCAGATTTTATCCCAAAGAAAGGTATTTTAGGAAAATTTGTATGAGTATTTGTAATAAAAATAATAGGTTTAAAATTGACTCAAGTATTTCTCTGAAGGGGAACACTCCCCACTTTAGCCCCCAACAATACGTGGATTTCAGTGGGTGGACTAATATTCCTCATAAGCCTGGGCTTAAAAATCATACTGCAGTTCCTGTGGGAGATAAAATGTTTTCTGAAGAAATTTCTCTTCCTCCAACCCATATGATCTCCCCTCTTTTATAGTAAAGCTAATATTTTCAGGTAGTTTTGCCAGGAACACTCGTGCAGAAGGATTGTTGACTGCTGCTGCTTCTTGTGCCGTGGATGCTGCAGCCTGGCTCACAAAGCTGCTGTGTGTGTTTTATACACGAAAGCCAAATACTCCGTGGAACTTTATGCCATCCCAAGGTCTCATCTCCTATTTATAGCTGTCCTTCCCTAAAAAAACCGCATATACAGACATCTCAAAGCAGTTCTGTCCTCCTGAAAGGTTAGAGAGTCATGTGTGATATATTCAAAATGTGACTTACAGTGAAGTTTCCCTGTAATATATTAGCTGAATGGGTTTCGAAAGGGTCGAGTTATCCACAAGGGGAAAGGGTGACTTTCTGGTCAAGCTTGTCATGAACAACTATGCTTGATAGACTGGAAAGTATTTTTACTAAGAATTCTTCACCAAGATTAGGCATTGGGGTTTTTTTTGAGAGAGTATCTGTAGTGGGAGTCTGAGTACTGGGAAATGGTTTGAACTCAAAAAGGTCTCACTGCGTCAGTGGACTTTTTTTCTTGATTTTGTATAAAATTGAAATTCAAGTCTGTTTCTGAATTATTTCCTTCAAAGAATGACCGTAGAGCACAGATTTTGAACTGAGCAGGTCAGAACAATTGGGAAACCCTGTGAACTTTCCTCCCAACGTCTTCTGAGAGCTTTCCAGTCTGCATTGCTTCTGTTTTCTTCTTGCTCACAGTTGGCAGTACCTTATTCCAGAGGTAGTTGAATTAAAGTCAATAGGCTAGATTATGTCCTGAGGACTTGACCCACAGTAATTGTGGTATGTTGCTGAGCAACCTCGCAGGATTCCCAAGCAATGAACTGCGCTTGGGGAGCCACAATTTTCTCTTTTTTTTTTTTTTTTAAGGGTTTTAGCAATTTCTTGCCAGTAAGCTGCTTCTACTTAGCTTTTTTCCAGTACTTGCTCAGTTCTAAACCTTAGCTGTTCTCCAGCTACCTGCCCCAGGAGAAGCAAACGAGGGTCTGTCCCCGGTTCCCCACACACTTGTGTTCCAGCAAGGAGTAGAAAGGGGCTACTTACATCTCTTGTTTAGAAGCCCACCATATCAAAATCAATTTTGAAAGGACCGAGTTGCTCAGTAGTTGTAAAAAGACAAATAAAAAAATAACAGTCTGGGTTAATGTTTTGATAAAAAACAGACACCACCACCACCCCTTTTTTTTTTTTTGGCATGTCTACCAAGGCAAGCAACTTTCTAGTTTTTCTTTGAGCAAGTTTTTTGCATGAAGTTCATATTCTGTGGTTCTTTGTGTTATGAGCTGAAAAGAGAGTCAGTTCTTTCAAGGCCAGATTTACCACTGAGCTTTGTGAGGGAAATAATTATTTTCAGAATAAAGTGACTTTTATTTCAGATCAGTGTGTCTGCAGGGAGAGTGGAGCTATTCCAACGTAGTTTATTTTTCAATACCTCGTCCCATTAACTTCTCCACATAAAGAGGGCATCCGTTCTAGCATTCTTCAGGAACTGTGCCACCACCATTTAAACTGGGTGCTCGTCTTGTCACGAGAACAGTTTGTAGAGCAAACCAGCACCACAATTAGACATACAGATCTGTGGTATGTTATGGTACAGAGTATTTGTCCACAGGCACAAATCAGTATTGAGTTTCTCGGCAGAGAAACAGGGCAATGGGGCCCTAAACATTTAAAAATAATATTGCAGCAAACCCGTGATGCATGCTTTTAATATACAGGGCAGGAACGAAACCTCTGTAATATTATTGTTCTTACTGTTTACATGAATTGTATCTGTTAGGATCTATAAGTAGTGACTGCTGTGAAGCTGCTTTTTCATTCTGTTAATGCACAGAATTTCATGTTTCACATCTCTGTGTAAGCTTCATAAACTTGCAAGAGGTTTGTAGCTTGTAAGAGTAGGTATTCAAAATAGCTGCTTTGATGACAGGTATGAAATTTGCACCTGCAAAAGGTGAAATCTCTTCTTTGATGTCTTCCCCGTGAGCACCAGTACCATTAAACTGCTCCAGAGGAGACTTAGTAGTGTTGGGGGCCATCTGCGTGTGAATTTTACTTGATAGCACTTTCTGTAGGTTTTAGTTGTTACTTGTTGGGAAGGTGCAGAAGCAATCTCAGGAAGAACCTTTCCCACAGAAAAAGGTTTGAAATGTAGAAAGGGGGGATGTAGAAATGTAGTTCAGGGGACTTTTTGTTTAGCAATGCTAGAATTGCATAAAGAAATTATTGCTTAGTCTGCTCACTTTGCCTCTGCAGAACCCTGTTGTATTTCGTGACTATGATAAAGGGGAAGCTGATGGACAACAGAATGAAATGAAACGATGCAAAAGATAGAAAAGGGTGTTTTAGGCCCTGATGTTAGCAAATTCAGCTCCTTAATGGGGTAGAGGCAAGGACCGCAAAAGCACAGCTAGTAGAAGTGAACTGCAATTAACCATGAAGGGAGGACTTGGGGTTTCTGCCTCTGCAGGAGTTGCTGGAAACCAAGCATGTGGTAGGTGTTGTTCCCTGCTGTGATCTCCCACGGGAGCAGCACTGTGGTTTTGGTCCTTCTGAACTCTGGACTGCTGCGATTCTGTTCAGCAGCTGGCTGTTAATCATTATGGACCCTTATCAGGTTTGGGTTTGGGAATCTGTAAATAACCAAACCGGGTTTATCTTTAGCTTTGTCTACCAATTGGTCAGTCGGTCCTACTGCCGCACAGAAAATGAGGAGCACTTGGCCCAATGTTTCATAGCAACCAGCCATCTCAGTCCGTGCGTGTCTGCTATATAGTGTTTAAGCAGGGAGGTCTTTTTAAATGAGTGCGGTACGAGACTGTATGTGTACCTCTGTAGTGGGAGGAGGGAAAGAGATGACAGTTCATTGCTCAACTTGAGGATCTGTTTACTTAGTCCTAGTGTTACTACACTTCGGACAAATATGTGGAAAAACACCCTGCTTGCAGGCTCCCTGCAGGCTTCTTACTGCTGTGTTGCTTCTGCGCTGTTACCCTCACCCTTACAGTCTGTAGAAGACAAAAAGCCAACGTGACATGATGCAGGATCATGGTTGATAGTCAGGTGAGCAGAAGCTACAAGCGTGGTTCTTCGGTCATGACACCTGATGTGCTCCGTGGATCCACCAGCAGGAAAAGACCAGGCAGGTCGTGCGAGGCTGCATTACATCTGCCTTTGGCATTCGAGAAATGCCGCTGGAATGTTGAGGCTGGTTTTGGTGTGCAGCATTGAAGAAGATAGCTACATAATTTGCAGACGTTTCAGAAAAGAGCCGCAAGAGTGAATAAGGGCAAGAGATAAAAGTGCGCTGTGGAAAACAGGTCATCTAGAAGACAAAGCTTGAAGTGATGTTTGGGTTATGGAAATAGAAGAAACAAAACAGTGTGAAGCATTATACTGCAGTGAAGGAGAGAAAGTGCTGGTGTGCAGCTGAACTACAAGCGGCAGATGGATCTATCCTATGTTGCACAGGGATTACTCAATAGCAAGATCAGAGGTAAAAATGAGGATTTGAGACACCTGGAGAGAGAAGCTGGAACTGGATGTTATTCCAGACATCCATCACAATTTTTCCTTACGCTTATTGGAAACTTATTCCCATCACTCTGAAATGAACCAGACCTTTTCCAACCAGTGTCAGTTTATCAAAAGTTCACAATCACGTCCATAAATTCTCCTCCATCTTTGCTTGGCAGAACTCCTCTGGGTTGTCTGGCTTCTGCAAGCTTAAAATAATTAATAGGTTTCTTGCTTCCAAGACTTCAGTCAAGCTGAGATTCACTGATTTGTGATACCACCAGATACTGAAGTGTGAATCCATCTGCTTACCATGCAGAGGAGAAATAAAGGGAAGTACTAAGGTAAAAGTTCGGCAGCTGAAGAATCTTGGCAGCTGAAGCCTCCTTGGTGGTATTTCTTCTCATGTCCATTCTTCCATGCGTGCAGGTCCTTTCTACCAGCCCTTTTTTGACAGACTTTGAACATTTCAGGGAAGATAAACTGGAGGAGCAAAAAAAGTCCAAACCCAGCACTTTAAAAAAAACCCACAATGCTGTAAAAGTAGCTGGATTTACATGGTTTACAGAGTGATAGAAATTATTGTTGGCCATATAGGCTGGAAGCAGATGGTGATTGTCCCTCTGAAATCTGTCTGGCTGTCGATTTTGGAGATCTTTCTTGGTGGCCAAGTTACTTTTTTCATCAAAAAATGATTTGGTAAACTGCTGTCTTGTACTCACAATACAGTGTGCATATCAGCATACTGTCAAATCACACCTTGCTATGAATTTTTTGGTATCGTGGCAGTCTCTTAAGGCCCATGCAGCTTGTTAATAAAAGAAAAATTTTCCTAAAGTAATAAGGGCACTTAAATCTTAGGGTGAGGGGAAATATATGTTTTGGTACAGCCATTCTGAATATCTGATTTATAGAATCATAGAATTGTCAAAGTTGGAAGGGACCTTTAAGATCGTCTAGTCCAACCATCAACCTAACTCTGATAAAAACCATCACTAAACCATGTCTCTAAGCACTATGTCAACTTGTCTTTTGAACACCCCCAGGGATGGTGCCTCAACCACTTCCCTGGGCAGCCCATTCTAATGCTTAATAACCCTTTCAGTGTAAAAATTTTCCTTAATATCCAATCCGAACCTCCCCTGGCGCAACTTGAGGCCATTTCCTCTTGTCCTATCGCCTGTGACTTCGGAGAAGAGACCAATCCCCACCTTTCTACAGCCTCCTTTCAGGTAGTTGTAGAGAGGGATAAGGTCTCCCCTCAGCCTCATTTTCTCCAGGCTGAACAACCCCAGCTCCTTCAGCCTCTCCTCATAAGACTTACTCTCCAGACCCCTCACCAGCTTCGTTGCCCTTCTCTGGACCCGCTCCAGCACCTCAGTGTCTTTTTTTGTGGTAAGGGGCCCAAAACTAGACACAGTACTCCAGGTGGGGCCTCACCAGTGCCGAGTACAGGGGAACGACACTAAATTGCTGACATATTTTTGGTTTAACTTTTTCTACATTTTCAGGGGAGGTAGGGAGAATGTTGTAGTCCATTGGCGTCTCCCCTGTGACTTTGCCACAGAAGCATTTTTTGAGTTACACATATTTTTCTTCCAGTGTCTGGAAGTGCCTGCAAATGCATTAGGCTATCTGTGCAAAGGTCCAAGTTAAAAACGCCTCTGAAGCAGAAGGGGATGGCTCTGCTCTGGTACTCTGTTTTTAAAGCTGTGGTCAAGGAGGATTTCAAGGGCATGTTCACTTTCAACGTTTGTAAACCTCCTGAATCTGCAAAAGTTAAGTTTAGAGGAAAACTTTAATTAAATAACAGATATATCTCTAACTCATATTGGTTTTTTGTGGCTCCTGTTAGTCTGTCGACATTTTAGGAATTCTGGTTTTTTTGACTCATTACTCGTAACTAATGTGTTTTAAACTCAGGCCAATCTTAATGAAAACTAACTTTCCACGTATAGGCGTGTCCTTTCCTTAAACTTTTAAGCTGCATGAAATCCAGCAGTGAATGACACAATACGTTCCACTACTTATATTACTAAATATGGAATTAAATACGGTAATTTACTTATCTCTGTGATAAGTTGGTCAATGGCGTGACTTTTTAAGAATGAAAAAAAGACAACCAACTTAATTAATTGCATCCTGTGATTGCAGTAATTATCCTGAATAGCAATTGTGGTTTCTCTCTCATTGCGACATACAGAAAACAAATGGCAGGATTTGTCATTACTAAGTTTTGCAGTACAATAGCATGTACAGTAGTGGAGTAAGGAGTAGAAAAATAGGTTTTATTAAAACTCTCCCTGTTATACCAGGAAAACTTACACCACTAATAGCGTAGCTTGTTACTCGGAAGGGACTTAATCTGGAAACAAATACACTGCCTCACCTAGGAATGCTTTGAAAGATGTGGTTTTCTGAGAAAAAAAAAAAAACACAAACCAACCAAAAAACCCTCTACTAGAAGTTAGATACCTTTGTGCAAGCTCTGTAGAGGGCAATCAACATTGATGAACATTTATGCGCCAGTACAACTGGATGTCAGATGAAAAATATTCTTTGTGTGTGCAGTGCACCTACTGACTGGGAAGAGACAACCATGTAGCCTTTTTATATCCTGGAAAAACTCAATCTTATAACCAACCACTGAAAGGGCTTATTCAACCAGCTGTAGAAGTGAACTAAGCTGGCAGGATCTATCTTTCATAATAGTGTTTCAAGCTGAGCAAACTTGTAGAGCTCATTTGAAAACGAATTCCTGAACCCCACTTTAAGCCCCAGAAATTAAGCATGAGGCCCAACCCTTCTGTCCAGTAAAGCCTTTCCACTTTGACCAGCATATCTATAAAATTGACTTTTCTACTCTCCCGTACTTCATTAAAAACAGACAAGCTTAAGTCCAACAAATGGAGGTGCATGAGTGACTCTGTAGACACCCATAGGCACATGATGGCAACCAGGCTTTTGATTTGGAAGGTAATCAGATGTTTAGGAGTTTGGGTAAGAGTAATGTCCTACAAAATTAGGAAGAGAATGAATTTGTAAATTAATAACAGGCTATAGTTAGTGTACACCAAGTGTAAGATGTAACCATAATTTTGTAATGATTGTTTGCTGATGTAAAAAGCAGTAAAGGAAGAAGAAAGTGTGGTGTTTAAAATCATACAGCTTTGTCCTGGAATTCCCCCTTTATCTTTTGTACATTTTAGAAACATTGCCTTTACTTATGAACTTGCACATTAAGCCCTCTGACCTCAGTGCTGCAGATTAGCTATCACTTGAGACACTGGAAAAGTACGGAGGCAAAAGAAAACAGAAGGATCTGCTGTTTTCACTTTCCATAGTATGAGTTCTGGTGCATGTAGGGTATCTGTCAGTGTTTAAGACTTTTTGTGTTACTGTAAGGATAGTCGTCTTGATACAAACAAGAGCATGTCTGGGCAGCATCAGACAGCTTAGCGTAGCCTAGTTAGACATGAAAACGGCAATAGCACTATGACTGTGGCAGCAGGGAACTCTGTGTAAAAGGCTTTATTCTCCTCAGTAAAGAGCATCAGCCCACACCTCTGCGTTCCCAGTGGTACTTCTCTTCTGGTACCCCAGTGAGCTGGGGTATCACGGAGGTGTCACGTAGACACGTCTTTATCTTGAATTGGCAATGACTGAAATCACTATCTCCCAATCATACAGGAAAACAAAAAGGCAATTATCTCCAGCAATAAGTTTACTGGTTGACTCCTACAGGGTCCCTAGTCCTGAGAGTCAGTGTAGCTCCCACCTATTTAGTTTATGTAATAAGTTGCATTAACTTCTCTTATCTTTCATGTGAGCAGGCCGCTGTTAGTCTCAAATGCTATATGTAGTACTGGCAGTTCAGAGCAAGAAGCTCTTTGCTCTTTTGGGAATGACTTAATTTTGATATTAATGAATTTAGATGTGGTGACTAGTCCCCACGAGAATTCTGACTACATGAACCACTCATTTTGGGATTATGCTTCCCCCCAAAGCTAGTGCAGTCTTCCTGTATGTGTCCTGACCTTCCCTACATGCCACTTTGCACCAAGCATGAAGAACACTTTTGCTCCTGCAAGGCTGGAGGAGGGAAACAGCACCTTGCACAAATAACCATGTTGAGGCCAGATGGTACTAAGAAAATGAAGCCAGTTTGTTTTTCAAAAGATGGTTGCCTAAATTAATGGGCCTAAACAGTAAAATGAATAAAACTGCATGTCCTGAGTGTTTCTTTCCCCAACTTAGTTAAGTATCTGTAGTTCTTATGGTCTTCACTGACAATTTATTCTGATTTTGCTCCAATTTTATGTTAATTTTGAATTCCAAACTAAGACACTTTCTTATGAAATGTTGTTTGAGTTTCCTGATTTTACTGGATCCTCTGCGCTCTGCTTGCACCTTCTTTACAAGAAGTATTTCTGCAAAACAGAGGAACTTTCTATGCTGAAAACTGAGATATTTTTTTTTCCCTAGTGCACTGTTGAAATTTCCTTTAGCTCCCTATTTTCTGTCCCTGCAACAATTGCAATGAAAGTTAGAGGCACTGTACTTTCCATTTTTACAAGCTTTCAGTAATGCCATTGCTTAGGGGCATGTTGTGAAAAGCTTAGCACATCCTTGTTCAGTGCCTGGAATTTTGCATTCCTACAGCAGAGAGACATTCACTCCAAGTGTAAGCTTTGGTCTGGAGTTTAAATATAGCACAAATATTCAGGAGGATTTTTCCCTTCTCATGCCCTCCTACCCTCCAGCAATCCTCTTGGATGGTGTTGCTTTCCAGATGTTCTTATGGGAAGCAGAGGGGAATCACTGGGGTTTGCACAATGGGAGATAAGTTGTGGTTTTTTTCCATTAGCTCTGCCAGACAACCTGAAGTGTGAGATCCCAACAAGTTAGATTGGCTTCAGATGAAGGAGAGGGGACAAATATTCTGCCAATAACAGAAATTATTGATGTCACTGGCCTATTCCATATATTGCTGTTCTCCATGCAAACAATAACTGCTGGTGTAAGGGTAAAGACTGTAAGGAATGGGAGATGTGTAGACTCTGCATAGGTCATTTCACATTCCAGGTTTGCAACTGCATTTCAATGTACAGCTAAATATAAACGTGAAGATTCAGTTATGCCAGTCCTGAGCCTCTAAGGCGTGAATCCAAACCTTGCAGTTCAGTGGCAGGCTGCAAGCATCACAAGGTCTTTGAAGGAAGAGGTGGAATAGTAACGATGGAAACAGGACAGATCTCTTCAGAGTCGAGGTGTTACTGCGTTCCCTTTCTCACAATTTAACTCTCTTTGAAAAGCTGGACCCTTTCGTTTTGGAATACATCACATACCCCAATTGTCAGAAAAAGTCTTCTAAAATACAACTCAACCTGTCTAGTTTATTCCTCCCTGTAGTCTGGAGAGGTGTCATGGAGAACCTGCTGACCTGCACCATCCTGGCTCCTTCCATCTGCTGTCTCGGGAGCTTGTAGAGAGACTGGATTGTTGCTTTGCTAGTCTTGAGTTTTTCTCTGACTGTATCTACTTGCTAAGGTCATTGAAGAAGTATTTGTGGGGGTATTCCACAACATTAGGGTCTGAGTTGGTATATGACACACTCATATGGGTTTTTTTGCCTTTTATAGTGCAGAAAGGTGTGCCAAGCACCTCCCAAACCACATAAGGCCATGTAAGACATTGCAGTCTGATTTTAACTATAGTTAAAGTAGGTCAGGTATAAAATAGGTACTCTGAGAGGAAGGGCCCTGACTTGCTGGTGTAAATTTTTAGCTTATTAAGAAATGAAAAATAGATGTCTCTGACTCTTTTTCTATGGATACTGGTTAAAAATGTCAAAACTTCCAGAGTTTTAGGCAAGGTGAGCACCGTCTACGTGAAGAGTGAAAAGGGTAAGGAAGAAGTTGAGAGAAATGAGCATATGAGATCATGCAGATGGAATTAATAATGGACCCATGTCAGTAATAAGGTACATAATTTATGCTTGACCCATAAGAGCTTCAGCAGAGAATCTTCATAGTTTCTAAAGAGCTTTCAAGATGTCCCTTGATTTCCACAAGACTTTGCAGTTTACAGCAGCATGTTGGAAATGTGGAGGAGCTTTTTTTGTGGCACTTCACTTTATATTTCCAGAACACCTTTCCTAAAAATGAGGAGTTCTGCTATGAATTTAATACTAATTTTCCTTCTGTAATTTCCAAGGTTTAACTATTTTCCAAGTGAAGTCGTAATGTAAGTCAGATGAATGCTTCTTCCTTTGGATCTGACCCTAAAAAGTGTTATGCGCCAGTAATTTCCACAGACTCCAAATGGGAGCAGAGAGTGCACAGGATCTTGCCAATTCTGGCCTTTAAATTGCAAATGAATCTAGTGCTTTTGATGTTTAACACTCAAGGATATCCTTCTTTTTATAGAGTTGCTAATTACTTGATTAATTAAAAGTAGACCTGTATTGCTGTAAATGCAATTTAAGTCTTCCTTTCAAACGTATTGCTGAACTTCTCAAAAGCACAGTACCTGATGTCAAACACCTGATTATTTTCCAGCCAACTCATGTACCATAACCTGATGATCTGATGGTTTCAAGAGGCACCCCACTCGTCTATAAGTTGTATTTGGCAAAACAGCTCTAACCCTACAATATGTATACTTAACATACTGTAAAACAGCAGTTCAGGTTTATAAGTTTCATAGAGTGGAATTGGTAGATATTGATAGATTTGGAAGATGAGGGTGAAATGCCATCCTCCTTCTCTTCTTGTAGGTATCTGATAATTTTGAAGCTCTACTCCCCTCTAGCTGCTGTTCTGTCTCTCTTTCCTTATTGTTGAGGGGGCCAGCAGGACTTCTAGTTTTCTTCTGTCTTGCATGCTAGATCCTTCTCTATAGTAGAATTTTGCCACCTACTGTGGCTGCTCTTACTTCAGTCACAGAGCTATCAGTGTCAAGTGGACGTAACTCCTAAGTGGTTTGGTTTTGACCAAATGATGTGTTGTCCTAGCAGCAGCTATTGTACTTGGTGCTTTGATAATTCTATACTCCTTAACAAAACTTAACTAAGCCTCAGAGCATTCACTTTACATCAGACTCTGGAATATGGCATTGCAATGATATATGCTTGGCTGAGTACCTGTAAAGGTATTCTTGCAGTCATGAGAAATCCTCAGTTCTGTAGAAATGGGTGTATTAGGTCCACACACACAGCATGCAAAGCCTCTCAGATGTTCCTGGTGAGTTGAATTCCCATGCACCTTGAGTGGTTTTTGTCGGAGCAATGCCAGGGGATTTGCAACAGTAAAACCTGATCATGCAAACACTGTTCAGTGGAAAATAACTGTGGTAGTCCAGGTAATCTCACGTAGTTGGCGTTTAGATCATTTCTGCTCTGATGCACGTTTACAAGTGACTTTTACCATCTCTTACGTTGTTTTCAGCGGAAGGCTGAACTTTCATTTGAGCTCAACCACTGGATCAGTTCATACAGTTGGTCTGATTTATCTTCTGCTAGCTTAGCTGATTACTTTCTTTTCAGTCACAAATAAAATGTGCTTAGAATAAATTTAAGATTAGTCTATCAAAGAATAGTATGTGGCAGTAAATTTACAACAGTGAAGTAGGCTACACCTTTGTAATACTGTGAAAGTTGCAGAGCAATAAGCAAGCACATCAGAATGTGTCAAAATTTATCAGGTAGCTACTAGATTCCTCTGCTGCTAAAAATTGTCCAAAGACCTAATGAGGGCTCCGCAGATTAATGATAATATGTGAGTCTGTTTGTCACAAAGTCATTAGGTGGAGTATGATTCATTGTGCTACCATCGCCCAGTTGCCTGGTAAGTTTAAAATGGAACAAATTGCTCTTTGGATTTGCCCTCTTGGTGGAAGATTCAAGATATGATACGTAAGTGTAAGTATTGTAAGTACCATCTATATTTTCTCTCTCCATCTCACATGTTTGGTCCCTCTGGATTAATGGCAATGCAGCATGAGAAAATCTGCACACTCTCTCTCCCATTGTTGACATCTCACTGGGGTTTGTGAAGGCCACCCCTGCTCTGCATTTGCTTAAAACCTGCCAAAATGACCTTGTTGTTCCACAGCATCACAGCTGCACAGTTATGAGAGTGGTCAGAGTGGTTAAGTACAGCTGATAAACCTTTTAAGTTTGAAAGAAGGGTAAGGAAAAAAGGAAAAAGACCTGGGAGTCCTGGTGGACGATAGGATGACCATGAGCCAGCAATGTGCCCTTGTGGCCAAGAAGGCAAATGGCATCCTGGGGTGCATCAAGAAGAGTGTGGCCAGCAGGTCGAGGGAGGTTATCCTGCCCCTCTACTCTGCCCTGGTGAGGTCCCATCTGGAGTACTGTGTCCAGTTCTGGGCTCCCCAGTTCAAGAAGGACAGGGAACTGCTGGAGAGGGTACAGCAGAGGGCCACAAAGATTAGTGGCCTGGAGCATCTCTCTAATGAGGAGAGGCTGAGGGACTTGGGTCTTTTTAGTCTTGAGAAGAGAAGACTTAGGGGGGATCTAATCAATGCATACAAATACTTAAAGGAAGGGTGTCAGGAAGATGGATCCAGTCTTTTTTCAGTGGTGCCCAGTGACAGGACAAGAGGAAATGGGCACAAACTTGAGTATAAGAAGTTCCACCTAAACATGAGGAGGAACTTCTTTACTGTGAGAGTGCTAGAACACTGGAACAAGCTGCCCAGAGAAGTGGTGGAGTCTCCTTCTCTGGAGACATTCAGAACCCACCTGGACAAGTTCCTGTGCAACCTGCTCTAGGTGGACCTGCTTTGGCTAGGGGGTTGGACTAGATGATCTCCAGAGGTCCCTTCCAACCCCATATGATTCTGTGATTCTATGATTCTATGAAAGCATCTTCCTCATTGCCAGTAGACTGCGCGTTTACATTTGTGAGAACAATTTTTCGGCCTCACAGAGAGGCGTGCTTGAGAAAACAGGTCCCTGCCCGGGGCAGGAGGTAATGGAGTCCACGTGCCTCCTCTCCTGCAGGCCATGTGGGGATCTGCTCAAACAGGTGAAAATACCTGCTGTTCTAGGGACTGGAAAAGCAGGGCCCCGGGGAGTGCGTGGTTTCAGGCGTGCACCTTGGTTTGGCGTGACCTTGTGAGCAGGGAGGAGAGGTTGCTGGGATGTGCCAGGATCCCGCTCCCCAGGAGATCGGGAGCACACATGAGCCCGGCTCCCTGGCATTGCTGGCGGGTGAGTCATGCCTGAGAATAGCTGGCGTTCTTAACACTCTCGCAGCCCTGTGTTTCCAAGCGCTGATGGCTGTGTAGTCCCAGGCAGAGTTTTGCTGGGCTTTGGTGCCTCTCAGCAGCGTGTAACCCTGCTACATCCTCCTCTTGCAGATGGGTTAAACCATTATGTTAAAACTGAAACAGTGGTCTGCAAAAAGACCAAGTAAAAAGGGCTTTTTGGGGGGTTTGAGATCCAAGGCCTTGACTTGAATGAGCGTTAGCTTTGCCGTGCCCATGAAAACTGAGTGAGGCCACGGTTCCCCTGGCGTTCCTACCTCTCTCGGGCTGCTGTTGCAGCCACCCTGCCGAGGAGGAAAGCCATGGCCTGCTCTCCCCTCATCCTCCCCAACCATTTCCCTAGGTGTAATTGAAACAAAAAACAAGCCTCCTCTTCCTCCCACAGATCGTGCCTCTGCATGAAAGTATGCCACATAAATTCAAGCAGCTGAGCCTTGCTTGCAACTCATGTGGCGTTTGGCGCCGCAGCCTGTTTGAGCTACTATTGCTCTCTTCTGGATTTTTTTCCCCCTCTCTCCCTTTCGTTTACACAGGCCAATTACCAGCGGGCTCATTCTGTAAATTGGTTGCTGTTCCTATTGATCAGAGGATTGATCGGGCTAAAATCTAATTCCTCCCCGCTTTTCCTGCCCCTGAGGTCCCTTTCGGGTGGGCTGGTGCCCTGCCCCGGTGCACCAAACACCCCCATGGGTCCAGATGAGCCCACTCCTTTCTGCAGGAGGTCAGGGTGGGCTTCCATCTTCTCTGTTTGTGAGACTTAGCCTGGGGAAGATGGTGATGGGCCATGCAAGCACGGGAGGGGAAAGATTGATTGTTGTCACCAGTGAAAGGATATGGGTAGCTACATCCAGAGTGGGTCACATCACATGGGTTTATATCCTTAATGAAAGATTTCTTGTGTTGACCCCTACTACTAATTAACATTGAAAAGTAAGCTGCGGTGGCCCAACTACTTTGGTACTTCACTGGTAATAGATAATGCTGGTCAGAGCAAAAAGCAAGCAAATGCTTTATCAGTTTTATTTTATGTTTACCTGGAGCAAGTAAGTGTTTGCTGAACTGCCCAGAGCTCGTGAGAACAGGAATGGGATGCAGAAAGCATTCTCCTCATAGCATAACTGCTTCAAATGGTTGTGGTAGAAGAGAAGAGCTGCCTGCCCTTTGCAAAGTGCCTGGCTTTAATCGGCAGTGGTTTTTTTCACCCTTCCCCAGCACTATGTACCTTGTTTTAATATTCCACCATCACCACCCCTTCATTCCAGCTACTTTTGTTTCTTCTGAAGGGAAGAGAAGAATCTCGTCGCCTCTTCCACTCCTGTTTTGAGGCTGTTCCCTCTCCCCCGACTCACCTTCCAGCTCATGGTTTGTAAAAGAGTTTGTGTGGAGCTCGTTTTTGATGAGAGGTTCTTGTTCTGTGTATTCAAACAGCACAGAAAAAGTAATTACTTAAGTATACCTTGGTGACACAGTCTGCAAATCATGTTTTACACCAGGAGATTTCCTTTTGATCTCTCAGATACCTCAGCTCTTGGATAAGAACCAAATTCCTGTGTTCTTTTTTCGGGGATGTTTTACTTTGTCCTTTCTAGACTCCACATTAGGAAATAAAGTTGGGGAGTTGAGATAGGATGCTATTTGACACCCAGAGTTTTGTCTGTCTTTGGAATTGTGTAGCTTTGCACATGTAAAACCCAACTGCAGTGCTGAAAAGGCTGTCTGTCCTATGACAGCTTCGGCAACCTTACTAAAAATTGCAAGTTCACATTCTTTTAAGCTACTTCTTATTTTTCTTAGTATGGCTTGGTGGGTGAACTTTGTTCTTCAAAGGGCTAAGCACTTTGCAGAGTCTATATAAATCCCAACTTGAAAAAAAATAAATTGTTATTACTGGCTATGCTGCATAGGATAAAAAAGAACCCTAATTGAAAGCTGTGCTGTTTTTCCCAGATCAGCAGCCAAAACACCTTCTTAATTTGTACACAGGGTAGATTGGGTGTCAAGGAAGCAATGTGTATGGATGGGGCCCCATACCACCTCTCCGAGGAGTGAGTTTTGGGTATTACCGAGTTGTGATCAGTCGTTTCAGATGAGATGGCAGTGAGAATGCCACCCATTTACTATCATCGCTTCTTATCTGCCTCCAAGATTTTTTTTTCCTGCTTCTTGCATTTCTGCCAGTACCACTGCCCTTTCTGCTTTAATGACGCCTTCACGTTCTCTCCTAGAAAAAGTTCTGATTTGAGTAAAAAGACAAATTACAAGCTGTTGGGTAAATTTAAGGGCGAATTTAATTGATGCACATATTCTCCTTCCTTTGCCCTTGATGCTAGGGAAGTTTACATGTGATGAACTGTTAAAATCATCGGCTCTGATTTTACAGAATTTGTTTGCATTTGTTGTCACTATTAGACGACAAAACCCTCTATATTGCTAATCCTATTTATTTGGTTTTGGCATGGTGCTCAGTTTGAATTGCTTCTTCAATTCAAGATAAAGGTGTTTTCAGCTTCCTGTTTTGGCTTTTCCCTTCTATTTGTCTAAAACTGCAGTCGATCAAATCAATGCATTTGAATTTCAGGTTTTGTACAGATTATCCTCAAACAGACACCTACTTTTCCAGCCGGTCTGGAGAAATCTGTATGACTCAGTGTTTGCTTGATGGGCCATGTAAATTTTTTTTCATGCTGAGAGAAAAGACTTCTTGAAATATGATGATTTTATTCTCTGTTGATAAATTTGCAGTATTATCTTTATCGCCTTAAAAATATTAATACTTGGCCAACTTGTATCTCACATTTTTTATAGCACTTCTGTTCTAAACTATTTTCATTTATTTTCACTTTTCTTCATATCAACCTTATAGCCTTTATTTTGCAGCTTTTGCTGTGAAGGTAGACTACATGTCTTGTGAGTGTCTGGGTAATCACTTCCTCTGGAAATCTTCTCTGGGTTGTAGCCTTTGGGGTTTTTTGACACTGCTGAGCTAATTGCAGTTTCCTTTACAGGCTCCCGGGCTGGCTAAATAAGAGATATCAGCCTTCGGATGGGGGCTGCTGTTTGCCAATGATATGGTTCTCCTAAACCCAGGGGAAGAGGGAAATTTTGCTTCCTAAACTGCTGGTGGTTTTGGGCAACGGATTTTCCATTGAAGCGGGGAGGTAGTAGAGTCCCTGTGATAAGCATCTCTGTGATGTTTATCCAGTAGCTGATGTTGCCTGGGTGAATAGACCAAGAAGTGGAGCCAAGTCCAGACGGCATCACTTGAGATGCCTCTGGTGGTGCGAGCACCATTGTGTTCAGAAGTGAAGGTCATCTTGATCTGGTAATTCCCCATTATCGTTTGAAGCGGTGGTGTACCACGTGCATGTATATGTATGGAAGGATCTAGATACATATCTGAAGAAACCACCGCCAGAAGCTTTTGATCGCTCTTGTTCTCTGGTTTCTGGATTCTTCAAAAATCCCCAATTCTCTCCTTAACGCCTGAGAAGTAAGGACACGTTCCTTTTTCTCTTTCCCTCCCCCAGCTTTTATGGGTGGATGATGGTAATTACACGTCGACTTACTGATGGTGAAATTCACCGCCGATGAGTATAGTTGAAGGGAAGTCACTCAGCTTTTCATTCCAAGGAGACTTAAATGGGGCTTTGAAGTTAGAGTTTGGAATGGGAGTCGGTATTTATTAACAGGAGTGCAAGTTGTTCGCCCCACAGATGTCCTCCCCACCCCATGAAGCCCTGGGCACAGTGAAGGCTGTAAGATGCCAGATCAGCTGTGACAGAGAGCTGCTAATCACTTACTGCCCCGGGTAAGAGTGTATAGATTGCCATTGTAAATCGCTCTCAGAAATCCTTTTAACTGGATGATGGGCCTTAATTTCATTTTATGACATTTGTTCTGGCAGGTCAGTAACTGTTTAAGGATTTGATGACATTTGTGCTGTTGCAGGTGTCCTAACAGAAATAAGGCTGTTTGCTTTGTGGTCCTGAGAAGCCACGGGCATTTGGCAGAAAGCCCAACCTGTGGGGTTTTCGTTTGGTTTGGTTTTGTTTTGTTTTCCCAACAGGGTTTTAACTGAATCGCTTCCCTTTGTACCAGTTGCTCTTTCTCAAATATGGAGACAGGGAGCATCTTAATGCAGAGTAGCCAGCGTGAATGTAAGTCAGGACCAAACAAATGTTTTAAATTCACCAGATTTTATCACCTTTACACTCAAATAAGATTTCAAGATTTTTGAAAAAGAGGTAGCTTCAGAATATTTCTGGTGAACCGTTATTTCTGCTTTGTTTTTTTTCATTTGGTCTTTTTGGCATCATTTACGCTTTCTGTAAATGAGAGTCAAAACTTATATCCCTTGTGGAGCACTTACCATAGACAGTATCACACCACAATCTCCACTTACATTGCAAGATGTAGAAGTATGTATCTAGAATAACCTACTTGACATACATCTTCTGTTCCCCTGAGGGTTTTAGATTTGGAAGGAAGGATTTTGATGACGTTTTTGTCCTGTCAGCAAGTTTTTCCATTTTATTGTGCAGGTCATGGACCCTTACGGATTAACTGCTACAGTTCTTTTGCTTGTAGAGTAATGCAAAATTTGCATTAAATTCTTCTGAATGTGCATTTCTCTCATCAGTTCTCTTTACACTGTGGTACAGAAACAATCCTGGAAGTCTTTTACAGCACAAAAATTACCTACTGCTGTGGGGGAAAGAATATGCATGGGTTTATTTAGAGAAAGCTGCATTTCCAATATGATGGGGTGCTTCAACCACAATGGTCTGAGATTTGAAGAGCCTAGCAAACAGGATGGTTGTATGCAACTGCTACAACTGATGTAAACAGCTTTGTTGTATTGTTTTTCCACCATACTCTTTAAGAAATGGAAGAACATTACTGTGCTCTTCAAGACTGCAGGAGGTATCTTAAAAAGACCAAAACCAAACCACCATCAGAATTAAAGCCTCTGCACTTTACTGCAGGGAGTTAATTGTTCTGGTTGTGGAGGAATATACAGAAATAAGACATTTCTCTGGGTGGCAGCGTAAACCATGCTTTTGATTGAAATAATCACGTGGTGAACTTTTATATATGTTACATGTCATGCCAGACTAAAACAGTGGTGTCAAGTGCTTTTCTTCTAGAAGAGTTTATCCAGCCAGTGACTTGCTTTCCTCTGCCCTCTTCTCATGACTGCTTGGACCTGTGCAGGGCTGGAGATGTGTCACTATGGACTCCTGCAGTCTTCTTTCGGGGCTTTTCCCCACCAGAAGTCCCGGAGTGGGACCGTATCTGCCAACGTGTGCAGCAGGGATGCTTGCATGAGTTTGGTGATGTATGATAGAGATGGCCACATGCAGGTCAAGCAACAAGCACCTCTCTAATCATGCCATAAAAACGGGCAAAAGCCTCAGCAGCTCGCCTAGCTTGCTGCAAGAAGTGTTTTCAGCTCTTTGCCGTGGCTGTTGTTCCTGCTGTCTTTATTTTCCCGATTGAGAGAGAGACTGGTTTTCATAGAAGAACGTTTGATATTTTTAACTTCTGTTCCTGAAATGAGCTCAGAGCTCAAGAGTGATGTTTAAAGCCCTGAACGGATCAATGCCGATCTTGGGGCATCTGATAAATTCTTATTTAGGTCAGGCCTCCTTGGGGCAACCTGTGGAGAGCAGAATGTTAGATCTTATGGCAGCTATAACACAGTCCAGCTCCCTGAACAAAATAAGCCAACCCTCTGTAACTGGCCTACTTTAAGATTTTAAGATTTTTTCAATAGACCTGACAGCAGACAGCTGTTTTTTATGTTTTTTTAACAGGTAGACAGCTCTCTTGCTCAGTCCGTGCTTTCCTCTTATTTAGCAAGATAAAGAGTACCTATTGCTCAGTTATCCTTTTGCTCCCTTGCAGGCACTGTAAGGACATCGGAGGAACAAGGGGTGCTTTGAAATGCAGCTTTATCTCTAAATGTGGTTCTGCCTCTTTTCCAGCCTGAGCGCAGCAGAAACTGAGCAAGACGAGGGTAGGCAAACGTTGCTAAAAGCATCTAACCACAGCCCCTGTCACTGGAGTACCTACTTGCTGCCCATTGTCCTGCTTTGGAGATGATGAATTTTCAAGAGGTTGAGCCAGATTCCATAGACTCGAGCATCAGAGGGAAATACTTTTGCTGTAAAAGACGAGGGCACCCTCTTCCTGCCTGGAACAGCCTGAGCTGGTTATGAGCACAGAGCCCCTATTGTTCTGCCCTGGGAGATTGTGCTAAAAGCTTTGAAGCAGCGTTTGCATGTAGGTGTCAGTTTTCTAAGCAGTTTTTTTTTTTTCTTTCCTTGTTAGAAAAAAAAAAAAAAAAAGAAAATGAAAGAAAGAAAGAGCCCTGCCACCCTCCCCTCCCAGCCTTTTCTTGGCAGCGGCTGTTTGACTTGGTAATTGTTTATTTTATGATGTGTTGTTTAGGCTTCCCAGTTTTTCTTTGGCCTGGCTATTTAACTTCTTTTCCTTGTTGGATCAAAATCAACATATACTCAAGTGAGCTAGTGCAGGAACTTTGCCATTACAGATAATGGAGATTCATGATGTTATATTATGCAGTATACTTTGTGGAGTATTATAGGTGATACATGAGAAAGTATTCTGCGTGTCCAGAACTTATATTTTTTAATTCCTTTGTGAAATCAAAAGATTAATCAAATGGCTGCAGTATAAAATGTGGGCAGGAGCTGGAGAACTGTAATACACAGTACTGGTGTTGTGTCTCAGCTGCGCTGTGCAGCTCCTGGGCTGCTTGAGCTAAGCTCAGGTGAACAGGGTTCATCAAAGTTTGAATCTAGTAAGGTATCACTCTAAACGGTGTCATCCTGCTCTGCCTGTGCATAAATCTCAGTCAAGTGCTAGAGGACACAATGAAATTTCTTTTTTTTTTTTTTTTCTATGCAAGAGACTCAATTCAGATGGAATTGTGTTGGAATGTTTCAGGGCTAGTGCAGTTAGTGTATGGTAACCAATAACCTCCCTCCCTGCATGACTTTCCCCAGTCTGCTGACCTGCACCTGACTTGTGTTGCATGGGGAATAGCAATCAGGGAAAGTTTTAAAACATTTAAGTTCAACCAGCGTTTGAGAAGGGTTAGGGAAGAAATTCTCTTCTGCTTCAGCAGGTGATAGCTTCCTGTTCCCTCTAACCAAAATGTAAGAACCTACCCAAAGCAGAACAGAGAGGCATCTGTTTACATATGAAGAACATGGAAGTCAGTCAGGGGCGGGGGGGTCGTATAGGAAAGAGCCCGATATGTCATGCTTTATTACTTTTATCCCTTTCAGAAGGCAAATCTAGAGTGAGTTAGAGCAAACGTGTAAAGAATGGCATTTCTTTCTTCAGAGAGCCTGTGGGGAACACGGGGTGATTGAGCACTGGTGGAGAAAAACTTCTAAGGAGGCACGTGCAAGTCATAGGGCATGCAAGAGAGAGGCCCCGTGATCTCTTCAAGGACATGATATTGCTGTATTCAAACATCAGAAAATAAGCTTCAAAAATGGAAAACTGGGGAAAGTCATTCCCCTTTCATGTGTGTTTTTTAGAGATTTTTAGATTGTCTGTGGATTGGGCTTTTAATCTTTCACATGAAACTGTGAAAGCTAGAATCTGTTCTTTTTCTGAATGAAATATCAATGTATTGGACAAATTATTCCAGATTCTGCAGTTTTAGGAAAATCAGCAGGACACCAGGATGAGAGTTGGCAGGGTGGGATAGGGTATCACGGTAGGGATGCTTTTAAGTGAGGTACAAAGACTTGACTTCTTTCCTCTCTTGCTCCTTTGGATGGTGGATAAATATGAATTCACTCCCATTTTCATGGATGTCCTGGTATTTTTCAAGCAGTGCAACTATGGCATGAGGAAGGCTGCATGTGTGCCCATTTGCCTGGGTATGAGTGTGTTGGGGGAAGTGAGGAGGAGAAAGTGAAGGAGATCACTGCCAGGAACAGCATGGTGCCCTTGCAGAGGTTACGCTGGCTTTCCTTAGAGCCCTTCTGACCTGAGCTGCCATTAGGCCCTTGGCTTTAGCGCCCTTTCGGACAGCTGAAGAAGGCATCTGGAGGGCTGGGGCTATGTTGGCTGAGTTAGTGGTGGCCAAGTGGGTGGAGCTGTTGCAAACCCAATAGGTATCGTAGAATCATAGAATGATTAAGAGTTGGAAGGGACCTTAAAGGTCATGGAGTTCCAACCCCTTGCCATGGACAGGGTCACCTCCCACTAGAGCAGGTTACAGAAAGCCCCATCCAGCCTGGCCTTGAACACTGCCAGGGATGGGGCATCTACAGCTTCTCTGGGCAACCTGTTCCAGTGTCTCACCACCCTCACAGTAAAGAATTTCTTCCTGATATCTAATCTAAATCTCCCCTCTTTCAGTTTAAAACCATTGCCCCTCGTCCTATCGCTCCACTCCCTGATAAAGAGTCCCTCCCCATCTCTCCTGTAGGCCCCTTTTAGGTACTGGAAGGCTGCCGGAAGGTCTCCCCAGAGCCTTTTCTTCTCCAGCCTGAACAACCCCAACTCTCTCAGCCTGTCTTCATAGGGGAGGAAGGGTCCACAAGGACCACAGCTGAGTATCTCAGGCAGATGGGGATTTGCCGAGTCTCATGGCTTGCTTTTGCTGCATCTTTCTGTTACCACATTATGTCCTTCCTCAGAAGCTGTTGGTTGGGCTGGTGCTGCCTCATCCTTCGGCCCAGGTTTTTCCAAAAACTTCAGCCCGCGCTTATCAATGTTGCACTTTGCTGCCTTCCCTTTCCTTCTCCAGACGCCCACGCCATCTGGGAATGTGCAAGGAGCTGCTTTTAAGAGAGGTAAACATCCTGCCTGGCAGCTGCCTGCTTCGTAGGAATAGACTTTAGGTTGCCCCCAGTACTTGCCTTTTGCTTCTCCCTCGGTGTGAATAGATCAGGCTTGAGATGCAGGGGAGAGAGGAGAGGTGTGAGGGGTTCTCACCTGGTGGATCTGCACAGGGAACCCTCTTAGAGGGAACATGAAGAACGGGGCAGACAACGTGGTGTAGGTAGGAATGCACAGCCTGAGGAGAAATAGGCAGCAGCAGAGAAGGAAAGGAGTAATGCAAGTGCGAAGCCATTTAGAAATATGGTAGGAAAGCTGAAAAGGTGGTGTAGTAAAACTAGGAAGGAAAAAGGATGCAACAAAATTAAGAGATACTATCTTTTAAAATTAAGTTATAAGGAATTTAATGAATTGCAGGAGCTTTTGGGGTGGGAAAAGAAAGGGTAATAATGCTACATACCTTTAATCCCGCATAGTAGGAATTGAGAAAGGAAAATCTGTGAAACCTCATTTTATGGTTAATAAACACATTTCTCTGAGATGCTGATTAGGGGTGTTGAATTAACAGCATTGGAAATGAGGCCATTTGCCACCTTCAAATGTAAAGGGATACTTTTTTTTGTTCCCAAATAAATAATTCAGTAACTTCTTATGAGCTTCAGTGAGCAAGCGCTAGCGTGACAAAGTTAAGTTCTTTATCATCCCTTTTGATCTCTGCGAACTTGCTGTTGTGAGAAGTGTAGCTTGTCCTTGAGCTGGAGTTGCTTCGTGCTGCTCCCAGCACGTAAATGCAGAGTGTTTGTTTAACTGGTTTATTTAACTGCTCTGCCTTTGCTCCAGTCAGCTGAAGGGGAAAGGGAGATTCTTAGGGTACGCTTCTCCAAAGGGGATACAAAGGTTTTGGCTGGGGCAGAAGATCCAGTGTTTTGTCTCTGCTATTTCAGAAGAGCTGAAGATGTCAAGAAGCTGAGGAAAATACCGATTTACTTGTTTCATAGAATCATAGAATCATCTAGGTTGGAAGAGACCCTTGGGATCATCGAGTCCAACCATCTCCCCTACTCTACAAAGTCCTCCCATACACCATATCCCTCAGCACCACATTTAATCATCTCTTAAATGCATCCAGGGATGGTGACTCATCATCATGCCCACCTCCCTGGGCAGCCTATGTTTCAAAAGAATAGTGCAGAACCCATCAGAAAACAAACACAAAAGCAACAGTGGGTGCAAAGCCGGCGTACCTGTATGTCATTTTGCCCATTCAGAGAGCAGATGTGTCCTGAGAAATGGCACGTGGAGAATGGCAGTGCCTGCCCTCGACTGGGGAGGTGGAACTGGGTTTAGCAGCTGCCCCCCAATGGCTTGATAAAGGGGAAAAAAGTGGTAGTTGCAAGGAGGCAAGGAAGACCCATAGACTGAGGACGGAAAGTATTTTCAGCAGATCTAAAACATTTGCTTTCCTTTTTCTCCCTGGAGCTTACCTGAGAAAGCCTTGTCTGCTTTAAATTGTGAAAAATATACATCTACTTTTGCTAAAAATACTCTCTTTAAATTAAACCTTCATTCTTACTTTAATCTGATTTTTATTGTGTAGGTTTCAAAACAACTCCTTAATCTTAAGAGTGTTTAAGCTATAATAAAGGAGAATTTCCTTGTGTTTGGGTCTCTCTTCCCAGCCTCTGCGGGGGAACCTGAGCAAGGTTCTCTAACGAGCTGTGGTGAGACCAGGTGGCAAGATAGAAAGGGGAGAACAGAGGTGCCAGCAGCAGGGGTGTTTTGCAATACACTTCTAAACAAATAAAACCTACTGCATTTTGATGTGTTTTTTTCAAATAGCATGGGGAAAAAAGTGGTTAATCTGGATATGTCAGAACTCTGAATTTGGTATTTGATGTAGCAGAATTTTTAAGGGGTAGATTACAAGGAAATAAACTCTGATGACTTTCTGGTCCATGTTAGTTCTTTCCTTTTTTGATAGCAAAAAGGAAGGTGAGATTTCAGTGTTCCCTATGTGCCATTCACAAAATTTATGTTAAGTATTTATGCATGCTTTAGTTTGTGATTCAGAGTACTGAGTACTTTTAGGGGGAAGAAAACATGGAATATTAGCTTCTTTGCACCCTACCTGAGAGATCTTCATGCAGATCTTAGTGGAGTATTTGACAGTAACCCTAGTTTTTTTTCCTCTTGACAGCTGAGCAAGGAATAAGATATTTATCTCATTCACTATGTTAAATTTATCATTAAAAAGGTTCGTGTGATACTGATAAAGGTAAATATGAGATGTTTCTTCTAGTGCCTGATTCTGTCCTTGGCAGGCATGGTGGGACCCTATGAATACTTGAAAGGGAAAGGAAAATAAGCCCATAAGTGGTTCCTTTCTGCATACCACAAAGCTTGCTAATGCACACTTAAGGGCTCAGTGCCCAAAGAATCATAAAATGTGTCTCTCTACCAGTTTCCCTCCTCCAGTAATTGTAGAATAGGGATGACAAAGCTGGTGAACACAGGAATTTTGTTTCTCATGTGTGGTGGCTTTCTTGAGGAATTAGTAGAAGTGTAAGCAGATACTATGCTGCTTGTGGTTGCTGAACAATAGGAAAAGAAGATGCAGTCCTCGGATTCATTAGCAATTTATAGTCCCTATCAGCAGAATTTTTATTGATGAAGATTTTGCAGGGGTTTTGTTGGGATTTTTTTGTTTGTTTGTCGTTTTTTTTTAACAGTAGGGAAGGGTGGAAAAATGACTTGTGAATCCAGTTAAAAGTAGGGTCTTTATAGGAAAATATGTGTGTACTTTTGTGAAGTAGTATGTAATGCTGCAGAAATGTTGTGAATTTTCATGACTGAATACGCAGTTGCTTTTGTGTGATAAAAATTGTGATGCTATACTTCAGAAGCAGTGTGTCAAACACGGCTGAAGTATAAATGAATGCTTGTAATCATTTTTCTGGGCTCCACAGGATCATCTCTTCAGACTAATGAACTTGGCTAAAATTCAGTTTGAGAGAAAGCAGGTCCAAGAGTCATATAGTAAGGTGGGGATGGTGTTTGGCATGGTAGGATCACAGAAGAGAAGGTTATAAGTTGATATAAGGTTAAGTTGATATAACATGTTTAAAAGGTCCAACACATTTCAAGAAAGCTTGCTTGTTACAAGCAGCACCCATGTCCAGAAACCCCTTTGGGTGCACCAGGGATGGGCACCATGCATGTAGGTGGCCTGGAGCAGACGTTTGATGCTGATAGTGGCTACAAATCCAGGTGTTTCTCAGAGCTGTTGCCACCAGCACAGGTATAAGAACAAAGCAAACCTCAAGGCCCATTTCGGAAGCTCTTCCTTTTTTAGAATTATAGACTAGAATCATAGAATCATTGAATAGTTTGGGTTGGAAGGGACTTTTAAAGGTCATATAGTCCAGCCCCCCTGCAATGAGCAGGGACATCTTCAACTAGATCATGTTGCTTTGAGCCCCATCCAACCTGACCTTGAATGTTTCCAGGGATGGGGCATCTACCACCCCTCTGGGTAACCTGTTCCAATGTTTCACCACCCTCATTGCAAAAAATTTCTTCCTTATATGTAGTCTAAATCTTCCCTCTTTTAGTTTAAAGCCATTACCCCTTATCCTATTGGAACAAGTTTGTTAAATGTTTGTCCTCATCTTTCCTGTAGGCTCCCTTTAGGTACTGGAAGGCGCCAATCAGGTCTCTTCACAGCCTTCTCTTCTCCAGGCTGAACAACCCCAAATCTCTCAGCCTATCTTCACAGGTGAGGTTTTCCCACCAACTGTAACCCTCCTCTGGAACTGCTCCAACAGGTCCATGTCTTTCCTGTGCCGAGGGCTCCAGAGCTGGACACAGTACTCCAGGTGGGGTCTCACCAGAGCAGAGTAGAGGAGTAGAATCACCTCCCTTGATCTGCTGGCCACGCTTCTTTTGATGTAGCCCAGGATATGGTTGGCTTTCTGGGCTATCAGCGCACATTGTCGGCTCCTGTCCTGACCTATGTCAGCGCAGGAAAAGGCTTCACCTTCAGATTTGAATTTTGTCCTGCCAAAAAAAGGAGCGTTTTCCTCCTGGCAGATTGTTTCTTCTTGGTTAAGCAGCAGGCAGACACTATCTTGTTCAGTTTACCTCTGAAGAAGAGACTAGACAGTTTAATCCTACCCAAAGAGCATTAACATTTCTACAAGTTCGTTGAGGGCAGGGTGCAATCTATCAGGAAAATAACATTTTAATTAATATTCTTGCTCTTCTTTGGAGGAGCAGAAGGTTTGGGAAGATTTGAATGAAGGCAAGCCCCCAGGAAGGCTCGCTTTATGAAAAGTGATTTTCCCTCGGGTGGGCAAAGCTCAGGAGTGTGGGCCAGCCTGGGAGCTGGCAGGGCTTGCGCCTTCAGAGCTGGGGGGTACAGACCAAGGGAAAACCTCCTGCCTCTGTTCTGCAGTGCAGCTAAAGTTAATTTGGGTCTCCTTTTCGCATATTGCTAAAGAAATTATTGTCACTACACTCCCCGCGTCTTCAGATTGTACAAGGAAGTTTTCGACTCTCCCCCTTTTCTGGTGTTAAGGGCAATTTCAGGGTGACTGTCACACACAAAGACCTTCAGTTGCTGCAAGTGCTGTGCATTCAGGTGTCTACCAGAAGCTTGGTATAGCTTTCCTGGGCATTTGAGAGATGATACACCAACAAGCTGCAGTCCCTGTTGGGATTTACTAATGCAGGCTTCTCTGTGATTGAGATGACTTTTAATGGGATGCAGCAGTGTAGTTGCGGGGAACGAGCGAGCTCGAAATGTGGGGATCTCCTAGGGGATTTTGAACAATATCTCAGTTTGATTTTGCATGCTTGTCTGGGTATATGCAAATGACAGCTTCAAAATAATTTCAGTGTGTGTGCTCCTTTCTACTGCCAAAACATCTGATGCTGCAGTAGATTACACGGTCATAAAGTTAAATCCTACGTTAGTTTCAGACTATAAGAAGCTGAAATCATTAAGTCCTTCCCAAAGACAATGTTGGAGTCAAAAGTCATATGATAATAATTTTCACTCTGTTCGCTGTCTTTAGCACTCCATCAATCTTTTGGATGTTTTCTGGTGGGAGGGGTGGATGTGTGTTCGTGTTGATTTCTTTTATTGTGAAGCATTTGGGTTCACTGGGATGGAGCTTTCACAAAAGGTTTTGGGTTTTTTTTAAATAAATATGAAATAGTTGAAGAAAACTGTCTAAAAGAATGTTCCTGTTGTTAAGTTGAGCCTTCAAACATAAGCATGTTGTAGGATTAAGGATGCAGCCATATTCCTGGTTCTGATACAGCTGTATTATGCCACAAATTACTCTTTCTCAAAACAGTATACTTCTTCCTGGAATGGTTCTGACCTTAGGCTATTCCTTGTCCAAGGCCCTTAAATTAAGGCTATTCCTTGATTTAAGCCCTTTGTCAGAAGTGTGATTACCAACGGAACCTTTGCAAAGAAATACTTGCAAGACTGGTTAAGGTGAGGAAACGGTGGATATTCCCCTTTTCTCATTTCTAGTAGTTTGCCTAAACTGCTATGGTTGAAACTTTCCTAAGAAAACCTGCTTAGTGGGGAACATGACCTAGCAAAATTTTGAAAGTAACTGAAAACAGTGTTTAATAACAGAAAGTCCCTGACAAACCCAACTGTAGATGACACTGCCTACTTCCATGTCATGTAGCATGTTTTTCATCTTACTTAAAATAAGTTATCCAAATAAATGCATGAGCATTTGGAGGCTTTATGGCTTGTATACCTGCCAATTGTGCCTTTGCTTGCAAGCATCATTGCATCCAAATCGAATCCAAATGAAATGCTAATACTTGACTCTTTGTCTCTCTCCAGTCTCTTTCAGTGGTAGTGGCTACCTAGAGTTGCCATCTTCAAGTTTTTGTTGATGGAGTATTGTAAAGACTAAAAAAATCTTCCTGCTGCTGGCCACATCCAGTTGATTTTTCCAGTACTGATAGTTCAACAACAATGTTGACACCTCTTCTTCTATTGGAATATAGTGCTTCGGGCTTTCCTTTTGTGTGCCTTACCCCAGTGAGGAAGCTCTGTTTTACTGGGATTTGAGTATCCCTCTCCATAGCAGAGTCGAAGCATATGCCCTCTCTCAACTGATGGCAAGAGAGTCCTGTGCTCAGTGATAGGACAGTCTTGTAAGGATTTTCTGCAAGCATTGGGAGCAAATCCAAGTGCCTTCATTATGAGTAGACAGATTCAAATGGGGACAAAAAGATTATTATATGGAAGAACTTTTGGAATGGACTGCTTGCAGAGATTTTACTTACAGAACATACGTACAAGAAAATGGAGTTCAAGACAGAGAAAGACAGTGAGGTGGAGAAAGAGTGATGGATTCATTACCAAAGTAACGGTTTCATGAGCTGTAGGCACTAATTGCAGAAAGAGTGGCTAATGGCGAGTTGAATATTTCCTGAAATGCGCATAACTGGTTGCTTTTTAAATGACTAAATTTTTTTGAAGTGAGTGGGCATGACTCAGAAAGTCATTATATGTCTTTAAAAATTCACAGCACGTCAGTGTGTTGCTGGATATTAGGTTTGATGGAGAATAATTAATTCACAGCATCATCCGATGCCTATGGTGGGTTGAGGGACACTAGCATGCCAACTAGTATGATCATAGATAAGCAGACAAAGTAAAATTAAAAGGTTAGAGATTGTAGCTTTAACAAGTGGTGCTTCACAAAATTTTTTTCTTAATTTTAAAGAAAAAATGAGTTCCTACCTTATGAAAAACAATGAGGTTTATATTGCTATCTGTTAAATGTAATGCTAGTTCATTAATTTTTAAACTGTCTCCATACCCAGCCTAACTCAGAACTACTGTACCTTTAAAATATGAATGTAAGATGCAAGAATTACAGACTTTAAAGCTTGTCGACATTAATTATAGATGAAGGACTTCTTGAAGATATTAGGAGATTTTTCTTCTGCTAGCTGTATTGTAGTTTGCTTTTCAGATTGGAATGAGGACAGACAGGGTTATGTTGGTGTAATTTTCTTCCAACTGTGCATTCAGGACCAATGTTTAAAAAAAATAGGGACAGGAGTTTGAATTCTCGTCTTCTGGATTTCAGGCACAACAGGCTAATGCAGCTGTAGAGATGTGCTCAAGTAAGACAGTTTATGTTATGAAAAAGTTATTTGTGAGTAATTATAAACAAAGTTGTGGCCCTTGGGATAATATAAAACTATTACTCATAGAATAGTTGTTCTGTTACCAGTAAAATATTTAACCTTTTTGTGCAAATTCAAGGTCAGCAACTGTTTCCAAGGTCCAAAGCAGCAATTCTCCTGTAGCAGGTACCGTGCTTGAGGGAAGTGGGTGGCTCGGACTGTGTCCTAATGGCCACCTTTCACTAACATCCAAGCAGTAAGCAGCAAATACCAACTAACAAGGATTTTTAAAATAGTCGTCTTTTCTGTTTTTATAATTGTCTTCTAAAGTACAGAGAGGAGCTGAAAGGTGAAGATACACCTATATATCTTCCTGTTCATGGATGTGACACTGATCATTACCGGTTCTTTAGGTAACAGCTTTGCGTTACGGAATCATTGAGAGGTGTTGGCTTTGCTCTGCTGGGCATTAGGCACTTGGAGAGAGATAAACACTCAAGAGTTAGCCATGTGAAATGTTGACCAGCAAAAGCAGAGTGCTTTAGTGAAGTGTCATTCCTTGCGCTGAGTGGGGACCCTGAACCCAGCCAGCAGAAAGAGCCAGGAGAGTTTTAGGTGCTCATCTGTGTTTTTGTAGCCTCAAGGAGAGCAGGCAGAGGGGGCTTGGCTTTGGACCTTGCTGATGAAAATGCTTCAGTTGCAGTCAGGAGGTTACCTCCCTGCTCCAGGGGTCATGGATGTATTTTCTCACTAAACTTGAATTTGGTATGAAGTGTACTTCGTATTGGGATGGAGAAGACCAAAGCCCAGGTCTGTGCCCGGGTGGAATGTATTTGTAAAGGGGTTTCAAGGCTAATATTCATTACCTCCTGACTCATATTGCCCATTAACATCAGGTCGGGTAAAGGTGGAAACGGTGGAAGAGTTTGGGTATGACTTGGCAGCTCTAAAAAAGAAAACAAGTGTAAAATGAGCTTATTCTTTTACTACTGACACATTGAAGTGTTAATGTTTTGTGTAGCCCATTTTTAATGGAATTTTCCAATGCCCCTGTTTATCAAAGCTGCCTGAAATATCTTCCCCAGTTTTTCTTTTTAAAGTATGTAAGAATGTGTTCCCATGCTTGGTGTCAGTACCCAACGTGCTCTTTTTATTTAGACACACATTCTCTTTGGACACTAATGAGATGCTTGCTCACCCACTGTAATAGGAGTCCAAAGTGCCTTCAAACTCATCAAAAAGAATTTGAGTACAAAGCTTACAGTGTGGCACCTGTATTGCATGCAATTCACAACAAAATTCAATTTTTTGTCACAAGAGTGACAAAAGTGAGAGATTTTGAGGTTTGGTTTTCCCGTCAAGAATCTAATCAACTGTTGAAGCACTTCTGCTCTGTAAATCATAGAATGGTTAGAGTTGGAAGGGAACTTAAGATCATTAAGTTCCAACCCCCCTGCCATGGGCAGGGACACCTCCCACTAGAGCAGGTTGCTCAAAGCCCCATCCAGCCTGGCCTTGAACACTGCCAGGGATGGGGCATCCACAGCTTCTATGGGCAACCTGTTGGGTTCCCAGTGTCTCACCACAGAATCACAGTATCATAGAATGGTATGCGGTTGGAAGGGACCTCTGGAGATCATCTAGTCCAACCCTTTTGCAAAGGCAGGTTAACCTAGAGCAGGTTACATGTCCAGGTGGGTTTTGAATGTCTCCAGAGACTCCACCATCTCTCTGGGCAGCCTGTTCCAGTGCTCTGACACCCTTAAAGTAAAGAAGTTCCTCCTCATGTTTAGATAGAACTTCTTATGTTCAAGTTTGTGCCTGTTACCTCTTGTCCTGTCCCTGGGCACCACTGAAAAAAGACTGATCACCCTCACAGTAAAGAATTTCTTCCTAATATCTAATCTAAATCTCCCCTCTCAGTTTAAAACCATTACCACTCATCCTATCAGTACACCCCCTGATAAAGAGTGATGCAGGGATTGCTGCTGTTAGTGTAGCAGAGTGCATGGCTGATTTTTATTGTGGTTTTTTTCCCCGCCTTGTAGCTCCACTTTTGCTGTCAAGGTGGTGTTAAGGTCTTACTGCGTCCTGATGTTGTACCTTAGGAAGAGATTCCTGCTTCTCTGATGTGTCATGTCAAAGGCGGCAGATGGCATAAAGAGACGGAGCAGTCGAAGCTGGAAAAATACCAGAGGGATGTGAAGGGATGAGACCAGAGAGCCACAGGAGCTGTTGAAGTACAGCAGGCAGGACAGCACGTGCCAGGAAGGAGTTCTTCAGCAACCCACCATTTGTGCTTGAAACTTGTGTCTGCCCAACAGATGAGAACTCTCAGTCATCCTCATTACATCTACCAAATACTTGGGTTCAGTGCTGCCTTAAAGGTTGAATAAATAGCTCTCAGGAATCTGCTGGCAATAGTAAAAATAAATTTTAAAATTGTGACATAATTATTTTTAATATTACTGCAGTACAATGATATCAGTTGAGTGCAGATATCCAGAAACAATGTGAGTAACCATTTGAGAAGTAATTTGTCTTTTAAAAGCCTAAATGGAAGAAGCCATCCTAAACCTGAAAAGTGCTGGAGTTTTTAAAATTGCCTGGAGTTTTACAAGTCCATTAGTAACAGGACTGAGTCTGTGATTTGCCTCATGTATCAGCATAATTTTGCATGGTTTTTTTTAATAGGTCCATTGGCTTTTTCTAAGAAACTACCAGCTTCTAGAGGAGGAGAAATTGTGGCTGGCAATGAATCAGGACAAAACCAAGGGAGAAGACCTCAAAGCAGCTGAAAACCAAAAAAAACATTGTGGCCAGGACAACAGGCTGAGAGAGCTCTTCAGCAACCAGAGGGCTGTGGTCAAAGCTCATAGCTGCTGGCTGCTCAAAAGCAGCAGCAGCAGCAGCAGCGAAGTTCAGGAAGTCTCATTTGAAAGTTGAATGTTTAAATTAGGCATCTACACTCTTCCATTTTTAGGCATCCTAGTGCTTTTGTGTACTAAGTTTTGGACTCCTTCACACTTTGCTTCTTTGAATTGTCAACCTAAGCATTCAGAAATCATGAATCAGCTTCCCTCTGCCCCCAGTGGCTTAGAAACCATGAGATTTTAAGAAGTAACAGATGTTTTGTTCTTTTTATTTGCCTTCTGGTTTTTGAGTTTGCGGAGTTCATATTTTAAAAGTGTTTCTTCTCAAACCCCAGGCTAACACTTTATTTATTCGCTCTTTAAATTTAAAACAGATTCTCCCATCAGCCTCAGTAACGGGGGCTTAAAGAACAAAAATTCCATGCTCATGACAAAATCATGAGTTGGCATTGCTTGGTTCCTTTAGGATGTCTTTGGGAATATAGGATGAGACTTGATTTTCTGGGTTACTGAGCACAGTCCTCTCTTATGGCAAGCAGCCATGTTATAGAATCCTATCTGAAAATTATTTTGACTCCATCGTAAATGTACTGATGTTTGTTGCCCTGTATATTCACTATGGAAAACTCTTCCAGACCCTCACTAATTAACCAGTTATAAAATTTCTTCTAATTTGTAGTCTAAACATATTCATAGCCAGGTTAATACCCATTTGTTCTTGCATTAACATCATGCTTCAGCTAATGTGAGTGTATAATGTTCCCTGAGTTTTATTTCTGCTTTTGCTGTCTTCCCTGGCACCCAGCTTTTGTTCAGGTGTGGTCAACATCATCTTCATCATTGCAAACTATGAGAAAAATTGCACTAAATCAGTATAGACTCCAGCTACCTTACGCTTGTAAACCATCCCCAGAACACAGTGGCCTGTCTTTCACATCTTTCACGTGAGCAAATTTTAGGGATTTCATGCATTTATATATAACATTCAAATGTGGACTCATTAGGTACAATAAAAGTAATGTAGTCTAGAATGATATAAGGTTATGGTGCCCCTAGGAAGCAGTGTAATCAAAAGTACGCACACACTTTTGATTAACACTTTATCCTAAAGATTGAGTAGAAGTTAATACTTGAAGTGATTTAATGGCAGTATGAGAATAAAGTAGGGAAGGTGTGCTGCTTACCTCCCAGGTGGTGTAGTCTAGCCTGGTGTGTAACTGGTTTAACTGGTGATGTATGGAAAGTTGTAGTGAAAGTGATGTAAACGTTCAGGCAGAATGGGTGTTCTCTGGAGATCGTACCAGCTAATTGTTGCAGATTATATTACCTCATGTTTCAGTCTTACTTTGAGAACACACACTTCAAACTTGAATACTAAAAATAAGAAAATGAAGTTGACATTTTGGGGCTTTCAGTGAGGATTTGAGTGCTGATTGAGCTGAAGACCCGCGCCTCAGTTGCCTAAGAATTTTGTGTGAAATTTCTATCAGTGTCTTTGGCTTGTTTGGTGCAATTAAAGCAATGTCTGTGGATATATGGGACATATGCAGTAAGGCTTCTGATAAATTAGCTCTATGGAAGCTTCTGCCTCCATCTCAGACTTTCTCCTGTGTGTCTCAAGTTTGGTTTTGGCCAAGGAAGGTGATACCTGAAAGTGAGGTACCTTTTCCATGGCTATTTGCTGTCTGTTAATAAAATAACTTTTGATAATCTGGTTCTGAAAGGATCATGATTGCTAGTGGCTGGCAGATAAGGTATTCATACAGAAAGATTTTCGGGACATGAATTTGGAATGGCAAAATGAAGGAAATTGGCTGGTTGCTGCTTGTGTTACCGCTTTCGTAAATGGCAACCGTAAGGTCTTAATGAGTCATCTGTTACACAGATAATTCAGCATTTAAATATATAAATTAATGTTATTCCATGCTCACCAGTCTGCTGTATTTTGACTATACCTAGGTTAATTGCATGACAGTTCACAGTACCAGACTTTCTGGAATTGATTTGCTGTTTTTACAAAGAACTTGAACTATGATAATAGTGGTGGTGGTGATGGTGGTTGTTTGTTTTTCTGGGTAATTATCACTGGATATAGGAACAGTAATACGTGACCCGACATGCTGGATTTCACCTGCATTTGTGGAAAAGTACTGCTGCCTTTGTCAAAAACATGTTCATTTGGGATATCTTAGTCTCACTGGCTAGCATATTTTGAATTATTTCTTTGAGACTTTGTTTTACTTTTGGTGGAATTTCTTCTATTTTGAATTTCACATAGGGGATAGTAATGCAGTTTGGAAATTTTGTTGAAAAAGGCATATGGGATTTATTTATTTTTTTCAGCTATCAATATCTTTGAGAAAAGACTTACTACTTTGGAGATAAAGTGGCAAACTCAGGAATATGAAAATATAATGTGCATGCTTGTTTTTTATTTTGTTCTGTTTGCCTCTTACTCCAAATACTGTTTGTTTGGTGTTCAGCTCTGCTCTTTTTCACCACAGGCCTTCTCTGAAATGCACTTACACTTTCTCCTCTCCACCTCCAGTGAAAGAACAGCATCGCTTTTGCACTCCTGGGGTTACATACGAGCCACTAGACCTTGTGGGCAAAAGAGTTTTGGGTTCTTCTGCTGTTGAAGCTTGCCAGCCCTAATAGGAAAGGTCAGCAAGGTGACCTCCACTTAAAACACAGCAGCACCTGAAAAAATTCATCACCTATATAAGCCCCTGCACCTGGGATTAGTTAGGATGCTTATTGCCACTCATCTGACAGAGCCTGCTTTTAGGCTTTACCTTTTTATGAGAGGAAAAAAATGAAGGTAGCTCAGAAACTGAGCACTGCAAATCATGTTCCTTGTTGGAGCTCTCGCTTGGACTTCTGTTCACCTCACAGGGAATCTACAGTAGGTTGCTCTATTTTTGTTATTGCAGGCATTCAGGCTTCTCAGGTGAAAATGCTAGGCAAACTGGGATTCAACCGAGAGCAGCTGTTGGCTTTCACTGCGTTCTCTTTTTATTGCGGTACTTGGCTAAAAGGTTGTGGGTTTTGTTTTGTTGTTTGTTTGTTTTAACCATATAAACAAATGTCAAAAAAGCAGAAAGATATGCGTCCAAGGCTGAGGAAATTAAATATTTATTTTTCAATCCTGGCATAATCAGAGATTAATTTTTTGTTCTGCTGGCTGTGAACTTTTAGCTGTGAATAAAGGGGTATGGAGTGGGAGAAGCTGCCTCTCCTTTTTCATAGAATCATAGAATGGTTAGGGTTGGAAGGGACCTCAAGATCGCTTTCTAGATGAGTTTGAAATGTGCTTGGCTGTCATTGTGCCTGCCTTTCTGTAACATCCCCAGATGTTGACCGGTGAGCACAAGTGTGTGCTGCCTCCTGGGCACCCATGTGTTGGAAGGGCAGTAGCTGGGATTGCAGCAGGTACCATGGATTAGCCTTAGAGTTATGGACAAAGTGATCTCTTGTCTTTGTGACCAGAAACGATGCATTTAAAAACCAGCCATGTAGTCACCAGCACAATCATTGCGGAGTTTAAAAACAAAAAGTCACCAAAAGAGAGAGAAGAGCATGTTGTTGAGTCTGAAAGCCCCACTGTTTGTTTGGTGAAAACAGCACTCAAAGTAATTCAGACATAGTGATGCTCCAGAGTTAGGAGACATTGTGGAGACATTAAGAGTTTCTTGTTCAAGGCGCATGGTTGTGAGAGACCAATGTCTGTAATTCTCATGGTTTTTTTAATATGAGAAGTGAAACTTCTCAGAAAAGTAAACCAGAATAGTAAGTATCGAAAGCTGAGCACAAAATTTTGGTTGAAGTTTTCTACCGGTGTTTGTATGGGTGATTGACAGTTTGAAAACGTAATACTTGGCGTCGTAGCAGTGGCTTGTGATTCTCTATCAATAGCGCCCATTGTTTCCACACAAAAGCCATCAGAAGTAGTAATATATCGTGTATGCACAGAGTATTACATTGGTTGATCTAACTTCAGGATCAAGTCTCTAGTTTATGACACCTGTTGAAAACTTTGAGTGATATTTTTCTTTTCAAAGCATGGTTCTTGGTATCCTAGCATGCAACTGTGTTACTACATTATTAGACTTATTTCTGTGAATATTTAGAGGTTGGGGGTGCATTTTTATTAATGACATACTGCGGTAAGGATATGAATATTTAGGCTATTTTTTTGTCAACTTTGGGCAGCTTCAGACATTCTCAACCAAAAAAGCAAAGCCTTGTTTGTTCGATTGATTTTATTTATCTGTTTATTTATAATGTATGGGCTTCTGTGATGCATGGAAACGTGATTTACTGTGTAGCATTTCAAGTCTATCTCAAATACTTTTGGGGTCACTCCTGCCCCCACATAGGATACTTGGCTAGTAGCAACTGCACGAAACATCTTAAACGTAATCACAAAACCAGATTTCACAAACCACTTAGCAGCAACATAAAAGGTTAGTGTATGGTTTATGTTGTGAATTTTTTTTTTTTTTTTTTTTACACAAGACTGGCTATTTAGTAAAGTATACTATTGCTAGAAATAACAGTAAGCAGATTTCTGCCTTTGGCAAATACAGTCATTAAAACAGGGCTATAAATCGCCCCTCGTATAACTGCTTGCATTGTATTGCCGTGGGTATTTTTCAGTCAGTTACTCTAAGTGGTGAAGGGGAAAAAAACATGCATACATCTCTTCTCAATATAACTATACACATGTATAGCTACCTCATGGGTTTTAGAAGGTGTGTTTTTCCAAATCACTTATTGATCTGTCAGTGTGGAGACACTGGAATCAGAGACTGAATATATCATTGCTTAAGCGTTTCTTTTAATTGATCATGCCAGTTCTTCATAACTGGAAGAGTATGTCTGTTAGACAGACGTGTTGCTCCATTATTCAGAATCTATTTTAAGCAGCAGCCCACACATATAACACTTTATTTACATTTTCCCTGCTTGAGTTTCTTCATTGTTCTTGAAGACCGTTGCTGAGTGATTTTCTACTAGCACAGTTTTGCCTGTGGGGCCATGTCTACTCTGGGAAATGCTGTGAGCCGTTCCAGCCAGCTGGCCTTGCAAGCTGCTGGGTTCCTGAAGGAACGTGTCACTCAGCACCTTACAGAATGGGCCTGCTAAGTCAAAATTTGATCCTTATTTGGTAGGCTGCTGTTGGACCCTGAATCTCCTCAAAGCCATCGCTTGAAGTTGAGAAGAAGCTGGAAGCCCGGCTTTTGGTGGGGAAAGCGCCACTGAACGTTGTGTTGCTGAGTCCTGAGTTTCCTTTCATTGATGCTCTAAATGTGGGAAACTGCTAAGTGTTTGTGTTTAGGTAACAAATTTACTGGAGCTCCTTTTCAATACAAGCCTCAACATGATATTGAATGGAATTGGTTATTTTAACTGTGAGAAAACATGGGATGTACGTTTTGCTCCTAGTTCTGGTTTGTAAGTGTTGGGCAGCGCCTTCAGAAAACAGAGGATTTTGCTGTCACTCATAGCCTGCACCATAGGTCAGCTTTGAGGACCTATCTTTCTTGTCATACATTCTCAATGCTACTCTCTCTATTTCTGCTTTGTCTGCTGTTGTCTTCTTAAGCCCTTTCAAGACCGTTATCTTGCTTAAAACAAATGCACAGCTTTATAAAAGTGGATCTTTCTTCTATTTGCCCCTCTTCCCCCAAAAGAAGAGGGTGGAATGAGAGGTGCCCCTGGTGGGCAATTCACCCTGGGTGTGTGACACATCTGTCTCCAGGTGGGATGAATTTTCTCTCACGATACTTCTTTCTTGTCTGACTGCAGAGAGACAACCTGGACCATGAGCTCAGACTAAACACAATAACTTCTAGGCAGCTGCAGTTGGGTGAGTTGGATTGCGCTGTGGCCACCGGCGCAGCTGCGGGAGCGCTCTGCACGAGCCCACCACTCACCCCACAGCTCAGCCCTTACAGAAATCCATTGCTTTTAATGCACTCGTTGCCTTAGTTAAAAGCATATTTAGGAACATCTGGGGACACTGTTGCCAGCAGTTATGAGGAGTGAAATGGATTTTAATAGCGTCCTCTCTTGATGGCAATTACCGGGAGTGGAAGAAAGTCGGTCATCCTTTGGTTGAAGTGCAGTTGATGGGGCAAATTCATGTCTCTGCTGCTTTCAGGATGAATGGCTTTTTGCACATCAGCAAACATGTGGTCTGTGGAATTTTTATGTTCAGTATTGGATCCACATGCGATGTCAGAGAAATGACCTCAATGGATCTCATGATTTCTCAAGTTTTTAAAATTACTCAGTGTAATGCTAACCCTAATTATAAATCTCCAGCAAGGGCACATATCCAGATATATTCAGCACTGCTCAAAATGAAATGTAAGCCCTTCCTTAAATATTTGATTTAATGTCAGGATATCCTGAAATAGCTGGTGGTGAGAGCTGCTTAATGGGTATGAATTACTTTTTTTTTTTTTTTTTTTTTATTGGGAAATGTTTGTCTTTAGTAGTTTGGTCATTTGAATTCAGTTTCGGGAAACTGTTTAAAATATGCTGATGATGTCAGCTAATATGCGTAATATCTTTTGTGTAAGCACTTATCTGTTTCCTAACAGCACTGTAGACAAAATACTTCATGAATGTTAATGATAACATGGTGGTATGCTTATTTCTTGTTAAAGACCACGTAATCCAGAGGAAGAAGCAAAGCAGCAATGATTTGAAGGCCATGTTCATCTCTTCAGTTTTGGCTGGCCTGATTGTTTCTCTAGGAGTACCCTGTCTTTCCTTTTGCCATGAAGGAAGTCCAGGGCAACTGGATCCTTAATTGGAGTTAAAAAGGGATGAATCTCAACCCAAGCAAGGCTCTGAGAAGCAGGAGGTATTGGCTGCTGGTATTTGCTGTTATCTTAGCAGCATGTACTAGTTCTTTCCAAGGCAAAGACTATGTCCAGGTGTGATGGTCCCACAGATGAGAGCCACACAGTAAAGCCATCGTTGGTCTAATCTGTTGTCACTGAGTAAACCTTACTTTGTTCTTGGAGCAAATTGTCTGTGCTGTAAGTACCCATAACGCATATTGATTACTTCTTTAGATTTTTGGTACCAGCAAAGGTGATGAGATCTAAATTCCAGTGATGACAGACCTCTGTATTTGCTAGTCTTTGCACTTCCTCAGCAGAGTTTTAGACCTGTTATTTTATTACAAACATGAAGACTCTTTTCTTGGTGTGATCTCTGGATGGCTAGAAGCAGAACTGCAGCACCTTGTTTGGCCACCAGGTCTTGGGCCTACCAGGGGCGTGATGGCCAACTTCCTCAGCTCCCCCAATGTGTGGTTAGCAGGAATCTCCCACTGGGACTCAGAAGTTACTGCCTTCGCTGAGCTTGTATCAACCTGCTGAGGAGTGTTGATGAGCTGGTAAGAATTAAAAAGCCAGCAGGATGCCAGTGACACACGGCTCCATGTATCTTTCTCATCCAGCAAAGCCTATGCCATTCTCCTGGCCAAGACCTTGTGCAGTGTTCAAGGGTAGACGGGATGTATCAAGCTGTTTGGCACCAACAACTTAAGAAATATTTACAGTCTACAAAAGCAAGAGCTGATAATATTGGTTCCTTAACGCCAAATCAGAGTTATGGTTCTCCCAGTTTTAGTCACATGGTGTTCTTTGTCAAGTATTAGGAGACATTGTGATTAAAAATGAGTAAATGGACAGTACAAGAGGTATGCAAGCAGTAATCGCGGCTCAATGCCAGTGTGGCCTTCTGCATGCACAAGTTCTTTCTCTATGGAGATTTATTCTAAGTCTGACAGGGTAGTTTGACTTCTCTAAGTAAATTACGATGAAGAAAAATAATTTCTGAAGCTGGTAGGAGTGGTTTGGTGTAGATGACTAAAGTACATGTGTATGCTGGCCTAGAACTTCACTTGAGGGCTGGTGAAAACATGGATAACCCAAACATTTTATAAATAGAAAAACAGGAAGGATGTTATTAAGTATAAAAGCTACAAAAAATATTTTTCAATTTGGAAAAAAAAAACAAGTCTGGAATGACTTTGTGATGAGCTTCTTAATATAATAGATGATCAGTAGCAAATTCTAAGCAATGTTCTGCTGGCTTTTGTCTCCAGAAATTTGTGCTCTTTTAAGCAATTAACACTTAACAAGAGTGGCTGTTGATACCTGAGGTTTACCATGAGGTTTCTATATCCTGTTAAAACTGTTCCTAGAAAAAAATGTTGTCATACTTTTGAGTACTTTGGCAAATCTCATCTCATCAGTGCCATGCTGGGCAGGTGGGCCCTTGCTGCTTTGTCGAAGCCCATTGCCTTTTCTGCTTATGTGCCTGGCCAGGAATGGGTATTTGCTCTCAGTTAAGCAACAGCTGATGGTGTTGAATTCTGGCTGCTGCAGGTGCAGCCATCCTTCCATTGGCTCAGTCTCTGTCTGGAGGTACCTTCAGCAAGTGGTGCGCTCTCTTTGCATGTGGATTTGCTTAGTTCTACTGTCCCTTTCCTTTCTGTTGAGGAGTTTCAAAGCCCATCTAAGGAAGGAATGAGAAGACTTTGCTTTTATATTGGTCATTTTATGAAATGTCTTCTTGTAGGAGCCAAAATTCTGATTTGAAGAAGCCTGAGCCTCTTTATTTTGTAAAGCTTCCTTCCTTTTTTTTAAGCTTAAGTATTGTAAAAAATATATATCCATGTGAAACTGTCTTTAATAAGAGATTTATGCCAGCTGTAGTTACTCTGTCTTATAAAAAAGAGGAGGAAGAGGGGCCAGCTCCCACATTATTCAGATTTTAGGTTGATTGACTGGTACTCTGAAAGCGCTTATTTCCCCTCTGTTGGTCAGACAGGAACCTGGGAATCTGAAAAATTACCCTTCTGCCTTAGGCACCTCAGTTAAAGGGTTAGAATTAGGTGGGATTAGTTTACTTCTACTCTTAAAATAAAAAGCAGAAGGTGAAGAAGATTGATTCTGACAAGTTGCTCCAACTCTGACAGATAATAATTCCGTGGCAATCTTTATTGATATACTCAATATAAGTGATAATAATCACTTGTAGTTTCCAATTATGTTGTTATGTTTTAAATAAAAGTGTTGCTCTTGCACAGCCCAGGAATCTGGAAATTACCTGAATATTACCATTAAATAACGTGTATTTGTAAAGGTAAATTTAAAATGAAATGCATGCCATCTTTAAGCACATGAGGCCTTGGTTTTCAGCACTAAGGAAAAAACACAAATTAGATAAAATCAAATCCTTTTCCAGTTGCACACATTATCCTCAAGGGCAAATGAATTAAAACTCTCTCTCTGGAGGAATTCAACCTAAGACTGAAAATGTGGTCAAAAAAGTGGCATTGTGTCAGCCTGGTGTTTGACTTTTGATAGCACATCCCCAAAGACTTCTCTGTGACGTATCCTGAACAGAGAACGCTTGTTTCCCACGAAGCCTGTTGTTGCTGATAAAGCTCATCTATATCAAAGTGGTATCTAATATGGCACTGCTGTACTCTGGCCTTAAGAAAAAAAACAGTTGAGTGGCTCATTTGCCTTTGTAAATCCTCTGTGCCTGAAGATTTATTTTAACAATTCTATCCGAAACCCAAATCACAATAACTTAAGCCTGTACAGCACATGTTTTTAAACAGAGCATAAAAGAAAACAGTATCCCACGTTAAAACAAAATAGAAGCCATAAAAGTTGTGTTTCAGAGCCCGTGTTAATGTACTTGTGATAATAACATGGTGTTGCTTCCCTTTGATATTTGATGCCTGTGTCTGAGTGACAGAAAGCAGATCTCTCAGGAATCTCCTCAGCTTGAACGTTTTGTGTGGTTAAACGGGCAGTGAAGCAGAAGGGTGTAAGGTATTTTTCTTTGAAGTACTGCACATCAGCTACAGGCACAGGCGGTTTTGAAAGGTACATATGTGTATACATACGTATATACGCACACAGAGAGCACACACAGGTGCAGAAGAAGGGGTGGGAAATCAGGCCAAAGTTGAAAGTCCCAAGTTCAACGTAGGTGAGAGTAAAACCTTGCTTGTAGTCAGGAGGAAACACTCTGAAGACGGATGGGGGGCTTTCTGCCCAGCTCATACCACATGCTGTTAACAGATGACATCGTGTGCAGCTTAGAGGTCCTGCTGGCCTTTCTTCCCCTTCCACCTCCCCCTCCCATGCAGATACAAATCCCTTCTTTCCCTGGTTTGCCACAACCTTATAAGCAGATCTCTGCTCTGTCTGCGCTTCTTTGCTATTTAATGCTAGATTCAACAGATGGGTCAGTCCCAGCAGCTTTGGATTTCGAAGTGACTGGAGGCAAAGTCACTGTTTCTCCCGTGCACACTGGCACCACTCCTCTGTTTGTGCTCCCTGATGATTGCGGCAGTTATCTGGTGTTTGCTAACATAACCCTTCATCAGATTTTTACAATCCAGAGGCAGTTTCATCTTTCAGAGACCTGGGATGACTCACGGGTGGGTTTTTCAAAGCGTCTGCCCTGTTAGGGGATGCTGCAAGTTGCAGGCAGGCTGCAAAGAGCAAGCAGAATAGCTCCTGAGGATCGCTCCGAAAACCTGTAGTTCTATCAAAAAGGGAGGTGGTTATTTTTTATCCTTTCTTGAAAATATGACTTGACTACATCATTATGAGGTGGCTCTGAAATCTATTGGTAAAAGCAGCCATTGTAACACCTGCTATGACGATTTTAGTTTCACTCTGTTTTTTGTACCACCAAAGGTAGCACTTCACAATGATGCACAAATCAAGAGCTTGTACCTTCCCTTGCAAATCCTGTAAGCGTTTAGCCAGTTCTTTCTTTTTCTCCTGTGTCTTTCTTTATGTGTTTAAAAGACAATTCAGACTCCCAGTGTATTCGATCTTCAGGGCTTTTAAGGTTGCTTAAAGAAATGTTGAATACATTTCCTAAACTTCCACGATTTGAAGGAAACTAGGCAGTTTGAGTCTGTCAGGTTGGTGACGGATCTTGTGTGACCAGGCAAGAAACTCTTGTGTATTGGGAACCTGACTGGCAAAAAACGACCCAAAACTTCTGCCTTTCTGCTACCTAAAGCTGACATAGATTTTGAGACTTAAATTTAATTTCCTCAAAAACGTCTTGTGAGTATGAATTTTACTCATTGGGAATGAACTCAGGGCCATCTCTGTTTCAATTTCGTGCATAAAATGCAGGATTACTCTACATCTAATCTGGAGTAATTATAAGATACTGCAACCAAGCTTTTCCTTAGCCAATCCATGTTGGTGTTGCAAGACAGGCTGGTGCCAAGCGGATCCTACAGAAACTCTTAATTCTTTAAATTTCATGCAAGGTTGCCTTCCTTACCCCGCCTCGCATTGTGGCTATAGGAGCAGTAGATCACCTGGACCAGTGGCCTGGCTGAAGGCAAGGGTTAGGGTGTAATGTAAGTACTTCAGAGATTAGCAGCAGCCACAGCCTAAAGGATTCATCTAAGGGTGTCCTTTCAAGTTAGCAATCCCATCATGAAATTATCCTGTTCTGTATCCTATTGTTAAAATGTGCTTTCCTTCCCATAATTAAGTAAAAAGAAAAATATGTACATTTCTGGATGGTGTCAGTTCTTGCTCAGATTAATAGTTATTGTTGGGACTGATGCAGGGTTGAACAGGGATTATCAGAAGCTTTTTCTTGTTACATTTGATTTTACTTCAGATTCAGGATTTAAAATTTTGCCTGAACATCTCTCATTGTTTGGTTTTCATTGCTGGTTTTTTTCCCCCCAGGTCTCAAGAGTTCTTCAATTTAAATGATTCCTTTACTTCAAAGGGGTTTACTAGAATCACGGCTAAACTAAAATGTGTCCAAATAAAAATAGTAAATAACCACTTTGCATCTCAATCTGGTTTTATAGTTAATAACTCCTGTATAGTCATAACACTCCATATTCTCATGTTTCCAGCCTGCATGTAAGGGTTCTGTTTTCACATTTGATGACTTTAGAATTGCCTGCTCCTTCGTTCTAGTAAAGTGTTTGCTTATGGCTAAACAAAATGAGGAAAAATGAGCAGGCAACGAAAACAGACCAGAAAAGAAAGTGGTCTGAATAATAGAATGATTTTATTTTCTTCTCGAGTACTACGTAATGGTAAGAAAAGAAAACCCGAGAAGGTGGTTCGATGATTTTTACCTTGTAACAGAGAGGAGTGGTATAAAGTGGGAGGCAAGGGGTTGGGGGGGGTATCACAGAGATTGGGGTTTCCATCCCCAATTATGCGCTGGCTGCTACGCTGCTGAATTACACAGAAAGCATTGAATGGTGCCATTATATTCCTTTTCAAAAGTTGTGGGCTATGAAATTCAATCTGAGGTATTTTTAATGAGTGTTCTGAGCCTCAGTTGCGGCTCTTCCCAAGAAACAAGGAGCGCAGTGTGCTGCTAAATAGCGCCGAGGCCGGGGGTTAAACTCATTCAGTTTTTCGCTCGCAGGGAGGGAAAGTAATATCAACAATTTATTTGACAGGTATATACTTGCTTCCAGAGTTGAGCTCCAGTAGAACAGCCTCCCGTAAAGAAAACGTTCTGAAAAATGAGGTTCTATCAGCTTCTCATCGAGCTCCCATCTAGTTTCTGAAAGGGAGTCTTGTGATGAGTTTCCCGAAGCTGGCACCCACAGCGCAGAGGCTGGGCTTGTGCCGTGGCCATCCCTGCGCTGCGGGGGCTCTGCCCGAGGCCAGCGGGCACAGCTCTGTGGGCAGGGGCTCCTGGCCGGGATGCGGCTTATGCCAGATGGGGACATCTGCCCAGTTGCACACCCTGGCTGCCAATTAAACGTAGATGATTCGGAAGTGATCGTTGTCTGAGAGGTGCCCGCTGGCATCCCTGGGTCTCCACTCAGGGTTTTGGTGGCATGGTCACGATGGCTTTAGGGTCGCTCTTTCCCTTCTGTCAATTAAACATAGATAATTCAGAGGTGGTCTTTGTCAAAGAGGTGCCCGCTGGCATCCCTGAATCTCCACTAAGGATTTTGGTGGCATGGCAGTGATGGCTTTGGAGTCACTCTTTCCCTTCTCGCACCTCTCAGCAAGACGTAGCTTTTCAGGGAAGCTTTCTTTAGCGTGCACCTGGTTTTAGAAAAAGCCACGTAGCACAAAAGTATTGTTGCCTTCCGTTTTTCTTACATGCTGATTTGGAAAGTGGTTTGTTTCAGGTCGTGAGGAGAGCACTGCTTTATGCATCTGCCCTGCAACTCCCTCTGAGATCTGAAATTCATGACGGGCTGGCTCTGGTTCTTGCAAGTCGTCACCGTTCAGTGTAAAGTCTTTGAAGCTGGAATATGCCGTGCTGATGATACTCTTCAGGCAGGAAAGCGGTCTCTTCCAGCAGTGGATGTTTGTCTTGCTAACGGGATAAAGAACAGCCGCAAAGCGCTTTTTCGTTTTGCTAGTAAAATGAGGCAGAGATGACTCAGCATTTGCAGGAGCTAACTGAAGGAGTAAGATGGGGTATTTTTAGTAAGTTTTCCCATTGTTCTTTTAGCGCCTCATTTTTCTTGTCCACGCTGTGCCTCTGAAATGATGTTCAAGGAAAGCAATTTTGGTTTAGTAGCAGTGGCTCTGGCGAGAGTCTCCCGCTGGAAGCCTGTCTCCAAGAACTGAATGGAATGGTTGGTGTGGGACATTCTGCAGCCTTAAGCAGTTACTTAAAAGACTCGCTCTGCCAATACTGATTTCCCACAAATATTTTACACCTAGCTGAAGGAAGCTAGCAGTAAGGGTTCTACTACAAGAAACAAGGTTTGGATATTTTTCAGGAGGATAATGAGCTTGTGCAGAGACCTGTTGTTGCAGTTCGATGGTTTTTGGGGAGTTGCTGGGATCAGCATTCGCATTTCACGTGAAGGCGTGCATTGTCCCCAACAGGACAATTTCTTAGGGGATTGTTAGGCAGACAACAATGAAGTTTTTCAGCTGAATTCATTAGCAGGGGGGATCAGAGCATCCCTTTTAAGTTGTTTGTGTAAAGTGATTTTTAGGTGAATATGTGTCAAATGTAGTTTTTAAAAAATCAGTACAGAAAAGTTAAGACAAGGTCAGTTGTACTTTCAAACTGAAAGATAGATGTCAGCTAGTTAAAATACTGGAAATACAGCTAAAGGAACGAGTGAACCAGGAAGCTAATCATGAAGTATTTTCTTAATGTTTCTCACCATGAATAACATTTGTAATAAATAGCTGTGTACTTAGACTGAAGTGACCAAAGACTGAATGTTATTTTGGTCTGTAGGGTTCATGGTGTTTAGCCGATGAGAAGTTCCAGATTTCCTTTGGCATTGATGACAGTGGGATGGATGCGAGAAATAAATTCTCCTGTGGGATTTTGTCCCCACAGCCACCTGAGGAGGAGATTCTCCAGGTTACAAGAATCTGCCTCTTTCTTCCCCTTTCTTCTCCTTTACAAAGGGCTCCACTAGCTTTGTGGTGGTTCCTGCTGACTCTGCAGTAACAAACTCCTTGTCAACTAGAAATTAGGATAATTTAAAGGTGGAAATAAAATTTATATTAATGTCAGTTTACATTTGTAAGAACTGCAAAGAAATTAAATGATTGGATGGTTACACCTGAAGATGACAGGTTGGTCTGTGGTATGAAAGGCTCAGTTCTAGAGGTGCCCGGCCCATCTCTTCTCCTTTTTTATTCCTTCACTTACGGATTGAAATGGCTGGTATTTGCCCATTAAGTTATAAGGCTATGATTTTATGAGCCAAGTGAAAAGAGACTAAGCAGGGCCTCTGATTCCAGTAGCTTTACTGTACTGTAATTATAGAGATGTACGGTTGCCTGAGGATTTACTGTAGCTGAATTTTGTATACTCTGCTGTAAGAAAAAGTTTTACCGAGCACTATTGAAAATAGCCTCATCATAATACTTTCCATTAGCTTTCCTAGATGTTTTTCTTTTTCCTTCTCGCTATTTCTTTTCCATTCTACACTAGTTAACTATTAAAAAGGATTATTTAGTTGTTTCGTTTCCTGTTAAGTATTGAATTTGCACTTGAATTTTACTGTTGGCTATTTCTAGTAAAGTTGATTTTGGAAGAGAGTTTATAGTCTAGTCAGCAGTCCTTCTGCTTTTGCCTATTTTGGACAATATTTTGACATGAGCCAGTTTGTCACGATCAGAAATTCAAGAGCATGGTTACACTAACAAATCTGTGTACGTTCAAATGTAGAAAATTGCAGGTTTCTTTTGGAGAAGGTGCTGGAAATGCAAGGGGATGAGATAGTTGTCAAAATTCTTCTCGTTGTATTTTTGCCTCGATAATTGTTTGCTGTGCTGATTATTTTATTTTTTTTTTTCAGTTAGCAATCACATGCCTAAAATAGCCTTTTTTGAAGTCATCTTGTTTGCCATAGCTGATATAGTTGATAGGCGGGAGAGAAAAGTGTAGCTTTGCTGCTGCTTTTTTTTTTTTCTTTTTTTTAAAGGGCAGGTATTTGGAGTAAAACACACCTGAAGTAAAAAGCGCCATATCTTACAATCACACCATTTAAAAAAAGATGCCAGCGCCAGCAAGACTGACTGAAGTGTAAAACTGTACGTCAGAGACTATGGAACCTCAGGGGGAGGTTCAAATGGGATATTAGGAAAAATTTTTACACTGAAAGGGTTATTGAGCATTGGAACGGGCCGCCCAGGGAAGTGATTGAGACACCATCCCTGGAGGTATTTAAGAGATGGGTAGACATACTGCTTAGGGACATGGTTTAGGGATGGTTTTTGTCCCTTCCAAGCTAGACAATTCTATGATTCCGTGAAGGCCAGCACTGGCATTAAAGGGAATACAGCTTATGTGGTGAGCGTAAATTGGGAAAGCAGTCCACTAAAATCTTGAAAGAAAGGAAGACTAAATAGTCTTATTGTACATACACAGCAGATGATCAATCGCCTGTTTTTAAGGCAGCATAAGAGACTTACTCTGTGACTGCACTTGGCCTTGATCCTGCCTTTGATGGTATGTGCACAGTCTGAGCAAAAGCGTGTGGGATTCATGCCAGCAGGAGTGGGAGCCTTCAAATACATTCAAATGGCAAATATGTTTAAAGGAACGATGTGCCTTTGGGTTATCGTGAAAATTTGCCTCTTCTACACCCTCCCTCCAAAGGGGGTGGGTACCTGGTGGCTGTGAGGATCTGCACACTTCAAAGCAGTGGTGGGAGCGTGTGGCTGCTCTGTTTAAAGACGTCTCTTCTCCTTTTTGCTTTGACCTGGTACGTAGGGGTGACAAATCACGCTTCTTCCAACGCTTCCGAACTACCCCAGCCTAAGCTGAGCAGCAAAGTAAAAACTAGGAAGCCTAGGTGTAAGAGCTATCTTTAAGGTCTAAAGCTATTTTTATAGTCATCTAATCCTTCCTACGGGATTAACACCTACACTTTGAAAGGGAGGAGAGGAGAAAAAGGGCAGAGGATCTCCAAGTGTCTTGGCAGTGTTAGGTCCAGAGCAGCAACGCTCAGGACGGTGCTTGTTGCTTTTAATTCCACACTTTGAGCAATAGACTTTTGCTAAATATGAATTATGCATTTCATTTTACACCAGAAAGGAGAACTGTTTAAAAATACAAAATTTGTCTTCGGATGCTGACAGCATTGTTCTCCTGTGAGTAGTTTTCAAGCCTCCTTTGAAAGATAAATTTCTGGCAGAGTTATTTGTTTAAGAACCCTGTTGCTCAATCCCATCTTTGAGGTTATTTTTATACTATTTGCTTATCATGAACACTTGTTGGTTGGGTTTTTTTTTCCTTTCAGAGCTGTAGATACATACGTAATTTTTAACGGCTTTGAAAAGCTGAGAAAACTTCATGCTGTTAGGAATGTGGGGTTGTTATTTTCGGTATTGATTATGACTGCATATGACTTCAGAAATAGTCTTGAAAATACTGGCTGAAGTTTTCACTATCATTTCAATGCGGTTGTTAAACCAGAGCATAAAAATAATTTGACAATCAGACTGATCTGAAGTACAAGGGGTTTTCAGGGCGATTTCCAGCAAAAGAACAAATACAATTTTAAACTTTGTATATAAACTTAGTACAATGTAATATTTAAGTATTTGTAAAATATTTAGCTTGACCAACTTGTCACATTTCATTTTTGAGTGCTCAAAACGTGACAGGAACAAGGCATTAGAGGAAGAAATGTCAGTCCTTATGTTGTGGCAGATGCAAATGATGAACATAGATGGACGTAAAGGAGTTACTTTCTCTCCTTATCAGGTGTTACACAAGTAAGTGTAAATTAAACAAAACAAAACAAACAAACTTTTTTTTTTCTGATCCATTTGTAGCAGTTTTGAGGAAGAAAAGGGAAACAGAATAGTCTGTGCTGCCACATGCAGCTGTCTTACTTTGACCAAAACATCGATGGGTCTCATATTTTTCAGATGTTCCAAAGAAAGTGCTTATTGTATTGGGATTTTTAACCTGGTATTACTGTTCAGTAATGTAAAAACAAACAAACAACTTTGAGTTAAAGATCTGTTCAATCTGAGATTGGAGATTAGTGAGCTAGACAGATCAAAAATGGTAAAATCACTATTTGATCCTGAACAGACACTTTTTATTTTTGGTATGGTTAATGAAGTAATTACTAAATTAACTTGAAGAGGGGGGAAGGTGTTCAAACCCATGTCTTTTAAAGTCATGGATATCTTCCAGATATTGCAGTGCGCTTTCTTTTTTAAAAAAATCTGTATTGCAGTCTGTGCCAAGGAGTGGTGTGAACAAGAATGTAGAGGGAGATTTTTTTTTTTTTAATGATTGGTGATTGCTACAATGTTAAAGAATTGTTGAACCTATTAAAATATTCACCACTGGAATGATCACAAGCAACTGGTTTGGATTTTGGTGGAAGTAGAGGGAGAGGGGATTGAGTGGGACTGAAATAATGAGCAGACAGCAAATGTTGAATGCACAGTAGTGCGTAAAGCAGGCTACTTTGGCTGGGTACCTTCATAGCTTGCAGCTAAATGTGGTGATGTACATTATTCATAATTTAGAACTTAGTGGCCTGACGTTCCCTGAAAACGTAAAGTGACTTTTAAAATGTTACTTCACAGAGGTAAATGAAAGGCCAGTTCAAAATGCATTAAGCAATGAGGATGTGTAGCTGGAAATCAGTGAGCTGCTTCTCACTGCAATAAATTTATAATGTTATTTTGGTGTAACTAAATACCACCTCAAGAGAATAATAGTAATTCCCGGCTGTCAATACAGCTGGGATTCACCTCATCTACAATGAATCCCGTAACGCAGGTGTCTGGGCTCCTTGTCATCAAGAGTAAGACAGTACAACTGTATTGCTAAGGAAAAATTCGTTGCCAGCGTGCTCAGATGGCTTTTTTAGGGTAGGAAGAATTGCCCTCTGGAGCTGCAGTATTTCTTCATTGACTATACAAGAATCTGGCTGCCAACAGAAGCAAGAGCAGGAGACTGCCACCTGCTCTAGCTGCTTCCCAGCTCCCTGGTGTTGCATGTGACTTTCCCCCAGTTGTATTCCACCAGTATACCGTACTCTTTCGTTTCCCTCACCCTCTTATGGTGTAGCACCTGTGGTGGCGAATGATCTGGAGGTATACTCTTGCCACCAGCCTTCATTGTGCCAGCTTCCATGTCAATGTCCCACCTGCATACCTTGTCCTCCTCCTTTGATCTTCATCTGCACATCATTTTTTTTCCCTCCCTGGTGCAGGCTCACCTTTGCTAATCACAGAATGGTTCAGTATTGGAAAGGACTTTAAAGATCATCAAGTTCCAACCCCCCTGCCATGGGCAGGGACACCTCTCACTAGACCAGGTTGCTCAAAGCCCCATCCAGCCTGGCCTTGAATACTGCCAGGGATGGGGCATCCACAACTTCTCTGGGCAACCTGTTCCAGTGCCTCACCACCCTCACAGTAAAGAATTTCTTCTTGATATCTAATCTAAATCTCCCCTCTTTCAGTTTAAAGCTGTTACCCCTCATCCTATCATTCCACTCCCTGATAAAGAGTCCCTCCCCATCTCTCCTGTAGGCCCTACTGGAAGGCTGCTATAAGGTCTCCCTAGAGCCTTCTCTTCTCCAGGCTGAACAACCCCAACTCTCTGAGCCTGTCTTCATTGGAGAGGTGCTCCAGCCTTCTGATCATTTTCATGGCCTTCCACTGGACTCGATCCAACAGGTCCATGTCCTTCCTGTACTGAGGACTGCAGAGCTGGATGCTCAGGGAGAGAAGGAGATAGGTCTCCTGGCTCTCCTTTCCCATGTCTCCTCCACATTTGGCCATGTTGATGACCATCCCTCATCCCAGTGTGTGAAGCTTTCATGATGGTCACGTAGTGGGCCTGTGTTTCCTCACTGTGGCAGGGAAAGGCCCTCCTACAGCATAGGCTGTAGCTCAGCCTTTCCCCACCCTGCAACCTTAAATGCACACGTAGCTATCTGGGGGGCTCATGGGCCCCCATGGGTCAGACCTGCGCCAGCATGGGGCAGGGAAATCATCCAAGCCGTGGCTCATGGGACACGGGTGCAGCTGTGGGGTGGGAGCTGACGGAGCTTGCCTCGTGCTCGCTGTTGGAGGCACGCCAACAGAGCCACACTTAATGGTTGGAAAATGTCTTCCAAGTTCTGGGGAAATCTTGTGTTGTCCCATAGGCCTTGTAACCACGTTCAAGTCAGACGTGAGGGTTGGCTGCGGGTGATGTCATTGGCATGGTGCACTCATTCCTGAATGCTTCCTCTGTCAGCTCATGTTTGCTGTGACCTGAGTGACTGCTCGTTTGCTTCTGTACGCAGCGGACTGAAATTTTAATTTATTGTGTTTAAATTTTTCAGTAGGGATGTCATGGAACTGCACTGAGTCAACATCTCTGTGAGACCGGAGAGTTCTTGCTTTTGTGGATGTTGTACTACTCCTTTTGGTCCGGACTGTCATCAAGCACTATATCTCAGCAGATTTTATATGCACAGTGTTTCCCTTGAATAAAGTCTCAGATTTTATTTTGAGGTAGACTGATCAAAGCTAAGATTAGTTTAGAATAATAATCTTATTTACAAATACTTGGGTAAAAAGCATTTCATGTTCCTGGGACACACTCCAGAGAAAATGCCAACTGACATAAATGTTACAAGAATGCTGTTCCATCATCTAAATGCATATAAGAAAGAAAACTTTATGAAAACACTCAGCAGGTTTTGATCAGAAGCTTTTACTCGTGGTCTGAGATCAGACAGGCTTGTTCTCCTCAGCTAACCTTGGGTGGTGTGGTAACGCAGGTGGGCTCTATGACTTTTTTCCTGTTGATCAAAAATCTCCACACACCCAGAGGCACCTGTTTTTTCCTGGCAGGAATGATGAGGTTTGGCCTTTGCCAGACAGGAGTCCATCAGGTACGTTAGTAAGACACACACATGCATATGCAGAGGCAGGTTTCCATTTTTCTGGTTGTGCACAAGGGTGGAAACAAGTGTCCTCTGCCTCTTGCTGTCCGGAGGCCTGTTAAAGATGTCCTTCCACTCTCCAGCGGCCCCAGCCAAACTGAGGAGGCCTGAGACTAGTCTTGGAGCTGGAGCATTTGCCTGAAGTTCCTAAGTCATTCGTAAGTGTGTTTATGGAGCATTAAACTAATTTACGCTAGGCTTAAAGTCTAACAAAATGCACTTACTGGGAAGGTCTTTCATTAAGAGATGACGTATGGTTGGATGTGCACGTGTACAGCGATAGGTGGAGTGGAAAGTGTGGGGAGCTTTCTGTTAGAATTGGCACACAAGGCCCAGTGGCGAGCATGGGCTGGGTGGTGGTCATTGGGGATGCGTTTGGTTTAATGAAGCTGGAGAACATGACATGGGTGTATTCAAATTTATTTGCACTTGAGATTTATTTTGGAGGGCATTACACCAGTGCTCTGTGTAGAAAAATAGGTGTCTTTTTTTCCTTGCCCTCTCTGTATCCTCTTATTTGGCATTTTGGTATGAATTAATTTAGTTATTGCAAGGTTGGCTATGACAAGTGCTTAAAGAAATTAGTACTTCTATATGCAATTTTTCTTGATGTGGTTTCTGACAATATTCATGAGGCTAATGTTTTCTGTAGCTAATGTCAACAAACAGTTAATAAAATAATCTAGGTGAACATTTCTTCCTGGTGGCATAGGTCTGTTGGAGGCACTGGGAGCATGTCAGGCAAAAACCTGCTCAGCAAGTTCCTGGGGAGGGGAGCTTGGCTTTTCCCTTCTGATTTCCAAAACCAGCCGGCGCTGAAGGGTTCAATCATCGTGTCAGTTGTCACCAGTGTCACAGTGCTGCTGTGGTGGCACATATATTCTGGCAGAAAAATGCCATCCTTTCAATTTCTCTGGTGTAAGCCTTGCTACGTGGTATCTACTTTTTGCAATCCACATTAGACAATGTTAGATCGCCTTTGGAAAGATGCTTTGTACTTAAGGTTGTGGCTGAGATGTTGCCCGAGGTGGGCAAAAAAAAAAAAAATAAAGTGGATTTGTTTTTTGGTATCCCAGTGAAACAGAGCCCAAACTCTGCAGTGACACATCTGGGAGGAGGTGGGATCGAGCAGCTGCCCGCCAGCAAGTAGCCTGTTGGTACTGCCACTGCCTGGAGATGCCAGGACCTGGGTTCAGGCTTGGGTTTGAGTCAGGTTGGCCGGATTGCCTGTCTCTAATGGTTTTCTTTTCTTCGCTCTTGTTCCCACTGTTTTCTTTTGCTGTGGTAATTATTTACTGGGCAGATGGGGAAAGGTCCAGTCTGCAGGTTGAGTGCAAGGACACTTGTCTGGGGTGTGGTGAGTCTCTCATAACAGTGAAATTTGTGCAGTTTGATGGGTTGTTATTTGTTCTGAAGTGAGTGGAGATCCGTGTTTCGAGATCGAGTTAAAGTAGGTGCGTTTGTCTAAAGAACAAAAATATTTGATTTCAGTGATTAGCCTTTTCATACAGAAACAGTGTTTTTTGCTGAAGCCTTGCTGGTGAGCTGTAATTTGCTGCAGGTGTGGATTTAACTGATGTGCTGATGAGAAGGATCGTTATAATCAGCAAAGCGGCTGCTCTGGCAGCTAATATTGGGCTAGAACATCTGGTCTTTGTAGAGGGGAGACTTTCGGTGTGTGGAAGGACATGCCACCTCTTGCCTCCTCCAAATCCCTCGAGACCTCTGTTTGGGTAGCACAGACGGGCCTTGACCAGCCTCGGTGCCTCACAGCGGGAGGCTTGGGATAAATCCATATTATGCCAGAACCCAGACTTGAGCCTGTTGCGTATCAAGCGGTGTCCAGCAAAACCTTGGACCCTTGTGTTCTGTATGACAGGTCTGTCAATGAACATTTTGGTTTGGATGAAATAGCTATCTTGCGAAATTCACAGCAGAAATTAGCCTTGGAAGACATAATAAAACTATATCCCAAGTCCCCCACTTCTACCTCTTCTATTTCATGGTGTTTTTCCCTCAAAAATAAAAATGGTCTAACGATGGATTCTGAGCTGCCATCCAGGGATGGATGGATACTTTCTGTAGCTTTAAAACTAGTGTAATTATTGTCAGCAGCCCTCTGGGTATGGTTGCAATATCCACTGATTTTGTAAACTGTTTTGACAGTGTTGTTTGTTGGACAGTTTCTTAGCATAGTAATTTTTCTGCCACTAATTAAAAGCATCTTGGTAACCCTAGGCTTTCTTTTCTTCTTACAGCAAAGAGCTCCGGGGAAGGTTCTGCATGATGCTGTTTGCAACCACCTGAACCTTGTTGAAGGCGACTATTTTGGCCTTGAGTTTCCAGATCATAAAAAGATGATGGTATGTAAAAGGATTAATTTTCAGCTGATTTTTATCTGCATACACACTGTTATTTTCTTCTCCTGCTCCTTATTTATTTTTGATCCTTACTTTATGTTTGATCCTCAATCTCCAAAAGAAAAAAAAAGTACTCTTTTTAAAAAATGTTCTTGCCTGTTGGAGTTGAAGAAATGTTTTTAAAACCTGATTACTCCTGTCAGATTTCATCTGTGTTGAAAGTAGCAGCCAATTCAGGCGCAAGCTAGAAAAGCATTTTGTCTTTATCATTTGCAGTAGAGAAGCCAAAGGCTGGGCTGTTGCAGAGTCTTAACTCTGGTTTTACATTCCTGCTTAATTTGGAGTGCAGGAATAGTAAAATCTTTCGCCGCAGACAGAGAAGATGCAATGGTTGTGATATAGTTCCACGAAAAACATTGTGGCGCAAGAAAATGGATATATAAAATATAACAAGGTTAATAAAAAAGAAATCAAGAACAAAAAGAATAATAAATTGATGAAAGCCCTCTCTGGGGAGCTGTGTGACACAGGCAAGTGTCCTGGTCCTGACGCTTTGGACTCTGAGAACAGCTGCTGGCAACATTCAGGCATTGCACGAATACTTCTAGGGTAGAAACAATATCCTGTTGCAGAGAAAGCCAAAGGCTAATGACTTCTCAGTCTCTAATGACTTTCTTTCTGAAGTTAGTTTTACTTTAGACTTACTGTATGACCTACTAGCATGTGTGCTAGTTATCTGCATTGTTTGGCCAGTACATTCTGGTGTATACTGGATTTCTTGCCTGTTCAGTGAATTCTACACCAATAGCCTGGCTGACGTAAAGGAGATGACTTTGGGCAATTAGAAAAAAAAATATCTATTTTCTGTCCATCTATACAAAATTTCTGTAAGGAGTAGTATTTCCTAACAAAAGAAACAAAAGAGTGTTTATCTGCTGCTGCAGTAATCTGTTGTCATGCCTTAGTGCAGGCTTACCTAGACACTGCAACTGATCGCTAGTGGTAATAATGTTTTAGGCTAACTATGATTAAAGAGGAAATTTTTTAAAATGGACATGAGTCTTTAAAAGGGGCTTGCTTCACAGTTTGCTCCTGGATTTACATGAAACGCAGTTCACTAGAAAGTTTTGTATTCTGCCAAATATCCTTGGCTAATGCTTTAGGTAATTTGAGAGCTTAACGTAACCTCAGAACAGTGCAACTGTACAGTACTATTACAACACAGAGGGTCCATGGAGCCATGTTAATAATGACATACTGACATTCCTGAGGTATGTATGCATGTAAAGCTGAAACAAATCCTAACGTCTTGTGTATATGCAGTTGCTTTATAGTTTTCTAGAAAACAGAGAAGGTCGTTTGATCAACCTTCTTGGCTTCACAGGTCGTTAAGTTTCAAATAGATGACCCTCTGTGTTTTGCTCAGAGACCTGAAGTAAACTAACGGGTTTCAGTCTTTTGAAAACAAAATGGTTTATTTGCTTGAGGCAGAACACAGGAGAGATTGAGGGGCTGCCAGTGCCTGAGGCCCTTGCAGTGGTAGGAACTGACTGGCTGGAAATATGTCCAGACAATCACAGTGGGAGAGTCGGGCCTCTGATGAAGAGGAAAGTGGAGAAAACCCCCTAAGTCTATGGCCAGTTTGACCTGAAGGAAAATGCCCCCGTGCATCGAGGATGGTAACTCACCTGGCCCCTGCTCTTCCAAAAGAAAATATTAGCCCAAGTACCTGAGAGCTCCAATCTGTGTTGCTGATGGTTGTTCCAATCTTTGCTTCTGAAAAAGGGGAAGATCCCCAAATCTTGCCCACATCTAGTCAGCTGTGCCCCAAGAATGCTGAGATTCAGTGGAAGAGATGCCTTCAACCACCTAAAAGCAACTCACAGACACTCTGAAGCAGGAGATTTGATTATGAATCGTCGCTTCAATGTGGAGCAGCACTCTGAGAGTAATATTTACACTTAAATTCCAGTAATCATTTTATGCGATACAGTTGAGGTGAATGTTCCTCTGGGTTTTAAAATTTTCTGAGCTTCACAATGGCCATAATGTAGAACTCAAGCATCGTGCAAATAAAAAAAAAAAAAAAACCAACCGCAGTTAATAGTGTGTCTGAGAAATAAAACATTCATGTAAACACATAAAACATTACATTCATGTCATCTGAAGAGAATGAGTTGCTTTTCCAATGTAGAGTGCAATGTAAAAGGAAAAATAAATATTTAGAGCATATTTGTTTGGATGTGATGGTATGTAGGTGAAGTCATATATTCGCAGTTCAGCTGTGTTTGTTTCAGCGCGCGAGGCTCCAGACCTCATATCTGACATATTGACAGTCGCATGTCAAGATGGCAGCTGTATACATTCAAGCGTGCTGTGCTTGTAGCAGACAAGATCTGGGTGGGAGATGAACGTGGAGGGTCTGAGGGCTGCGCTTCCCACTGGGACAAGGAGAAATGAGGCACTGTTGCCAAGCCTGGGGTTGCACGGAGTTTCATCACGCCTTGATGTCTGCCCCAGTTCTCCAGCTGCTGAAATCCGGTCGCCATCGCAGAATGCCAGACTTTGTTTAAAAAATAAATAATCTAGCCTTTGGAGTTCCGGAGAAAATTGAAAACATGAATCTTAATTGAATCCTCGCGTTATTTTTCATTTCCACTTTATAAACCAGCCTCAGATTGGTTGTGTTTAGATAGAGTGTGGGAGTTGCATGATGCATAAGTTTTGGTTGCTTGGTTTGATGGTAGTGGTAAGGTTTTTCTGCTTTGACTCCCCCGCTTCTCCCTACATGTTTGATACACACATTTCTAGTATCCAGCAATCTGGTCAAGGATGTTGTTACTTGCTTGTAGGATGATTGGGAAAGTGGAGAAAGGAATGACTCGTTTGTATACTCGTGCTGTATCATAAACTCCCTCTGGAGGGAGGGAGAAGTTTTTTGGGGCTTTGGTTTTTTGAGTTTTTTTTTGTGTCAAGTAAAATAAACCCACCCACCCCACCCCCATATTCATGTAAACTGTCTCTTTCATATTCAAGTTTGGGTTTTTTTCCTCTCTAAATTTGGCAAAGTCCCTGACCTTTGTTGCAGATTATGTACATGCCAACTTTCTGAAACAAAACAGTTTTAAGTTACTGAAATGCCAAAAAGTGTCAGAACCAGTTTAACATGTGATAAACACTGTATTCCTATTCTTGGATAACTAAGTTTCTTTAGCCCTTCCATATAAAAATAGACTTTCCTAGACTAAGAAGCATAAAAACAATTCCATTAAGAAACTTTAGTGATTGTGAAAGGGCAGGAATGTGAAGTCTCTGCTAATTGGAAACACTCATATTAGTAATGATGAAAATAGCAAATAGCATTGGAGCAGCTAAAGCAATACAGGCCTGTTCCTGTCTGGCTTCTCAGGTGATTTTCTAAAACAGATATTTTGAATATATTTCAGTCTCCGCATAATCTAAAATTACTAAAGGTCAAAGATGTATTCATTTCAATACATATTCTTTTTGTAGAGGAAGACTCGGTTAATTTGTTTTTTAATGGCTTTAACCTTTGTGGCGGTTGTAAGGTGTCCCTCCACAAATTCCAGATGTCTCCAAGGAAGGCTCCGTGCAACTTAGTGAGATAACAGAATACAAATCTTGGGTGTAGTTAGGTACCATCTGAGGACTGTGAGCTGTCACACTTCTCCAGGCCCTGCAAGTCATCTGGATTTTACCATCTACATGATTGTCCCTTGGCTTTCCGTAACGTTTTGCCCAGGACCCTCTGACTGAAACTACAGGATGGGGATTTAAGCTCTGAAAACTGTATTTCCACACACTGCTTCTCTTTTGAGAGCCAGAGGAAAGACCTGCATGCTGTCCTGAAAAATGGGTTGTTAAAAAACAGATGAAAGCAAACCATAAGCAGAAGTAACACTGCCCCCAGTTGAAAAAGCCTTGGCCTGAACTTCCCAGGTCTACAGAAAAGAGAAAATGTTTCACAGCTATAAAGTGAGCTGTGTCTGCCTCACACCCTTGACCTGGGAGGACATTCCTCCCCCAGGTGGCGGTGGTGAGATGGAGACCCCCTTTATCTCCATGGGGCCAAGCAAGGAAGCTCCACATTTATGCCCAGGCCTCACAGTGGAGGACTCACAGGAGTGGATTCCTGTGGAGTCCCCAAAACCAGGAGGTTGCCCCCTTTTCATTTCTCCATTTGCCCAGCCTTCCCAGCTCGAAGGCAAGAACCAGCTTCTTTCACCTTTCGCTTGCCTTTCTGGATGTTAATTCAGGTGAGAACCACAATGACAGCATAGGACTATCTTTTTCTGAACTCCTTATTTCTGTTACTCTTTCCACGAAATGAATGGTTCCTGACGAAACGTGCTGTGATTGTTGGTATCCGAGACAACTGAGGAGGAGATTTCCTTGCTGTTTCCCAGCTCTCTGAATCTGTACTGCTGCGAAAGCTGTGCCGCGGTGACTGCCCACTAACAGTGCTGTTTCCTGAGCATCTTCCAGAGTTTTGGGGAGAGAACCTGCTACATATAATTAGGGAGAGCTTGATGACCACACTGGAAGAACTAAAGTAACTGGTAATCTGAGTAGTGCAATGAAAAATGCACCTCTGTGAGCTGTTCAGAGATGGTAACGCCACCTTCTTTTGTTTTCAGGTGTGGCTTGATCTCTTGAAGCCTGTTATGAAACAGATTAGAAGTAAGTGCTTCCTTGCTGTCGTTTATTTTGTCAGTCTGAGAGCACTTGAATAAATGAGGGCTCTGTCAATTGGGATCTTTATCTTCTCAGCTTTCTTCACTGAATTTTGTTTGGATTATTTTTTATTTCTGGCCTGTCCTTAAAAGATGTACCATGTGTGCTGTGAAATTATGTCACATGAACATATGTAGGGGCTGACCCAGTAGGAGCCAGAGGTTTAGCCAGTCACTAGAAGAGGCAGTGATGGCAATGGAGGGAATGGTTTAGTAGATACAAAAAGCAAGCAGTAAAAGAAGGATTACAGGAAGAACACATTGCCAAAAGGTAACAGTAGTCAGCATAGAAGAAAAAGAGCAGGAACACATTATTGCTGGGAAGGAGCTATGGGACATTGCTGCAGAACTTGGAACTGTCTGAGACCAAGAGGAGGAAACAGTTGAGTTCAGGGCATCAGGGAAAGTTATGGCTAGTGGTGGGAGCCAAAAGGAGTTTATAAATAACCATCAGCCCTGGGAAGAGTAGAAGTGAAGAGTAAAGTTCGTTTCTGTCAAATGTAAGCAAAGTTGTTAATTTCTCCAGATTTGCCATTGAGATTAAGTTTTTCTAGGTGTCTCTCTGGTCATATTAGTCTGAGCGTATGCTCTGGCCCCTCTCCATCTCGGGAGAAAGGGATGCATTGCTCCTTTTGTCACTGGTTGTACTTGTAAGAGTCAGAACAAATGTGCTTCTGTTAAAACAGAAATAGTAATTTGCTAGTGGGTTTGAAAAATAGAGCGCATTTTAGCTCCCTCCTGTTCCGAAGCAAGGAAAACAGAGACACATAATATATTTTATTGGGTCAACTGATGTAATTACTAAAAACAGACTCAGTTTTGGCAAAGCATCCCTCCAAGTTACTGTTCTCTTTTATTATGTGTAAATTTTATTGTGCAATCTCTAAATAATCCAAATACTGACAAAGGATGGGAGGTCACCATGCATGTAAGCACTGCAGGTTCTATGAATCATCCCTTGTACGTCATTCTGTGTATTAAAATTTGACCAGCGTGTTACCGATGTTCACTAACTTCCTTTGACATTTTCCCCAGGACCGAAGCACGTTGTTGTAAAATTTGTGGTAAAATTCTTCCCACCTGACCACGCTCAGCTGCAGGAGGAACTGACAAGGTTAGTAGCTGCATGACTTATTTTTTTGTTTTATTAAATCTCTGGTGGACGAAGGGGAGAATGGGGAATTTTAGATGATCGGATGAGGATCGATGGCTGCCTCTTAGTGTTAGCTTGATGTTATTTGCCCCAACTTTGAATGCACCTGAAATAGAGGCCCTAAGATTCTGTGGCAGTCTGTACTGAGAGGTTCTGCAGGAATCCCTTGGATTTGGGGCCCTGGGAGAACTTTGCTCACCCCAAGAGAAGGCAGTTCGACAACGGAGTTCTCCAGCCCCCTTTGGCAGTGGTGTTGGAAGGGACCTCACTAAGGGCATGTGTTGGTGTCCTGGGGTGCTTCTCATATGACTGATACCTCTTGCTGGCTGGGAAGAAATATTACTTACTTGAAAGACTGAATAAAAACAATAAAGGGATGAATGAAAGCTCACAACGTGATGTTACTAATGAAACATTTCTGTTTCCAACTAGATATTCTGCATATTGGTTGCCTAGTATGTGAGCTGTAAATTGATTCTGGTGATCTCTTTCTGCACCTGGAGATGTATCTCTGCATCCTAATGACTTTTTTTTTGGTTGGATTTTAAATGTGTACACTAGGGAACTTGGATATATGTACACAGCAGTGTGTAGGATGTGAAAGCGTATCTACAGAGAACAGCTTCATCACTTGCAGAAGCAGAGAATACAACACTTTTGTGCTATATTTTTCTACTAGGGTGAATTTATGGGTAAGAAGAAGTCTGCAGTTTTCAAAAGGACATTATTTAGATCTGCTCTATTGTTTCATGTACTGTGTATGTTTCCCTACTCCTCAAATCAGCTTGCCTTTTTCATTTAATTTACCTATATCTCTTCATTCAAAAACTTGCTGTTCAAATGACAGCTTTTCACTCAACTTATTAAAATCTGGTTTTATTAAAAACTATTGAGATCCTAGTATGAGTTCTTTTAGAGTCTCTGCAGTCTTTGGAAGGTTTTTTAAGGTATCTCACCAGTTCAGGTTTCATTCCAGTGGGAGAAACGCTTACTTGCTAGGTCATATTTTTTCTAGGGAAGAATTTGATGCTGAGTAGAACTAAGGAATTTCAATTCCTGTTGAAGATAGAAGAAATTTAAATGTTGAAATAATGCTGTGGACCTATGACGTCTCTGCACTTAAACTGTCTGTGTAGAGTTGCCTTACGTGGCTGAGGTGGTTTGGAAGCGAGTCTGTTAAAAATGGCTGGTGCACAAGCCGTGTGGGTAATGGGGCCACAAAAGTATCAGAGCTAGCTAGAATCTTTCGATCGAGATCTTGCTCCTCATTTCCAGGTGAGTGCCAAGGTTGGAAGTTTAGAGTTCTCCTTGTGTTTTGCAAGAACTGATAACTTTAAATCACTGGTTTATCTGGCGTTTCTTATAGTTGCAAGCAGCTCCATTATCTGGTGCTGCTTGCTGTGTGGTTGCTGAGCACTTAATAGCTGTCACATTTGCTTCCACTGTCATATCGCTTCCAGATCTCATTGCTCTGGTTCCAAGGGAAGGGGGGAGAGAGAAAAGGAGGCATATCTTGGTTCTGCAAAGCAGCCACCGTGGAAGATTCTAATGGCTGTAATACAGTATCTGTTACATTTTATTAAGCCTCTACAGTTAGGAAATTCATCTCACTTCTGTAAATTCCAAGAAGCTAAAGGAACATACATCAAAACCAGAGTTGGTGTTGAAATACTTTCCCCTCTTTCCCTCATGCTTTGTGTAACTCTGTTTGCTTTTGTTTTGCAGGTACCTATTTGCATTGCAAGTGAAGCAGGACCTGGCACAGGGAAGGCTAACCTGTAATGATACCAGCACTGCCCTCTTAATCTCACACATAGTACAGTGTAAGTTCCCTTTTTTTTTTTTTCTTCTTTCCAGGAGGATAAACAGGATGATTGGTTGGACATGCTTTGCTAGGTTACCTGTGAGTAGGTGCCATAGGGACGGTTTATTGCATTTCTGTAGAATGGCATTCAAATACAGATAATTTGCTCTTTCAAATAAAGAAGAGCTCCTGGATACTCTATTTGCATTTTTAAAGCACTGCGTTTGATCGTCTGCTTAAGATCATTTTAAACAGCAAACTTTGCAGGCAGTGGCAAACAGGTTGAATTTCTGTTTTATTATACTCTGTATCATGTCAGCAGAGCATTCAAATTCCTGGACATCTGTACACTGTCTAGAGAATGTAGTAAATAAACATGCTTAGAATGCCAGACTAAATAACAGTCCTAAGAGGAAACTGATAGGGAAGAAAAAAACCTACAACAGATTTTAAGCCTTTTTTTTTTTTCAATTGCAAAGTATGCATAATAAGACTGTTTAGTAGAATCATACATCAACTTTGTTCATCAAGTCAAAGCTTCTTAGAGCTTCCAGATCACTTGAAAGGCAGTGTATATTTTGCGTTTCAAGACTTTGTGGATACTCATCTTGAGAATAACATTAGGTAAAGCCACTTAGTAGCATGTATAATGGGCCTGTAGGCCATTGCTTTGCGTGGTCATTGTACAATTCAGTATTGCATATTTCCACTGAAATGCTGTTGTATGGAAATTGCAGTCACCAAAGACGTTCAGAAGTTCTTTAGTGATGAACAGATAAATCTCGTGATCCTTTGTCATAGTCTGTTTGAGTGTTAGGGCAGTTTCTCGTCAGTTGCTGTTATAAAGGCAGGTATAGCATGGTTTTCTGTTTGCCATGGTCGTCATTGCGCAGTGTGACCAAGTAGCAGTAAGAAGCTGTGCAACAGCCTCTGTGGAATTCTGTATCCTCGTACCATTTTAAACTGAGTATTTTTGCAGCACAGACTTAAAAAAGATAAATCCATGGCTAGCAAGCTTTTTGTGTCTTTTAGTTTTTCCCATCACGGTGTCCAGCACGCCAACTGTAGTTCCTTGCTCAGTTAAGCTAGTTCCAACCTTTTTTCATCTCAGGGAAAAAAGTCTTGATCACTTAGGGGAAATTCAGGATCATTTGGGGAGAGTATCATGGGGAGAGTAAGGTAGGATACTTCTGTACTGAAAAATTGAGTTTTTTCATTGTGTCAGGAGTGGGATGTAAGAGGTTCGTCATGCAGAAGTGAGACAGTATTCACAGAATCTGAACTGCCATTTTGGGCAGGGGGATGTTGTGCCTCATGGTGCACCTGCAGTGCTGCTTCTCCTCACCATCTCCTGACTGCAAGCTGGACCTTTTTTTTGCTGTTTATGATTTTTCCCCTCTCCTGTTTTTTTTTTGTGTAATAGCATTTGCTAGAAAGCTCTGCTAGAAGTTTGCAACTGTCTCATTTATTTATCCATCTTGTGTCTCATGAACATCTTTCTGTGAAAATTATCTCTGATAAGAGTCTATAGCTGTGTCCTACCCACGTGGCTGTCTTTTGTATTTATTTTCTCTCTGGCTTACTATTCAGTAGCTAAAAAAAATACTGCATATTTGTCTGCAACAAAAATAAAACTAGATGGCTGATAAGAGTAATGATATCAAAGCGGAAAGAATGAGAATGCAGGAGGTTAGATATTGTGTGTCTTATCGATGCTGTGCCTATGAGCGCTTTCCATGGGGGATATCTGATTCCAGGAGACCCTTATAATATATATACAAGCTTATGTCAGTGTTACAGACTTTTATTTATATGATATCGTAATATGACAGCAAACAGGCTTCTGTTAAATTAGCATGTATATTACAGATTGAAATTTATATTTGAAACATTCTATTTAAAAGTACCTTAAAAGCATTGTAGAAAGTGTTAGAAGTGAGAGGACACTTTGATACTGCAAATGATGCAGTAAAGTGAGTGTGTGAAGTAAGATGATGGACTGATTAAAGGAAAAGAGCTGAAATACAAAGCATTAGACATATCAGTAGTGCTAATGCAGACAGAATACAGTTTGGTGTAATGCACTTGCAAAATAAGAGAGAAGGGAGCATCCGTGGAAATGAGTCTTTGGCTAAAACACAAGAGAAGATTTTAAAGAGTTATAGTTGAGGATGACTAAATTCAAAATAGAACTCCCTCTCATTCTAGAGAGAGTGCTACTAGGAAGGGATTTAAGATGGAAAAGGAAGGCTAAGGAGAGAAAGAAAAGCTGTTGAGTACAAGGTCAGAGAAAACAAATTCAGAAGTAACTTGAAAGCCAGGAGGACAATTTTGATAATGATTTGCAGCTGACAAATGCAGAGAACATTATAGAAATCATGTAGAGGTGAAATGAGTCTTCTGTGCTCTTGGCTCTGAAGAAAGCCCTACAGAATGTGGTTTAAGTCCATCCATTTACAAGGACATACAGGATATGAACTGCAATTTAAGGAATCAAGGCCCATGTTTTTGAGGTGTTGCAAACTTAGGTGGGCTTGTGGCTTCATTAAAGAAGAGAAACTTACCTTTCATTTGAGTTAGGGTTAGAGTTTGAGTTGGATCCTAAAGACTTGTGACACTGGGATGAGTAAAACTGGAGTGAGGGAGCTGTTTCTGAGATAGCAATGAAAGGGACATTTTTATAAAAGGGAGTTCTCAAAGATTCTGTAGTATTTTTACTGTCTCAAGGAACGATTCACAGCAGAAGGGACGAGGGAGTGGGAATCAATCTCATTTATCAACTCATTTCCACCTCTGACCTCCAAAGTATAAAAGACTCGTCGCGTGGCTGCAGGCAATTTGGGTTGAAAGCTGACTGCTCTGTCATTCATAGATGCTTTGGTCCTCGTCTTCCCTGCCTACGCAAGGTTATTGCTCCCACTCCACATCTGCAGGTACATCTGATCCCAGGCCAACTTTTGTCAGAAATCATCCCCAGTGTTTTAAACATCATCTGAAACCTTTCTGTTTTTTTCTAGAACAGCTTATTTTGGACAGAACTGGATTAAGGGATCATTTATATGGATTGAATAAGATGAGGATGAGTCAGGGAGCTGAGCTTGGGTCTGTGACATCCTAGGTCAACTGGCTGCAACCGGGATTTAATTGGAGGGCGCTGCATTTTAATTTCACTGACATTATTAAGGTAGCAGCCTTTGTTGTAGCGTTGTTGCTATTATTCCAGCAGGTTTGCAGGCAGAGGCTGCTATGCTGTTCAGTGAAAAAGCTAATAGCAAGATTTTTCAGAGGCATTCCAAGAATAGCAGGCAACAAGATAGTAATCTGGCACCCACACATGGATTGCCTGCCCCCTCCCCCCCCCCCCAAAAAAAAAAAAAAAGGAAATCTCACTGAATGGGCTGCAAAATGGAAGGTGGGTGTGACATACTGTTGCACACACGGTATTGAATAACTGCAGCAGATGGGAGCAACTTTGAGGAGGAGGGAGACAGAATGTGTCTCAAACTGCTGCAAAATTAGAGGAAGACAAATGTTTCATAACCCCATGAGGTGGAATACATGCCTGCATTCAAACAAGCAAACAAAACCATCTCTTTTCAGATTGTCCCCCAAAGATTACAGTGTGGGGCATGGGCCCTGGGGCTTGTGCTTGGCAGCTCCAGGGAAAGGCACCTGAGAGATGGATTAGTTCTGCTGAATTAGTGCTGTCCTCACTGTCGCATCCCCATCCCCTTATCCCACACACAAGTCAAGGGAGCATTGTGATGGCTTCATTTGTTCAGTTTACATCCAACAGCTACTTGCTTGGTTATGGTGGATGGGAGGAAGCCTTGCGCTTCTTCTCACATGCCAGATACTGACGCAGAGGAGAAGGGAGGAATGTGTGTAAGGTAATGTAGTGGGAATCTGAATTATAAACTCATGGCACAGCTCGCAAGAAACTATGTTTGCTTCTCTGCCCTCTTCCAGCTGTCTGCACCTTTTGGATTGCCCGAATAATTCAGATTTAATAAAATGTTTTAATAGACTTTTCTTAAAATTCTCCGTAGCTGAGATTGGGGATTTTGATGAAACCATAGATCGTGAACACTTAGCGAAGAACAAGTATATACCTCAGCAAGAAGCACTAGAAGACAAAATCATGGAATTTCACCGTAGTCACATGTAAGACTCTTTTATTCTTGTTGTGGGCCTTCTTTTCCTTTAGAGTAGTTTTAACTGTAAATATATGCTAGATCGTAAGTACAAAAGAGATTTGGACTTCTGACTTTCTCAAAGGTTACTTCTCAAAAAACGTTAAGTGAATTTCCTGAAGGTTACTCCTGCCTTTCTCCCGTCATCATAACAAGATGTTTAAAGAGCAATTGATTTTGATATTCATTCAAGCATGCCATTATTTTACAGTCTATTTCATACAAAATGCTTCGCTGCTGATTTTGTGCATGCAGGTATGATTGCAAATGATGACTGATCAGTCAGGCACTTCTGGTAGCAGTCTTTGATTTCAAGGACATTGAAAGTTGCTTTTTCACATTTCTATGCTGTCCTTAGAGATGGTTGAAGAAGGGGTTTCATGATAGTTTCAGGAAAAGCACAAAGTACTTGCAGAATTAGGGATTTGAGGGAATAGGATTCAAGAGGATGAAACCAATAGGTATCCTAAGGCGTGGAGAAAAGACTAATAGTAAGAAGATGGTTCAAAGAATTACAAATAAGGCATAGAAAGATATTTTTTTTTGCTGTCAAGAATGCTTCAAGACTTGAACAACTTAATTTTGAGCTACATTGAATTAGACATGAGTGGTAGGCAGTTCTATAGCAGTAATAATCAAAACTTTTGCATGATTTCATCATGATCAGTTTAGTGCACATGGGTTCCCAACATTTATGTTAATGTTTTCATGTCTTCTTTTTTACCTCATTTTGGTATTGCATTCACTTTTACAATGAACAACATCCTTACACACTTCTGTTTATGATTTATTTTTTTAGGAATATGGCATATTTTTCCAATGGAAAATAAAAACGAGGTAGTGAATTCTGTTACAGTTAATGGTTGAACATCTGGCTGTATTGGGTGTCTTAGAATTGGAGCAATCAAAATTTCTAATAGACTGTAAAATCTGTGGATTCTTTGGTATTAGACTAACATAAAGTTGTTCTGGCTGATATAAATCTGGGGATGTAGAAAAACCATACAGATATTATACCTCTGGCGGGTTTCAGTCTCTTTGATGAAATGTCTCTCTGTTCTCTGGAGGACCTGCTGATCTCTATTAAAAGGTGTGAAGAATTTGTGCGTCTTCTCTGTTTTCTTTCTCAAGGGGACAGACACCAGCAGAGTCTGACTTCCAGCTTTTGGAGATTGCCCGTCGGCTGGAGATGTATGGAATACGCTTGCATCCAGCCAAGGACAGGGAAGGGACAAAAATCAACCTGGCCGTTGCCAACACAGGCATTCTGGTGTTTCAGGTTAGAGCTGCTCAGGACATGACTTTGTACTTTATAAAACAGAGAGATTTCTTACAGCAATAAGAATTCAGGACCTCAACCATGTCCAGAAGAATTTGGTTGGGAGCATTCAGGAACTTCCAGATTTTTTCTAACAATGACCTTAAAACCTTCTATAGCTGCATTAGGTTCTTCACTTCCAAACTCTTAACCTTGTTTGCATGCAGAGGGTAGAACTCCCATCTGCAGCCACAGTGTGCTGTTCAAGATGCAAACTGATCCACAGCTCACAATTTGCAAGTTGGTCATGCTGACACCTCCTACGTATAGGAGCAGGTAGGTCTTGCAGGCATGGTGCATACTAAATAGGTGTGAAGCAGGGACAAATAAAACAACAGACAACTGAAGTGCTTGGAGAAGGATGTTAGAAGTGAATCTAAGCTCTCTGTACTATTACTTTGTCAGAGTTTTTACAATTTTCTTGTCCAGCCTTGGCCATTCTACCTTTGCTGAATCCATGAATCTTTCTTCTTTCCCTAAAAGATCAAAGTATTTTCCCTACATTACTTTCCCCTCCTTTCCTGCCCCAGTCAGCCTAGTAGATATTCATGAAGCATCATTAGTAAATTTATCAAATTCTTGTTCTACAGTTCCCCTTAGGTAAATAGCAAACTGAGCTTTTACAGTTGTGAAGGTACAGATAGTCACCTGGTGTAAACTGCTTTCACTTCAGACAAACTTATGTCTACTAGCATCCAAAATGCTACTTACCTCACTGTATGTCCTTTAAAATGTCCATTTTTACAATTGTCAAAGACTATTCATTTTAACTTCCATTAAAATACTAGTGTTTCCAATCTTATGAAGTACTTGAAGTCCTTTTATAAAGAAAAACAACAGCAACAAACCCAGAATTATGTCTGACCCAAATATCCTGAGATCTAAATGATAAAAAAAAACAACTACCAACAAAAAACACCAGAAAACCTCCCTGCTCAACTAAATGGATTGCTAGTAAAACCCCCAGACTGAAGCATAGCTGGCAGCATAAGAACACGAGGGTGTTATTAGAAATGCACATAACTCAAATAATTGTATATTCAGGCTCTTCCCCTGCTCCCCCATGGTATTTTTATCATCTGAATTAGTTAATTGCAAAGCCTTATAATTTAAGACTGTCTTACAGCTGAAAGTATGTGTCCACACAAAACAGCATGGACCTCTCTGAGTCCCAGCAGACAGCTGGGATCCTTCCATAAAAATGTCACTGCTGGTTGAAGGCCTAAGGCCTGACGTGTAAGGCTCTAAAACTTGATCATCTCTTCTTGTCCTAATGCGTTTTGGACTTTCAAAACAGTGGGTTTTGCAATTTTCGGAAAAACTTGGAAATTTTGCTGGATCAAATTTCAAGACTGAATGCTGAAAAGGAAGTCAGGCTCTGACCTGCTGGAGTCTGCCCAGCAGTTGGCCTCTGGCAGTAGGCTTAGGGCTTCCTTCAAGCACTTCATAGGGCAAGAGCCTTAAGTTCATCTTTTTATATTGGATATAACTGAGAAAAATTGAAATATGAAGACCTCATTAGAATGACCTCAAGGAAAATAAAGGTTCAGTCACAAATGGCATAAGCAGCTCTCAGACTTATTTTAAAGCCTGCCATTTATTTAGAATTCAGTGTCAGCGCTGCTGTATATTCTGATGGAGATTAATTATGTGATTCTTAGACAGCAGGTTGACTTAGCAGAGATCATCACATTGTCATTACTCCTACGTTCGTCTGGTGATGGCACCCAGATGAACGTGGATTTCTGCATTTGGCAACCCTGTAGTAGCTCTCTGAAACTTCTGTGCTGTGCTGTAGGCATGTTTGTATTGAAGTCTTTATTGAATAAACTACTGTAATGAATATTTCAAAATAATACCTCTAGTACTTTCTAACATTGATTAAGAAAGAAACTTCTGGGGAGTAGGGGCTAATGATGCAGTGGCTGGGAATTACAGTATTTTGAAGAAAATTTTTCTCAGGCTTCCTGTTTGCTTCTGGTTTTTGGTTGCTTTTTTTTGGGGAAAAGCTTTTTGTGATTTCTCAGAGACAAGAAATTTATTTACAAGCAACAAACAACTTAGGTTGCTCCCTATGAAATGTCAAAATACAGTATTTTGAACTTCCAATACAAAACTTTCAGTTGCTGTTCCCCACCCCCCAATTAAGTGATAATTAAAGGGGAGTTTATTTTGCCTTGTAGACAGACAAAGAGGGCAGAAGTCTACCCCATCAAAGTGAGGTGACCATGTTAAGTGTCTGGGTTCCTTGCTTTCTCTGTAGGTGATAGAAATAGGAGGAGGCACCTGTGGGAAGTGACTTACTCCACTGAAAATCAGAGTCTGTGTAGTGGAACAAGATAATATCATCTGGACAAAAGCTAGACCACCCTGTTTTGTGCAGTGTTACTGGGTCAGATACTTTCACATCAACACAGTGTACCTAGTCCTATAAATACGCAAGAGTTCAACCATAAGTACCTGCCTTCAGTCACAGCACCAGATGCTTATAATTTGCATTATCAGAGGGTGAATGATGAGAAATGTCATAATTTCAAGTGAAGTGAATAGGTGATTAATTTATGACAAGCTTTCTTTAGTGGTTTAGATTTCTCCATTCAGATCTGGAATGCTTAAACTCTGCTGCCTTTGTTCTCTGTAGGGTCACACCAAGATCAATGCCTTCAACTGGGCTAAGGTTCGAAAGCTGAGCTTCAAGAGGAAGCGTTTTCTTATCAAACTACGGCCTGATGTGAATGTAAGTCCTTGACAGGAATTGATGAAGTTGGCAAAAGGTTATTTGGTAAACTTCTACTCACAGATCAAATGTGGGGTTTTATCACCTCAAGAAGACTTTTTTTTTTTTTTAATTAATTGCTTATGTTCACTGTTGGTGCTGCGCACATCAACCTGGCATCTCAGGTGAGCAGTCTCAGCAGAGATGTTAACTGAATGTCACAGTGTCATCTTCTGGCTGTGACTCTGGTACTCTGTCATCAATTCTTTGAGGTAGACCACTACTTTTTGTTAGTGTTAGGACCACTGCTTTATCTCCATCACGTATATCAATGAAAGGAAGTTTGAGGAATAGCTCTGATATTGCCAGGCAGAGTGCTGTCTCAAAGTGGGAAGGATAGAGCCTGTTGAGCCTGAAAGCCAATGAGCTGGGTAAAAGCTTTTTTTTTTTTTTTGTAGTATAGTGCCTGCTTTGTCAATGCATCTCTGTAATGTGTGTTGCTTGCTTGCTTACATTGCAAACGCTATCTCCATTTTCAGAGTTCATTCCAGGACACCCTGGAATTCCTTATGGCCAGTCGAGATTTTTGCAAGTCTTTCTGGAAGATCTGTGTGGAGCATCATGCCTTTTTCAGGCTTTTTGAGGAACCTAAACCAAAGCCTAAACCCGTTCTTTTTTCTAGAGGTTCATCATTTAGGTTCAGGTAAGACCTGCGATTCTTCTTTCCGCCTTTGTTGCCTTCCCATTTCAAACTCGCATCCATAATGATCTAGGATTAAACCTATTATTTTCAATTCTCATTTTTTACATTGTAGTTTGCTCCTTTATATGTTCCTTTGCGTCTTCTCAGTCAGAACAGTGCAAATGACACTGTAGGGAAAAAGCCTGCATTCGTTTTGTAATAGCTGTTGCAAAGTAGCTTTCTGGAGGTAAGTTATAAAGTATATAGGTTCCAGCTGGTTTCGCATAAGAAAATCCACCTGTGTCCTAAGCAACATTAGATAGCAGCTTTTTGGCACTCTTTGGATCCTCTGCTTCTAGGATGGAAAATTTCCTGTGTATCAGAGTATAGATTTGTATTTTCGTTGCATGTCCCTGTGGTAAACCCATCTCTGCAGTTAAAAGCAATGGCTTGTCTTTATGCTTGCAGAGGGTTTATGTGAGATGACCATCTATGCTAAGACCAAGTCTACCTGTGCTATTTTTAGAGTTGTAGAAAAGTTTTTAATACTTGGGTAGTTGATTTTTTTTCTTACACTGGCAGAAGCCTCATTGTAGATACTTTATTGTGTATGCCGGCGGGGAAATCCTTTTATTCATACAGTTTATTTTGTTTGTGAAGCTGAAATAAGCTGAACAGCCAGAAACCCTCTTTGCTGAGATAAACTGTACACCCAAGTTGTCTTGCACAAGAACGTAGTAGATGTGGCTGTTCTCGCTTCCCACTTTGATTTCTTGCCTGCAAAGTAAATTGATTAAGAGGGAAGGACCTGCGTTAGGGTAAACAAGCTATAATTGTTAAGTTTCTGCCTGAGTAAATAGAGGACTGTAAGTGCATTCAGCTTACCTCCTGGTTTGGAGAGCGGGTTTTGGCTACGTCTTCCAGTCACTGTGAGCTGTGCTGTGTACATTCATTAACTTTTTCCAGGCCTTGCGGTAATTGGGTTAATTTAAAGCCTGTAATGAATGGGAAGGATTTGGATCTCTATTGAAAATTCTTGAGGTGTGGGTTGCCTTTGCTGCTCTCAGTTCCCTTTGGAGTTTATATCTTTGCACAATAGGAAGTGCTGGGCTTTCTCACTACTTTTTCGTGGCCTGTAGCAGAAGGGGACAGAGTGATTTCCAGCCCAATACTCTGCAGAAAATGTATGTATGTTTAGTTGATGTGTTTCATATTAGCAACTGAGTCAAGAAATGCGTTTCAGCTTGGTTCCAGGGTTTACTGATACCAGGTAAGGTTGGTATTTGGCTCTCAAAAGAATTCAGGAATGTTCTTTGTTCATGAGAGGAAAACTTAACCCTTGATTAACTTTCTGTTATGGTGACTTCCCAGTAATGTAGTACCCTATAAAGGGCACACAACTGAATTTAAGTGGTTCTGAAATGGCATAAAAAACTAGCTCCATAGCAAAAAAAGAGGTAAGTAACAGGCAAAATTATGACCTTACATGAGTTTCTGCTGATAGCTGACAAACACTTTTCTGGTTGCTGTGACTTCATATGCAGGCCATGTTACATGCTTATGATGACCAGGTGGTATATCGTATTCAATGTGGCAAATTCATTATCTTAGACTGATATTTTAACTGTGGTTTTCTTCCAGTGGCCGGACTCAGAAGCAAGTTCTTGACTACGTTAAAGAAGGAGGGCACAAAAAAGTGCAGTTTGAAAGGTAAGAGGAAATAAATGAACTATTCCATTATATTTTAATTAAAGAAAAATTGTGATTTCCAGTTAGTTATATTCTAAGATCTTGGCACTAGTCCAAGTGAAAAATTTTGCTTGTTTGACAGCAAATTTTGCTTGTTTGACAGTTTGTAATTTGTGTAATACTCCCTTGGTTCTGAATGTTTTGGCCGAAGCTGGCATAGCCTGTAGTTTACTTAAAATCAATAGTCTTCAGTCTTCTTTTTTCATGAGTGAGTGTCCTACCATCACAGGTAACTTCCTCCCGTACTGATTTGCACCCGTTTTGATGGGATGTGATTAATATATGTGAGCAGACATATTCACCTCAGACTAAACTGAAATTAACAAGTACAGCCAACTTCAAGAGAGAGGTCCGCAGGGAGGGCTTCCAGCTTGTTAGAGCCAGTTCTACCTGAATTCATCTTGCATGTGGTGAGCTGAAAGTAATGGCCAAAATGCCACAAAGATCACAACAACAGTTCATTGCTTATGACTCATGATCTGGTCATAGACCATTTTTGCTTCAGTGCTTCTCCCTTTTCTTACAATGGTACATTTGCAACACATAGTGCATTTAAATTTTACAAAAAGTACAGAATGTTAATCTGTTTTGGAGCAAACTTTTATGAAAGCTGCTATTCAAAGGGTTTTTTTTAAAGGAGGCATGTCTCTTGGTTCCTATTTGTAGAAAAATCTGAAATGGCTTCTTACTCTGATTTTCCTTTTATCTCCAGGAAACACAGCAAGATTCATTCCATCAGGAGTCTGACTGCACAGCCTTCAGAACAGCATACAGAGGTGCCAAAACAAGTCAGTGATGTTGATGAAACCCTGGATCGTGCCTTTTAAATATTTCTTCTTATGTTACCCTTCACCGATTGCTGTTTTCAAACTCTAGGAGCATAGTTTTTTGCTTGCTTTCCATTTAACTAGGAGCCCTGGGTGTCATAAGTTTTAGGTTCTGCAAGTGGAACAGGTTCATTTCCATTGTGGAACAGAGTTGTTTCGAGAGAACCAGACAAATATAAACAGTGAGCTTGTGTGAGCTGTACTAATGGCCATCTGAAAAATTGCAACCCGCAGTTGTTGCTGAGGTTCTAGGTTGTAGCTGCTTATTACATCTGGGAGAAGTTTAATTCTTTTTTCTTCACTGGAGAGTCCTGGTTGCCCATGACAAGGAGGAGAAGAATTATTTCCTTAGAAAACTTACAGCTCTGGACTTCTAAGCTATTACCTCTGGTAGATAGATACCTGAGGTATTTGTCTTATGTTAATAGCTGTTAGGTGTCAGGAGTTTGCAAATCCAATAGCCCAATAGTGGCAAGGCTGCAGCAGCTGCATGTTCCCAGGTCCAGCTAATAGTAAGGCTGAGCATGGGTTCACCATACGCACCTGCATAAATGCACATATACAATATTAGTGGAAAATATGTATACATATATACAATATAGATCCCTCCCGCAACTAGTTTTAGACAGTCTATGTAGTAGCAGGTCCCTGGATCCTCAGGTCTCTCAGTGACTGGTATGTGGACGTACAAACCCCCAAGGCTCACACCCCCACTCCAGTTGTCGGTGCTCGGATCTGTACACACACACTATGGGTTCCTCCAGCAATTCATCTTAGACACCCAGTCTACCCAGTAACTGACAGCTGGGTACCCTGGTTCCCAGTTACCTCATACACAGACGCATACACATCAAAGGTGTCTCTCCAATAGCTGGTCCAGTCTTATGACATTACCAGTAATTGACCCTCAGGCCTCGTGATCTTTTCGGTGTCTGGCCTGACTTACGGCTACTCCAGTACTTGGCTCCCAACTCTCCTCTCCTACTTGCCAACTAGTCCAGTTTAATGTTGCACATTGACCTACCCACCCAATCAATATGTACATGCTCTGGTCTCTCCAGTTGCTGGCATCCCTGACACACCGAGTCCATGCATGGGCTGATGGCTCTACTGGGACAGCCCCCAGAGGAGCTGGGTCAGGGAACTCCCATTTCCCTGACGAGGTTATTGGGGTTGCTCCACCTGCCAGTGTTTCTCTGTGTTCATCTGTGTCCGTGGAGGTGAACCTATAATCACCTAACATTACATTAGGTAGAGCTAGAAGCAAGCTACTAAATTAACATATGTAAGAATGCTACACGCACCTTCACCTTCCTTGCATTGCTTCCTTTTGATATTCACAGGCTCTCTCATTTTTGCAAATTTAAGTACTTCAGAGAATTTTGCTATAAAAGCAGCCCATTTCAAATACCTTTTAGCATTTTAAATATTGCTAAGACAAACTCAGGTAGATGGAACATGGCTACTGGGCAGATGCGACATATTTCTGTGTGCAGAAAAGCCAGCCCAGGAATTAGTGGCAGGTATGCTCCAGGGACAGAATGTGGCGAGTTCAAAAACCCACACCTGGCTTTTTTAGAGTAAGTAGGTTGTGCAAATTTGTCTTATGCATTTATCTTTTTTGTCCCTCCAGCTTCTCAGAACAGTGCGAACAGTTAATGTTCTTAGTGTTGATGGATTCCTTTAGGGCATTGAAGCACCTCAAATACCCCTTTTTATATATCACCACATTCTGTGCCCTCTCTTCCCTTCCTTAGTTTATGTTTTATTCTGTTCTTAAGATCAGAGATCTCTTTCTTTTTCTTCTAATTTATTTTGAGTCTTGGGTTACCTCTTAGGCTTTCAAGAGACTCCTGTGTTGCTGCAAGATGCAGTGCAAAATTCTGGTGTGTAATTACACATAGCCTTTTCCCTCTGACCCCTTTTCCTCCCAAACCTCTCCCTTTCCACCCTTCCCTCCCCCTTTGTCTCCCCCTTGCCTTTCCTCCTTTATCTTTCCAGAGCTCTAGCTTTGCCTATGGAGACGACAATGATGCTGCAGCCGTGCAGAGCTGCCGGCAAGGGAAGGAACTGAAGGCTTCAACAGAAGACACTGGACAGCACAAGAGCCCTTCCTTGAAGAAGAGCCCAAAGGAAGCCAGAAAAGTGGATGGAGCAGTGGTGTCAACAGTGGAGGAAGAAGAGGAGGCTGCTAAGGACAGGATGCAGCAGAACAGACCTCAGTCACAGCAACCAAGCACAGGTCCAGCTTCCAGGGCTGCTCATGGCAGCAGCACCTCCATTCCTTTCATTGACTGCAGTGATGTAGATAGCGAGTATGATCTCCTCAGAGGACAAATAACCCGGTCATATTCCCAAACAAATGACAATTATGAGGGTGATTTGACCAGTGGTGCCTATATTCACTATAGGGATGAAAATCGCAATAGAACTAGATACAGGGATTCCTCCGCCTCTATAAAGTCTTCCCAGTATCTCTCTGAAGAGTACCTCGATGATAACCCAGCTAATCTCTCCTTCTACACTGGAGGAAGTCCCCGGATGCCAAGGCACAGCTCACTGGTTGACGAAATGTTTAGAGGGCCAGGGAGCCGTAGTCCACTGGCCACTCCGTTGCCTCCCAGTAGCAAAGGGTCAAGCCCTAACATGAGCCTGAGTAGAGCTGGCTCTCAGGGTTATGTCTCAGAAAACGGGCATGACTGCAGGGTGAGGACTGGGGAGGAGGATAGCCATGCCAGTAGCTGCCATGGGTATGGCAGATATTCTCCAGGGTCTCAACGGCTGCGTGCACAGAAAATCCCAAATCTCTGCAATAAATCAGTTACAGATCCGTTTATCCTGAGCCAGGTATCCTCAACCCCTGGGCAGGAGTATAGATCAGAGAGATACTGTAAAGGAGACGGGGTGGCTAAGATGTCTTCTCCAGAAGGCAAAATGATGGCCAATGGTATGCCAGCTGGGTCACAGTCAAAGCAGAGCCCAGTCATACAGTCACTGCATGCCAGTGGCGTGATGGATCACATGGCTGCCATCCAGATGATGGAGGGCTCCACCAGCAGTGGGACAGAATCAAGCGATTCTGACTCAGAAATCATTAACCCCTTCACTCACCCCTTGGTGTTTGGAAATCCCATTGTGCTGAGTTCCTCTCCCATGCCTAGAAATAAGTACTCCTTTGGAAGCCTTCAGCTTGATGAGGAGGTAGAGGAGGATGTGTCTGTTGGCCTCAGTGATGAAGACGGTGTGCAGGTCTTCAGTTGCTAGGGACTGGGGCATATGAGACCAGTGGATACTGTGATTGCTCATTAGAGTGATTGCATCTTCTGGGGCTCGGGAAGAGTTGGCTGGTGATAATTTCAGCACATGGGCACATTTCAAATGTTATCATTGTACTGACCAGCCAGAGGGAAGGGATGCTAGAAATACAATAATGAGGATAAATCTCAATGAAGCTTAACAGTAATGTATCTCTTCTGAAAGGCAGGAGGAGAGGAAAATTATTACTGATATAGGTACCTTTTTAAGACTTTATACATTCACCTGTTCTTGGTATGAAGTCATATTTTAGGTATATATTGTAGCTTCTTTGACACTTGACTAGGCTTTTTGACAAAACAAACAAAAATGAAATTAAGTAGGTACGTTGTGCTCTTTTGTATCTCTATTACTTTTTTTTTTTCCTCTCCCATATAAGGAGAGCAACTCATGAGTGCCTCAACAGAGTTAGGAGAAAAAAAATTAGACTTAACGGCCAAATACAGGCAGCTTGATATTCAAGACCAAGACTTGTTGAAATCTTGAAATATGCTGGAAAATCTTTTTGTAGCAAGAATGTGTTTGGTCTACTCATCTTCATAACCCATTTTATAATCTTAACTGATGAACTGAAGATACAAATTAGGCACGTGTACAGGAACAATAACAGTATTGGCTTTTTCTTCAGTGGATTCAACAGGCTGATTTGGTGATGGAGATTTTGAAACTCCAGACTCTTCCTTGGGCGAGAAAGAGAACAAGATGTAAGATATAATTCAAGTGAAAAAAACTTAGATTGAAACAGCTCTAATGAAGAGTGGTATGCGTATTACTTGCAAGGAAATCCTTTCCATCCTTTATCAGTGTGGTATAAAGATTAATTGGAAAGGATTTTTTTCCCCTTATTCTCTCAGTGGAATTATTCACAGAGACATCAAAGTTCTGTTGTGGGTGATTTTTTTTTGTGGGGGGTTTGGAGATGGTGGCTGTTTGATTTTATTTTTTTGCTTTGATCATGAAAAATCTTTATCTGTACAGGATCCAATTAGTCTGACTAGGCTATTTTTTTTAAGAGTGCCACCTCGTAAATTTTTCATCCTTTGACACAGAGAATGATAGGATTAACTGTGGTCCAGGCTGATTATCTTCTGTACTGTACATAAAGTAGCAAGATTTTGGCATGTATGCAGAAGGACAGAAAGGCTAAGTCTTTGTAAACTTCCTTTTCACAGACTAAAAGTATTGAGAATTAAGGCTGTATAGTAATAAAATCTGATTCTAGTTTCTCCGAGTTAATTAAGAAAATCCAGATGAAAGATCTGTTATGGAAAGTGTCCTGCAGTTATTAAGAGCTGGGAGACAAGATGTGCTCTTTAACACTGGCCTTAATTTTAACTTTTATATATTTTTCTTGTGGGGAAGGGAACTAAATTTGAAAATTTTTAAACAATGAACAAGAGCATTGACTGAACTGCAGGGCACTTGCAGCGATCTGCATCATGCGGGCGAGTGCAGAGGAGGGCAACAAAACTGGTGAAGGGGCTGGAAAACAAATCATATGAAGAGAGGCTGAAGGAGCTGGGACTGTTTAGTATGAGGAAGAGGAGGCTGAGGGGAGACCTCATCACTCTCTACAACTACTTGAAAGGACACTGTAGAGAGGTTGGTGCTGGTCTCTTCTCACAGGTAATTAATGACAGAACGAGAGGGAATGGCTTCAAGCTCCAACAGGGTAGGTTTAGACTGAACATTAGGAAAGAATTCTTCACAGAAAGAGTGGTCGGGCATTGGAATAGGCTGCCCAGGGAGGTGGTTGAGTCACCATCCCTGGATGTGTTTAAGAGACGATTAGATGTGGTGCTGAGGGATATGGTGTAGGGGAGGACTTTGTAGAGTAGGGTAGATGGTTGGACTCGATGATCCCAAGGGTCTCTTCCAACCTAGATGATTCTATGATTCTATGCAGTACATGCATGCAGCAATGATGAGTCCGTCCACATAAGTACTGATGAACAACTTACAGGACTTTGTAAATCTAGACAATATAAAATTTTCAAGATTGTTTTTACAAAAGTAATAAAATAAGAAGTCTTTTTAATTTTTCTAATGCCTTGGTCTATGCACATTGTAACAGAGTTTAATCTGAGTGAAGGATATTTAAAAAGATACCTACAGTAGTTAGGCATGTCTTGTTATATACTTTACTTTTTTGCAGTAAAACATATCTTTATGTAAATATAAGTTTTAACCTGCTCATCCCATTTAGTGTGTTGGATTTCTTGAAGATTAGATGCCTCATTTTTTTAACAAGAATGATTTATAGCATCTCTTTAGACCATGATGTTTTGGTGACAGGGAATGCTCTTGTTTGTTCCTGTCGTTTAAAGCATGAATCTAGAATCAGCAAGATTAATAATTAGGGAAAAGCTTGCTTGTATACTATTCTAAAGAAGGTGGTTTGTGTTTTGGATTTAGAATAGCTGTAAAATAATTGCCTTGAATTTCTCAATATTTAAGATGAAATATAGCTAGTTGAAGCCTGCATTAGCAGATAGGGTGAGCGTGGGGAGTGGGTGCATGAGTTTCCTTTTGATTTTATTGCTGCCTGTGCAGCAAAAGTACCGATAGTTATATTATACAGTAAAGTAATAGCAATCTGGACAGATGAATTAATTGCTTTGTTAGCCAGTAAAATTAGAGTGTGAGTAATGGATTTTCAACAGAAGGATTTGCAGTCCTTTCTGCTACTTAAGTGGATAGATTTCATATCGTTTGGATTTAAGTGAATATAAAATATTATAAGTGGTGTTTACTATTTTGCATCCTTTCATATACTGTTTTCAGGCCTGATTTCTTCTCTCATATGCCTACAAAGATAATGGATTTATAGTCTTACAAGAACAGACCTGCTGGTAGCTGGAGTTAGCTCAGTTGCTAATAAAGTATCTCAACAGCTTTTTTTTTTTCTTTTGAATATTATTCTCAAAAATGAAATATGAGGGTTTCTCTCCAACTCTTTTCTATAATCTGGCATTTTTTCAGCTTTAAATGTTGAAGTAGTTGTTGCTTTAACACATGTGGAATTCTTCCAGTTTGAAGAAATAAAGTTTGTAAATTACATAGGAAACAATTTCATTTAGGATGAATCATTTTTGCAGCATTCTTATGCCACTGCAGTTCAGTTTAATATCAGTAGACAAGCATTTAATTAAAAACAGTCTGGGGGCCAGATTCCTCCACCAGACATGTGGTTCATATCTGGGCACTTGCCAAGAATGGTGAGAGAGCAGTTTCAAATTGATGTTTTCACATAGGATCAGGTCCCTCAGAATTCATCTGGGAGTTTGTTTCTGTGAGACAAATACAGAAGGGACTTGCAGGAAAGAACAGAAACCTCTGGGCAAGACTGCGGATGAGATGAAATGAGATGGGGAAATTCTTGTTGTTCTAGTTCACAAAGCACACAGGGGAAGAGGAGGCTGTCAGCTCAAGTTAGTCATTGCAAGCATTGATTAATCTCCATACCCTGGTCAGTGGCAGTAGTCTAAAGCATGCCAATGTTTCAAGTCTAACAGAGGTAGCTATAGAAAAAATGAAAGATTTGATTCTCCCACCAATTCCTGTAGACTTTGGAGTGGGGCTGATGGTACTTCTGATTCACCGTTCTGAATTTTTTATTCACAGGAGTTGACTTTTAAATCACATCCTCTTAAAGTGCCCGGCTGCGTCTGCTCTGATTGAGTAGTCCTGAGCCACCCATCTCCTGTCCTTCCCGGGGATGTGCAGGAAGCCTCTTGTTGGGCTGTCCAGACAGCTTAGCACTGTGCCGAACCAACTCTGTCCCCGTAGTTGGATGAATGCGGAGACTAGTTCCAAAAGCAGTTTAAGGGTTTGTCCCAACATATTGTGCAGATGTACTTAGTCTATGGATAAAAGACACTCCGATTCCTTTTTTTTTTTTTTTTTTTTTTTTTTTGCTTTTCTAAGTACCTGACCATGTTCAGTCATCTGCTATAGTGAATGAGAAGTCATATCAGAACATTTTGAGTTTTCTCCAGCTCAGCAGCAGCTCAAACTTACTGTGTCCTGTTGGAATCCTCTCCTGGAGATGTTTTTTCGTATCAACCTTTCCTAGAATCTAGTTTTCTTCAGAGACTTGTGATATAAACTTTGGGAATAAATTTGGCTAGATGAAGGAAACATGGATGGTGGCAAGTTGGTGTAGGAGCCAGGACCTTCATAGGATAGCGCAGGTATGCAGTTTTGAATAATTGATATCTGAATGGCCCAGACTGCACTGTTTTCAGTTTAAGCCCGTATCCCCTAGTGAACATATTCCTCGTGCATGACCGAGAGGTGTGCTCTCCGGAGATGATTTGTGCCCAGTGCTGCTGTTGCCTCATCACCCGTAGCTCATAGGCCTGACTAACATGTACCATCCCGTTAGCCATTGTAGCACACACTAAATACAAATTATGTCAAAGAAAAGCTGGAAGAGAAATTTATGTAGCTGAAGAATGTCAACGTAACTGAAAGCTTTTAGATTTGCTGTATTTGCATGTAGATTGTGTAAGCTACATGGAGCTGACATCAGTTACAAAGAATATGGATGAACATAATCAAGCAGTTACATGTTAATCATTTGAAAAATTAAATCAGTGTACGGTTTTCTTCAAGGTTAAAGGGCATGCAAAATTAGACAGACTTTTCTTGACAGGGCAGCATTGGCAATGCTGAACGTAAACACTAGAACCCAGCAAAGGGTGAAACCACAGTGGTTTGTGAATTAGTTCACTAAATGGGCCTAGTATTATTAGACCAGACTGCTTTAGTACTTGTTTTTTCTCCCTTGAATATTTGTAGGGCTGGTTTCTGTTTGCACAGATGTTTGTGGAACAGCTTTTATCAGTTGAAGCAGCTGTATTCATTCTAAAGCAATAGCATTCATGCCAGAAGTTCTTCTCTGGTCTCTCTATCTGTACATGCAATTACTTGGTTGTGACTGGAGACAGTCAAATGGAAAATGGGTTAGACAAATCTAAAACCTGTCTATAGCTCCTCTTTTTTTTCACTTAGAAGCAGAGATGTTTTAAATTCTGCCTTCTGTCCCACGATAAACACACACACATGCAGAGGCACCATAATCAACTAGAAAATTCTTCTGGTGGGCTTTTGGGTTGGGAAGCAAAAGGAAAGAAGAAGAATAGGAAATAGCTTATGTACACTAAAAATGTCTAGCCGTATTTATTTACAATTCCCTTTTGGCATAGCATGCTTTCCACTCTTTTCATGAGAGTATAAAACCCCAGTAGTTTCTTAGGGTACTCAGAGAGCAGGAATTGTGTTGATCAGTTAAACCGATGAAGCAGACCTGATTTTGAATATTCAAAACCAGTGATTCACATCTCATCAGTATGATTTATATGCAATTAGCATGAATTGTGGCTATTTCTGGAACACATCTTCAACAGAAGAAAGGAAGTCTGACCTATAAATTGTGTCAAACACCATGTTTGTTTAACTAGTCTCATTTGTCATAATGAGTCATTAGACTGCTGCCAGAGGTGACTTTAGAATGAAATTTTAATTGCTGCAATTTAACTTGTAATGATGAAAAACAAATTAACAATCCAAGTTTTTCCTGGCTTCCACACGTGTGTGGAGGAGTTGGGTGTCACTTACCTTTGTGCTCAAGGATCAAGGATGTGGACCACTGGAGATCCACCTCTTTCAGCAGCATGGTTGTTACTGGCTGGAAAGGACAGTGGGTGTGAAGGTGTGAAGGAAAGAGGTTCTGTGTTCAGGCATGTATAAAGGGAAGAAAGTCAAAGTCTCTTTTAGTCTTCCAGTAGTGCTTCTCTCTCTGAACGGTGTAGTTTCTTAAGGCAGCTTCTGTATGTTTTAGTGCATCTCTCCGTTTCATTTAGGGGATCAATTCTCTTCTCCATACCAAATAAGAGAGACCCTAAATATGTGAGGGAAATTGAATGTTTTGGAAGAATTTTTAATAAAAACACCTTTCTTGTGCTAGCTGCTGGCAGACACGAGTGGTAGGAGAACAGTCCTTTTGTCAGAAACCCAGCTGCTTGTTGCTGTCTCCTACTTGATGATGATGGTCAGAGGGGGTTCTGATTATAAGTGGCTGATGCACAGCATTAACATCAGGATGTCCCAAAGATTAGACTCGTGTAACTTTTCTCAAATGTGGGTAGCAGCAGACTCTGGTTGCAGTCAAGCCACATTAGGAAAAAATTTTGCCTGTGCTGTCAGGTTCTGGAAAGGAAGGAAATTTAAACCCGAGGAAATTAAAATGAACAAAATCTTTCCTTTTCTATTTCAGTAATTTCTATAGTTACTGAAACATACCTAGAGAAGGGCACATATCTTATTTACTTATTTATAAGGGAAATAATTCTTGTGCAACATGTGGATCCTGAACAAAGGCTTCTTCTGTGTTCCCCCCTACAGCTAGGCTGTGTGGTGCCATTGATATTTTAAAAATCAAAGACATCATATGAATAAAAAGCCTAGTTTGGGTGGCATGTAGCAGATCTTTAGGGTATTTTGTCTTCTGTTCTAATTCTGTGGTCTATAAAGAGCGAGTAGAATCAGCTTGGTTTATGTTGTTTGTTATTAAAAGCAGTGAGCACTTTCTTTTAAATGTTACGAGATCTGGAAAGCCTGCGTGCCTGGCTGAGCTGTGTATTCACAGGCACGTTTTTCACAAGTATGAGTGTAAATAATGGTGGTGTTATTACAGTAAAAGGGGTAAAGACCGTAGGATCATAAATTTGCATGACATGATGGTAAATATTTAGTTTGCTCTAGACTGATAAGAGTTTTAAGGTGTAATTTTTATTGATGATTTTTTTGGTAAAGTTTTGGCCTCTGAGAGCCATAAAAATCCACAGTTCCTACTGATAAAAATTAACTCTAAAGCCAGTAATGATACAGCTGTCACTGACTGAACATGGAAGGTCAAAGAAAACGAATGCTTTTTGATTCAAGAGCTTTCAAGCTTGTTAAAATTAGATTAGATGCTTTCTTTAAAATGCTGCAAAACCTGTTTTGAGAAGAAAACAGGGTTTTGCTTTTGATGGTTTACAGCAAGATCAGAGGTACGTCTCTTTGTTTAGTTCAGTGAATGTTAGAGCTCATGCCTGTTGCTTTTCCATGAGGCACATAAAAATCTTTGATTAGCTGAATCCTTATTTTTCCCCTCTCCTGCTAAAAAACTCACCCGGACCCACTAACAAAAGTTCGTAAGCTTGGCAATGTTTCACCTATCCAGCCCTTTCCTGATTTCTGTGTGTGCACATGCATAGATATTTTTTTAATAAATCCCGATAGTCAAAATTATTTTTTAAAATTGAAAATGCTGGGGACTTCATTCTCATTTTTGTCATTTGTTTAATACCGTTTAAAGAGAAACATTTTTTGTTTCATTGTATGCACTGTTTTGTCAGCATGTACCTCTCTGGGAGAAAAAGCCTTTTCAATGTTCTGTCTATCCTCAAAGCATGGTGTATCTTCTGTTCCTTGCATTGTTTGCAGCACTGCCTCAATGTCCTTTTACTGCAGAAATACCTATTTGTATTGGGAGTACCTAATTCCTCTTATTACAGTGATCCTGTCTCATAGAGCACTCCTCACCTCGGAACCGGGGATAAAGCCCCACCGGTTTGTGAGCCTCAAGTTTGAGAAACCACACCACGCTGAGGAGCGGTAGAGTTGGAGGGAGGCGGGGGAGGGGAAGGCCTGTTTGCCGGGGTGTTGGGGCTCCATTGAGCACAACCGGATTGCCCTTCATTTCCTAATGAAGGCTACACCTAACGACCATCAGGTCCACCTGCAGTAGCTCGTAAGCCAGGATCACTGCAGTCTCGGGGAGACATCTTGTCGAAATGGACAGTATCTGTGGCCTAAGCTTACACGGGGGCTGAAGGCTTTCCGTTCCCTTGCAGCTCTGTCTGGTGTTGGTTTAAAGACAGACAAACAAAAGCAAACCAACCCTAACCCTGGGTTCAGCAGGGAATCCTCCTGTATGTTGCTCTATTTCTGTCTGGAAGGATCAAGGCTAGACAAAGGAGTGATGCCCAGTGACCTTGTATTCTTCCCGGGCTGTAAAGCTCACTCTTTGTTCTGAAGAGGTGAGGACACCCTGATGTAGGCCAACAGCAGTTACTGTCTGATTTCGCACCCACCGCTGTCTAATGCCGCAGCACACCAGTAAAGCATGGACCTTTACCAACTAAGGAGGTTGCTGGCTACTAAACCAACAGCAAGCTTGATGAGACTATAAGCATGTCAAGCCATTTAACTGTGTATGCATGGAATTAATTTTTTTTATTATTATTATTTTTCAGTTTTACCTGTACTGAAGGCTTTTACTCATTCTAACTGGTATTTTGCTGTAAAACTGTCACTGTTTTAATTGTTCTGTCCATTTGCTGGCTGATGCTTTGTCCTAAATATGAGGAAATTGATTCATTGAGAAGGTGCACCATTCTCCCAAATCCCTGCCACTCCTGCCATGGCCGTGCATTTTGAAGCTATGAAGTCAAAGTGAACCTTTCTCCCTGTCATGTTCCTCTTCAAGCCAGGCAGGGTTACTGGTTGTGTGTGATAGAGGATCTCTTCCTCAGTTGTATTTTCTTCCTGTTCCTCCTCAAATTCTTTGGTACTGTGTTCAGGGATGTTTGTACATAAATGTATGCGTGATGTGTAACTACTTTTCAAGATCTTTAACAAACTGTATCCAGCACTCCAGCTTGTTTTGTTTAATGAGAAAGAGGAGTGCAGCCTGATGAAGTGGACTCTGTCAAGCTATCATGCCAGTCAGTGGGGGTTTGTTCTTGGGTTGAGGGAGAGCAGAGCAGAATCTCCATTCCATATTTCTTTTAGATCAGCAGCGTGACTGTGCCTGGTTCACAGCTGGGGAGAGAAGGGATGGACACCCATATTAAACTCTTTTCCAATCTAAAGTACTTAAGTCATCAGTGAAGTGCATATGAAAACTCCTGCCACTTCATCTGGTCTGTCCCCCATGACATTTTGTATTATATGTCTTTCTCAGACCAGAACTTTTAGGTAGAAGGTAGAGGTATACAACCACTATGACTATGGAAAATTAAGCTAGACCTAGCCGTGTGGCCACAGCAGCAACAGCTCTGTCAAATGTTTTATTAAAGAGCCTTCATAAGTGGTACGCTCAGTAATGCAAAGGACAAAGGGGCAACAGCTTGGGTGTCATCTACCAGACTGGAGTTTAGAAAACACTGAAGCAGAAAACCTTAAAGCCAGAGTAGCTGAGATCTGGATGTCACAAACTTCCCTTGACTGCAGAGCAGTCTGTGAAGCAGGCCTAAGAGAGAATAAGCTCTGCAATATTCCAGGTATTGAGAAGGGTGCTTTTCTGGCTCTTAACACATTTTTATTTCTGATATTAAACCTGCAAACATTGAGAACAATATAATCCTCAGCAGCTGAGTTAGTGAGCACTGTAGATGTACATTAAGTTTTCCAGCAGAATTGCAGTCACCTTCAGTAATGGTTGATGTTTTCTCTCAGTTTCTGTTTAGTAATTTTCACTTCTTGGTGCTCCACAGAGGACTAACATACCCAGGAGCATCTTAACACAGCTGTACTGTTCCTTCTTGTTAAAACACAGTATGTAGGGATGGGAACTGTTTCTTTTGAAGCAGATGCAGGACACTAAATGGTGTGAGTTTGTCACTCAGCAGTTTCAGGAGAAAAGGAATAGAGGAGGAGTATCTTCAGGATGCATTGACTCCCATTTATCTTCCTCACAAAGAGGAGCGCCCTTCCTTTTTAATTAAAGTCTCTTAAGGATGAATTTCCAGTCACCTTATGCTGTCTATGTAGCCACCAAAGAAAGAGACAGCAGGCAGTTCGGCTCATCTGTGATTGGAATTGACCTCTGGGGCAGACTTTCTTCATCAACTGAAAGGTGCTGATTTGAACTTTTTTTTTTTCCCCTGGTAGTGGGCTTGTTTTAAAGCAGTAGAGCTCGGCCGGCCCAAGTCTCCATAGGTGCCAACCTCAACACCAGTCCCTATGATGTAACGTGGGTGAGGGGAGCCTAGGGTAAAGCAGATGCTGCTGGTGGGATGGGTCACAGCTGGCCAGCCAAGCTCAGAGCCTGGCCTGCCCACAGCTTGCCAGCCCTCCCGTGCATTCCCACCACCAAACTCCAGCAAGCAATCGTGACGTGTGTTTTGACAGAGATATAGCTATTAAATATCTGATTTCAGCCGCTGGCTTCATTTTACTTAGCATGTGGAACATGTATGTTGATGGGGGTGATTTGAGACACGTGTAAAGCTAAGATGATAACCCATAGTTTCATGTCCTGTGGCCATGTAAAATGCCATTGTTGTTTCATAGATTATTTTATTCAAGTTAGCTTTCAATCAAGATTTATTTTTTCTGTCACTTTGCGTACTGTGGTACTTTTCCCCAATGTCTGGAGGGCAAACTAGCTCAGTGAAACTAGGAGCCACTCCAGATATTTTGGCATTGATGGGCTAATCTGCTGTACCATGGTAAAGTGCATTCTCATTATTTGCCGCTGTCATCAACCAATGTTTGTTTCTCTTCTTAAAGCCAAGCTCAGAAAAGAATTGAAGCACTTGCTTAATTCCTGCCCATCCCCCACCAACGATATCATTTTAGTATGTACTTACTTAAACAATCCTGAGATAAATATCTTTTTTTACTTGTCTCTTGGTTTGTGTATATATAGCTGGCTCCATTATATTTGAAAGATGGCTCGTGTCTGAATCTAAATAAAAATAACTTAAAGTACCAGCAAAGACAATTCCATGTTGCCAGCTGCAAACCTTTTAGGCCTCCGATGTGCTGTGCGGAACCACTTGGTATCTGGCAACTGACATGCTAATAATTGCCTGTCAATCAATGAATCCTTTAGGGTAGAATGTGAGGAATTTCACTACCTTGTAAATAAGATTGGTCTTCTCCCTTCTGCTTCTGTTTATATTCTGCAGTATGTAGCTGATGAGTAGAGCCTGTATGAATACACTCTTCTGTGGCCCGGGGTCAGATGAAACATGGAGGAAAGACCATTTGATTAATGCAGGTTATTTGGTCCTTGTGTCCTTGAGAAAGAGAAAGTCACTTTGTAGCATTGCCATGACCCGTCAGCATAACACATGTCCTGATGGATTGGTGATGGGGGAGAGAAGACTTTCCATTTTCATCTCTTCATGACTTACTGACTTTCTCACAGCAGAATAAGTTTGTTTCCCACCTTTACTGGAACAACATCCAATGCGTTGATCTTTATTGCTGTGTTGGTTGTAATTAGGCCCCAGATGTGCTAATGTAACAGCATTTTGAGGCCCTTTTGTAATATAGCCACTTTCTTAGGCCTAGCTTTAATTTTCATTTGTTCAGCATATTGGCGGATGGGGGGTCTAACTGAGCTCTTGCTTGTAGGTAGTGGTGGTTGGTGTTGGTCACTGCTCATGTCCCCATTGATACCAAAAAGGAGGATGTAGCATTTCAACTTGCTGCAAAATCACTTTTTGCAACAAGAACGTCAGTGATGTATTGGTGTGCAAGTCTTTAATCAGTGGGGTGTATACTCAATGCTGTGAGCCACCAGGCACAGTTTTTTGTGATACTTTCACTATTTTCACTTTTGTGATACTTTCACTTTTTGTGATCTTTCCCAAGTTCGGTCTTCCAAGTGCAGGTTAGGAAGTCTTTTTAATTCATTGTCCATTTGATATTTTATAGTTGGAAATAATTGAGTTGTACTGATAAAAATTCCAGTACATCAAAAGGTAGATCTAGGATTATAAATAGGTAGGTAGATATGTCTATATATCTATATCTATCTATCACAGATAGGTGCTATTTAACTTCTAGACTATAAAGCCTGTGAACTTCTCACAGAGGTGCAAATCTTTTATTCGCTGTCGTATGACAGGCATAGTGCCAGAATTTCTTTGTTTCCACATTTGAGGTGATACCACTTTTCTTATGTCTTTTGTAATGTAGAGTTAAGTACTTTTAACCTTACAACCTTGCTATTAATCTGTTTCACTATTTCTCAATGATGAATTCTATTTCTTTTGAAAACACTGTATACAGTTGTGTGCTAGTGTCAATAAAATTGACATTTGTGTAACAAGCTGTGGCATTTTCTCAAATTTCACTGAACATTGATTTAGTGTGAAACTGTTGGTAAATCCTTTCTTGCTAGCTGTAATAATACAAATCTTTATTTCAGACAAATACTGCTTTGACTTTGATTTATAGCAGGCTACATAACTGTCATGATTACCTAAACTGATAACTGTATTGTTTTTTTCCTTCTCTTTTCAAAGGAATGACATATAAACATGAACTGGTTTGGAATTGGAAAATATTCATGTTCTAGCAATAAATCCTGAGTTCTTCCAGAAAATAAATAGGTCTTACTACTGGCCTAATTACATTTATTGGTGCCTCTGTTTACTGGAATATCTCAGCTGTGTTGTAGCAACAGGAACATTTACCTATCATAATCTAGGGAGGACAAAAACACATGATAGTAAAATGTATTTGACTTAATTATATATGGTGATGTATGTATTTTACATTTAATCCTAGACAGCATATTAGCTGTGGTAATCAAGAGCTTGTCACATTTTTTTGGTTGGATTTTAATGTACGATGCCAAAACGGTACAGACTGTAAATGTTCTTCCACGTGACAGATCCATCTTCTAAAACAGGTTTAGATTTTCAGAGGTTTGGAGGAGGGGATAGCTGGGAGAACACTGGGCATTTTTGGCAAACTCTTCCCTTTGTGCAGTCAGTAGTCTGGCTGCCTCCCAGAAGACAAAATGCTAATTTCAGTAATATTTAATGTAGTGTATATGAATCCATGGAAGTGTAATTAATTGTCTAATTCTTTAATATTTTTAATCCAAAATTAAATGGGACTTTATATCTGTGATAATCTAAAGTTGTCATACTTTGTGCATTAAAAGTATTGCTTTTCTTATGTAAATATAATGCTAGCATTTCCATCCCAAACAATCAGAGGAGCATGGAAAGACCTACAAGGTATAATATGCATACTTGTATTGTGTGTAGAAATTGGGGAACTAGTAGCTTTCTCCCTTCATGTTAGATCTGACTGGTCTTAGCAGCAGCACTGCAGTAGAAAGTCATTGTTTCTTTTTCTCTAGACTTCCACTAGATAAATTTGTCCTAACTTGTGTCCTGTAGCTCCCTATGAAGTACTGATTTGAATCTTCTAAGTTCTATTTTGCTAGAAAGAATGGCACTCCTAGGGTGACTCCCTTATTGTTGTATTTATTCTCTTTCATAGAGTAGATTGGTGAAAAAATTGGTATTAATGTGATGTTTAGCAGTAAATATTGCAGCTCAGTCATGTATGCCTTGATCCCTTCCCTACAAAGACACTAATTTCAGCCAGTTTCATCAGCTAAAAGAACACTACAGTCCCTTGGTTAATGCAAGTAGATGCAGTTCCTCTGTCTTCAAGTCCATTTGGACTAATTTGAGGACCCTGGTGGCTGTGTCTTGTAGTGCATTTTCACATGCTGCAACTTAAGATTGTAACTCTTTTTGGTAGTTTCTAGAGAGAGCCTGTCCTAACTGATTTCTCTTTTACCATTTTTTTTAGCAGGTTCTCTGACTGGCAGCCCGCACCTTTCAGAGCTTTCCATCAATTCCCAAGGAGGACCACCGGTGGCAAACATGTCTTTATCTCCAAACTTGAGCCCTGATGCCAAGCAGTCATCTCCCTTGATCAGCCCTTTGCTGAATGACCCATCATGCATCAGGACTGATGATGAGGAAGAGGTCAAAAGAAAGGTAAGGCAGAGGCAGTTGCCCTTGGTGCTCTCCTCCACGTTGTCTTGCAGCTAGTGCTGTTTGCCAAAGTGACTAATATCTAGGCTCCCTGCAGCTTCCTTGTCATACATCAATACAGGTAACTTGAGCTGGGTCACTTGGTATGTTTTTTGGAGAATAAGTCTTACGAGGAGAGGCTGAGGGATCTGGGGTTGTTCAGCCTGGAGAAAGGGAGGCTGAGGGGAGACCTTATCACTCTCTACAACTACCTGAAAGGAGGGTGTAGAGAGGTGGGGGTCGGTCTCTTCTCCCAAGTCACAGGTGATAGGTCAAGAGGAAACGGCCTCAAGTTGCACCAGGGGAGGTTCGGATTGGATATTAGGAAAAATTTTTACACTGAAAGGGTTATTGAGCATTGGAATGGGCTGCCCAGGGAAGTGGTTGAGGCACCTTCCCTGGAAATATTTAAAAGATGGGTTGACATAGAGCTTAGAGACACGGTCTAGTGATGGTTTTTTATAAGAGTCCCTTCCAGTCTAGACAATTCTATGATTCTATGTGCTGTCCTCAGTCGTGATATGTCCAAGAGCATCCCTGTGCTCCTCAGGCCAAACTCACAGTTTGTAGCAGGTCAGGCCAGAACCACACAACTGCTGTCACTGAGGGCTTCAGTGCCCTGGATTCTTCCTCCTGTACAGACGTGCAGGGGTTAGGGGCCCCAGCTACTCTTTGAGCAGCAGAAAGAAGATAGGTGGCTCTGTGTCCCTTAGCTTAATATGGGATAAATCTGGGCCAGTCCTGTTGGTTGCAACCTTAGGAGCTTGTTTTGACGGGGGTCTCCTGTAAAAGTAACTTGTTTGTAAGGAGTGGAGTTTGGTAGTTTGTTGTAACAAAACAGTCAACTGCAATGTATTGTTGGAAGGAGAATTTCCAGGTGACGGAAAAGGACCAGCACTGAGCCTGTGCAGGAGTGTCCAACCCAGGCTCTCCAGTCTGTCTCTGCTGGGAGCACCACTGGGAGAATTTGATCGTGGGAGTAGAAGTGCTGTCTTTGAGCCACAGCCTGCAGCGTTCATCTGGGAGTATTTGGCTCAGCCCCATCATTGCAGCGAAGCCATAAGGGAGCATCACATCCGAAACTGCTTTGGGATGACAGAAGTGATTCTGGCTGAGCCAAGGGTGTTGAGGGTGTCTGCTGGCTCATCCCTCCTGTGCTGCAGGGCGAGAGGGGGTTGCTCTTGTCCTTCTGTTGCCTACTTTTTCTCCTGAGCTGGGAGCATCTCAGGGGGAAGAAGGCAGGAACTCAGCTGGCTTTACTGGAAAGTGGGAGGATGTGTAAAGAAGATCTCTTTTCCCACTGTGCATAGTTAGGCAAGATATGTGAGAGAAATTTGAGAAGAAGAAAAGCCAAGAACCAGTTAATAGACTGATGGTTCTCTGCGCCAGTCCAAGTTACAGCAGCCAGTGACTGCTGTAGCTTGTACCAGCTGATGATGGTTCCTGTGGGGTTGTATACTGACTAGGAAATGCCCACACAACCCCCTCACAACCCTTTTTAGCACATCTATTGCGGATCTTCAGGGAGAAAATGTAGAAGCAGAAGATTTATGGATATTTTGCTCTTCCATTTTGCTTCTTGAGCAACACAAAGCAAGATCAGTTGGGACCCTTTGGCTCTTCAGAATTAAGACATCAAAACCACGTTGCCTCTTGGATAGCACAGGAGGATTTGGGATTTTTTTCCTGAAATTTGAAATCTGTATCTTACCCTAAAATTCTTCCCCTCTCCCACTGTTGGGTTTCCTGCTGCACTGGGAAAATCTTACAGATTTTAATTTTTTTGAGAGTATATTTACTGTGGATTCTTACCCTGACAATGAAATCCAAAATAATCAGACACTAATTTTCATCATTTTGTCAAATGTAACGTTTGTCAAATTTGATTCAAATGGTTACCTAGCCTGCAAAGGATTTCTTTGTGATGGTCAGAATATGTCCTACTCCAGATGTATGGAAAAAGGAAATGTCAGCACCCCAAGGCTGTAGAAATCATCTTGGCAGAAAGAAAAGCCTCTCAAGAACCCACAGAAAGTGCTTGTTCTCTTGTGTTTGCAAGGAAGGATTGTTTTCAGGGCTTCAGGGCTTAGGAACGTTCAAGCATGAGTCACAGTAACCACAAGCAAGGGTCACTGGTTTGTAACTCTCTTGGTGATTGTTGTCTGCAGTTTTTTTCCTACAAAAAGCAGCTCCGTGAAAGCAGATGAAAACCTAATGTGTTTGCAATTTGCAGAGATTCCCGACTGAGAAAGCTTACTTCATTGCTAAAGAAGTAGCGACCACCGAACGAACATACCTGAAGGACCTTGAAGTCATCACATCGGTATGTTTACTTGAGCATTACTCACGAAACATGTGAAGCTCTAGTCAGCAGTAGTATTTCATCTGCTCCATTTAACATCTTAGCTGCTCCATGCTACTTTTATATTCTGCACTGTAGGTATTCTCTGCAGTGCCGAGGAGTACAGCTCTAGGGAGGGAATAACACAAAAAGCAGAAAGTGGAGATTTTCACTGTGGTTAGTAACGTTCACTATGAAACCATATCAGGTTGAGGGACTTGGGACACACTTCAGTTATTTTTTCTTGCTCTCATACTTTGTGGTTGTAATTACTAAAAATGCCTGTGGGTTTTCAATGACTTCTCTTAAAACTGAAGTAGCTCCCTTGGGGGGCACATAAATGTTTTCTCCTGGATTAAATACCCTCCATTTAACATGAAATATTGTGGAGTACCTATTTGAATGCTTCTGATTTTTCAGTGAGAGAAACTGTCAGTTAAACAAGTCATTAATCTGTAGCGTCTCATCAGAGTGTGATTGTTAAAATCACCAAGGCACATACGTGCCTTCTTTGCACACACACCAACCGTCTTGTTTGACTTCCAAGACTAATGTGCGCAAGGTTTGGCCTTAAATTACAATTGTCTGTAAAATCACACTGGATCCAAAACTTCTGCTGGTATTTCAGCAGGGCTGCCAGCTCCAGGCCTCCCAAAGCTTTAATCGCCCAGTGTGTGAAACCCTGTGAGGTGCGTTGCCACCTCCTGCTTTGGGTGTTGTGGTAAGGAGGACATGCTGCAGGGAAGAGTCTGTTGGTACCAGCTGGGAACCAGGGAGAGGCACCTTCTCCCCAGCTTCTCGTCTGTTCCAGGAGCCCACATGGCAGATGCAGCTGGTCTGACGCCAGCTTAGACATAGCCAATGTAGGCTGGAGCAGGATGGTTGTTAGAGGCAGCAGGCTCCACTGCCTGCTTACCCTGGCTTTCTGGGAAGCCAGGCCAACGAGGGAAGAGGCCAGGTTCTGTGGCACAGTGGCCATTGCTGCAGTCTCAGCAGCAGACAGGCTGTTTTCATCTTCTGTTTCATCCAGCGGCTGCAGAAACAGAAAGTTTTAGCTCTTCAGAGCTAAACCCCGTTTTCCACCCTAGCCTTTATTCTTGTGGTAGGCAAATCTGAATTTGCTGTGTCACCAAAAGACATACAACTGGCTCCGGGCTAATCATGAGGCCCATCAGCTGTGCCTCACAGATGTCTGGCCCAGAAGGCCACTGAGGGTGGACAAGTAGTCAGCATCACTGGAAAAGGTAGAAGGAACGACGAGTGTCATGGGTGAATTTTGAGACTTGGTAGGTGTGCAGTTCTTCAACCTTAGCTCTGCTCAGCGCAGAGAGAAAGCCAGGAAGAGGGAGGCTTGGGAGGGGTCTCTCTTTATCCCAGGTCTGGGTCAGCTCCAGCTGATGCACTGTCAATCAAGACTATGGTCCCAACAGCCTTCTAGGCACTGCTGGAAGTCAACCATAGATAGCTGGAACCCCTCAGGGCAGTGAGGAGGGAGCAGTGTTACCATGTTCAAGGTAATAGTCCATGCCACCTTGACAAGCCCCCTAGTCCTACGACTTTATGTCACCCGTAGATCTGTTAGGGTAAAATAAAGAATATGGAGGAAAACTGAGCAGGAGCCTGTTGCAGTCTCAACAGCATTTGGCACTGACCCTTGTATTTTCTGCTACTAGCATCTTGAAAGTGCCAAGTACCATCCTTCTACTTGTTCACTTCACAAAGTGCATGCTCTCTTATCTGCACACAGCAACTTGGGCTTGAGTCCTCACTGTACTAGCTCCTGTCAAAGGGGGTTCAGACAGGACTCAGCAGAAGAAAATGGAGAGAATAGTTTTTGGTTTTACTGAAACGTTTTCAAGTATTGCAGTACTCATGCACCTACGGCATTTGCAAATTCAGTTACTACTGACCAACCAGTTTGGGCTTGAAAAGAATTTTCAAGATTTGATCAGTGATGGCAAAGGGGAAGGGAGTTTCTTTCTTAACTGTGCAGGGCCTGACCACTGATAAGAGCGTCAGTTCAGCATGTAGGAGTGTCAGAAGTAGCCTGGGTTGTATTCTTAGTGCCGGCTAAATAAGGTCCTTACTGGGTTAGGTGTATAATGACAGCAAATGATCATACCTGCTGCATTCCAGCCCCCCAATAACTTTGCTCCTTTTTCCTTTGCAGTGGTTTCAGAGTGCCGTGGGTAAAGAGGATTGCATGCCTGAAACACTGAAAAATCTCATTTTCTCCAACTTCGAACCTTTGCACAAGTTTCACACTGGTTTTCTCAAGGAAGTTGAGCAGAGACTTGCTCTGTGGTAAGATTATTGCTTGTTATTTAGCTGTGTTAATTTCGTGCAGTTTAGCATTTTTTGCATTCCCTTTTTGCTAACTCTTTATGATTTACTCTAGTGATTCATTTGTGAAAGTCGCAGGTGTTGGTTATTAGCAGATGGGGTATATTGAATCATGCTTTGTTCGTGTTTACTCGACAAACTCTATTGTTCAGATATCTCAGTCAGGTACAGACATATGCAAATGAGATTATAATTCTGGATGAAGCTTTCTCTTGCCAAATGTCAGTGTTTCTGTATGGCAGCTCTTCCAAAAAACGTGTTGCAAGCAAGGCTTATCAGTAATAAAGAGGGGAGCGGCGAAGGATCAAGTCCTGTTTCTGTCAAATAGGTGTAGGCTGTGGGGGGTAGGATTTTGGAGACCAGCTTCCCATCCTGCAGCACCACAGCTTTGACACTCTCAGGGTCAACAGCACACTCTACAAATGGGTGGAGTTTTGGAAGAGAACACTGAGCTTAAAGATTATCTATCCTTAGCATAATAGTGATGGTAAAACATGGCATTTTTGTGAAATAGCTATGAAGTGAGTAATTCTTCCCTGGCAGGACTCTTAACTTGGTTCATTTGACTACTGATATCTAAGCAGAGGCAGCACACAGAAGCCTTCTCCTTTCTCTGATTAGACCTGTCTGGACTAGACTGTCTTCCTTTCTGTAGGCATTTTTTGGTAGTTTATCTTCGGTGCTGGAAGCCCGGCTTTCCTTCTCGGTTAGAAAAGTGACAACAGAAAATCACCTGAAAGCAGAGCAGGCAGACCCAATGAGTGCTACTCAGTTTAATGCCTCTTTAACTAATTAATTAAAACAAAAGCAAAACACAGTCTTAGAGTGTGTGAGTTTAGCTCTTGTGATGTGATGAAGGAGGTCATTGAATGAGAGCACAACACATTACAGACTAGTGCTATCCCAACCCTTCCTGCACAGTTCCAGGGTATTTTCTGGGGAGAGGGGAATGTGATACAGCCTCTTTAGAACCAACATCCTCACCCAGGAGTCTGTGGCTGATGGTTGACATCAGGTTGTTCCAAGGCAGTGTGCTGCACAGCAAGTCTGCCTGTATCTCCCTTTTTTCATTGGGCTGTTACTGTTTTAGTCCAGTCAGGGTTCTTACTGCTGTTAATTGCTTTCCAGTAAGGAACATTTATGGCAGGTACTCCAAGAAGACTCTTTCAAATGTTGTAAAATAGTGATTGTGTCTCCAAATATGGTGTAGGAGACAGTAAGGGTGCATGGTGAGGAAAGGAAAAACTGCAGTTAGTAAAAGGCCAAGTTCTGCTCTCTATCAGATCAGTCCAATCTAGTGAGCTTGCTGGGTGCTAATTCCTGGGACACATGTTGAAATAGAGATTCCCCCTGTATCCTTCTGGTTGCAGGTGGATGCCAAACTCCTGTTTAGGTGTAATGTTTTTCAAAAATTGGATGATGCTGCAATCACAGCCTGCTGTGGAAACAGGTCATTGTAGTAAGTGGGGGGAGGTATGTTGAAAGAAAGAAAGAGTATTTAGGCTTTTAGATTTCCCATGGTTTTATTTTGTTTTTCCTTTTCAGTTATCTTCTTTTAGAGCTGAGTAAACCTTTTGTTTACCAGCTTTTGTTTGTGTCCTGAGGCTATGGTTTCACAAAGCTGTAAACCTCAGTTTAAGGCTCCTAATAGCATCTTTAAACTGCAGTTACCTGATGATAGAAAGTGCTGATCTGCTATGAAGTTACTTTGCTATCCAAATTTGTTCAAAAATATTCTGCTGAGGCAACTTTGTCCCAGCTGGGCACCTTGTTCTGACTTTGTCAGCTCAGCTATTGCATGTCCTTCCACAGTTAGTGTAAAGCCACGGGGTATTCTTCGTTGGCTGCCATGATTCACTTGACAGAAAAGCAGTCACGTTCCTCCCCCTGGTCTGCACCCAGTTTGCAGCCAACAGCATGGGTTTACCTAACTTAATACCACGTTGAAGACAGTGTTTGTTTTTAAAGTTCTGGAAGATTTGAATAGGAAGGAAGGCAGATTTTCTGGCAGGTGTTATTTTGGAGGTGTTGGTGGTTTTATATAATGCCACAGATGCCGGGGTAAGCTGCAAGCAATAAACTTCATCCTACAGAGATTACTGTTTAATTAAACAGCGAGTGACAAAAATAAACAGGCCCCTCAGCATCTAGAAGAAGCAGCTGGTGGTAACGTGGCAGGGAATTTCTTCAGCAGTTTGGTCAAGGTCACTTAGCTCAGTGTCTGTCCTGCTGTGATTGTACCTCTGTCTTTGGCCCCGGGTGGTTTTGGGTGCCAGTGGGCTTGGGCTGTGTTCCCCACCGCAGTGCTGCCAGCCTCTGCATCACCTGTGTAGCTCCTCACGGGCACGGCTGAGCCGGTGGCACTGCTGCAGGCAGGTCTGGGCAGGATTCAAGCCAACTCATTTAAATCTGACTCTCCTATGGCAGCTCTTCTAAATTTCCAGGCAGGTGGAGGGGAGGAGGAAGGTGGAACGCTTGTCCTGAGACACGAGCATGCTCTGCATTCATCAGAGGACGGTGTGTCCTACAACAAAAGGGCCTTTGAATGAAAGGGTTGTGGACTTCATCAATCTACTGGAAGCCCCTAGCTACCTAGGTGTGTTGTGGGAGCATGTCTGAGAGGAAGAGCCTCCCGGAACCAGTCGTCTGTGTTCCCCTGGCAAGTAGGATGCTGGGTTTTATCAACTTAAAGTGCAGTGCAGCTTCTCGCTCTGCCAAGACATCGGTGTGTTCATCTAAAGTTTGTTTCAAACCTTCACACCGCATGTTGGAGGCTCTTACGGGAGGCCATTCCCTGGTTCTCTTCGGACTTGGATCATGTTGAAGCTGATGCTCTGCAAAGGAGCTGTGAGGAGGGCAAGGCCTAACCATTGTTAGATGGCTGTGTGCTTTTCATTTGTTAAAACATCTATAGACTTTTAGTATTTGGCTCAAAGCAGCTCAGGTTGTGCGCATTATTAAAAGCATTTCTGGCTTGCTCGAAGGCCTCTGAACTGTTTGAATCTACTGTCAGAGGCAGGCTGTTTGTTGCTGAACATCTTAAGGGCTGGTATCCTTTTGACCCAGGTATAGATTCTGGCAGGTCCGATTGGTTTCCTTACACAATTCACCCATTTTTCTCTTTACCTGAGAGCAGCACATCTCAGTGTCTAGCGCGTAGTGGGAAAGCTTTTAACAAGACGTGAACTGATGCTGACACCGGTAGCCAACTGCAGAATATAGGCAGTTGCTGCATTTTTCACAGCCAGAGTGTCTTTCTTGCTGGCCATGAAACTGAGCAGATTCCTGGTGGTTTTATTGCATAGCATCCTGAGATCAGGCATATCATGCTCTGAGCGTCGTTTTCTACTCTGCCTGTGCTGTTGCAGGGCGAGTGAAGCAACCTGTGAATCCCTTCGGTTGTCCAAACTGTGCTGAGCCCTCTGTTCACAAGACTGACCATGTTGCTGGGACCAAGTGAAAATACCTCACTAGAGGCCCTGTGGTTTAAGGAGAGGAAGGATGACCTGGACATGTTTAGTTTGGAGAAGAGGAGGCTGAGGGGAGACCTCATTGTCCTCTACAACTACCTGAAAGGAGGTTGTAGAGAAGTGGGTGTTAGCCTCTTCTCCCAAGGGAATAATGACAGGACCGGAGGAAATGGTCTGAAGTTGCAGCAGGGGAGGTTTAGATTAGATATTAGGAAGAATTACTTTACTGAAAGAGTGGTCAGGCACTGGAACAGCCTGCCCAGGGAGGTGGTGGAGTCACCATCCCTGGAGGTATTTAAGAAACGTGTAGACATGGCACTTCAGGGCATGCTCTAGTGCCTGAGATTGTTGGTTTGTGTCTGTTGGGGGGGAGGGGGAGGTTGTGGGTTTGGGGTTTGGTTTTTTTTGTGATTGGACTTGATGATCTCAAAGGTCCCTTCCAACCATGAAGATTCTGTGACCTTTGGTGGACGCAGCAGGCAGGCGTGGGGCTCTGCCCTCTCGTGCAACAAGAGGGGAGGAGGAGGAGAAAGAGAGCAGGAAGCTGCCCAAGATGGGGGAAAGAACAGTGCACGTCAGGCTGTCCTGTTGGCAAGTGTCCGGAGAGCTGCATCCTGCACTTGGGCGTCCAGGTCCTGGTCCTCACTCATCCAGATTGCTCCTCAGCAAGGCTTTGGCTGCGGGGCCAGGAGTTTCCCAACACTTTGTGCTGGGTGGACGTATGGGAGGCATATCTCAGGGATTTAAAGCTGGGTCTGAATTCTCAGGGCCTGAGAGATTTTACGGCAAGGAGGCGGAGGCGTGGGCAGCGCAGGCAGAGCGTGACACGCTCCATTAACATCTGGCTGGTTGAAGCCGAGAAGTCAGTTAGGTTTTGCTCCTTCATTTATCTAAGCTCTTTAATACGCTATTCATTTGGGGCGCAAGCACCATTTTCCAGCCAAAAAAATTGAGCTCATCTTCCCACACCCCTTTAAATGTTTATATTACAAGTTTTGAAACCGGTGTCTGTAAATTCTGACAGAAGGTAGCAAATGGAGAACTATAATTTTTTCCCCTTGGTCAATTGCTAAGCCCTGCAAAGAGTAATGCTAGGGCAAGCCAGGGTAGCCATTCCTGTCCTAGGAAGCCCTATCAGGTAGTATAAATTGGCATTTTGGGCCTTATCCATGTGCTAGGAAGAAAAAAAACCTTACGTAATTTCCAGAAATGCAGACAGATTCATCTTCTTTCAGGGAAGCTAGTAATTTGACTCCCAGTTCACAGGCTCTTCTGAGGAAAGCTGCTACTCAGTACTACCAGATGTGGCTGAGAAATGTTTGGCTGGTAATTTGCAAAAAAAAAAAAAGAAAAGAAAAAAAAAAGCTCTTGGATCTTAGCATATGAAAGGAGAAAGCTCAATCAAGATTCATGAAAGAAGATTTGAAAACCTGTAATAAAAAGCACTCAGGGAGGTGTAGGAAGATGAGCTAAATGTTGATTTATTACCCATTTTTTGTTTGGGAAGGAGTACTTGTGGTCAGGAAGAACAGCCTAATAAACAGTTTATATAAACAAGGCAGCAATCCTCATCTGCCTTCTCAAACGCACGAGTGCTGACGATTCAGCTGGTTCTGCGTGCCTGGTGAAGAGGGATGAAGAGGACAGTTTCCAAAGTGTCTTTGCCCTGTGTAACGAAGGATGTTTTGTAGTATAAACCTCAGAGTCACGCAGTGTGGATTCCTGAGACCAAGACATTAAGAGGGGCTTGGTGCGCTTGCTTTCAAGAGAACAGTTTCCCTTGCTGAAGTCACTTCTGGGTGCTTCTGGGGATTAGAGCCATGCTACACCCAAGCGAATTTGAGACGGTGGGAGAGAAATAGCTTGTCCGGGCTCCATTAGTCACACCCAGAGCCACATTACGTTCATTTTTGCATCTCTCCCAAGCAGGATGCGCCCAGGATTGCCTCTGAGGGGGTGCCACGGCAAGGTATGAAACGTTGTGGTGTTTATTTCCATGCGATGGTGTTACTTGCTCTGATCTCTTACAGTTTAAAAGCGTTACCGACACACGCGGGCTGTAGATTGGCTTTCTCTCACAACGGGGATAGCCAGCCCAAAGTCTTTAAACACGTGCACGCTCCCCAAAAGCTTGGTGGGACTCTGGGGAGCTCTGGTGGCTTCAGCAGTACCTTTCCTAGGCTCTGAGCTGTGTTCTGTGCAGCACTTACTGCGGAAAGGACAGCTGCAGGGCTGGCTGGAATGGGCAGGGCAGTGTGTAATAGCAGGGTGTGAGCGAGGAAGAGGGTGTTTTGCTTTTATCGACTCTTCTTTTCCAGTTACAAAATGTTCCTCTTATTTAGAAGGCGGTTGTGATGGGGAATGTTTAAGGTATTCCTTAATATCAGGACTTTAGTTAATAGTACTCTTAAAGTCAAAAGTCTCTTAAGTGCTCAAAGAGAAGCTATAGTATCCGTGAGGGAGATGCTGTTCCTGAGCATGTAGCAGAAGGTCATACACTGCAAATATAATTTGCTGCAATCGAAGGGCTGCAATGGAAGTTTTTACCTTGACCTGAAAAAAAAAAAAAAATAAATCTCTGTTCAGATACCTTTCCCTCCTTTGCCTTACCACCATCCCCATCAAAATTTTGTTCCTTCTGTTAGCATTCCTGAATGGTTGAGGGATAGTATGGGTTGACTTCATTCATTTTACAATGGCTTATACTCAAAAGTTTATGTAATTCGAAAATCCAACATAGCTGCTTGTGTAGCCCTTGTCAGTAAGCTGGTGGCCTTTTTTAGAAATCTATAAGGTAGTGTCTGATTTTCTTATCAGATATAAAAGTTGGTCTCCTCTTCTTTGCTTGCAATTGTACGTTTGCATTACGGTAAAAAGGAAGGGACTATTTGGGGAAAAAATTAAAATTAGTTTTTTATAGAATAGTATCTCCACTATTCTGCATGATTTTCAGTGGCCTTAGGCTGCCCACCACAACATCAGTGGAGTGAGGGCACATTGTGTGTGGGGAAAGCAGCTCCTACATCTTCTATGGAGCTGAGGGTCATAAATCACCTCCTAATGAAAATTTGTAAGAACCTGGTCCCTGAGCTCTGTCCCTTGTCACTAGCAGATAGATACCGTGTTCAAACAGTGACCCATGAAAAGAAGAAGTAAAAAGAATAATTTAGCCACCCATGCACAACAAATGAGCAGTTTCTTCACACACACCCCAGGAAGCCAAGTATTGTTATTCAAAACGTACACCACAGGGAGAGCTCTCTTCTCTGCTGCCGTGCTTGGGGCTGTTGAAGCAGTAAGACACCATCCGATGGGTCGGGTGCTTGGTTTTTATTTTAATATTCTGTGTATTTGGATGCTCTTCTCTCGGTGTTTCTTTTTGTTTAATTGGGTTTTGCATGTGGAGGAGCTGAAGCGGGAGGACAGTGTAGCTTAGGGGTTACTGTGGAGTCCAGGCAGAGAGCTGGGTGGAGTGGAGGATGGGGTTTAGGAGGCAGATGTGAGGCCATCGTGTTCCCCTATGCCTGGCTTCAGCTTTCCCTGACCCTCCGCTCTGCATCACACCCTACACACGTATGCACCATCCCCAGTGGAAAAATCACCTCTGTCTCAAGGGGCCACAATTACATGGAAATAAATTACCAAAGCAGGGAGAATGGCTGGAACAAGGAGCAATACCCAGCCGTTACGTTTTTTTGTGGGTTTTTAGGGTTTTATTTCTTCCAGCGGTGCGCATCTGCGTGCGGCACAGGTTATCTCTGCTGGCCTGGGCTGAGGGCTCCTATTCAGCTCTTAATTGTTCAGCCCGCAGCTGGAGAGAGGCTGTGGGGAATCCCTTTCTCTCCCTCTTTGTCTCTCTGCCAAGATGCAGAGTCAGATTTGAAAGCCCTCAAACTGTTTAAAATAAAGCCTTGGAACAGTCCGTGGCCGAAGCCAATGAAGGGGAACGTTCCTGGTGCTTTTGTGTGAGTGATGTGGCAAGATGCTGCGCAAGCAGTCAAGTGCTGGCTGTGCTGAAGAGGGGCCGGGGGGTCAACTTTTAGGAAATAAGGACCTGACTGTTCAGTGAACAACTGCACTAAATATTAGCTGAAGTTCACAAAGTCAGTGGAAGCACTCGCTATGACTTTGGTAGGCTTGGGGTCAGCCCTCGTGTAGCTGGCTAGTAGGTGAAGAGGTTTGCAACGAGCATTCCGGCCAACCTGTGTTGTGGCCTTGAGCTCAGAAAAGCAATTTCTATTTAGAAATAGCAGTCTGTAATGATGCACTTAATATTTATCTTGGCAGTAAATCAGAAGGGTACCAAACCGCTGAAGTCCATTAGATTAAATCAAACGGGGAGACATAAAAAAAAGGGTCCAGGCGATGCCGGGGAGTTAAGAGCGTAACTCATAAAGCAAGAATTCTTACTAGAGATAATTGCTGACTGCCGTGCTGTTACTGGCAGCCACACAAATCCATCTGGCTTTGACGTTTCTGGGACTGTGCGCAGCGTGAGCCGTTGGAGAGGGGATGCTGCAGGCTGGCCGCACGGGTGGAGGGCCACTTTCCCCGGCCTCCTGCCGGCGCGGCGCTACCGCCTCGGACTTCCAGTGGTGGCGGTTTTCAGTCGGGGGCTCTTTGATACGCACCACTTGGAGCAGGGCTCGAGTGGCTGGGGAGTTTTATTTACAGCCTCCGAGAGGAAATCTCGGTGGGGAGAGCTGCTGGATGGGTAGGGGAAGCGGCAGAGAGGGGAGATGACTTGATAGGCAGAGGCTTCCCGGAGAGAGAAATTGGACTTTCATCCTCAGGTGATGTGGAGACTGCAATCTTGTAATGTCTGTATCTACCTCTGCTGTTCCTTGCAATATAGACCATTTCCTGGGCATGTTTTGACTATGGCAGTGTGTGTATAATGTTTTTTGCCTTAGCAAAACTGGCAGCGCTAATTAAACTGACCATGGACACAGCCCAACTTCCTACCCTGGTGTAACCTTTCAGAAAAAAACGCAAAAAAATCTTGTTGAGAGAGAACTGTATTTTTCTTGCTTAAATAGGCATGTGAGTGCCTGGGAGAGTTAACACAATAGGAAATAATTAAAGACAGCCTACGACACTGGATATTGTTCAACCAAACATGGAGCAATCCCTTGTTTATCAGCTGAGTCTCTTTGTTGAAGAATAAAACAGATGTTACTGTGTAGTACTCATAAGCTGCTGTGCCTTCCACATCTCCCGTGCAGAAAAGCATGCAGAGAGATTTTCCTGCTTGAACATAACCATGTTTAACTATACAAAACAATATTAATGTCTGAATATGCATCTATTAATGTAATAATAGGGAATTTTTTTTTAAAAAAAGTAATGATACGTGCCTTACCAGGGAAAGTATATTCCTAACAACAGCTTCATCCTCTATGATTTGGTGAGTGTGGGACCTCTCTGGCTAAATTGCCCATACTAAGGGATGCAGATTTACCACCTGGTTGTCCACTTATTCCTTCACTGCACACAGAATTGTCTTAAAAGTGTGAACTGCTGCAAGTGGGTGAAAAACACTATATCCATTTAGCAGTAACACAAAACAGAGGTTCCTGTTATCCTTGGGTTCACTTAGAGCTCGATTATATTTCTGTCCTCTGCCAAGGTCATGCCTGCCTTTGGCTGAATTGCAGTTGCTGACACAAGGACCGCATCTGTCTCCCAATACTCAGGTGTGGGAGTTGAACTGAATTTTAAAACTTGAGGATGGCACGTGAAAAGCCACAATGCGGGAAACTTGGTTGCAGTATTAGAAGTTAGAAAGAGAAGGGGGACTGTGCTTTTCCCCACACCTCCCCTGGCGATTTTAGTTTGAAAACCTAACTTGATTGGAACCTATCTGTAACAGTTAGGTTCTTATATTCGTGATTCTTCCTCTGGTGTTTTCTGAAAGATGTGTTTGCGTTCAGTCAGAGTGTGGTATCCCTGCCTGTCTCGCACATGGGTTTAGAAGCAGGAAATATCTTTTTCATCAGGAGCTGGGTTTCTCCCAAATGGAGCACCCACCCCAGTGCAGCTGACTGGGTGGGAGGGAGCAGTTTGCATTTTTAATACCAAAGGTGACACGAAAATTCCTGCCAGTATGTAACGCTTAGGAAACAAACTCTGGATGGATGCTGGATGGATTGTTTAATCTTTTTTTTTTTTTTTCCCCACTGTCCCTTGCGCAAGCAGAAAGCTTTTCAGAGGAGGAACACCTGTGGGTCCTGTGGCAGGGTGCAATCCCTGTTTCTGAACAGAATTATCCTTCTGCTCTAAGCCCACATATTGTCACGGGGTTTTGATGTCTTCTTTTTTCTTGAGGCATTTCCACCCTTCTCTGGTGTGTTTAAAAATGCTAGAAATTTTCTTTAAAAGTCTAATCCTTCTGTTAAGCGCTTGCCCTCTCTGTTGTTAGGAGTGCAAGCCAGGCTGGGTGAAAGGTGTACTGTACCTGGGAATTACATGTCCATCAGGAAGATTCCTCTCACGCTCCCGAGCAAAGGAGCATGGGGGTCAGGATTCTAAAAGAAACGAGCAGTTGAGTTCTTTTCTGTGCTTATAAGTGATTATGTGGTTTTATTGCATGACTGAAGTGTGTGATATTTCTGTTGCTGACAGGGAAGGCCGCTCTAATGCTCACATTAAAGGAGATTACCAAAGAATCGGAGATGTTATGCTAAAGAACATTCAGAGTATGAAGGTAGGCATGATCCTATAACTATTAAGCTTTGACACAGATTAACGTTAGGGTGCTTTTCATTTTTGTATGGTGTTGCTTCCTGTGCTTTTTTTTTCCGGTTGTAATCAAGGCTTACGTTTAAAAGTTTCCTTTCATAAAGTGGCAAGCATTTGGTGAGCCCTGACATTTCAAAATTGCAAGCTGATTTTAAATTGCCCATCCCCTTTCTTCAGTCCACTCTCCAAATGCCGGAACAAAGAACACAGAAGTTCAGGAACATTTCAATTCCAGTTCTTTTTTCTTTCAAACAGGAAGGCAAAACGTGGGAATTTATATGGTTGAAGAGATTGTTCAAACACCGAGCGTGCCTACTTGTGCATGCAAATATGAGTGTTAAGACGTTGCAGGAGTAGTGACCATAACCTGGGTATTGATCTGATTTGATATGGGAAACATATTTGTGCACTACGGTGCCAAGTTAGATGAAAGATTTATCCAAATAGTTACAGTATGGATGGATAACACAGAGCTCATCTTATTAATGTAGCTATGCATCCAGGTCAGTGTGTGGCAAAACATGGCCCTCCACCTTCGGCATGTGGATCTCGAAGTGCTTTTGAAACTATCCAATAAATCTTTCTTTGGTGATGGCCACTTCGGCATTCTGCAGTTAGTAAATGGAATGGCTTTGAGTCCTTGGCTGAAGGAAAGCGCAGTTTAATCTTTACAGCTCTCCTGAGACATTTGTTAGTACTTAGCTTATTTTTCAGAAGGACAGAGAGCAATGAAGAGAGGTTAAGTGACGTCCAAGTGATTGTACAGCAAATCAGAAAAAGAGAATGTAGGGACCTTGATTTGCAGTTCCCAACATGGACAGCTCTGTCACCAAGAAGGTGGTCTTCTTCTCTTTGCAGTGTACTTAGCAGGAACTGCTTTTTACCCTCAAAACACAACTCGGAGGGGGGCATCTTTTCTACCTCCATCCCTGCTTTCAAGAAGTATGCACCTTTTCACAAGCAGTTTTTGGAATCTCAGCTTCTGACAGATTCTGCTTCTGCTCTTGGACATTATATTGTCCTTCACTGTCTGCAGGTCCTTTGGTGGCACCAGTTTAATGGCAGTGTACAGTCCTCACTATAACTTAGACCCATCAGTGTGCTTTCACCTTCACCATTCTCCCTTTCCCATGAGAGGATTCCGTTCCCTTTGCTTTGGGAACAACCACCACTGATAAGCACAAATACATGGAGGAAAGAGGCAAAACCAAAATTAACTTAAAGAACTGCCCAGGAAGCAATGAAGTTAGTTAAAACTCCTCATATTTATCGTGAGACCTGTTAAAAGGCCTTAGAACTGACACTCCTTGTTTAATTAACATAAGAAAAAAGTTAAGAGTGAGTAATTAATGGGCAGCCTCTGATGTAGTCCAGAGGGTCTGCTATGTCTTTGCTTGAGTGACAGGCTTGAAAAATGAATATGCAATGTATGGAGGAAGCAGCTTGGCTGTAGGAAAGGTATATTTCTGGTAAGGAGGTCACAAATCACAGGAGAAGGGGAGGCAATTGGGAATGTGTCAAGAAGCACGAGCTTGAGAACATGCCAAACTGTCTTCTCAAGTCCATTCAATGTACGCATTCCATTTCGTTTTGTTGCTGGTTAAAATTCTACCGGGTACTGGGAGACTTTTTTTTTTTCACTGCTCAGAGAAGCTCTGTGCATCCTGAACAGCCAGTTTACCTTTTGGAAAACACAAATGAAGCCCCTGTGTTAATTGTTCAAAAAATATTGCTTAGTCGTTTTAAATGAGACTCGCGAATGTCTGTGATAGTGAGTCCCAAATGAGGTTACGTATTTCATGCAAACCTCATTCACTTGCTGGTGCATAACTCCCCAGCTGCCAGTGGGATCATCTTAGGGACTGCAGTAAGGAGAAGAAGACATAATACAAGGATGAAGAACTCTAACGTACCCATTTCTGTCGGACAACTCCTCTATTTTTGTGATTGTTTGGATTCCCAGAAGATGCAACTTCTTCTTAATAAGGGGGGAGCAGAAGCTAAAAGTCCAGTTGCCCAAAAGCACCTAAGGGAACTGCAGCAACTAAATCTCTTCATCCCCCCAGAAATTCCCATTTTATTTCCTAGCTCTCCATTCACATTGTCTAGCTCTCTCTCCCTGTTGCACCTACACTTGCATTGAGCTATGTTCACGTTATCTCCTTGCATTTTGATTTCTCACTGATATGAGTTAGTTTTGTTTACTCATGTACTTTTGTTTTACAGGGAATGCAGAGGGGGCGGGGGTGTGTACTTCAAACGAGTAATGCCATTTCTCCTTTTCAAGTGAATATCAGAACCATTGTGTTGCGCAGTGATTTTGTTTGCAAAATCCCAGCTGCTGTGCTAGTTGGATATTTTTTAGTGGAATAAGTTTGGGCTGAGTCATGTCTCACAGTGATTGCTAATAGCTCTACCACATGCTCTTTCTTTCTTTGTGCCTGTAAGCAACTGACAATTCACCTGTGGAAGCACAATGAGATTTTAATTGAGCTGGAGAATGGGATCAAGAACTCTCGCAAGCTGGAGACCTTTTGCAGGGATTTTGAGCTACAGAAAGTCTGCTACTTGCCTCTTAACACCTTCCTGCTCAGACCTTTACACAGGCTTATGCACTACAAGCAGATAATGGAGAGGCTTTGCAAACACTACCCACCAAGCCACGTAGACTTCAGGGATTCAAGAGGTAAGTAAGAGAAGACACACCAATTCCTGGAGTTGGGGAATGGCATCCAATCCACTAGAGGTGTGTGGCTGGACAAAAAAAATAATCTTTTTTTTAAGCCTACATTGAAAGAAGATTGAGTTGCAAAATCCAGCATGCGGAAGGCCAGAAATGGTTAAAGTTGCTCTTCTATACACATTATGCCACAGTCTGAACAAATAGTTGGAAGAGAAATCTGCTGGGGGTCATTAAACACACAGAAATGACATGCAGTTCAGGAAGTTGCTTGAACTGAAAACAGTTGAGAGGTTGGGAGAGAGCACAGGGAATGTACCAAATGCGCTTGTCTTGTTCCTAGCTTTCCCTAGAGATCTGCTAGGAACAGAGAATATTGGCCCAGGTGAACCCTTTGTCTGACCCAGTATGGCTGCTGTTATTATGTCTTTAAGTGTTGTTTTTCCAGACATACAGTTTGTTCTATTACTGTTGCCATGATTTGTTTCAGGAACTCAAAGCTACCAACATTTTATATTTATTTTCAAATGGAAAGAAATTTTCTTCCTGTAGTCTGAAATCACTGCCTGCTATTTCTTTTTAACGTTGTTTTCCTCCTTTCTTACCCCTGTCCCCCACCCCGATTGTAAGTTATCTACATAGAATCATAGAATGGTTAGAGTTGGAAGAGACCTTAAAGCAACACCTCCCACTAGAGCAGGTTGCTCAAAGCCCCATCCAGCCTGGTCTTGAACACTTCCAGGGATGAGGCATCAACAACTTTTCTGGGCAACCTGGTTCAGTGTCTCACCACCCTCACAGTAAATAATTTCTTCCTGATATCTAATCTAAATCTCCCCTCTTTCAGTTAAAAGCCATTACCCCTTGTCCTATCACTACATTCCCTGATAAAGAGTCCTTCCATCTCTCTGGTAGCCCCCTTTGGGTACTGGAAGGCCGTTATCAGGTCTGCCCAGAACCTTCCCTTCTCCGGGCTGAACAACCCCAACCCTCCTAGCCTTTCTTCATAGGAGAGGTTCTCCAGCCTTCTGATCATTTCTGTGGCCCTCCGCTGGACCCGTTCCAACAGGTCCATGTCCTTTCTGTACCGAGGACTCCAGAGCTGGACACAGTACTCCAGGTGGGGTCTCACGAGAGCAGAGTAGAGGGGCAGAATCACATCCTGCAACCTGCTGGCCACGCTTCTTTTGATGCAGATACGTTTAAAGATGTCAGTGTTATCTGTAGAGTTACCGCTCAGCACGGAAGGACTTGGGCAGGGAGCAGCACTTGGCATGACTGCTCCCAGATGTCAGGTTTTAGCTGAGTTAGTTGGGTAAGTTCTCTTAAGTGCCATGTGATGAGACCCACAGCAGACAACACACAAAATGCAGAGGTAACTTGACCTGTAGCAATAGGAAATGCCACAGAGGTCTGTGGCACTGAAGTGCTGCACGACACAGATGTTTCCCTACATGTAGCTACTGCCTGAGTGATCTCAAGGAATGCAACAAGTAGTGCCTTGGTTTATTTCAGCCAAGTCTAGATGATGAGGATGATGCGTCCGTTCCCACCTCCCCAGAGAGTGCAGCAACCATCCAGTTTTGATTCCTGCTCCACTCTTGAAATGGGTACAAACACAGGATTCAGGGGTGAAAATAAGAGAGCGTGAGAAGGACAGGGTGACTCAGAGACACTGTCACTCTGGGATCAGTCTCTGACTAAGGTGGTGGCAGGTTTTTGTTAGAAGTCAGAGTGTAAAGGACGCCGTTAAAAAAAGGGAGATCTGGATGTGAATCCCAGCAGAGAACACAGGTCTCCCACTAACAGGTGGATGAACTGTGTGCTGAGCAATGATGTAAGAAGGAAAAAAACCCCACTGTTGCTGTTCCACTGTTTGGGGTTTTTTTAACCCAAATGGCTGTAACTGCTTTTCTGGTACTTAAGTCAGTCAGGATGTTGGGCCAATTCAGAGACTCCTCGTCTGTTCAGGTGTATTAAGGTCGATGCTCCCATACACGATGGCACAGGGAGCCAATCCCTGAGCTGGCCCCCCAGAAAGGATCAAGTGGTGAAGTTGATTTTTAGCTTGGGTCTCTGAGTTGACTTACTGCGGTTTTGGCACAGCAAAAAGGCAAGACAGAGGAAGCAGATCGGCAGCTGCTGCAAGAGTGGGACTTCATAGTGCCAGCTTCCTCCTGTATCCCACCTGATCCTTCTTCACATAGCAAAAATCCCCTTCGACAATGGAGATTTTCCTTGGGAAAAGCACTCCCAGGTGTTCAGTAGTAGTGTCTTTGGGGAGAAGGAAGCAGAGCTGTGATGCGACTCAGCAACATGCAGCCCTTTTAGTTGTTCTCATTGCTGGGACTGAGGACAAACCCCAAGATTGCTCTGTTTACAGTCTGAAATGATGCAATAAATGACACTGCCATTTCCTGGTGTTTTCGGGTAGGGACCTGACCCAGGGTACTTGCAGGCAGGGGGAAAAATGCATTTTTTTTTTCAAACACTAAAAAGATCCTTAGATTAATTGGAGATGCGGGAAGCTACATCCTTTAGGAGAACCCATTCATTGGTGCTCTGAATTGACTTGAGTATTCCTACAAAGTTCCCGTCGCAAAAAAAGTGCAAGCTTTTAGTTGGGGAAATAGACCATCTCTTAATTAGCACACTCCACTCTCTCCCCTCCACTCCATAAGGTGACGTGCACAGTTTGTGTGTTTTTTAGTGTGCCTGAGTAGCTTTACACCATGAAGGTGAAGGGTAGCACAAGAAAGGTGATGTTCATGAGCTGGGTGCTGCGGGCAAGAGCTATCTTTCTTTTTGAACATTCTTGTAAATTTTTAATAAGCATTTTATGGTTTTGTCCATCTAGCTGCTTTGGCTGAGATTTCTGAAATGGTGGCTCAGCTCCATGGCAATATGATAAAGATGGAGAATTTCCAGAAGCTGCATGAACTCAAGAAAGATTTGATAGGCATAGACAATCTGGTGATCCCAGGAAGGGTAAGTAGCAGAGTTTTGGATAAGGTCTGGTACAATTTAAAGGCATTAAGTATATTTTAGAAACCTGTTTCTTAGGGGAAGCTGTGAAATTGCATTTCCTCATATGAACCTTTTTCTCTCAACAAAAACTGTCAAATGTAAACATAATAATACCATAGAAAACAGCAGTCTTTAAAGTGGGAAGAAGCAATCATCTTTATTACCTTTTTACTGATTTTATTAGGTTTATCCTATGTATAGATTGGGACGGTTGTAAGCAATTCCAAACATCTATTACAACAGAGGCAGTAAAAATGTAATATTTATTACACTGTTCAGAGCTTGAGCAGTTGCACATTTCCTCATTTCTTGCTGCCCTTAATTTTTTTTTTTTTTTTTCAACCCTCCATGCTAGAGCAAAGCAGATTAAAGGAAAGTAAGGTATTTGTGCTGGAGGACCTTCAGCCCTTTCACAGTGCCTAGCTTTGAAACTCGTGGCCCTGGGGACGAGCGGTCTCTTTAGCCCACACGTAACGTCAGGCGATAATTTCTGAGACAGTGTTGCCTTAAGTAAACACTTCTAATTGTGTTATAAAAATGCCAACATTTCCTTCTTACTTATCGTGCTTTTTTAAAAACGGAGGCTTGTTTTGGAGTAAATGAGCCCCAGTAGCATCTGTAGCCTTTTATACTTTTCTAGGTGCACGTATCTGTGTGTGCAAACTTGAGAATTGTCTGTTATTGAAGTCGTTTCCTCCCCACTCCCCTGAATTTCCGTGTAATATATAAAAACAGTACTCGCGGCAACTGAAATGCCAGGAAAAATGCATCACTAGGCTGGGATACAGCTTGGGGAAAAAAAAAAAACAAAACCAGATGAGTTTTGTGTTGAACTGCAAATACAGCGGGGCTGGAACTTGCCCTGCAGCCCGGCTGCCCAGCCCTGACACGTTCCTGCAGGGTGACCGCTCGGCGAGAGCCATGGCCTGAGGTCTGCTTGCCAGGCCGTGTCCATGTCTGGTGCCACAGCAGAGTCGTGGCGGAACAGCAGCTTGCTGTGAGCTCTCTTGAGTCTCATTCATTTCCAACATTTAGAAAAAAAGGCGTTGGTGTTGATGTGCCATTGGGAAGGCAGCGCTGAGCAGGGGTATTTCTCGATTTGTGGCTGTTCCCGGCATCCTCACTTTGCCTCTTCCCTGTCTCCCGCCACGGCTCAGGCCTCCATCCAGTGATCCACAGGCCGTTCACTTCCTCAGCAAGCCCCTCAGGACATTTCACAGCCTGCGCGTCTCTCCATGGCATGAAATTAAATGCTGTCATCAGCTGCTTCTGCTACCCTGTTCTGTTTAGAGACAGAGCAATCTTCCTCCTCTCCTAGGAAGTTCAAGAAAAGGCGGGCCAGGTGCAGAGGTTGCCTGCCTGCCAAGTCAAAAAAGCCTTGGCCACCACGCTCTGGCACATGCCCAAGATGTCGCTGCTTTGGCCGCTCTCCTAGCTCCAGCTGAAGTCCCTGCCCTGGCACTGGCCAGGCCGGGAGGCACATGCCACTGTCACCCATGGCTGGGTCTACCTGCCATGTCCCAGAGGAGAAGTCTCGTGTTAGGCCTCATGTCATGCCCTAAAGGGTGCTGTTGGAAGCCCCCCTCTTCATGTTGCACCAGTCTGGGGTCTCTGCTGCCACCGAGCTGGTTCCTATAATTAGGACATTAAAAACATCCCGTGGTCAGCTGTGCTTGCAGATTGCAATGGTCTGCAGCCCATGACTCATGTGTTCCAATGGCACTTGCTGTGGTGGTGCTAAGCCTGCCCAGTGACCATTAAGTGGTACCGTATAAATAGCAATTATGGTTCATATTCTTTGGTGGCCAACAGTAGTTTCCAGTGGCCTCTCTGGTAATGTGAGCCTACCGTGACATAGGGATAACCACCTCTACCCACTTTTTCCACCCCGTAGCCCTTACGCAATGCAGGTAGGGGGACTGGACACCTCACAGCAACCCTAAGGCGACTGGAGCCCCACTCTGCACAGATCAATCTTCGACAGCCAGTTTGTTGCTAAGCTGCAAGTGATTCTGATGCTTTATATGGCTTTTACATGCACAATTATGAGTAGAATGACCTTCGAAAGACCATAATAAATAAATATAAACCTCTTGGCAGAAGCTGGAGGGAGTGGCTGAAAAATGATATTTTCATGGGTTTCAGATAAGTGGAAGGTTGAGTTACGTTATAGTTCACTGTAAGCCCAGGAAATCCAGCATTTTGAAAGTTTTAGATGTGCTACTTTTCCTATAATTCCATCCCTAAACATTCTTAAACAGTTTGATCTCAAGTAATGTACTGCATTACAAGACATGGATGCTACTGGGATAACTCACGCTGCCAGACAAATTGCCATCTTTTTCTGCTGCTGATGGTGATGTTGGTTTGTGGAGCTGATTTTACATCTCAGTGAAGAGCTGTGTATGCCATACGCACAACAGAAGCTTATCAGTGGCTAACAAATAACATGCAGGCCAACTTATGGTTAGTTTTACATCATATGTACCATGAAAAATGCTCATTCAAAACTGATGGAGGGAGATGTCTGAAAGAGTCAACGTTAGGTAAAGAAAATTTTGCTTAGCTGAATTTTCTTAAAATGAATGAAAGACTATGAAGGAATATATTGTAAAAACAGTTACGAATGGAAAGAAATCATCCTATAAATAAGATTTTTAACATACTTAATTAAAAAAATAAAAATTCTTGCTGACCGATAGTCCAGTCAGTCCTATGACCAAGTAGTCATATTTGTGTTTGCATAATAAAAAATTGTCATCATTTTTGCAGAAGATACGTATTTGTTTTGTATTTGTTTCCCACAGGAGTTCATTAGACTGGGCAGTCTTAGTAAGTTGTCTGGAAAAGGTTTACAGCAACGGATGTTCTTTCTGGTAAGCAAGAAGACATTTTTTCTTTGTATAATGAAATGTAACTATAGGCAACTATTAGGCAAGCTGTTAGACTTGAATTGTGAATTACAGTAAGTATTTTTAAGCAGCCTTATTTAAGTTAACATAATACATCACCAGTCCAGGTGGTTGTTAAGAATTTACATTTCTGTCCAAACCAAATATTGTCTTTGTAATTGCTTCTTACAAAGATAAAACTATTACTTTTTATATGACACTGAATATCACGATAAAATAATACCTCCTAGAAATTGTCTTAAATAAAAGCAGAGTCATTATATGAAAAGCGTCACCAGGGTTAGTGATCGAGTCCAGAAAAGAAGATGAAGAGTGACTCCTGGTGATATGAATGATAATCCAACACAGTGCTCTTAGGACGTACTTACAGAATCAAGTTTTTCCACAAACCATCCAGTTTCAGCCCATGAGGGCCCAGCACATTGTCGGACGTGCATTTACCTGGAGATGCAGTTTGCAGCTCTTGCACTGGGAAGGGTTATCTCCTCCCACTGTCACTCACAGAGTTTTCAGGTTATGGTGATCCCACTCAGCCTCTGATCCACAAGAGCTGACCAGGTGGTTCCTCCTCTCTTTTCATGCTGGGGCACTGGGATGCTCAGCAGAGTGCACAGATTTTTCTAGTCCGGTGTCACAGGGCAGAACACAAAAGAGTCAGTGCAGTGTGGCAGAAAAATACTTCCTTGGCTCCTTGTATGCAGAAGGTGAAGGCAGTGGGCGTATAGAAAAGCTTGTGAGAGTGCTGGGTTTTACAAGGTGTTTGACGTTTAATCTTTAAATGAGCCAAAGATATAAGTACTAAATCTACCTGGGTGGGATTATCCTCTGCCTTTAAAAGCACTAAAGAGGAGCCTAGTGAATAAGGTACATGTTTTCTTGCAATTCTTGTTCTGAGAGGATACCTCGGTGTTATACCTGTATAAAACATTAAAAAATTGAAACTAGACTCTCAATTGCACTGTCAAAGAAATCTTTGCTCTGTCTCAAGCAACAGAATCTTTTTGGAGATAAAATCCTGAGTCGGTATGCTGGGACTCCTGAATACACGTGTAATCATTGGCAAAATTAAATCCCCCTCTAGTGGCCGATCCACGTAGCTTCATGAATGATTGTTGTCGGGTTGTACATGTCCTTGGGAGAGCTCTTTTTTGCACCAGAGTATGATCAGAGTATGATTTTTTTTGATGCAGCTGCCTGGTTATTCTGTGATAATAGCAGGTGCTAATACTAAGTACCAGAATATTGTGGAAGCCAGTATTTTTTGATTCATGCATTAGGACTACCATATAAATAGTCAGCCAGTTCTGGCAGCTTTACCATATTTACCATCCTAACTTATTTTTCTACATACATACATGCCCAGATCATTCTAATAATGCTTATTCTTGCTTTCTAGTTTAACGATATTTTATTGTACACAAGTAGAGGCCTGACAGCATCAAATCAATTTAAAGTCCACGGGCATCTCCCGCTGTATGGCATGACAGTAAGTATTGTGAGAACGTAAGGAATTCATGCTTAAATGGCCATTTCTGGTGCCATCTGAATTGCTTGATTAATTTCTGCTGGATTGAAAGCAGGAGCAGAAGGCTGTGCCCCGATTCAGGGAAGTTGTGGTTACGTTCTGCAGGGCCTGATGGGGCTGTGTTGGGTTCAGCACGCAGCTTTCTACACAAAGGTGATTATGTAGCAAAAAGGAGGGGGAAGAGGGGGGAGAAGGCATTTTGCCTCATAATGCAAACTTCTCGTGAGATGGGAGCTTTATTTTTTCAACCCATAAATTTAACCATGATTCTTAGAAGTAATTAATCACTAACTGCTTATAGACACACTGGGCAAGGCAAGTAAACCATAGCAACAATCTGATTTCTATAAGAGAACATTTTCAAAGGTTTTCCATTTTCTAATGGAGCTAATTCTTCTGGAAAACAGCCAATTCAAGCCAACAGCACCTGGTTACCTCCTCTTCTTGTACGATTTCAAAAATATTTTTGCTAGTTTCAAAACACTTTCATTCTCCCCATTATTTTCACTGGAACTCCTCGTGGGTTTGTATCTGCTTGTACTGTTTTCCTGAGAATTGAGTTAGGTCACCACTACCACAGTAACTGAATTTATCTGAACACCTGCGAAGCTTCAAGTTTTATCTAGTGCTTCTAGGAATTATTGATTCTCGTTTGGTGTGGACTTGTTCACAACAGAACCATGTTATGCTAGTGTCCAGGGCACTCCCAAACTTTAACACGTCTCTTCTGATAAAAATACCACTATTTTCCCTTTTTTTTTTTTTTTTTTCTCCCCACAAAGCAGATAAGCCATGCTTTTGGTTTGGGATGTTATTGCAGAATGAACTTACTGTTTTTCCAACAAGCAAGCTACCATTTTTTCTCTCAATGCCTTGCTCAAAATTGTTTTTTGTGAGCATTTGTCTTTGTTTTCTTTCCCTGATGGTAAGAGCTGGTTCAGTTCACCCTTTCACCTTAAGAAATGTGTACTTCCTGCAATCTGACTGCATTTGGGCTTTTATCTCTCAGATAGAAGAAAGTGAGGAGGAATGGGGGGTTCCTCATTGCCTGACACTACGAGGTCAACACCAGTCCATCGTCGTTGCTGCAAGGTAATTCAGTGGAGACAACACGCAGGTGTAAACTGTATTTCTCTGTAGCTTTCACAGTGGGACCGGTAGAAAAGCCAAGAGGCATCATTTTGCTTGGATTGGCTCCTAAAACAATTTCAAAGATGTATTCTTTTGTGAATGCCAAAAACCAAATGGGTGAACGGGATAAAATAGAGCGGCAATTGTGCAAGTCGGAGCCAAAACTAAGTTATTAGGAAAAAAACCCTAGCATCTTGTGTCTGAATTTGTTTATTTAAATTAAAAGTAAGCTCAGCTTGTGACTGTTTAAGTTAGAGTTTGCTTTCAGCCTGTATGAAAGGGAATAAAGCCTGAATTTTCCTTGCTAGTACCCGGGCTGAAATGGACAAATGGACCGAGGACATTCAGATGGCAGTAGACCTGGCTGAGAAAAGCAGCGGCCCTGCCCCGGAGTTGCTGGCGAGCAGCCCACCTGACAATAGTAAGTAAATGCTCCAGTGTAGGCTTTATTCACTTCCGTCAGCGTGACTGGTGATTGCTTCTCAGCAAAGTGGTGAAAAATGCTGGCCCTGGGTCAAACTGACACATCTGAAGCTGATTTATATATATAAATAAATATATATTTATATATGTGCCATTTTAATGTTCTTGTTGATGTTAGCAGAAAGTTTCACTGAATAGAGAAGTGACTTAAGCATAATGATTCCAGGAACTATTTAACAAGATTTGGGCGGTGCCCGTCCTTGGAAGGTATTAAAAGCACCAACAAAGCACGGTAGTTAGTCTTTGATTCTAACAACTTGCAGAAAAACATGAAAAACGAAAAATCTACTTAATATCTGCACAAAATGATTTCTGAAAGTGTGTTTTAAAATTAGTTCACAATATTGTGGACAGAGTTGATCTGTTTAATTTTTCCACTTATATATGTTGTTGCATAGAGGAAGAAAGATGCTTTTTCCCTGCATTTCATAGAGTCTCCTGATGAAACTACTGTAGACCAGGAATCTGAGGACGACCTCAGTGCATCCCGCACCTCACTCGAACGTCAGTCACCCCACCGTGGCAACACTACGGTGCACGTCTGCTGGCACAGAAATACCAGTGTTTCAATGATCGACTTTAGTATTGCTGTGGAGGTATCTGCCTCAGAACCATCTGAACTGCAGCTCCAGACTCGCTCTTGAATGACAATTTCCTTTTTGCTCCTCCTTAACAAGTGGACCATTCCGTTGTCTCCTCCCGGGGAGGGTTCAGGCACACCTATTAGACCGACTCCGGTATCCTCAAACGATGGCATAAACCATCAGTCAAGAAAGACGTGTCCGCTCCCTCGGTGCATCTTTGTGAAATCAGTTAGAGCAGTAATTTTCATAGAAGTAACTGTCCAAAAAAAAATGCTGATGCCCTTTAAAATTTAAAGCAGGTCAAACTGTCTTAATGCTTTCAGTTACAGAGGCATTAAGTCATTGCTCGAGCTGAAAGGATATTGTCTTTAGCTGCTGCAGCCAGAGTTTTAATTACGTGTATTACTAACGTACTTTCTTTACCTAGCCATCTTTTCTGGAACCTTGTCTCATTGCTCAGTCTCATCTGCTTTTTTCTTTATTTGCATTTTCCACCTCCAAAGTAAGCATCCTTTTTCCCTCAACCTTGATCACAGCTAAGCCAATTTGATACACGTTAGTTAATTCTGCACTCAGCAGGCGAAGTGCAGACATTGACTTTTCAAAGATGAAAGTGAAAGACTTGTAGTTCAGTGTAGGTTTTAGGATGAGGTGGTGAGCCTGCTCAGGTGTTCAAGACCAGGCTGGATGGGGCTTTGAGCAACCTGCTCTAGTGGGAGGTGTCCCTGCCCCATGGCAAGGGGGGTTGGAACCAGATGATCTTTAAGGTCCCTTCTAACCCCAACCATTCTATGATTCCTTCGCCCAAGAGAGTGTCCAGGGGAGCTCCGAGTGCTTTATCAAAGTCCTCCTCAAATGGAAATTTACACTCCGTGAAAATGGTAAAAGGAATGTTACGGCTGAGCGGACTTACACGCACAAGGCAGCCCTTGGACATGAGGCCACCATTGCTCTAGAGAAGCCATAGAGATGGAAGGACAGACCGTATTCATAGTTTGTGTAACTGCCTCTGTTTGAAAAAAAAACAGAAGGCCAGTTTGTGGCTGAAATACGACAAAGAAATTTATTCTGTACGAGAAAATACTGACTGTAGAGCCTCGTTTCAATCCCACACAGGTGGATTTTCTGCTCTTTATACCCTTCTATCCTGTAAGGGAGGAATAGTTCAGCACAGAACAAGGTCTAGCATTTTTCCCTAAAAAGGAGGTGTTATTTTAAGTAGACATAAAACTTAAACCAGGGACTAATTCTACCAGTTAAAACAATTAGTTAGGCAAATCTCTTGGTCTGAGATCAAGTGCTCGTTGGTCCTTATTTTTGTTCCTCCCCGTGCCTCAAATGAATGCAAACAAAGCAGCGAAGACCAAGCACACCCTGGAGTCGTACCTTGTTCTGTGAAAACATCTCCAGCTCCACCACTGTTCCATGCGTGCCAGGTTACGCTCATGCTCACGTCATTCTGTTGGTGCCTCTCACTTCAGCATTATCGTTTATTTTCTTTGTGTCTCTCCCTCCTTTCTGTCTCTCTCGTGGTAGAAGATCCTCTCTCTGTCAGTGACTGTACTTCCCTACCTGCTGGACTGATCAGTGATCAGCGGCCTGTTCCCATTTCATATGTCTGCTGGTACCGAATGCAAAGCCTGTCCTTTTATGATATCCTCCAGAGTAATGAGGTAACAGAAAATTAAGGAGTACACCTCTAACTTAGGGCAAGGAGGCAGCAGTCCAGATATCAGAGCATGGGATGATGTAAAGCAAAGGCTTTAAAGTCTATCCAAGACTGGTGAAAAAAAAAATAAAATAAAATTTCAAGAACATTTAACTTGTAGCAGATAAATCGGGACCACCAGACTTTGAGTATTAAGCTTTACAGATTAAGTTATTAGTGTCTGCATTATGTAAAGAGGACGATGTAAACAGCTGTTTTGATCCAGGTGAGAGCCTTTAGACTCAACAAGGAATGGGAAGTAATTAATGATTCACTAAGACCTCCCCCTCATTTGCAAGGCACAGTGATGCTGGACTTTACATCTTCATGATGTGAAGAGCAGCTGAGAATAAGGTTAAGGATCCTTGCTTCTCAAATCTTTAAAAAGTTACCATGTGAACTCACTGGGTACTGAGAGCTCAATCTCTATCTGCAATTCCAAAGTATGTCATAATTTTCCTTTACATCACAAATTCATGTCAGACTTTCTGTTTCCATTACTCTATTTAAGTATCATTTAAAACCAACACAGACAGACCAGGGTAACAAGACTGGCTGGTGCTTGGTAATACATTACTGAAGGCCACTTCAATTGAAAAAAAAAAAATAAGTATAGTAGCGTAAAGCTTTGGAAGTACCCAGCTACAAACAAATATGTTACATAAAGTACTACTTTATGTAGTAGAAAAATGCAGAAGAAAAATATGTCCATTCAACCAAGATATTTTCACATCCCAGGTCATACACAACCAGATAAAAGCAGATAATTTTTCTTACGATAATTAAACTTGCAGCTACCTTTCAGTGTTCCATTGGGCTACTTTTGATCTGTTTCAGAACCAGCTGTCTGGAAATCTCCTCAGAAAATTCAAAAACAGCAACGGGTGGCAGAAGCTTTGGGTGGTGTTCACCAACTTCTGTATGTTCTTCTATAAATCGCACCAGGTAACAGACGGCACCAGTGGGTGGGGGTGGCTGGAGAAGACCTTGTGTTTTTGTAAAAGCGGTAGCAGAGAGAAAAGCGGGCATTGCTCATGGCTGCGCAGCATTAACTGCTGCTGGAAGGTGGAGCAGAGCCTGCTCTCTATCCTCTGGCTTGCCAGTTGGAGAAAGCCTGCTTCTTTCCTGAAATTTTGAACGGTCCCAGTACCTGGTGTCCCTAACAGTGCAGCAGGTACCACTACCGCTCAGAAATTGTGGTGCGACTTCAAACAAGAGTTTTCTCTTGGACAAATTCTGAGATTATTACAATTTAAAACTTCATACTGATTTATACATTTTGCTTGCCATTACTGACGCTTCAGTCAAACATGAGAGAGCAGTGGCCAGTGATTAATCATCTCAGGAAACATCCCACTGCAAAAGCTGGGGCTTTTCTGTTTAGAATCTGTTGGACTTTTGGATCTCTGTGTTTGAGCAGGGCGTAAGCACAAAATAATTCCAGTTGCTACATCGTGCTTTCATTGCTATAGAAATCCTTAAGGATGGAATTTCTACCAAACAAAAAAAAATAATAATTGTAGGATATTCTACCCATAAGTGGGAGAAAGAAATGATTTGTTGATACACACCATGAAGTGAAAGGACTTAGCCAACAAATGCTGCAGGGTGGCCGGGACATTTCTAAAGGAGCAGGTGTTTGCAAGCCTGGGATGAACACTCCTCATGCTCTACCAATGCCAAATGGTGGGGCTTTACGTTCCTCAATTTGAAAGCAGTGAAAGTCCAAGATTTCAGACAACTTTCTTGTGAGAGAATACTGATAGGGTCAGCCTGCAGCAGATCCTTATCAGAAGGATCCAAGCTGAAACTACCAGACAATTAAGATCATTGCCAGTGGAGAAAGCTGGTATTTTTTCCACGCGCATGTGGAAACACGATGATGACCTTTAAAGGAGAGTGTTACCTGTCTTCTGTTTTACTTCTGTGCTCCATTTACTTGAGGGCATTTGATGTCTCAGCATTTTCCATCGTTTCTTTTCAGGACAATCATCCTTTAGCCAGCCTTCCTTTATTGGGATACTCGCTTACCATTCCTTCCGAATCTGAAAACATCCACAAAGATTATGTCTTCAAACTACATTTCAAATCCCACGTGTACTACTTCAGGGCTGAAAGCGAATACACATTTGAAAGGTAAGTCCGGCTTCTGTGAGAGGGAATTTTGTAAAATTCCAGGAGTTTTTTTCCAAACGAGGTTAGTAGATGCGAAGCGTAGTAAATTGATTCAATAAATACAGGCAAGTAGCTCAGCACAACTAGAGAAAGAACCCTTTAAAGTTTTAAAAGAAATTTTAAACCTGATAATGCCAGAACCAAGTGGTTGGTTTTGATAAGGTGGTAGCTGTAACTGTCTCTAACTGTAAGTAATCACTACAAAACCTGGCTTATAGGCAGGAATCATCCAGTCAAAATGGATCAGGCTGGCTGTACGGGGAGCTTCCCATGACTTTGGGAAGCATGGAAACATCACAGGACTTTTCAGAAGCTCTTGAGAATAATTTCCCTCCCTCTAGTACAGCTGGATGGAAAACCCACACCTGAAATAGAATTCTGATTTTTCATAGAAGGGGCTGTTCTTACTATGTATTTCTGCCACTTGGGCAAGTAATTTTTACACCTCCCACTGAGTTTCAGATACATGGAGCGGCAGGAAATGGGCACTGCCCCTCCTAAATTGTGGATTGAGCTTGTTCATTCTGGGAATTAATTTAGCTCTTAAATGAAGCATTAACGTGTCAAAAATCTTAATGTCCTCTCCTATTCAAGAAAGCTATTACTAAATTTTAGCCATGTCAGTCTACAGCTATAAATTGTGGGAAAGAGGTGATTAAATGAATGAGTAGAATTGGAAAAAACACAAAAGCCCTTTCTCAGTTCTAGGGAAAAGGAGCAGCAGCCACAGCTAAATTACATTTTTTCACTTTAGAATCGAGTGGTTGGTCTCAACTGCTTATCACTTGGACCATCCAGGAAAAATGGGGGAAAAAAAAAAAAAAAAAAGGGGGGAGATTTGGCCACTACTATGTTCAGGAATTTTGGGTCCTGTCCTCCCAGTTTATCTTCTCTAAGTCTCTTTTCCTATATGCGTTTGGCCGTCATTTGGATCTAGAGCCTCTTGACTTCAGACAGGCTCAGGAGTAAAGGAGCGAGCAAGATGCTCCCGCAGGCACCAGAAATAAAGCCGTGCGCACGTAGGAGGGCAGAAGGTATTTTTTTGGAAATCTTTCCTTAGGGATTGATGGTTCTTTCGTTTGTGTCTCTCCCTGTGCCTCCTCCCAGATGGATGGAAGTGATCCGAAGTGCCACCAGCTCCGCCTCACGCACTCGAGCTCTGAGTCACAAAGAGCCTCACGCCTATTGACGGCGGAACAAGCCGCCCCCCTTGATTGTCCAGCAGCTGCTGATTTTCTAGAGGACATTGGAAACTCTTTTCTCCCTCCAAGTTTAGTAAAAACATACAATTTGGTAAAAGAAAAGAAAAAAAAATTAAGGATGGTTTTGCAAAAACTTTCACAATTTCTTCAGCAAAACTGTTTAAGTTTTCCATACGGTCAAACTAGCTTACCATCACCCCAGTGGCTGCGGTTCGTTTCATGTCTTGTATTTTGTCATTCTGTGCTGTTTTTAGCTTGTGCCAGTATTAAAATATTGTCCTTATTAGAGTGCCAAATGCCAAAAGACATTTTGTTGCCTCAAAGATTGCACCTAAAAAAAAAAAAAAAAAGAAAAAAAAAAGACGACTTCACAATCTGAAAACTCTCTCTCCTCTGAGGCAAACACTATTTCTTCTCTTTTCATAAAAATATATTATTTTTTTTTACCATGTTAATCTGTAGACTGCTGGATTTTAAAATGTAGATGGACTCTCACAGTATAGAATATAATTATATATACAGCAAGCAGTCTAACAGGAATGAGATAACTTTCAGATTTCATTTTTTTTCCCCAGTCTTTCTACATTTAATCAGCAAGGAATTACTAATTTTCTATCTTTAACAAAGAACCAGTTTACAGCTCATCCTCATTTCCCTTTGGGGTTACAAATCCATGTGGTATAAATAAAGTATAGGATTCTTATCTAACCATTTTCTTGGTGCAAGTTGACCAAATTGTTCATCTGTTGGCTTTGAAAAGTGAGTACTACTTGCAAGATGAAATTTTTTTAAAATAATCCAGTGCAATATTATTTGGGCTGTTAATGTACTGTGAATGGTTATGTACAAGAAGAAATTAAAGGCTGTGGTGACATTCTGCTGTTTGTTTTACAAACTTGAAAGAAAACCTGTATGCTATGAGAACCGCAGCTCTTTGTGATTAATTTGTAGAGTCTTTCGGTAACGAGCCGGGGGTGCTGCTGAAGCCCCAGCTTTTCATCCTGCCTGCTCCACATCCTCCCCTGAGTTTCAGTTTCCTGTTGGAATTTCAGTCTCTGCCCCGGAGAGAGGCAAATACAACCAGCAGTGGAAATACCCGTTTAGGTATACACCTGGCTTTAACCTTAGCTGACACCCTGCTGTGGATAAGCTGAGAAGCTGCCCGCTCAGAAGGTTGGCAGCACCTAAGGCTGCGATACTTAGATGCTTTTCCTTATGTTTTAAGAAACATTTCATTGTGAGGGTGACCTAAAACTTCCGTTATCCATATTTCATTAGAACTGCCAATCAATGCCCATAAATACTTAAAGGGAGGGTGTCAAGAAGACGGGGCCAGTCTTTTTTCAGTGGTGCCCAGTGACAGGAAAAGAGGGAACGAGCACAAACTTGAATATAAGAAGTTCCATCCAAACATGAGGAGGAACTTCTTCACTTTGAAGGTTCCAGAGCACTGGAACAGGCTGCCCAGAGAGGTGGTGGAGTCTCCATCTCTGGAGACATTCAAAACCCCGCTGGACACATTCCTGTGCAACCTGCTCTGGGAGGACCTGCTTTGGCAGGGGGGTTGGACTAGGTGATCTCCAGCAGTCCCTTCCAACCCCATATCATTCTGTGATGAGCAAAACTGCAGTGTGCTACAACCACATCTATATGGCTGTTAAGGGCCTTGGAGGAACCGCAGTGGTAGGGAGAGGGGGGCCTGAAGCGAGATAAGGGAAATGAAGCCTGGACAATTCTATCCCCACCCCCCCATCTCTTTGTTAATGGCTTACGTGCGCTCAATGTATAAAACGGCTCACAGCTTTACTCACAACAAAAAGGAATAAAATACCTCACAATACTATCAGTTATGTATTGCTGTTTCAAGACAGTAAAGCCTTCTTTCTATTCCCGTTCCCCCATCCCAAACAAAAATAGACATCTCTCTCCCTCCTTCCCTCTCCGTCCAAGAAGAGGGTGGGCTCTAACCCCTTAGTACCAGCAGCCGCCCCTGTGGCCAAATGGGAGCCACCCTGTCAAAGGGAAACAAGTATCTCAGGGGACGTCTTTCAGCTTTGTGGAAACCTTCAAACCCCCAGGCAAGGAACTCTTTGCAGTTGCCCTTTTCCTTAGCTATTTCCCCCAAATATCCGTGTGGATATAATAATCACACCTACCCTCCAGCATCGCCTCTGTCCGTTTTTGACATGATGAAGGACAAACTTGGGAAAGCGGTAGGAAAAGCTGAAGAACTTCTTTTTCCCCGGTTGCAGGTCCCGCTGGTCCCACTCCAAGCCTGTGACCTTGCTTCATAGGGCCAAAGCGGGTAACTTCAACAATCTCAGTGATCAAATAGTATGTAGGAACCACAGTGCTTCAAGACCCAGCAGGAACATTAACAGCGACCTTTACGGTGATGAAAAGGGGAAATAACTGGGCACAGATGAAGAGCAATCCACAGCATCCCAGGGGCTGGGGCAAAGCTGAAGAAGCAACACCACACGATGGTGCCATCACCAGGTGAGGTGAAGGGCTACAGACTTTACCCTGGCCCCCTCCCTGCAAAAAATCATTGCTGAGCTGTAAAATAGCATCTGCAAAACCTTACAAGCTCGATTTCAGCCTCGGAACAGTGAGGAAACCCCCACCAGCATCAGTGTACTACTGCAGGAACATTAATAGGGCCGCTCTACAATTGTAAGATTATATGCAAATATGTATTTATGCAATTCCTATCCAACCTCCCCTCCCAAGCCATGCTGAGAATCCCTGTTGGTTTGCGTTTGTTGGGTTTTTTTGGTTTGTTTTTTTTTTAGAGTAGGCAAGGGAAAGGAGACAACTGCTGGCTCCTGGGTAAGCATTTTTACCTATAGGAAAGTTTTTCTCTGAAATGAATTAGAGAAAAACTGTAAATATTACATCTTCTAGTGCAGGAGCCTACGCTGCCAGAATGCTATGATTTCAACTACAGCCGACTGCTGGGTCCCCACCGCGGCCCTTGCAATTGTCAACTGTAACAGGAAAAATACTAATTTTTTTTCATGGAAATTATAAGGAGGGCCCTGACCTTAATTCAGCTAAAATTGAGTTTTATTTTACATCACTGGGGGTTTGTGGGCTACATTCTTATTAAGTATATTCTGAGCACTCGATAGAAAGGCTTTTATTTACATGCCTGAAATCCAGTAACACCTTTTCTTAGGGAGGTTCCATTTGGCCTGGCATCAAAGACCGAGCCAGGCTAGGGATGCAACTTCCTGTATCCACCTAATTCATCATACAGAGTTTTCATCTCTTTTGTATTATCTTTTTTCTACAGAAAAAAAGATTTAAAATTAGATAATTTTTCCCCCTTCTTTACCAGCGTGATTTTTTTTTTCCTTTTTGATTTTTTTTTTTTTTTGGTTAACAGAACTGGTCAAACTACTGTCACTTAAACAGAAGCACATTTGTCAGCATTTTTCTAGTTCTTTACCCTTAAAGATACCAGGTTAACCCAAAACTGAAATATAATGGTAAGAGAATAAAAGCAACTTGCCTTGACGGTCATACCTTAACAATCAGGTGAAGTCTGTGCCTGTGAATAAAATCGTGGTTTACTAGAAAGCTGTAATATAGAACCGTAGAACCACTTATTTTTCACCCTAATTCCTCTCCTGCTGCTGTCCACCTGACCAAGGGAAGGGTGGAGACAGGCAGGGGCACTGTGTGCCAGGTTAGTCACCACGACTAAATACACCAACCTTCCCAGTGGGGGAAAAAAAAAACCTTGGAAGAGTCACTTCCAAGAAGTTTACTCTTGTTATTGTTACTCACCATGAATAATCAGTTGCTGGCTTCAGATAACAAACAAATAAAAACAAAACAAAAGCTTTATTGCTATAGGAAGGGATTAGCAGAGCCTGGACTCCTGTGGATTTTTATCTCCATGGTCAAGCATCTCCATCATTTCTCTACTGACTGACCATCTTTCATTAAGACATCAAGGCTTATTAATATACTCAGGCCTACCTAATTTCACAACATTGTGATTAAACCCTGTTGAGACCTCAACCCCTTTGTAAATTCAGCTGAAACCAGCCCAAAGCGACAAAAGTGAGCCGGTTGGGAAACACACGCTGTGATTGCAGAACTCCCAATAAAAGTCTCTGACTAGGAAAAAAGAACAAGATCTCCCAAGGAAAACTGGTTTCAGAAACAACCAGGGGCAATATCCCACCATTCCATCAGCCGAGAACAAAACAGAAACAAGCAGGACCTGAAAAAGCCTCACTTTTACTTTTTTTTTTTCTTTTTACACAGATCCAATTGTGTGGTTTCCCTCAAAAAAACTCAAAGCCAAACCAAACACAAACCCACCCAAAAAAAAAAACATTAAAAAAATACACATCTAGCATAATTATGGCAGCAGACAGGCAGCTCCAGTTGCTGGAACACACAAGCATCCCCCCTGCTCTTTCCCACAGGGGCAAGGAAAAGGTGCTGGAGGGAAAAAAATAAATAAAAAAATTGGCAGTGTGGCACATACATGTTTTTTAAGAAGAGAAAATAGTAACATCATTGCAGGAGTGCAGCTGTCGTGGAGTTTGTCACCGGTTACGTGGGTAATTAAGGGGGTTGGGGTGAAGTTAATGCCACTCGATGCGAGCGCTTCAGCAGCTTCACTGGGCTGGCAGGATGGGGAATAGGAAGCGGGTTTTAAATCGCTGCCATCTGGAAGTTGGCACGTTGTCTTACTGTAGGGCAAACCCTCACGCAGAACCGCACGTATTTAACCGAAACAGTACACCGTCAATCCCTTGTATGTGTAGATTTAAAAAAAAAAAACAACCACCCTCTTAATGGAGAAAAGAGCTAAACTTCCCGTGTGATGAAGCCATCTGTGAGACAGCAGCTTACCCAGCTCCCCAGTAGAAAAATATATTCTCAACATTCGTGCTCAGAAAGTGGTGTTTGAGCCTAAACAAGAGTTTTGTACAAATTCTGAGGTAACAAACTCAACACTGATTTATGAACTTTCTGCTTATCCTTACCGACAGGTGGGGAACCACTGAACTAGAAACACAAAAGAGCATCCCGTCCTGGGAGGAGGAGGAGACGACACACAACCCACCCTACCCCAAATCTCCTCTTACTGACCACTCGGATGGCAAAATTTCATGAAACTTTTCCTTCTTTATTTCTAGGTCATGTAGCTTACAAGGAGTTTTTATTAGGTTGGTGGAGAGTGACAAAAGTAAAATTTAAATCCAGAGGTTATAAACAGGCAGCAATGTTACAGAAAACAAGGTACACGCTTGAATTGTCCTCTGTAATCATGCTTTAAAAGAAGGCAGAAGACCCTTAACATACCGTTTGTCTGCCGCACGTGCCCCAGTGCTGTTACTGGCACGTCTGCAAAACAGAGTGAAAAAGAGCAAGCCTGCAGATTTGTGCTACGCTTGAAGCTCCTCCCGCAGCGACTTAGACCAGTGCTTGGCGATTGTACTGCCCCTTGCGTTACAGCCCTGCTCCTCAGCGCTTCTGATCGACCCTCTGCCAACCGGGACCTTTTTTTTTTGAAGGCAAAAATAGGTTTCCTTAAAATGGAAAACCATTACGAACTGGTGCGGCGTTGTTTACAAAATAATACGGAATGGGACATGAAGTAGTGAGAGCTCAACGAGACATTTCACCAGTGAAAGCCCAGGCAGATGAAGGAGTTAGGGTGGATAAAGCAGGAGAACCTCAGGTGCCAAAGCCCACACGCTCTTACCTTTCCCCTCCGCCCACCCCCTCCTCTGCAGTGAGGGCAGGGCACCACAGGCAAATCCTTCCGCAGCAATTAGTCCCTCTGCCCGTGCCCACATGGACACAGAGGAAGTGTCTGGAGCTGCAAAGGAACCGCGGCGCTTCAGGGAAAGGGTGTCTGTTGCTACACCCAAACCGCCGTCCTCTGGGGATCAACTACAAAGTGCAACTGCAAGGAAAATTAAGTTAAAAAAATAGATTACGCATCTGATATACTTACAAAAAGCAAGCCTTCAGTTCAAATGACTGATTTTATTTCTTTTAAAGTTTATTTACTGCCTAATCTCGAAATCCCTGACAAATAAGCAGTTCCGCTAATTTAAATGCTTGCATAAATAGGGATAGCTTGTCGCTTGGTATATTAAAGACTGAGTGAAGAAGAACTACCTGCACAGAAAATTCCTCAGTGCAACATTATAACACAGACATGTTTTTAGCAGGAAACAACCTCTCAAAAATATCAATACACTACTTTTTTTTTTTTTTTCTTTCAGAAACCGAGGCCGCGTTTCTTTCAAAGGGAAGCCGCTCTTCCCTTCCCACTAGAGATCTGATTTTTAAAGCATCAATACTTTTCAATAGCAAATGACTGTAATTGTACATTCAAGATACAGCACGCTTTTTTTTTTTCAGTGAGTCTCAGTTTAAGATAATCTCTATTTAAATAATCTATATATTACATATAAAAATACACATCTCTACCATAAATGAGGTCTTGTCTTTTCCTAAGTGTCCTAGCCTTTTGGCCAACTGCCCTTGCTGTAGGTCTGACTCGTCTTAAGCTCCTAAACCAAGGGACACATTCACCAAGCAAATTCTGCCACAATCTACTCCGAGAAGTATTTCCTCAACATACAGTCCTGGAACACAACTGAAATGAAACTCAAGAAAAAACATATGCATTACTTTTTTCAGGACTGTTCAAAACCAGTGTACCTTAGAACTTCATTTCATTTTCTAATTGAGAAATTCTTGAGATTCCAGCCAGCACCGGAAATTTAACTTCCCCGCTAAATCTCTGAGTTTTGCGCATCTCCCAGTAAGCTGGCTTTAATTTCAAGTCCTTGTATTAACAGAACGAGTGGGGAAAAGCTTCCACTAATCTATTTACGTTTCAAATGCAAACATATCTGTCGATTTCCCTGTGCTGTCGGGGCACATATATATTGAATGGCTGGATATTCAAATACAGAGATGTCACCAGGTAGATTTCCCGGTGCGCTGCATTCAGATGCACATCTCGCAATAGCGGAATTGAATTGGTTTCCTCGAGGGTAAGCCTATCCTTAACTTTTAAGAGCACACAAAACAACATATTCGGAGATAGTAATCAAAGAGGAGTTATAAACCATTGCTCCAACTCATGCATTGTTCAATTTACCTTAAATTCACTTGGCCACAAAGCAAAGTCGTTACCTCTTTCCACTGGCCAATATGTTGTGTCTAAGATTATGGCTATGAGAACAAGTGCGCGTTCTTTCAACTGTTGTTTCAGACATTTCATAGCTCTGTTAGCACGACAGTGTCCTCTAATTGTTAAATTATTAAATGAATAATTAAGGCTATTGATAGGCATAGAATAAGGGCTACCACGGTGATATGAACTCCTGCAAGGAGACCTCACCAGCTTCCAGAACGATTAGAGAACCTGGGGCTTTTTGTACCAAGCCAGATAGATACGCCTATACTTCAAAAAATTTTAATCCTTTCTGTTCCAAAACTCATACCTGTTTGTTGGGTTTTTTTAATTTCAAATTAAACAGGTAAGTTACCTCACTGTCACGCAAAACAAAATCATCGATTTCTCCATTAAAAACAAGGCAAAAATGCTCTCTTACCTACCAGAATAAGCAGCACCTTTTATAGCCTTGGTAAAAAAAAACAAAAAACCAAAACAAAACACAAAAACAAAACCCAAGGTAAACCTCAGAGTCATACTGGGGGAAAAGAAAAAAAAGTCACCTAATCAGCTGTGTGTGTAATTAACATTCCTATATCCAAGAACCCTAAACCCATAAGTCAGCTTAACTAGGAACACTCACAGCAACAGTGGAAATTTCAGAATTTTCAAGACGTAACTTTTTTCTGGGGAGAGAGCAGTAATAGGCCGTAGCACACAACACTTGGGCTGAGTTTTGGTCTTTCTGTCTAACACCTATCACTTTCAGTAAAGAGATGCCCAGATTTAAACAGCAAGACCGAATATTGAAACTACAGATAATTTGTCTTTTATGCTGCAAGATGTTCATTTTAATGATAAAAATGGGCATGATGAAGAAACACTTGTCACTGTCTCAGAGCCATCATCTTAATGAGATATTTCAGAATAAATGTAGATAATAAAGATTTATTTGTGAGGGCATTCAAACATGTTTAGGTGAAAAAAAGATTGTGTCTGAATTCCAGTACAAGCTTCACAAGTATCTATTACTAAAATTGAACAATACATAGGGTTCAGAATTTGCATTGGCACAATTTAAAACTGAAAATATGGAAGAGTGCATTCTTTAGGAAAAACAATAATTTAAATGTAAAGCTTTGAGAGACAAGGTGTATTAAATTTAAAACAACCAGAAGTAGTACCATAATTAGAAAGTCACGCTCAGAATATAGATAAAAAGGAAGAAACACTGGAGAAACAGAATAAAATGGTGTCTTTGCTGAGGTACGAATAGAAGGTTCCATAGTACAGGATTCAACTCTTTCAATGGCAAATCCTTCACATACAAAAATCAAACCAAGATTCACTTATCACATAATTTAAAATTTACATGTAATAAAGGCAAGGCAATACTCAGTTATGGCCTGGCAAATATTTACCCCACTAACATTATCTACAGAAGCACTTTACCGTTTTGTACACAGTGATTCCTTATGCACGTTGAAAGGCTTTCAGTTAAAAAAAGACATTATATACATATCTGTACACAATTCCGACAAACATACGCCATCTCCCAGTGGAATTCTTAAAGCAAGATACCTGAGGTTTCTCAATATCTCCAATTTCTCTATCACAAACCTAAATATACATTTCAGATTTTACAAAAAGACACCTCCCTGGAATATATGCATTATCATTAAAAAAAAAAATTATATCTTTAAGGAGCTGAAAAAGACTGTCTCCGTCCAAGAGACTTCATTTTCACTCTTGCACGTTTGAGAATGTCCTTCCACCAAAGGACACTCCAGTGACTGAGGGGCAGAACAACATTAGGGTGGGCGCCTCCAATGCAGACGCCGTGGGATCTCTGTTGTCTTAGAAAAGTCAGGAACAGCACATCAGTAGGATGAAGTACCTCCTCCAGCTAGTGAATATCTGAAGAGGAAAAGAAATAGTTACCCTCATGACTTTCGGAATAGTGTTCTACGGTTCTATGACAAGCAGCAACTAAAAGTTATTCCATTTTACGCTATTGAAGTTCCAGCCTTTTTTCCTTGCAGAGTGACACCTACCACTGCTGTCATGCTTCAAAGACAAAAGCCATGGATGCGAACAACATGTAAAATAAACCCTATTAGAACACCACTGCTTTTCTAATGAATAGCAACCACCCATGCTCAAGTGTGTCACTGAGAAGTATATGATGATGTAAGAATTCTGTATACTGGGGGGCAACATTTGGTGATTTCAACATTCCTACCTGGCAAAAGCTTACATCATAATCTTTCAAAACATTACCAGGGCAGAAAACCTGCATTTCTTGGTCTAAGCAGATTCATAAATCATCCAAAGAAATAAGCACATGTTTTAATCGTGTTAAGCTTTCAACAAACTTTATAAAACATCAAAGAGCAAAACTGGAGAGGGAAGGTAAATGGATTCACTCAAGTTATTGGGCAGATCTTCTCAAGTCCCAACTAATTCATTCAGACAAACTTGGAAATCCAATTTTAACCAATCATAAGAGGACTGTAAATCTCAGAAACATGTTGACGAGCCATCTTCAGTAGTTAGCTGTCAAATTGAGAGGACATTGTAAGAGGATACAATGAATGACTTAATGATGTAACAAAGCATATTTTTTGTAATAAACAAGAAGGAACTATCTTTTCAAAAGCTGACTAGGTCCAAAAATAGCTTTATCCATAAGGAATACATACTAAACTATGGAATGGTTCAAACTCCTTTTTTTAAGGGGGGGAGGGGATCCTGCCACTTTCTGGAAGGAGCACTAGTCATGGTCACATACTAGCTGAATGTCATGCTTGGAATAAGAAAGTTCACCCAGATGTGATGCATCAACAAACGTTCCCTGTGAATATTTCTTTCTCTCCTTCAAAGAAAATGAAGTGCCTGCCTCTACTGTTATAATAAGACATTATAAATGAGAAAACCACCGGAACAGAAGGAAAACAAAATGCTAACTAAGTATATAAAGGGTTCTGAAATCTAGCTCCTGGGAAAAAAAAATGACTGTTGCTGTTGTGACAGAAATAAGTAAGATCATCTCCAGCACCCACAGAAGTGCCCAGTGGAAAGCGTGTCTCCATATGGTCATTTTTCTATTGCAGCATCAAAAGTCTTTGAGGCTTTCAGTTCCAGGAAGGCCCTGTACCAGGCTGATAGAAACTTGACACTGAAATATTGGGTTGATGAAAGACTGGGGTCAGTTTTGGAACTCCTAATGGAAACAAACAGATGGAAGCTCCAGAAACTCTTTCAAGCCTGCCAGGATCAACTAAAAGGAGAATCAGGACATCTGGCATCAAGGAGTGACCTTTTAGCATGAGAGATGCTGACTGGGCTTCATGCTTAACAGCCCAGAAAGCAAGAAACATGATTGCTTCCAGATTTCTTGGCATTGATCTTTACTGAGTGACAAAGTGTCAGCCTGGCAATCCTCTGCTTTAACTTTGGAGGTGTGAATTCTTAAACTTTACCAAGCTGTGGTCAGAGCCAGTGTAAGGGAGACATCTGCTCAGAATGATCTTTTTCAAGGTAGCAGTCCATGATTAATCATGGTCATGAGTTTTTTCTAGTACCAAACAATCCAACCTGGATGGTGCAGATTCACAACAGCTGTGGATGCCTGGATTCATGGTTGCGTTTAAAGCCTCTTCAGGCAGTAATTCTGAAATTTATACTCCTGATCTTTTTCTTGTGTAGTACTTCAAAGAACAGCAAATTGAGTGTTTGTTAAGAATATATTCCTAACCTAGACAGTTAGAAAATCTCTTAGGAAATTTGGCCTTTTGAATTAATAGAAAACGTTGGTTTTGGAGGTGCCACCAAGAGGCCATATAGATTATCTTTAATGAGTGAACAAGTAATCACTTACTACGTGACTGAAAGAAACACAAAGTAACTGAACAATCCATTTATCAAAGTGAGTAAAAGAAATTAAAAGTGACACAGGACATCCTCTGCAACATACACCCAGACACTAAGAAAGCGTGAATGTCCCCTATAGGAACTGCAAAAGGAAAAGGCTGTCCGGTCTCATTTGACACACAACATGAACACCAACAGGATGAATGTACGTATGGGCTGTCACCTGGAGGTAGAAATCAGATCTTCTGAAATGACTTGGGTTTTTCCTACTACGCAAACAATTGTACAAACTGTAAGCACAGGTGGTTTTTTTCCCCTATTATAAATAGAAATTAATTCTTTCCATTTAACACTCGCCAAGTCTTTGTAGAATCAGATCTGCAATTTTCTGTAACCCTTAGTGAAATAGTTTCATTACCTCTGAAGCCTCTGCACAAGGTTTGACACCATGTTATCTGCAATGCCCGGACAAGCCTCTTCAGCTAAATAAATAGCCTTTCTCAGTTCTTCTATGGAATCTGTGTTACCACCACACACTTCACTCTTCTCTTTCAACTGAAAGAAAACCAGGAAGACATATATTAATAGGATATTAATAAATATTTCTATAAACAATATAATGCAAAAGCTTGTTAGGAAGTGACCGCCAGTGTTCACAATGCCAGGATTTGACTTTCCTTATACACCCTCACATCCTGAAGACTTTTCTCATCCTGAAGTTAGTCTTTGCAGTAGTTATCAGGATGTCATTCATCTTCACAAGTCTTCAATCACTCACATACCCTTCTCAGAGCGCTCACATTCAAAAATTACAACAAGGCATCACAAGAAAGATGCACTGATTATCTGTAGCTGTTTGGTTTCAAGATGTGCTGCTTATACACACTCACTTTAGTATACATACTTGTACACGTTATAGCTTATGGGTGTACATTGCAGGTGCACTTGTGCAAGCACTGTTAGAAAATGTTTTCACCCTGTCAACTCTAGAGTACCCCAAGTGCTCTTTCATCTCCTTTCTGAAGCCAAGGGTCCCATGACTGGGCAGGAACTGAGGGCTCAGAGGAAAGGTCTCAGTGCGTCACTTACATAGGAGCTGGTATAACATGCCGAGTACAGCTGGGAAAATGCCTTCTTTCTCAGAACTCACTAAAGAACATTCAAAAATCTTAGCAGGGTCTGGGCTTCCTTAGAAAAAAAACTGCCACGTTACTAGTAGTAAGGGTGAATGAAGACCTGGCCTTCTTTCAGGGACTGGACTTTCCCCAGCAGGTTGGATGTCTGCATTTACAAGTTTCTCTCCACATTTATCACTACAGCTGTTGTCAAGAGCTGTTTTGCAGCATCCTCTTAAGAAGGATGGAATCAAGAAAAAATTTTCTGTAGCCTCTACATGCTATAGAGAGGAACGTAAATGGCATTCTTAATGGACTTAGAGGACAGCAGTGAAAAGTTTGTGTTGCTGCAGCAGTGCTAGAGAAGAATCCCACAGCAAGTGGCAATTAAGAGAATGGCCTTGCAAATGAAAATGGGAAGAAAGGCAAAGAATGACACAGCAACTAGTTAGCAATAGCATGGGAAGGAAGAATCCAGAGCAGAGATATCTAAGATGACAGGTAATAAAGGGCATGGTGGAGAGAAAATGAAAAACAAAGGAAGGATAGAAATGGAGGATGCAGTGTGGAACACAATGAAAGCAGGACCTGTATCACGCTTGGTATTGGAAAAGGAGAAGGAAGACCTAAAGGAGATGCACAGCAACCAGAAGAATGTTTGGGAGGTGGAAGGGTAGGGGATTGAAAGAAAATTCTCAGAGGCAAGCAAGTGGATAATACATAAAGAACTGCAATAGAAAATGCAAAAAAAAGTAATCCCTATTTAAGTGTTTCTCCACTTCACAAAGGAGAACAGCAGGCTGACTTAATACTGAATAACCAATACCAAGGTCAATCTCTTCAAATAAGTTTAATGGCTTTACTGCATTCAATATTCCCCATGAGCAGCATGCAAAATTCTATGATAATCCTCTGAAGCAGAACTTTACTCATTAGAACAAAATTAAGACAAGACCTTCATCCTTTTATTAGAGCAATTTCTCTATTTCTGTAACAGTTACAATGGTTGAAACTACTATTTAAATAAAAAAAATTTCATATCAAAGCCAGGGTGAGAGGAGAATTTTTGTTTCTTAGAGTTCTATCAACTTTTAAAAATAATAATATGTCCAGAAATATCTGGCTTCCCCTTCATATGAATTTTTTTTAAGTTTTTTTTAAGCAAACAAATATAAAATATAAAACAAATATAAATACAAATACAATAATAAAATACAAAACAAATATAAAAAACAAATTCTGGATGGGAACAAAATAGAGTTTTCAACACTGAAATTCAAAAGTTAAGTTCTTGCTGATCTGGTTCACAGCCATATCTTGAAACACTGAAGAACTTTAAATTTGTAACAGATAAAATGACAGATGAAGAGGTAAAGCAGCATCAAAAAAAATTAAATGTTGCAATTCAAACATTTACATACGTTTTTGGTTTTCATGTACATTACTTTTGGCTAGTATGATTGATGTTGCTGCCGTGCATATGAATATTGTTAGAAGCAAACCAAAGATTTCAAAAGCAGACAAGCATGAAAGCAAAGGGCACAGCTAAAACTGTAACAAGAACCAAATGGGTTGTAGAAACCTTAAGTGTCATTCACTGTATTTTTCAGAGACATAAATCCTGGACTGGCTAAGTTTTAAAGCAATAAGTTACCTCTGCAAATAAAGGAGATATAACTGTAGACAGGCATTGGGATAGAGGCCTCTTTGGGATATCCTTTTCCTTTAAAGAAAACAAAATTGTGACCAATTTTATTTCTGAAAAAAGCAACTTCACTTTATTCTGTTTCTAATTAAAAAAATAGTTCCAACATGCTACACTTTATGAAAAAAATCTGTTTCTATGTATATAAAAATATGTAAAATGTTCTACAATAGACTTTTCCAAAGCACTGGGGAAAATGGAGGCTGAATTAAAATTTCAGGCTGTGGTATCTCAAATACCTGCAAGCTCAAAATTAAATGCAAACCCCCCCCCCCAAAACCAATTTGAAACAAATAAATCACCCACAATCCAATCCTACTGAGCCTATACTAAATCATAGACATGCTGATATTTACTAGGTTCCTCCCATATGATACAATATTTTACTTATATTTCTCCAGGCCTGATAAGAGCATATACACAGAATTTTCAGAGCCAGGGCAGCAACCACTTGCCTTAGCCACACAGGCTGCAGAAAATAGGATGCAGCAGCTCTAAACATCCCTTACTCTGTTTGGGGTTTGTTTGCTGCTTTACTATTCTTTGCTACATTGTAGTCTTTTTTCCCCAAAAGACAAGAGTGGCTTCCCCAAAACCCCAGCCCAGCTTTGCACTGTAGCGATTTAAGTTTACTTTCCAGAAGGAAGATCTCTAAAATAAAATATTGCCCAGTCTTCCTCCAGTGCTAACATTCCACAAACTGCAGAAAGACTTTGATATATATTTCACAAACTACAAAAAAATGACACATTTACAGAATACCCAAACTTCAAATGTTTTGTGAAAGGCCGCTGTAGAATATATGTTTTTTAGCAAAATTTCTGAAAGTTTTACAATTTAAATGCTTTTAAATGTATAAAATAAAAATCACCCCACTAAATTATTAAAGAAAGAATTATTTCCTTGTATTGTGCAGTCAATAGCTTGAGTACCTTATTTCTTTGCAACTCCAAAGGCTGGGCTGCTCCATTCTCTAGATTCTTAGGGTCTTTTTCTCTTATTGTAAAGATCCACTCTCCTGAATCACTCCCACCTGAAGCCTGGCCATCTGGTTCACTTCAAGGGTGGGGAAAAAAAAAGGAGAAGAAAAAGTTTTACTATCTACACTTTGTTGTCCGTGTTCATTGAATATACATGCTAAACAAAAACTACAGTCAAGATCAAAATCAGGATTCTATTGTGCAAGCCAGTAAGTATAAAGACAAGTATGAAAAGTAATGTAATTTATCTTCTGGGGAAATTAAAAAAATGAAACCAAAATACTTCACTAAATGTTAAGTTAACTTCAAAAATAAAGCTATTACAGACTAAAAACATTCTCCCAAGTTACATAAACAAGTAGCATGAAGTGGTTTATTGCTGTCTGAAAAGTGGCTTTAGCTTGCCAAATTGCCAAATCAACTCTCCTTTTTATCACATCTAATACAAGGGCTACTGTGGAAGCAGAGGAGGGGAAAGCAGGCTTAGACATAATTTTAAATCGTTTCACAAGCACTCAGTAACCATGGTAGCTCCACTACTCTCCTATACCAAGCTATCAAAGCTGGTCTGATATTCCACAGGAACAATGAACTGTAACCTCAAAGTTCAGTTAGTAACTGATCTGAGACCACTTTTAGGACTAGTACTTTACCTTCCAAATCAGACCTGGTTTGAGGCTGGTACTGTAAGCATTGAAAGGCTTGAAGCCATTAATAATGTAGGACAAATATACAGTTGTAATGGCAGCCAAGAAATCATAACCAGCCTGATGCTTGCCATTAGCATACACACTGGAATTGCAGAATACAGATGTGTTTTCTTTATTATAAGGAATTTAATCCATTTGTGAATAAAATCTTGGCAATCCCTTCACTTGATTTTCAGAAGTGTGTAATCTGATGATACCCACTATTTTCAAAATTACTTTTAGACTAACAAATCTAACTTTTTAACTGAGTCATAACTATTTGTAACTTGCTTTCCTAAGGAAACCAACTCACGAACCTACTGAACAGCTCCATCAAAATTTAATGGAGAAGAGTAAAAATTGGAAAGGAAAGAAATCTGGAAATCATAAATATTTACAACACTTCTCCCTTTTCAATAAATAATTTGACATTTCATGACTATCATGATGTAATGGTCCAACCTTCCTGGAAGGATAAAAAAAACAAAACAAAGCAACAAACCCCAATATCCCATTATCACAGAAGCATTGTCCACTAACCCTCTCTTATACGCAAGGATATGTTTCTGCCTGTTTACTCAGGGAGCCAAAATGAGAGACAACCTGCTACCAAGGACACAACTCCCCTCCTCAGGTGGCCAGGTACACAGACAGCACAGTGCATGTCCACACCGCTATGGGGCCATGCAGAGTGAAGTCTACTGTCTGCTTGCTCCAGATGGGTAACAGTTGGCCTTACGTCTATAGAAGGACCCAGACCCTACATAAAAGAGAAGGTAGTATAGACCGGGCCAGAGGAATTGTTCTCAGTGACTGTTATTTACATTAAATCCCTTGCAACACCGAAATCAGGATTTCACTGGATTACCAAGACTGCCAAGCTGAAAAGCTGTAAATAACAAAACACAGGAATATATGTACTAAAAATAAGTACTTGGCTCCTATATTTAGAAAGAGTATTTTACAAACTCATCAAACTTACGTATCTGAGTCATCAGAACTGGAGTCGTCATGACTTTGTTCAGATTTCCATCTCTTGTGCCTATCAATAAGGTCAGTCAGGTAGGAAGTTTTCTTTGAGTTTCGCAAAATAAATTTGTGTTTTAAGAGCTCTTTTGCAGTAGGTCTCTTTAAAAAAGAAAAAAATTTTTTTTACTGCATTTGAGTGTGTTAAGTGACTCACTATAAAATGATGCAGACTTCAGTCTTGATACAAATGAGATTTTAAATATATACAGTATCTAAAAAAAAATAAAAATATCCTGGTGAATATTGTTGCCCCGTACTAGGAAAGCTGAACTTCATTTACTCATGTAATTTATGTAAACCAGTCAAGTTCTCTACTATACATTGACAAACAGATGAAACTCACGAAGCTTGGGTCCTTGTTTAAGCAGGCCTCAACAAATTCTTTGAGGGATTTACTGAAGTTTCCTTCCAGTGTTGGAGGATTGTTCTTAGGAATGAGGAACAAAACCTTCATTGGATGTAATTCTGAATGAGGTGGCTCTCCCTTTGCAAGTTCGATGGCTGTTATGCCTAATGACCAGATATCTGCCTGTAAGAAACAGTGCTTTTAAGATTAGGTTGGACAAAGAGAAGAGCAGTGCTGCTTGCAAAGGTAAACTTTAAACCTTTGCAGTAAATCCTTTCATACATAAATTGTTCTTGTTAACTTGGTCTGGTTTATGTGGTTAACCCCATAAAATAAAGTACATAAAGTTCCTTGGTTGTTTTTACTCTACAGCATAAACCAGTTCTACTTATTAGAGTTTTAAAACTGTTTGAAATCAATACAATTACACTAACAGTTTTAATTTATCTTGAAACACAAATACTTTTAAACAGTAATGGTAGAGTTGTTATAAACTAGCATTTTATCCACCATATTCAAATACACTATGTAAATGTGGGGCAAGACTCAAATATCAGCATAAAGGAAAATTTTTGTAACATGTACAAGTTTTTTCCTCAGCAAGCATCAGATATTAAATACATTAGAATATAATTTTCCTGAAGTTTAACATTGTCTAATAAATCATTCTTATTCACAGACTAGGGAAACGCAGTTTAGAACAGTATTATTGAACTTTTTCAATCCAAGATTTCAACCAGTTAAGTATTTGGTCTGAGTAGATTCTGAAATATTGACAGCGTTCTTCTTCCTGATCTGCTTTGTAGACCTTCTCCTGTGAGCCATGTCTTGTAGGCCAAGAAGGCATAATCTACATCAAACTTCTTTAAGTCATGCCCATACAAAATACAGATCCAAAGGCTCAGCACCAAATCAAGTAATCCAGTAGAAGCCAGTACTAGATCCGCTACCATTTAATTTCCTTGATGAGTTGGATTTACATGGTTACTGAATGCCGCAACACGCATGTTGTGTTTTTGGGGAAGATTATTCAAATATATTTGTTTCACAGGTCTTCATCATCAAAATGTGCTACTCTTTCTAGGGAACACGGTCTCCCTAGATCCAAATCCTGTTGTCAAATCTGCCCGAAGTAAAATAACGCATCATACTTCTCTATGTTCTGGTGAAATAACAGACCTAAAAGTCAAAAGAATGGATGAATAAACGGCTCAGAAAGGTGAAATAAAAAAAAAAAATAAAAAAAAAAATCACAGAAACATCTGTTCCAAAGAACAAGGTATCAATCAAAAATATTTATGTTTCATTTTTCTGTTTCTTTTGAAGTCAAAGCAGAACAAAGACTTATTCTCAGGAAGACAGGAAAGATCTGATGTGAGCTGTCTGGTTTTACTCCCAAATCAAGCATTTGGAACTTTGCTACCCTGCAAACAGATCAATTTCCAGGTACTGGGTAGAGTACAGATTTCATTTTTCACTGCTGTCCTTACTAAGCATCCTTCTCATCCATCTGTCTCTGCTCAGTTTATCTGCTAAGTTATCTTTGACTAACTCATAAAGGACCACAGGCCGACAGCTGCAATGTATGCACCCACTCCACTATCACAGCTACATTGCATGACCAATACCAAGCTCCCTCTTTCTTGTTTGGACAGTATTCCATTGTTAAGAGTTTAGTTACTTAATTTCGCAAGTTAAGTACAGGGGAAAAAAAAAAATCTGTGCCAATTAGCATACCATCAAATTCATGAAATGATGTTTTGTTAACCCATGTTACAGAACTGCCATCTCACACTGAGCACAGAGGATTGCCTAAGTATATGAGCTGAGTTTCATTTATCTTAATAACAGCATTATCAGCTAAGTTCTCCACAAGCCTGAGTATAATTGTCACTTCCCTCTAGCAGAAAAGCTTTTCTTGGTTATGAAAGAAAAATGACACCTGCAAAGATTAGTCTTCATGTTAACAACTGAGCGTTATTATTTCCAATTTATTCTGAATTTCAGTTTCTCAAAAGGAATATGTCAAAGCCATTTAAATGGGTAGCTCTTCTGCCAGACTTTCAGTCACAGATGGAGCATGTGTATATAGAATTATAAAAATAAAATGTATATGTGCACGTGTACATAGATATCCACATGCGCACGCACATATACATAACTACTTCCTTTCTTAACTCATATTATTTATAACTTTATATTGCTAGTGACCTTCCTCCACAAAACATGAATGAAAAAGTCCAAAAGCCACAGCTGCACACTGAACTCTTTGAAGCCCATTCCTGAGGGAAGCATCAAGAATAAAACACTCCAGTTCCTCTCGAATTGTAACCTCCCCTTTCATAGACAAGTAAGGATCTCAAAACAGGGCTACCGAATCGGTTGGGTACCAACTGCATGTGTACCCAACTGGGCATTTCTAGGATGCCCTTGTCTCTGACAATGAAACTCCAGAACAGGTGCAAATCAGCCCTCTGAATGGGGTGGGAGAAGATGACTTTAAGAAGTGTTGGCACTATATCATCACCAGGTTTTACCACGTTATGGTTTTTACAGTTTCAAATCTTGAATCATAGCCTAATGAAAGTATAAAAACCAAGTAACCAACAAAATTAACTTTGAGAAGAGCAATGGGCTTGAGGTTGCTTCAATGTACATATTCCTTCCTGGCAACTGGGGACACCCAGTGTCATGCTGGTGAGAATATGGAGACCAGTAATGGGAATCGCACTTCTATTGTGATCCAACTGTATTATTACAATTGATATGTTGTGCTCCTGTCACGATTTCAGTATACAGCTGTACCGCTCTGCTAACTCAAAATCCTGTGTAATGTAAATATCTACAAATAAGTAAATTTAATATTAAACCCGCCCTTTAAACCATAAAAAAATACCGTCAGAGAGTAGCACAGACCTACGCAGCACATTCTTCCACAGAAGAATAACAGCACTTTCAAACAACACTTTCACACCTACTAAATCCAGATTCTTCAACAGTGTTGCTGACTATTTTTTTCTAAAAACAAGTGGGAAGCATATTACCATTTTGTATATATTTGCTCTTTTCTACGTTAAACAGCCATCAATAGAGTGGGATAAAATGTGACAGGATGTACTTGTCAATATTGTAATATCTCTTGCTATCTGGATGGGCTTAACACACTAGGAAACTTCAGGTTTGGATACAAATTAGGAAAGCTGCTTTCCTTGTCAACAGCTTTTAGCTGCTAATGTAACCATCTAGACACAGCCAGTTACTAGCTACCTCCTGAAGACTAACCTATGTAATTCAAGTTTAAAAAGTAAGGACTTTGGCTAATTCCTTGAAATACCTTACCTTCGAATCATATGCCGATTGCTTTATTACTTCAGGTGCCATCCAAAACGGTGTTCCCACAAAGGTATTCCTCTTTATCTGTGTATCTGTTAGTTGCCCTGCTACTCCAAAATCTGCTAGTTTTACTTCTCCTTGTTCAGATAGCAATACATTAGCAGCTGGAATACAGAAGAATAAATAGTGGAAATTAAGACACTTGACACTGTAAGAGTGCTCATTTATACTGCCTGAGCTCTTCTAATATTACTACAATACAGATGAAAACCAATTTACCTTTAATATCTCTGTGGATTTTCTTTTCTGAATGCAAGTAATCAAGTCCTTTGAGTATCTCTCTCAATATTGTAGCAATCTGGGTTTCATCAAGTGAGCCAGGTTCTAACTAGGAGACACAAGAAATATTTTATATATATATGTGTGTCTGTGTGTATACATGCATATAAAAGGAGAATCAGAGAGAACAGAAATAATACTGTGACTATAAAAAGAAATAGCTCTTTCTGTCACACCTCAAAACTTCCAATGAACAATAGGCAAAGAAAGACTTCATTTATCCAAAACTTTTTTAAAAGTTTGTTAAAGGCTCTATAAAGACACAGTTTTAAGTTATTACATTGTGGTCAGGTCATAAATACATACACCGCCTTTGAAAATCATTTACATTGTAATCTGATTATTAACATTACACTGAATTTAGATGTGCAACTCCACAGGCCCTATACAGACCCAAATTTCAAAGTCCAAGAAAGAAACTAAGGCATATAAAGTACCACATCAATCACTTATCCTATTATTATATAGTGCATGGGATTTTGTGAAGCTCTCTAAAGCACAACTCAAAATGCTGGGATGCCTTCAAACAAGGAAACTCTTGTTTGTTTGTCTGGAGGTGGTGGTAGTGAGGAAGATACATTAAAATGTATACATACACTAGAAGGAGTTGAAGTGGCAGAAACAAAACCACAAAACTTAAAAAAAAAAAAAACACAAAACACTATTTTCAGCCACTAGTGCTCTCTGGCTGACTGAAGATTAACATTCCAAGATGTTTATATCCTGTTTCCAATATTATGTTGCTTAGTTCCCTTCCATCTATACAAATAATGTCTTGCCTCATGGAAAATAACATTTTCCTGGCATTGACAAATACTTTTTCTCCTTTACTGGAAGCAAACATTGTCGTAGCCAAATGACATATTATAATTTCCAGAATTATAAAATAGGAAGATAATTATGTGAGGTAAAATAAGAAAAATCATACATAATTTACTTACTAGATCAAGGGCAGAGCCTCCACCCAGATATTCCATTATTATCCATAATTTTGTATCCTGCAAAACAAAACCAAGAAAAAATGTATTAAGTTTAAAATATATATATATGTTATTAAGTTAGTGGGACTTGTTGCATTCTTTTTGCTGAAGAAAGAATCTACAGTTTGAAACACCACTCAGATTTAGCTGTTCCTCCAAAAGATCTTTGGATTACCCTTTAAAATATATTATCTTTAGTCCCGTCTGATAAGGAATTAATTTAGTCTATCACAGGCTATTTACACAATTGTGTGTGTTCAAGAAAGTTTAATTCTGTTGCTCTAAATTAAGAAGAGGAAAGCTACTTCACATGTACCAACGGGTAAGAGCACAGACATTAGAAGTTCAGTATTTCCAAATAATTGGTGCATGCTCTTAATGATACACTGAAGCTCATACCATGGTACCTCTTTTTTGTACCGATACTAATACTACTAGAATACAGACAGTATCTAGGGAAGAAGAAATTCTCTTTAATCTCTACCAAGGAGTCAAGTAGCAGAAGAAAACCTTGCCCTTATGCTGACCAGAACTAGACAAGTGTTCTGAGCCCGAGTTCACCAGCATATTAACTCCCAAAAGCCACCCACTTACTTGTTCTTATCACATTCCTTAGTATATTTTGCAAAAGTATCTTCTGAGACAAAAAGATACAGACAGGGGCCACTCAAAGAAAACAGGTGAGAATAAACTTACATTTGAAAACTCTGATTACAGACATTCAGAATACAAAATAATAATTACATTACCTAAAATTTATTTCCTTTCTTTAGAAAAAAAGTCTTTATTCTGTTGATTATCTTTATTTGTACAGATACTCCAAAATATTTTCTTTAATAAGTCTGACTCCTGTCTGGGTTGAATTTAATTTAAAATTTATTCTTCGCATCTCTGCGTTTTTTCATTTTCTTGAACAATCTGTCTCTGAACTAAGGAAGGATACCAGTAACGTTTCTCCACTAATTCTTATGCACCTGATATATGATATAGAATTTTGGACAACTGTGCTCAAGAAAGATAAAGCAAGCTAGTAATAAAGATTATTTAAGATGACTATGGCAATTTGCTAGCTTTAGCTAGTAAAATAAAAGCTAACAACAACAAAAAAATTAAGCAAGGGAAAACTTGATATGTATTATAGAAATGTTTAAAACAAGATATATAATACACTATGCTAAGAAAGAGACTAGACCGAATCATTTATTTCTGCTGTTTGTAGCACCTTACTCCCAAATACACTAGGAGAAGCAGTTAGTCCACCTTTTCCTTGCAGTACCAACCTTGAAACGTATTTTAAAGCAAGGTCATCAATCTACCAGATAGATATTCAAATTAAATTGCTGCATGGAACATATAGTGGGTATTGTTTCATTTTAGTTTTTATGATTATCAAGTTACATTATGGTTTGTTAGTTTCTATAATTCTACACGCAAACATTCACAAGACTTCTAGCATAAAAACATAGGGGTCTCGGAGCAAGGAACACACAAATAGCAAAAATACTCATTTAATATATCCTGCAAAATAAAACAATACAAAAATAGCAGCCAGGGCAGGTAAAACCGTGAATACTCACCTATAAAGACAGATTAAAATTTTTAGAAAAGTGATAAATGTATTGCAGAACATAACTTTTTCTAAATCTCCTAAAGGATTAGATAATTTTAGTCCCTAGTACTCACTTAAGCCTTTTTGTCATTGTTACAGCTGTAGTTCCATCTGCATCTGTCCCCTCACCGGTCTCAGAGTGCACCTTCTATAGGTAAATGCACACAGCCCTTCCCCCCTACTTCCAGTTATACAAATTGTACCATTTTTAGGTAAGACCCTGGATTACAGTTCCTTCATCACCTACCATTTTTAACACAGAGATCCAGCTAAATTTAGATACCTTTCTCAAGGAGTCAACTAATACTATTTGACAAACACACTCTTGTTAAAAATATTTTAAAAGAGCCAGAACATATTTTTATGGAGAAAAAGTAATTTTAAAATATAATCTTAGTATCTATATACAGCATTTTAATAATGCTTACTTTCTGCAGAAATCACAGATATTCCAAGAATTATTGCTCAGCCTGAGAGAGTCCCTTTATAGTACTGAAATACTCATTTTGCCTTTCCCTTCAAGGCTCCAGGTCCTAACAGTTCCAGAACAAATATGCTTCTGAGAGGTGTCTTATAGTAAGTCCTTTCAACTTCAGAAATCTTCCCAAACTTGATCAAAAATTTATATACGTATTTTCTTCAGCCTGATTTTCTCAGTCTTTTAAAGCTGCATGAAATTCCCTGAATATTCAAAGTTTGTGTGCCTGCAAAATTTACGTTTAATTTTAATAGTATTGTAAGCACAAAAACGTCAACTGTATCACTATCCTCTATTTCAATGTAGATGCTTATGTGGGAATGAACAAGGCAGGGCAAATGAACGCCTCTCAAAAATAGAAGAAAAAAAAACCCCAACCCAACCCAAACCATAACATGAAGTCAATGAGCTGCATCTTGCCTTTTCTATCATTTTGATCACCTGGTGGATTAAAAAAACTAACAACTTGAAATAAGGCACAGTTTCCAAAAAGATAAATTCTCCATAAAACTATCTACTAAATTCTTCAGCTGAAACTTAGAAATTAGAGGTAGCAGAAAATATTTTTTTTTAAAAAATAAAGACTATAATTTTAATTACATAGTTACACAATCATGTAACACAATTACACAACTACAAATTACAAAAATCATCGTCTTTTCAAATCATCATTTATCCTTTTCAATTCTTTTCCTGGTTTGCTCAGTCATTGCTCATGTAACTTTTATCACCAGCTACTTGGGGCCACATGTATGAGTTTACAATAAAAAAGCCACAGATCCAGGAAATTCAGTAACATTATATTTTAAAACAATTAAAATTTGAACATGCAGTCAGAAAACAAACACATAACTGTATCTGTATCCCAGCGTGAAGCTAAGCAATAGCAATCTATTCCACTTATGTCATCTCGATGGCCCTAGATTCAAAGTGATTTTTAATTCCCTATGGTTCCCCACCAACCTGCCACAGAAATATTACCCAACTTCATGGATGTTTTAAGTTTTGATTATTCATATGAAGTATCTGAACAGATGTAATTACTATTGCAGTGAATCTTATTATCACCATTAACTAATTCTTGCTAGAAATTTTTTTTTGCATTCTTATTTAAAATCTGCGTAGATTGCTTAATAAGAAAATGCAAAGAAACGCTTTTGGTGAGACAGTTTTAATGAATTGCTTAATATATATTCTACCTTAGAGCCAGTAACCTACATATACTTACTTTATGCCTTGTAACAACAGCACAAGGCAAGCAGAGCACTGCTATCAATTGACTTTGGCATCACCAGAGCAACGTGCCTCCTTCTATCCTTCCTCTCCAAGTATCCCTGGCACACTTCACATTCCCTAACACCTACTGTCAATTTGCTTTTTAAAGCTGCCCAAATTCTTTTTTTGCTCATACTCCTCACATTCTTCTGCATATATTCCCCACATTTCCCCTAAAACAGAACACCAAAAGCACTAAATTTTCTTCCATAGCCTAGATTAGTGACTATATATTACACATAATCACTTGTATTTTCAAGAGGATATTATGCTTATATACTGAGACTAGCAACATCCACTGCTCCATTTTAAGATCTGAAATAGACCAGTTTTCTCCTGTTAAGCATCAGTCACAACACAGCATTGAATTTTCTTCCAAATACAGTGGAAGCCATGTTGAGTCATCAATCCAAATTTAGGATTATTATTTCTCTATAAACATAGATGAGCATATTAATGAGGACACATGGAACACTTCCTTTTTCTCAGTAGCAACAAGAAGTTTTCCTCTGATACCATGAAGCTAAGGAAAGGAACAGCTTTAGGATATAAAAGAAGCTCTGTTACAGAAAGGCAGAGTTTCTGTAAATCTTTTCCAAACTAGCTTGATCTTGAGGTTTGACTTCTTATTTTAACTCCAGAACCACACAAAAGCCTTAAAATAGCAGCTTTATCTCTAACGAAGCATCCTCCATTAAGTCACTATTATACCATGAAAGTATTTGTAAATTAAGTGCAGTTATAGCAGGTGAAGAACTTCTAATATGTAAAAAATCAAGGACTACAGACTGAAAAAAAGGTCATGCACCAAAAAACTCCTGTAGAGTCCCAGAAGTACAATTTAACCAAAATCAAAGTAGTACAGAAGATATATACAAAAATAAGTAATCAAGATTAAATTGTTTGTAAGTTGTTATGAAATTAATAAAACATCTGAACAAACATGGAGAGGCCGGTCTTGGATGATGCTTCGGTTTTGTTTTTTTAATACAAGAAAAACATACTCGCACATTTCTTAGCACTGCAATATTATACAGGAGAGATTGACCTGAAGCAATCAAGCCACAGTACGCATTGACTGAAATGTTTCTATTTCACCTTTCTTGAGGGAAGGACAAGGTTGCAAAGGAAAACGTAACAGCCACCAAAGAGAAGGACTAGAAGGACTCAGAAAGATGCTCTTCCAAGTGAAATACCTCCCCACACACGCCTATTGTGAGAAATAGAATCTCCCACCCTAAATTTATTGTGGGAAAGGGTACTTCCCACCTTAAATTATATTATATAAATCAGCAGAGCAGGAGAATAGAGGGTATTTATAAATATGTATTAAAAGCTTGTGTAGTTCTGGAGAAAAGCCATCTCCAAATTCCACTTAGAATCTGTATTTCCACACACTTCAGCTTATGTCATCAATCACAAGAAAGAAATTAAATACTTGATTGTAGTAAAGCCACAATTTGTTAATAAAAATAAGAAGTAGCTTAAGTTGATCTATATACTAAAAGTTTTACCGTCACTGGATTAGCAGAAAAACCTACAGTATTGAAAACCGGAAACTGAATACCTTGGACAGAACATCAACAAATCTGAAAATAACAAACTAGTTCCAAAACCGATAGGCATTGCTCAATATGTAATATTTTGTTTAACAAAAATTTCAGTTTAACTGGTATATATGCCAAAGTAATAGGGGCCAGAAAGAGAGACTTATATTTCAATACTGGTATAAATTTAGTATTAATGTTCTTACTGATCCTCCAGCATAAGAAACTGCACCAAAAGAACTTTGAACACAACATATGCAACAGGATAACCTCTCCAAGTCGCATTCCTGCTAGAGGTTGTTTCTACTCCTCATGGAGATATGTCTTCTGCTAACTTGATATATACATATATACACACAGGGAAGTCTGGGAACTGTAGCAAATAGAAGGTTCTTAAATGCTTGCACATCAATTCTTAGATGCCTGACTTCAAAAACATGATGCAGAGATCACAGAACTTGTCTTCTATCTCTGCTTTAAGCAACCTTGCCCGCTGATTCCCTGTTCTGGAAGGAAAAAATGATTTTTTTCAGGATTTCTTCTTCACACTTAGGTTTTTAACTATGTATCCAAAGCCCATGATGCTCGACCAAAGCCACGAGGTGGCAGAATCACATAATGCCAAAGATACTCTGTCACCACACCCCCAACAAAGAAGGTCCAGCCCCAAAAGCAGCTGTGCAACCCACCGAAGACAGAAGCACAAAACCACCTGTTTAAAATCAATCTGAAAACATTTATCACTCTGACAGCCTTCATAGAAAGAGGAAGAAATAATTAACCAAAGAGAAATAGACTTTAAAGAATACGATCGCTCATACATCTGAATTCTTGAAAATGCTTTCCTTTCTCATAATCACCAAGCTCAGCTTCAGGCACTACTTTATTCATTCACCATCTCCCCTGAACACCAGGTCAAAACAGTAGTCACTGTCTTGTGACAGAGAATGAAGAACAAGCACTCCCTGGCATTTGAGATCTCATCATTTATTAACTCATATGGACATCTGTGAGCTTATACATAGAGACAAGATACAGATCGATGAGAAAAAGTTAAGTTTTGTACGATGTCATAAATGATGCATTGAAGTAGTGACAGGAAATGGCATTTACGTATTTGTGGTTCTTGCTCGTCTTACGCTCAAACCTTTCTACACCACCACTTAGCCTAGCCAGCTGTCTCAGATCTGAAAACATGTATCAAGAGGTATCAAGAACTCCAAAATATCTTAAATACCCTTCCTGTGGAGCACATCCTTTTATAAAAAAAAAAAACAAACACATATACAAGAAAATTATTATTTTAGGCTTTTGAGAGAAGGCACCTATAAGTTGATGCATTGCCACTTGATCCTTGAAACTCATCAGGATTTGCAGGCTTTCCAGGTGTCAGCTGACTGTTCAATTTCTAGACCCACGGATTAGTGTTAGAACAGCTACCATTTGCCAGAAGTGAGTTCTTGGTGCCTATTACTGTTATTCAGCAAATGCAAAGTTTTGGCAAGGAATACATACAGGTCTAACACATGGCCTCAATTCTTGTCAGTCCTTGACTATCTATAGATATTACATATATATAGTATTGGTGCAATTTAAATCTAATCAGTAGATCACCCAGTGATGCCATATATTAACATTGTCAAATGAACCGCATACCACTATCTGCTTTCATTCTGTTCTTTCCAGTACGCAATCCCAGGACAGAGAAGGTAAGCAACGCACCCTAGAACTTCAAACAGCCTATCAGACGCCTGTTGGATTGCTCAAAGTCATATATAACTCTTTTGACAGACAAAAAGGATGTGACAAAGGATAGAATTACTGATTGCAAAAGAAAGTTCTTTACACTGCAGTTTCTCAAAATTTGAACACCATGGGTACCCATACTAAAAGTAGTACATAATCAAGCCCTTTCCATAGAAAGTGGACAAACCGATTCTACCACTCCATGTCTGGGGTCCTACAAATGTTTAACAGCTATCAAGAAAGGCTATAATGTCTTAATATGATTTGGGGACCGTCTCACAGAAGACAAAGTCAGAAAAAAAATATATCTTTCAGTACCAATTCACATCACCTTTCTAAGTTTGTTCTTAAAGGCACTTAAATCTCAGTAGGCACTAATATTTTTGCCCATATCCGATGAACAAGAAGTTCTCAAGCCTCATTATAAGAAATAAAGAAGGCCACCATCATTCCAACACTTCCTAGCAAACAGAGTTCCATCACGTAGTAAATCCTTCACTTGAACTTCTGTTTGACAATCTATTCATCTGCTAATGTTCTTCCATTTGTTTCCACCCATTGCAACACCTCAAACTTGTATAGATCGGTTTATCATTTTAAATAAAGGGGCTTGGGGGGGTGTATGCTATTTGTTTATGTCATTACAGATTTCATTAAATAAAAACGAACTGCAGCATTTCCTAAAGACACTTGTTTCAGAGCACCTGAAAGTCAGAAGGCACAGCAAGACCACTGTTGGCTTTGGAGAACAAGAAAAACTATTGTATGAGAGAACAAGGCTTAAGACACCCAGGTTGCCTTAGCCATCCAAGACATCCTCTGGTTAAATTTTCCTCTCCCTCCCTCTTCCCCCTTCCTCATCCCATCCTATCACAACAGTCCATGTTTGAGAGCAGAGTCTTCAAGTACTGCCAGTGTTCTTAGAAAGGTGAAAAATAACTGAAATTGAAAGTGAATTTTGCCATCTTTAAACTTGGAAATTAATATCCCGCTTTGAGGTTTTGGAGTATAAGAGCAAAAGCAGATGTTATGAAATACAGATTAAGAGAATCTATTAATCAAGAAAGTATGAGCAAAAATCTAGCCATGCTGAAGAACATCATCTGGTATAGTACTAGAGAGAATAGTTAAAATTGATTTTGCTTCTTATGAATGATTGAATTTTGCTACCAATTTGAAAGGCTCCAAAGAGAAAGAATACTGCTTTGAATACCAGTTCCCTCCTTGAAAAACTGATGAAGCAATAACTAGATTTACCTTTGAAAGGAATTCTTTAAGTACTTCATGAATTCTAGAGCCTCCAAATAATATAACATTTCCCACCTATAGCTAGGTCTCTCATTTTATCAGAATGTATGTACATCGATGGATATTTTATCTTAGACTAGAAAGAACTCTAGCAGTTCTCAGCCCTGTTTCTACTCTTTCTTACTGAATTCCTAGAGAATTAGGCATAAGACCAAATTTATTTTAAAAACCCAACAAACAAAACCAAACAAAAACACCTCCACTTTCACTGACACTAGAAGATCACTCAAATGAAGGAAATAAGAGGTGCCTTTGTTTCCTTCTCATCTGCTCACAGGGGATGGCAAGCCATTAATAAACTACATTTGTGATTTAGCTTGTCTTACAGGAACAGAATGAACCTTGTAAGATTTACACAAGCTGCAGTGTGCTACTGCTCTTTTTGGCACATTCAGTTATACCTTGTAGAGATAAAAAAAGAAGCGTATTCTAACACTGCTTTTCCCCCCCCACAGAATTCCCAGGAAAAAAATTGCAAGTTTTCTGAAAGTTCCTTTCTTTATTGAATATCTGTTTTGCCTCTTTAACACCAAAAGAAGGGGTATAAATATAACACATCATGGAAAGACTATATATGAAGAAAAAAATCCCATACTGTTGAACAACATATGGAGCGTAGAAGATTACAAAAGAACATTTTCCAATGAAACTAAGGAAACTGACTACTATAAAAGAAATCTCAGCAGTTGGGAAAAAAACAACTAAACAAACAAGCACAAAACCAACCAACTAAAAAAACCCCAAACTCATAAAAACCAACAACGAAAATCAAATATTTGAACCACGCTGAGCAAAACCCAAGCTAATTTAATCTATCAACACAGCCAGAACCTGTAAGCACAAATCTGGAAGATCTGCAAGTTGTTCACAACATACACAGGTAAACCTCTTCCAAAGCTATCTAAGTGTTGAATTAGATGGAATAGTATTTCATAGGACAAGGTAGGATATTACTTTATAGGACAATCCACTTCTTTACTACCTCAACATACTTAAGTTACAATCCACAAAACTTTTGTATTTATACGGTAGAGCCAGTAAGAAGGCTAGCTAGAGGTCAGTTATTAAAAGTACTCTACATAGTCATAAATCTCTTACCTAGGCTTAAAGAAGTCAAACTAATAGTTAAATAATACACTCGCATAAACAAGGAAAAAGTTGTTAAACAGGGCACCTACACTCACAGAGGACTTCAATCCTTTAAGCTATATCTGTTGCTGACTGCCAACTATGCTCTCCAAATACACACCCTTTGGGAAAAAAAAATAAATCTGTTCAGCAAACATATAACTTACATTTACTAACGCTCTACTACACTCCCAAACATTCACATTTAAGAAAGAAAACAAAAAAACAAAGAAACTCTCATAAAACAAAAAAATAAGAAAGTTCTTCCTTATGTTTCCAATCACATGGGTTTCATATAATGCTTACTGGAATAAGAACAAGAAAAGCAAAATCTATAGCAAGTATTTGTACAAGTGACCTGAAGGTGGGTGGGGAAGGGGTAGAAATCACCCCTGAAAAGTCTGCTTTAAAAAAAATAAAAATAAACTTAAAAGCTAATAAGGGATTTTTTTGTGTTTAAATTTCTGATGTCAAAGTAAACTTCTGTTTATTTTCAATTGCTCTTTCAATTAAATAATTATTCCATAGGTATTTGGAAGGCAAATAGCCATGCTACATCTAGGTGGCATCTTTAACAAGAAAAAGAAATAAAAAGTCCTAAGGATGTACTTTCATCCAGAAGAATGAAATGCAATAATTTGTTTCTACAGAATTTTTCTGGGATAACACTCACTAGATAAAACAGCACACAAAGAATTAGGTGGAAATTATCTGAATATTAAGAAATTATTCAGAGATCCATTTTTTAAAAAAGCCTTTTAAAACCGTGTGGAGCAAGCAAGATTTGGCTGGGTTGTTTTTTTCGCTGACTTTGTCCTTAAGGTTCACGAATCGAGAAAAAGCTCAAGTTTGAACCTCATCCAAAATACGAAAAACAAAATAAGGGAAGGCCCAGAGCATATTTCTGGGTACAAACCCAGGAAGCATGGAATGTCTCTTTCCCTTACACTGGGGACACATTCTTAAGCAAATGGACAAGGATTACTGACAGCAATGGACATCTCCATGAAACTTAAGGGGACTGCAACCAACTGATGAGGCCTCACAGAGTTCTCAAAAAATTTTCATGAAGGAACCATGAGCAGAAACCTTTAGGAGATGGTAATGCTGTACTAAAGAATATTACCACGCTAGGGTGCAGGACTGATGAGAAGTAATTTGTCTGGGGAGCATTTCTGAGGCGCTTACCTCCTTTGAAGTCTCTTGGCGTCAGGATGAATGCTAGCTGTCCTCGGGCTGCCATCCCTTTGAGGGGAGGGAGATACAGATGAGCCCAAAGGTTCTCTTCTAAACACAAGTCCTTACTGCAAGCTGGCCAAAAGGTCCCTGCAATCAAAGAAATCATTGTGGTTTTGCATGTGGCGCATTTATGTCCTTTTATCAAGGTTTGTCAGCCATCTAATATGTTCAACCACAAAGAAAAAAATAAACGCATCTGCTGGGTAGCCAATGCAGAACAGAGACCAAGGAAAGAGAAAAATCGTTCATTCCAGTTTGGACACTATGAACTCCATGAAAAACACAGTCAACATGATTTTTCAGACTAAGCAGAACCACCTCAGTATACAGTATTTTATGCATGTATAAAAAAATATATATATGCATGTTTTAAAAAAAAAAAAAAGCTATTTGCCTTCAGAATTATTTTCCAACACTCAAACTCCTGCCTTCTTCAGATCTCAAGAAAAAAAATACTGCATTTTCATTTCTAGACATACACACTAGTCAATGTATTCTACAGTCTAATGCAACAGTGACTCTTCAACAATTATGTCTTGCAATCACCACAGCAGCATACACTTAATCCTTAAATGCATTCTTTTTGCCATAAGCTAGATGTAACAGAGCTTCCAGAGCCACTTGCCAGGAAAAAAAAAAAACCAAACAAACCAAACAATAAAAGTTCTGTCCCAGGACTGATAAAAGATCCCTTCTCCAGAGCACTTAACAAACTTTTGTGTTTGCATGCCAACATGCTAGAGCCACGAGCTCCATGTTTTCCTCAGCGTGAGTCATCTCTAACAGTGTCCATATTCACAGCCTCTCTGGCACGTTTCCTGAGCACATGGCCTTCCACCATAGAAATGAATCTTTATAGTCCAGTTGTCACAAGCCTAGGCATGTCATATTAAGCACATGATTTCCCAGAGCGCCAAACTAATGGAGCTTTTCTACCAAACCACATTATAGTAGAAGCAAACAAGACACATATTTCTTGTCTTGGCAGCAAAACCAGTTCCCAGGTAGTAAACACAAGTTACTTATGCAGTAACTGAAGAACTCTCCATATTTAACTTCCTAAAGGACTGGGTAACCACTTCTTCAGAACACTAAGTATATGTGAGTCCCTACTCTTCCTCTTCCCACCTGCCTACAGCCATTTTCCCTCTTCTCGCTTCAAAAAACAGCAGCAGGAGAGTGAAAAATCCTGTCCCTTACAAGCATTATACTTTTAACTTTCAAGATTTTTATTACCTAGTGGGGCTGACAACAGTCATCCCTTCCCCTTCCCTATCCCACCAGGCAAATAACCACTTCAGAACCACACACCCCCTTATGGGGGGAGGGAGGGGAAACCTAACTGCAGGTCTTTTTCCCAGAAAAGTTCATTTAAAGACGCACATGAAGATTAATGAGTGACTTACGTGGTTCTTCGACAACTCCAACATTTTGTCTATTCATGTCTTACACATAGTCACCAAGAAGATGTAACCGATAATCAAAACTCCATCTGGAACCAAATTTTACTGAGACACCTCAGTTATTAATAAACTGTACCAAGTCCCAAAATGGAAAATTGGAAGCAAAAGGAAATAAGCTTTAGTTTACAGAATTAATTCGTCCAGATAAACTGCATTACAAGAAAACCGTAACTAACAAAACAACCTTGTATCCAATGAATAGTGATGTTAGTAATTTTTTCTTCAACAAAATGTCACCCTTCTTGCACCTACATATCTTCAACCTATTTCACTGGAATAGTTCACATCAATAAGACTCAGGGGTTTTATGAATTACTCCCCTCTCTAGACCAGGAACAAACTTCCAACAGAGAATACAAGGCACAAGAACCCCTTCACTTCCACTGACCAAAAACCAACTGCTCCAATGCTTATATCCGTTCCTGTTTACCTATTACATCAAAGTAAATTCAAACTGAAAGGTATGACTCAAATTTACTTCTTTGCACAAATATCAATCCACACAGCAGTTTAATCCTTTTTTCACCACTTGTGTATATAACTTCCAAGATCTTTTGCACCCATGCTCTGTGGCCTGTAAATCTTTACTCCTCTTTTCCCTTCACCTTTTGCATTCACATTGCTGTCAAATTCCACTCCCTCCTTTAGAGGATATTCATAGACCAATCCTTCTTCAAAACTCTCACTACTAATGAAGTTGCATGTATCAGCCCTAGAATCGCCCAGGATCTTCAACTCAGACTTCTGCCAAGTTCCTCACTCCTTGTAAAATACATAATTTTTCTGGAAACTATTCTTTTCCGCTTTTCCTGTTTACAACTCTTCCTCGACCTCTAATTACTGCTAAAAGAACCTTCTATTCACATCCATCATTTCCATTCTCCTTTCCTCCCCTATGTTTTTTTTTCTCCTTCTTACACATTTGCATTTCAAGGAACTGCTGAAGAAAGCAGAAAGAAAGCCTCAGTACCTCCAGATGATGATTTTTATCCCAGTTGTTATGCAACAGCTTACAAATCTGGTAGTATAATGAAAAACCTATAAAGAACCTTGAGAATTTGGTTGAAAACACTGGCTCCTGAATGCAAGAACTGCAATGTTTTAGAACTAATACAGTCCATAAACTTATTGACCATGGAACTTTCCTTTTGAAGTTCAATATTTTTGAGTCTAACCAACTTTTTCCAAACAGCAATTTCTCAGAGTTCTCCATTAAACCACTTTAATATGCTTATTAACATGCTCTGTAACATGCCGTAAGATAATATTCCCTTCTATGTGTAAAGAATGTGACTTTTCTGCTTTTATAGAACTATCTCCATGTGAAGGCCTAGAAGAATTCATTTGACCCAAAGAACTATATAAATGCTGAAGTATACTGAGATAAAAGAAAGTTAACTGAGCAATACAAACTACCTAATGTTCACATAAAGATGTGACACAAACATAGTAGCTATGCAAGAGCATAAGATTAGGACAGAGGTATGTAAAAAAAGAAGTTTTCAATCAAAATGGCAAATATTTTAAAGGTTAATGAGAACATTGGCTCAATAGACTGGCAGCCACCTGTCAGTGTCATTGCTCACACTGCAGCTGAAAAGCCTTGTGTCAGGAAGCCTACTTGGGCAACAAGATGGGGAATGAGCCCATGGAACTACTCCACCTAAACCCAGGCACAAATACATACATAGGCACATGTTTTTTTCAGCATTATTGTTGGCTGATCAAAGAATTTTCACGAACAAAGATTTGGCAGTGTGTTCCCATAAAACTTGAGACCAATCTGAACCATCAGTGTCAAATCTCCCCCCATTCTTAAAGGCAATTAGTCCTCTGCCTACTCAGTGAGCTGAACCACTTCACTGAACGTTTAAATGGCTCCTGCTGCTAAGGTGAGGAAGCCACCAGTCACAAGGCAGAGTTGGACTTCCCCTTTCAGCAGCAGCGGAAAAAAATTACCACCTTGATGCCATACCAGCACTCTCTTTTCAGATATCTCACAGACCTGCAGCAACAAGTGTATCAGTTAACACACAAGATAGAGAAGGATATTTGACATAAACAATATTACATGCTGGTAGAAAGCAATGCTATGTCATCCTGATCTGCGTGGCCAAACTAAATATAAGGCTTCACGTTACAGCTAATCTAGAAGCAAGCTGTTACCAAAAACAGTGGTCCCTTCTTTCTCCCCCCACCTCCCAATTTCTGGGCCACCCAACTCCACCATTATTTTTTTTTTTTTCTTTGCAATGGACCTAGAACTTTTGAAGCCACGGGTCTGAACTGGCTAATCTGTAAGGGTTTGGGGTTTGCTCTTTTCAGAAGCCAGGTTATTTTTGGAAGGGGCAGGAGAAGGCATTTGGGAAACTTGCTTCCCAGGTGAACCAGTGATTCTGCAGTCAACAGATCCAATACAAGTAAAATGGCAGGAACATGAAAGCAGGATGGGGAACAAGATACTGTTGCTGCCCATTTCAGCAGCAGCTATCTGTCAGATCTGCCTAAAGGCAAGTACCAAGATGAGAAATTATGAACAGAGTATTTCATACCATATAGAAGTCAGCAATCAGAGCAGTACAGAAGCAAGTTTTAAGGCCATCACAACAAGTACTACACAAACATATTACTGCCAAGAAATGATATTTTACATTGAGCTTTTTAAAGGTCAGAATAACATGACATGGTTAAGTACCTAAACATCAGGTAATTCAAAATTCAGTTATTACGAACTCTCAGGTTTTTTCGAGATATACTAGTGATGCTTCCCAATCTTGATACACTCAGATCAAGAATTATTTAGCCATATGGGAGTAACAGTGTAGAACCGATTACAATGGTAAACGGGAAAATTCTTGAAGCAATCATTGTTCACTAGGTAGGTTTTTCCATAGATTCAGAAAAATGAGACAATATGATGCAGATTTCAGAAATTGACAATAATCCCTTGGACTGCTAGAGGAAAGTAGTGGAATAAAGTTTCTAAATCCACATTCAAAACAATATTTTTGAATAAAGGCAATGCAGAAGGGGCTCCTTTCTCATTAAGGAGCATAGCAAATGGCTACAGGGCAACAAAGGTTCCAAGTTGCAAAGTAACCATCACTGAAATAATCGATCAAACTATTTTAAAAATAAAAACAGGACCTCACAGGAAAACTACCTGTGCTAGAGATAGACAGAGTTCATGGGTTCTTTCACACCCTTTTGCCTTGGTCATATATATGGCCATTAGGGGCTGTATCAATGGAAGCTTTCAACTTGTTCTTTAAATCAGTAGACTGACCAGATCTGAAAGCCCAGTAGAACCATGACAGAAACTCTCTTGCTACCTGTTTTGGGGCTGTCCAGCCAGATGTCAGTTTCACATTTACTATGGACAAATGAAAGCGACACCTGTTTAACTCATCTTGGAGGCTAATGCTGTCTGGTGAGAACACAGGGTGTTACTGGGGCTTCAGAAGAATAGTAAGCATACCAGAATAGGGACTGCCTCCCAGGAGCCTGTGCCTCATTTTGTTCCTAACACTGTCACAATAAGAGAGAATTTGCAGTCCCAGCTCCCTTCTCACTTCAGCTGCAGGAATTCCTACAGGATAAGGCAATTCCCATCTGGCTTTGGTCAAGGGAACACAGAAGACACTCCGTGGCCTCAACCAGTCACAAAATGCAACAATGACAACATGGTTGCAATTGTAGCAGGCAAAATGAGAGACATTTACAGCTTTTTTTCATTTAATGGTGCCTAACCCCCATCCAAAGTTCAGTGACTGCGGTTTGGAGAAGTCAAGTCTGAAAGGGCACCAGCCACTGCTGTGGAGCTGGGCACAAGTGATGGAGCATCAAGGAACTACTACTACCACTGCAACTGAAACAGCCCCTGTTGCAGTGGATTCTACTGTCCTAATCTCTGCTGTGCTCTCCCACGCTGACAATCACAATGTAACCTGCCACAGACTGCCTGCTATATCAAATGAGGACAGAATGCACCAAGTCCATTAACTTCTGGCTGACCCACAGCATACATTTAAGCATACATCAGTTCAGAGATGCTCATAAATGTTAAAATAAACCAGTTAAACCTGTAAAGTGAAAGGACACCAACTTAAAACTTACTGAAGTCACATATAAACACCCACATTCAAATTTACATTACCGAGTTTCTTGGTAATTCAACATATCCACATTAACATCCTCGAGTTTCCTAAGGCGTGCAAGCTTAGGTGTCCTTAAATTCAGCAAATACAGGTTTAAAAAAATATCTGCAAGTGACATAAACCCCACCTCATATAAACTTTTCCATTATTAAGCTATCTTCCCTTTAAAAAAAGTGTGAGACGAAATTTGCTTAGCTTGACCACTCAGCAACTACATCTTGTCATATTTTGGCGTAACAGAAAGCACTGAACTATCAGCACTTAAACAGGGCAAAGCTTTCATATATTCACATCAAATCACCTCCAAACCTTCTCTTGGATAAAAAACATCAAGCCTGAATTTCAGTCTTTCTCTGGAATACAGGCTTTCCAAACCTCAAACTGTTCCTGAAGCTCTTTACTGAATCCATTACAGTTTTCCATCCACACTGTGAACTGGCTGTATTATTCCAAGAACGGCCTCACTGACGCCATGTACCCCAAGGCCCTAGCCAATACGAGATTTATTTTGGCTCAGCCACAGCATTACTTACAAACCTCATGTTCATCTGATTACCTAAAATAAACTACACATTACTTCCAGAATCACTGCTTTTCAAAAATAAATCTTTATTTCTAGACTTCATTTGCCTGAACTCATTCTACAGAGCTCAATTATCAAACTTCACAGAAGTGGCATGGGTTTTACATGAGGGTATACTGTGTCATTCATAAAATTTAACTGGAAGATATTTTTTGTTTTCTTGAAGTCTATATAAACACCAGTTGACTTACAGCAGCAGGTATATTATATCCTAAACATGAAAAAAACCCATACAGGTATGAAGACTAAAATTAAAATTAGCAGCAGCTATCCTTTACGAACCTTACCAGCAACAGCTCTTATAAATTTATTTTTTTTTAAGAATTCTTAAAATACTTTTACAGAATGGGAAGGGCAGGGGGAGGAACACCAGAATCCTGATTCTCATTCGGTCAAGTAGTTTAAACAGTTCAAAAGAGGGCATCTCAAAAGCCACAAAGTGTGCTAGAAAAATACATCTGAACGATGAAGAAACATAAGTGTAGTGACAGTAATATATTTTTTTACATTACATACTACAAGACTCTCTCAATACTACTTCAATATCACTCATACCTAGCTATACTGGATATTGAAACTACTTAGTGTTCATTTGTTCTACTATTATATGCATACGTATAGAAGTCTAAGACAGAGAATTTAAAGACTTCTTAATTTATACATACATAACATAATGATCTCATTTTTTGTCCATATACATATATTAACCTCTGCTTTGAGAATTACATACTCCCATATATGCAAAAAAAGCCAAGAAACTTTATTCTTCAACCATTTAAAAGACAGAAACAAATTAATATCCTCATATATTTCTAAATAGTAATCCAAGATCAAAGAAATATTAATGTGTTGTGAAGTTATAATAAAGCAGTAATTAAAGTTACTAACAAAACTGAAGAAACATTATCAGAGAGGCATCTGAATCTCAGAAATAAATCGGATTCCAAACAACTTGGCCTAAAAAGGACATGAGAAACAACTTCAGAACCAAATATAACTAAGCTCTTGAAAAATTGGTAGAGTAAGATGCAAAAAGCAGAGCTGACAAGATCCTAGATAGAAAAACTTTTAGAATAAATAGCATAGCAATACTATTAAAGAGTTACAATATGGCAAAATGCAGAAGAGACAGCAACCAACTTTAGACAATTTTATAAGAATAACAAAAAAATATACCTAACAAGAAACACAAAGAATCCCTATTCCATTATCCCTATCCAAATGCTGTTACTTAAAATCTAGAGAAATAAACAGACCCAGACCAGTTTCATGAATGAATTTTATAAGGATCTAAAAAGAACTAGAATTCTTGTATCCATGGAGCATTTAATCAGATCATAGATGGAACATGAACTTTTCATTTGGAAGACAGAATGGATAGAAAGGGTTCCCAGAGCAGAGAGATAATGGAGCCACTGCCTACTTTGCTAAGCCCACTTCATTAAGGAACATTGATACAGGTGTTTAACACACTATGGTACATAAGGAGTGTCAATCCCTCTAGATATACGCACCCATATAAACCATGTTGCTGCTATATGCTTTAAGAGCAACATTCTAGTTACTTACTATCCCCTACAGTAGACAAAGGCCCTTTGTCCCAATAGAATGGGAACATGAAAACATCCTTTTTAAAAGTGTGGCTTTAGAAAGGAGAATTTGCATTTCTGTTTTATATAAAGACCTTAAGGTTTCTGACAAAAAGATGTTCCACACATTAATTTATATTCAAGACGACAACATAAACTGATACCCACTTCACTACTGCTTATTGCTCTATTTGAATGAACTCTCACCACAGCATTTATACATAAACCTCCAACTCAGACATAAAGAACAAAGTCTAGGGGGAATGGAAGACTTGCTCTAAGCAAGCAATTAGCTGCTTTTTATTTAAGACTCACTGCGTTAAAGCACTAATACCACACACAAACAGATATGGCTTAGTACCTTTGGTACCTGGGTACAGGGAAAAAAAATTGCTACAAAGCAAACACATTTCTGAAAAGATGAAGTTGGGATATAAAAAACAATTAGAGTAAGAAAATTTAACAAGGCATTTGAGTATATCACCCTACTCTAAAAAGTAGCTAAAAATGAATACTTTTTTAAAATGTAAATCTCTAGGACAAAGTAACTGCCATTAACTGATTAAATGATAATACTTATTTCAAGTTGTACTTTCTACGTTTATCATGCAGTAGACACCAAGAGTTTGACATGGTATTCTCACGAACATGTGAAGACAGTAAGAGGCCTCAGGCAAGTACAGCAATATTATATAAGCCTTCTAAAATTTTAAGCAACAGGCCCCTTAACCCACTGGCATGTATAACCATGTAGCTTGACTGAAGCAGGTGTGGAGTAACAGAGAATGAAGAAAAATACAAGGATTTCTCAAAGACAGATGATTCAGATGTTTTTTAAAAAAATAATAATCCACACCAACAATCACCCCAAAACATTCTGGTTACCTAGAAAACCTTCAAAAATATAAAAATCTTCATGGCAATGCCCATCAACCTGAAAATACAGAATGCCTCTTAAAATCTGTCAAATATTTTAAAGGATATCATGGCAGGTATTCTGCAATTGCATACACTTGTTCTAGAAAGGGACATAAAATATTAATCATCAGGTCTGTAGTGTCCCACATGGGATAGAAATTTTTCTTTTCCAGTATCTTGAAACTTGTTACCTTAAAAAAAATACTGAAAAGTTTTCATAAAATATACCTCCTCCTACTTAACAACTGACATGGGAGTAATTCAAAAAAAGATGATTACATAATAAGATACCTCTTCAGCTCACAAAAGTATATGCAAGAAACCCAGGGAAACAAAGACTGAGCTAGAAGGCAAAAAAATGAAAGAGACTAAAACTGTTATTGGAATTCCAATTTGTCTGCCAAAAATGTTTTATAGAAAATCAATTTAAGAGTTCTCTATAAACAGCACCTCTTTCTATCCAAGATCCAACAGACACATGGTGAGCACACATCATGCTGCATAGGCTTTAGAGAATAATAATCACTGCAGTGGCTGGCAATATAACCTAAGATTCTATCATTTTCCTACTTGCTTACTTCAAAGAAGTCCATTCTGTGAGAATATCTTCCCTGTAATTAGCGTTAAACTGTCCAATCATGGAATAAATAATGCCTCCTAATCACTCAAGATGTAGAAAATTAATGTGTTGAACAATCTTGCTGATGCATTATCACATTGTCAGAAACAGAGCTAAAAGACAGTCAGACCTTTAGAACTACATATGGCAGTCCTGGCTTGCAAATACAACAAAGATCTGCAGCAAACAAACCTAGAGTCTTAGCCAAGAATGTTAACCAATTCATTTAAACATCAGAGTCATAGAATGGTTTGGGTTGGAAGGGACCTTAAAGACCATCAAGTTCCAACCCCCCTGCCATGGGCAGACACCTCCCACATCTTCTTGACCCTCTGCTGGACCCGTTCCAACAGGTCCATGTCCTTCCCGTGCTGAGGACTGTAAAGCTGGATGCAGTACTCCAGGTGGGATCTCACTAGAGTGGAGTAGAGGGCCAGAATCACCTCCCTCGACCTGCTGACCCCACTTCTTTTGATGCAGTCCACGATGCAGTTAACTTTCTGGGATGCCAGCACACATTGCCCACTGATGTTGAGTTTCTCATCCACCAACACCTCCAAGTCAGGGCTGCTCTCAAGCCAATCTCCACCCAACCTGCATTTGTGCCTGGGATTGCCATTACCCAGGTGCAGGACTTTGCACTTGGCCTGGTTGAACTTCATGAGGTTCAAACAGGCCCATTTCTCAAGGCTGTCCAGGTCCCTCTGGATGGCATCCCTTCCCTCCAGCATGTCGACCGTGCCACACAACTTATTGTCTTCAGCAAATTTGCTGAGGGTGCACTCAATCACACTGTCCATGTTGCCAACAAAGATGTTCCACTGGTCCCAGTACTGACCCCTGAGGAATGCCACTTGTCACTGGCTTCCAGTTGGACATTGAGCTGTTGACCACAACTCTCTGAGTGCAGCCATTCAGCCAGTTCCTTATCCACCAAGTGGTACATCTATCAAATCCGTGTATCTCCAGTTTAGAGACCAAGATGTTATGCAGGACAGTGTAAAACACTTTGCATAAGTCCAGGTAGATGACATCTGTTGCCCTCAATGGTCCTTTTTAAGTGTGTATGTATGTGTGTATACATATGTGTATATATATGATGACACATTATTACTATCCCATAACAAGACCTGACCCCTGCTTTAGAAAGCTAACAGAACTGTAAAACATTTCCTTTGCAAAGATTTTGTCCTTTCAGCATCACCTAAAAACCACCACATATTAATTTTTAACAGCATAAAGAAATGGGGTTTTTGTTTCAAAGACTAAAAGTTCTATAGTACCACGTGTCCTCCAAAAGTAACTAAGTCATACATAGCCACTGTTAGTGCAGTATCTTAAAAAATTGACACCAGTTGGTAAATTCACAGGCTACTGTGCTTAACAGAAGTGATGCAGAAGATACAAGTATTTTCAGAAGGTCCTCCTCACAACAATAAGCACAAATATCACTATCAACACATCCAGCCAAACTCATTCACACTACCAAGCCCTACAGTCTCCTCTCTCTTTCAATTAAGAAAAGCAACAATTGCCATACTACCTTCACAAGATGTTGACATTTCCTCACAAATTCACAAGTTCAAATTTGCACACTGGATTCTCTTTTTCAGACACACTGCTATCATATATTTTAAAAACTACTTAAGTGGCATTCCCATCAAACTTCTATTTTTCTTATATTCTATTTCACTTATCCTATGAAGATATTACTGTTCCTCCTCTAAAATGAACAGATTTGAAGCAGAGAGTCCAGGAGAGAAATACCACTTTTGCCTTTTTGCCATACTTAACGCCAAACATAGATGGAGAAATTTCAAAAGTTGTAATAAAAGCCATGATGAAAAATTTGTCCAATTTATTGTGCTCAATTATGTGCCTCCTGATGCTTCCAAGATCTAATATGCATACATCCAGTACTAGTGACAGATTACCAGACTGAAACCATTCACAAAGTCTTCAGTGATAAGATAACCAGCAAACTGGCTCAGAGCATAAGGAAGAAAGGAAAAACTGTCTGTGCTTTCAGTAATGCATCTCATGGATTCAGAAAAAGTAATTTTTTCCTCAGAAACTAACTGCCAATCTCAGAAATCCAGAGATAAAACAGGGTTCCCCTTTCAGAACCTTCATGTCTTTGCTGATAAACAGAATGTTTCCACAAAAACAAAAGCAGTCTGAAAATTCAAGTATTTTCTGCCTAAATGTAACTTCAAACCCTGTAAAGAGAACAATCTCTTATCTAGATTGCCACCTCACTGTCACAAATTAAAGAGCTATCCAGATTGGGACAAAGTACGACCAAAGAAATAAAATTGGTACCAAAAGATTCCAGATATTTTCACTGTCTTCTAGAGGTAGTAAATCACTATACATCCAATTAAAAAAAAAAACCAAAACAAACTAAAACCAACCAACCACACTTCTTTGGCACACTTAAAACTCAACCCTGAAATGAATTAATATGGCAGGGGGAGGAAAGGGAAACAGATTCAGAAGGCAGTTAATGGAAACCCCTTCTATTAGATTCACTTATGGCTAATGTGCTGTTTGCTAATGTGCAAACTTTTCGATTCACTTTTAGATTTTAATTTTTAAACCACTCAGGTCAAGGCTAGGTTCAGTCTCCTTTCAAGGGCAACCTAAGCTTTGACACTAATCAAACCCTGACAAAAAACTTTCAAGCTTCACGAAACAGCTGATAATACATTGTTTTTAATGTTTTGACAATTCAGAAAATATAATCTAAGTCTGAATTTGAACTTAAACAGCAAAGTTACATTCTCCTAATATTAAGAGAATCTAAACATATTACTTAGAGCTTAGAAATTTATGATATTTAAATTGATTTCTTCTCGCACAGAAATAGCAAGACATGTGCATTTATTTTTCCATTAAGTTAGGTCACATACTTCACAAAATATAGAAACTCATTCTTTCTTTAGAGCTGAAAGGACAAAAATATATTTTTCTTCAACTGAGGTCTGACTGAAACCTTGCCAATGAAAACTGGGATGACTGAATAACTTGGAAAAGAATTACTTATGAAATCAAATCACAATCATCTCTGAACATCTTACCTTTAAATAGGATCCATAATATTTAGTTACATATGGACTGTCACACTGACTCAGCACTGTGATTTCTTGTTGGATGTCTTCTATTTCATCTTCTGCTTCTTCTAGGTCAATAATTTTTATAGCAACCACTTTCTGAGTCCGATTGTCAATTCCTTTAAAAACTTCACCAAAAGAGCCCTTACCAATTTTCTCCAATTTTGTAAACAGTTCTTCTGGATCTGCCTTCAGAGTCTGTTAAAAATAAGACAAAAGTTCCTCAGTATTTGTAACATTAAAATGAAATGTGACATTTTTTAAAGGCAACGAAAACTTTGAATTTTACACATTCCTATTTATCCAGCTATTCTTTTTCTATTTCATAATTAAAGTGTTCTTCCTACACCCCTATATACACACACTGCAATATTCACGCTTCCCTGCATGTAAAGTACAAATTTAACACCATGCCTCTGACAGAGTTTTATCCTATGTGGCATGAGAAAGTGCTGCCACCTCGATCTCTTTTTCTTTGCCAATAAAATGCACTCAAGCACCAAGAATGAAAGATCCTTACAAAGATTAACTTTCTATTAAAAACAAAATAGATCAAATAACATTACCAGTAAAAGAAAACCTTTTGTCTTGAAATTGGTTCCTTCCCAGAACCCAGGGTCCTACTCTCTTGAATTTCTCATGTATCTCATGTTCTTAAGGATTTTGTTCCTTCTCTTCGGCGCACAGATTACTATTTCCATTTGTTTTATGTGGCAAGCAATCCTCTTCAATTTTCTCCTACTAAAGGTCACCTGCAAGAACTGCCATGCTTCCTCCTTATCCATGACCCCAAGGTTTTCTGGAGCAGGACCCGTTTTTCTTTTTCTTCTTTCCTTAGTTGAGTAAACTCATTCACTCCTAAAAAACCTTCCTGTTCCCAGCTATCTTGATTTGAATAGCCACATGAAAACTATAAGCGCTCACCAAAATTGCAAATGTAAGACTTAGACTCCAGCACATTTGTTTTTTCTCCACTGTAAAGTATTCAGCTAGCTACCACTGCTCTTACACTTCTCACTTTCCATGGATGGTAAGTTCCATTGTGTACCTTTTTTAATCTGACAGCAAGGAACTATTCTTATAAATTACAATTAAATTGGGAAAGTCATAGGTAGAAGCAACAGTCATGAAATAATAGAATCTTTTCCTTAAGAGATAAAACAAATACTTTCAAAAACTTATTATTGTTCTTAAAAGGTTAAACTTCAAGCTAACTAAGTGAAAATACATTGTTGGTGTAGAAAAAGCCTCATATGAGAAAAATTTACTAATGCCTAAATAAGCATAAAACCACATAGGTTATACGTAGCCAAACTTTGTAGAAGCACAAAGAGAGGAATGAAAATTTCTAAGTTACTGCTGACAAACACTGAGCCAACATTTTCTCTTTAATGATTAGATTTAGCTTATATAGCATCTCCCACACACACTTCTGTCTATTTCTGCTCTCACATCTCAAGGTTATTTAATTAACCCATGCAGTCCTGAGAAAAAGATAGTCTAGAAGGTATTTTAGTTTGTCTGGAGGTATCTGAATTTCACAGATGAAGTAGGTGTTTTGACCAGGTAGCTGTGAGTGACTGAGCCCAGAGATAAAACCACTCAACTGTTTGGATCAGTGTGGATTCTATGATCATGTGGCACACATTGTGACTACACTACTACTTCTAATACTTCAAAGCAGTGAGACAAACTGTGAGACATCACAGTTTTCAGATAATCATCCCAGGAATAGATCCCTGGCGAGATCACCCCAAAGAAAAAAAACCTCTCCTCTAAGTATACTGCAAAACTTCACCAGCCACAAGAAGTTTACCCCAATCTTTCTATCCAAAGTCAGTTTAAGGAAATGAATAGAAGGACATAGGGTTTTATCACCCTTTTGCCATTAAAAGGAACAGAGCAAAAAATCCAAGCCCCTTCCACCAAAAGAAGTTAGGTCCTTCTTTAATTTCAATGTAATGAGGATTACATACTATTACACACTATTAAATACTACAAACATATTATGCTAATATATCTCCCCCTTGGAAACCAGCTCAGGGCACTTTATGTTTTCCAGCAAGCGTAGTTATCCTTTATCTACACAGTAGCCCCCTACCAACACTTCCAGAGACATCATTTATAAGAGATCACAAAACCAAAACGAAATTGTGCTGTAGCAATTCTCCTCATGCCCCACAGAATGTGATTTTGTCAATATTCAAAACAGTCTTCTCTGAGGATTCCTCATTAATAAAAATAACCTTAACACTAGCGTCAGATATTTTCCCTTGTGGAAGACAATTATTAGCCTATGCTTTCATACCTACTGTGTTAGAATTTGAGATGATGTGCTGTAGAGAGCTATGCACGCCTAATCCATCCCCGCAAGCCTTCTAGTTCCATTCACTAGTCACAGGAATCTGAGCATTACATCATTACAAAGGCGTTTGGGTAAGTCACAAATCAATCCCAGTCACAGCTGCCTAAAAAATTCCGTGTTTCACCTCCAGAGACTAAAAAGCCAGCACTATGCAAAGTCACAGTATACTGAAGTTGTTCATATGGAAAAAAATACAAGGGCTACCTGCCAGCAGCTCTTTGAGATCTGTTGGTGGTATGTGTTGACTCCTTATTGTCCCTTTTTCCCTCAACCCCTCAAACATCTATTACAACTGTATATTAAAGCTCATTACTTCATGACACCACAACCTTCAGAGACTTGCAGAACTCTCACAGCTTCATTTTTACAGTGCGAAGCCCTTGGGACTCTGCTATTAGCCTGACAGTTTTATAAAACAACTGCAAAAAGAATATTTTCCCAGGCATTTTGTGTTAATAATTACAGGAAAGCAGGGAAGGTAACTGTTCCTAAAAGTCCTGAGAAGCAGAGAAGAAATGTTCCTGCTTGATATTTTTTTTTACATTCAATTTTTTTAGCCATTTGGAAAAATTAATTACTCAATAATAGCTGGTATTAATATAATAAAAATTATTAAAATAATAGGTCTTTCTCCAAGTTCCTTGTGAAATTACTAGTTATAAAAAAAACTTTTCCTTCCCAAATCAGAACTTTTGTATGTTCACTTCTTATTTTCAAAATTTAAAAGTTGCCATTTTTTCAATTTGTTCTGAGCAATAGAAGGTAATAGTTTGTTTTGTTTTTTTTTTTTTTAAAAAAAAAAAAGAAAAAAGAAAAAAGGTAACTTGCTCTGTGACAAAGTCAGAACATTCTTCTCAGGACAGCAGGAGTTTGAAGTGAGAGCCTTAACTACTGGCAACCTGTGTTTTCAGAAAACTACCAGATGGTCTCCCTTTAATGACCTGCTCTATTTCAAAACTGGATACATCAGGCTTCCAGATACTTAAGTGAACTGATCAATTTGCAAGAACATGAGTGGCCAATTCATTTTTCCAAGATCACATCTGGAAACGGTTCTTGCCAAATTTGTTTGTTTGGTTTTGTAAATACTTCCTACAGTGCTAAAATAAACAAAGAGCCTTATAGATATTCTCTCTATATGACTGAATAGAGAAAAGTCTTCCATAGGTGCTGTCACTATACCTTTGCTGACTCTATTCTTTGCAAGCTTTCACTAAGCATCTAGATTTTTCTTACTAATATTAAAATAAAGGAAACCAATAAAAGATTGTGTGTTCTCATGTAATTGAGAACACTGAATTTTGATAGAAACCACAGGATAGAGCAGCAACACCCGCTGCAAACGGATAAAACTAATCACCTTGTTTGATAAGGAGCTACACCTCTACCACTAACACACTTCCTTTGAAGTGTGTCACAGAATACAAATTGTGGTGAATCAAAAAAAAATTCTGGAACATTGCGATCTAATGATTACAGAACTTTCAGTTTCCATAGCCACTTGAGTTTGCTTGGTTTTTGTTTTGAATAGTTCTGGTGTTCAGAAGTGTGAAATCGCAACCATCCTGTTTTAGTTTCCAGCTTGTTTAGCCGAAGAACAAAGTCTTTTATTTTTCACGGTAAGCAGAGTGACCAGTCACCTAATAATTTGAGTAACCTCCCTGTACTTGTTCCACATGGGATTCATTACTTTTGACCTTAATGAGCCAGAAAAACGTATGATGAATTAACTTCTCAGTACATAACATCACTGTTGCCCACTTCTACAGTATAAAGATAGTCCAATACATTCTCAGATCCTATTTGTTCCATTTGGCCTCACAGCTGAAACTGTGCTGTGACCAACTACACCCACTCACCTCTTCCTAATCCTCTGCATTTCCAACTAATGAGCTCCCAGCCTGTTGCAAAGGTTTTTTGTAATAATTCATATTTATGGCACTTCATGCTATTTTGTTCAGAAATTCAAATCCTCAAGGTTGTGTAGTTCTTCAGTAATGGCTTCCCAAGTATAGCAAGTGCCTTTAAATTTTGAACCATCAGCAAGTTTTATCAGCAAGGATTGCTTTTTTTTTTTCATGATAAGGTCACTTTTCTGTCACCAACTGTCAAGAACAATCCTGGAGAAACCAACAGTATCATCCACTCTGACATCACCTCTCCAGTAAGCTCCTCACAGCCAGGACTATACACATCTTACAATGTATTTATTTTTATGAATCTCTAATTCTCATCTGCACTAACTGTCCCTATAGCTCAACAGAAAATGTTACTGAATTCAAACTAGTTAGATGAAACTTTATCCATAACCATTCTGACCTAAGATACAGCTTTAACTGAGTCTTTTTCTACATTTCATTCCAGTTCCTATTTCTAACCTCCTTTTATGAAGTGTTGTTCATTCTCTGATTTTACTTGCAGATCTCTAATTTCTCTATGTCTGCTCTTTTAAAATAGACAATCGTCTTTCAACATCTCCTTTTGTATACTTTTCTTTTCACCCAATCAATTTCCAAATTGTCAGTCCAATCCTCATTCCCTACCAAGACTAAGCCAAAATAACATCATCTGAAGAGGTTCAGACATTTCTGGTGAAAAAAAAAA
>JAHREE010000279.1:12426156-12436631 GCA_033628505.1 Tringa tobata | reverse complement strand
TCAGTGGTTCCCAGTGACAGGACGAGGGGCAACGGGCACAAGCTGGAACATAGGAAGTTCCATTCAAATATGAGGAAAAACTTCTTTCCGGTGAGGGTGACATAGCCCTGGAACAGGCTGCACAGGGTGGTTGTGGAGTCCTCTTCTCTGGAGATCTTCAAGACCCACCTGGATCCTGAGTAACATGCTCTGGGCAATCCTGTTTTGGCAGGGGAGTTGGTCTCTAGATGGTCCCTTCCAACTCCAACAATTCCGTGATTCTGTGATATTCTTTATTGTCTAATATGGGCTGAGATAATGCTACACAATCTTGTTTTTCTGAAACTTGAAGAAACATAAATGTCTCTAAGATTTCTACCACTCAGTCAAACTCACATAAAATTAGCTAACAGCCTTATACAGGCACATATGTGTATACACACACACACACGCACACAGAAATTCTTTCCCCGAGAAATTAAATGTACCAGCTCTTGAGTATAGTGAGACATGGAAAGGATGACAGATAGAAATTGTGTAGAAAATTGAACTACTGGAATTCATGAAGGAGTTGTTAGTTTCCTTAATGCTGGAATGGAGTTTAAATTATGGGGGTTTTAACTTGAACAGAAAAATGTTTCTACTGCTTACCAGTATGTAGTTTTCTAAGAAATCTATAAGCTTTCATTTGAGTTTTACCTCAGTCAAAAGTCAAATTAAGTAGCAGTCACAAGAATCAATATAAAAACTTTCTGTCATCTAGATTGTTTTTACAGCATTTTTGCAATCTTCTTTTTTTTTAAAAAAAAAAAAAAGTAGAGCTTTAGTATCTCCATGGTTGCTCCACTGTGGAGTATATTTTTTTAGCTTGCTAGGGATAAAGTCAATGAGCTAGAAGTGAACCTCCTTCGTCCCATGAATACCATTGAGCTTTCGCTACATCACATAATATTAAAAATCCTCATTGAGAAAATGTCAGGTTTACCATTGCCTCTGTAGCTTTATTTTTTGCTCTTCCCTATATAGTCATTAGGATACAAATTTTATCAGGTGCTTTACTTTTTCTGCAGTTGCACATTCAGTGCAGAGTGAAAAGAAGAAAGGTATAAAAATAAGTTACCTTTTGTATTATGAAATGTATATTATTTCATTAGTATACTCTCTGAGAGTTAAATAGTTTTCATAAGGAATGCATACTTGATTTCCTAGAGTTGTTTATGTTTTATCTTGCTAATTCCCTCTTTACATTTAGTTTGTAGATTTTCTGGCTCAGGGCGGATAAGCACAACAAAGTTCCCATGTGGAGGCTGCTCTGGAGTAACTTTCCCATATAAGCTCCTCACCTAGGGCCACCGTGAGATCTTCCTCTTGCTTGTATGACATAACTGAGTAAAGATAATGCATTTATTTCATTTCATTTTTTTTCATTTCAAAGTTCTGTATTACGCGTTCAACAAGAGACTGAACCTGAAAAATTATTCTTTGAGCTAGTGGAATAAGCTCTATGAGCAGATTTACTTGTTAAAGGCAGGAAAACAAAGGAGTAGATTCGAAACTCTATGTCATAAACCAGATACCAGTGTAAATTAAGTTCTAATGAAGTCAGAACAATGTATTAGAATGTCTAATTTCTGTCAGCTTCTGTATTGTAAGCTGTACCCTGTGCTCTGATACACTTCCAATTTCTCCCCTGGACTTGAAGAAGTTTTAACCAAAGTAGTTTTAAATGTAATCTTAAAATAATAAGTGTCTTTTCTTTTTGATGCTAGTTTTGTAAATGCTAATTTTTCAGTCTAAATTTCAGCTCCATTCTTAAAGACTAAATAACAGAAGTCTTGCAAATGTTCCTCTCCTTTTCTCAACCTTTTCTGAGAAAAAATTATTGTGTGTATTATACTCCAAAGAAAGGCTACTTTTGCAGTAATCTATTTTAAAAATAGAAATGATTACATAGCCTGCCATCCCAGTACAATGGCAGAGACTTCAAAAATAAACAGTTCTTATCATTAAGATGGTTCTCTGTTGTATCTTTATGAAGCCAAATGTTTCTAGCATGAAAAGATTCAATTTATTTTATGTGTAGACTTCTCAATACCTAGTTTGCTTTCAATTTAAAATGATACTTTCAATATGCAGAGATCTTCTGCTTTGTTGGTTATATAACAAAAAAGTTACACAAAAAACCAGACCACATTAATATAATGGCAGTGACTGTGAACTTCTGTTTATAAACTACCTGTGAAGGAAATACATTTTTCTTACTGACCAAGACTGAAACTTCTCAACTGAGCAATGTAGGACCACTGAGGCTTCCTAAGGAGGAAGGTGTACCGGGAACGTAGCTCTTAGAATTTGGAATATGCCATCAATAAATAAATAATCCTTTCTTGAAATAAAAAAGCACTGTGGAGTGTAACAGGTGGGACATTTGTCTACAAAATACAGTGCATGAGAAATGCCGTGGTGAAAGAGTAGCAGGCAGGCAGAGATTCACCTGGGGAAGAGGGAAGACTGAGGGGGCTGAACGCGTGACAGGGTGGCTTGCAGTAAGGTACAGCAACAGGATTATGGAGACTCCCACGCAGACAGGCTTGAGTCTGTCTGTCTTGTATGGCAGCACAGGTATCCTGGTCTGGGCGCCGTAGAACAATTAACCAAATCACAATACCATACTGTTCGCTGCTCAGCTTGTCGCTGGATTTTTTTCTCGCTTCCTTATCCTCTTTATCCACCACTATCTTTTGTCTTTCATCTTTCCTTTTTCTACACTTTCTTGACTGATCAATTTCTTTGTCAACTGTTTCAACAATCTGTATAAAAACGTGTCATTTATTTCTTAACTGTGTGTATTAGGTTCCTAGTCTTATCTTTTTTTTTTTTTTTAATTACCCTGTTAATAAGCCTGATGGACTATGCACTCAAATTCTCAATAGTTTGTCAGCAAGGCTCCATTTTGAATACTTGTGTTTTAAATGTATGGCACTTGCCTGTATCATATAATGCAAAGCAGCTTTTTACAAGGCTCTTCAAAAATGGACCTTAAAGAATCTAAGTGTTCCTGGGGATAAAAGGGGAGGTCTTCACATGGGTCTATAACTGAAGATAGAGAGGAAAGAGAAAATAAAAACATTTCACAGTGGCTGGTGTTACCAGTAGATTGGTGACAGGAGTCCATCTGGGACCAATCTTGCTCAGCATATCCATGAGTGACCTGGAGAAGAGACTAAAGAGAAATGACAAAATAGTCTCACATTGCCAAGTATCATGAGGTAAAAACTAAAATGAAGTGCAAGGGGTTGCAGAAGAATCTCAGAGTGAGTGACTGCGGAGTGACACACCAGCAGATGGGAGTTCAGCACTGAAAACTATACAGGGGAAAAGTGCACGGGAAAAAAGTTTAACATTACATATTGGAGTTCCTACCAATCAAGAAGGAAATCTTGCCTGTCAAGGATTTCAAATCACTCAGAAGATAAAACTGTATTAGGAGTTATTAGGAAAGGAATAAAGAATAAGGGAGACAACATTGTTATACTTCACTATAAATCCTCATTATGCTGCTCCTATAGACTGTCTGTATCACTTCCAAAATGATACTGTAGCATAAAGAAAAAGGTACCAGAAAAGGAAGAAAACCATGATCAAAGATTAAGCAAATATTCTCTAGATGGAGAAATTAAATATGTTATGGCTCCTCAGTGTAGAAAAGAGAATTTTCATGAGGGTAGTAGAGGTCTGTAACCTCATGAATGGCCTGCAGAAGACACCTGTACAATTTTTCTCATAACAAGAGCTATCAGACAGAAACTTGAAAATAGAGAAAAGTGGGTAAGAGCACAAATGAATAATGGAGCTCACCGCCATGAGATGACACGCCAAAGAAAAATTTTTCTTCCTTTAAAAAATTGGCAGATTCATGGAAATATTGTTCATACAACAGTAAGATGTTAGAAATAACATGCTCCTAGCTTCCCAATGTCAATCTGGAGCCTTTACCGAGACAAATTAAAAAGAGTATTAAGTTTTGATAAATTAGAGTACTAGAAGAGAAAAAAGTAGCAGGACTCTGGAGAGCCTACTAAGGAATAATGAAAAACAAAGACAGAAATCAGGCTTTAATCTTCACATACAGTGTCTGAACAGTGAAATAATCAAATAGCCTACCCATATAGCCAGATGGGTCTCATCCCTTTTCATGTGGTTTTACACTGACATCAGAAACAGAATTTCCCTGAATGAGAAGAAAAAGAGCTATCAGAGTCTACTCTCTTGACTTAGATGAGGACAGGATTAAACCCTTGTATTACTGAGTTGATATCATAATTATAGCTGAATTGGCACGTTACCATTTAGAAACTTTTTTTTTTTAAGTTTAAATAATGTATATTTGCATGGTAAAGGTTTATTTACCCACAGTTTGGAAACAGAACTGTGTATCCATTTCTGAATTGGGTGGAAATGCAGTGAAGATTTTTCTTCAGGTTTAGGTTGCCTTTGGTCAAATGGGACGTAGCTGAAGGGTTTTTGTTCAGTGACAGGGGGTCAGTAGGGAACGCTGCACTAGAACTTGCAGGCTACAAGGCTGGTTAGATGGTCTGCTAGTGAGCCATGCAAAAGTGGAAATGGCAGTTGGCTCGTATTTCACCCTCGTCGTTAGTGCTTCTTGCAAAGTGGGATTTCCTTGGCCAGGAAGGATGATTAATCATAGCTGAAGGGAGCTCTGCTGAAGAGTGCATAGTTATAATAGAAGTTGAACGAAGATGGGCTTATTCATTTGTATTCCAAGATCTCTTCTCTTTCCTCTGCCAAAACATTTCTGGAGATTGAAAGAAAAAAGGCTAATCCTTTCCAATAAATAAGGCTAAGAGAACCTTGGGGCATCTTGGGAAATACCACAGATTACATGTTCTGAATTGTCGCCACGCTGGTGCCCAGATCTCGGGTGCACTCAGAGGTTCTTCACCCTCCAGAGCTGGGCTTGAAGGGCTGCTCTCAAACCCTGGCTAGAGTGAGGTAGGAAAGGGCTGTGTGAAGCTGTGAAGCCTTTAGCTCTGCCTCATCACCGTGAACTGGTGATCTGACTCTCAGCAGACCCAGGTGACTGCTCTCAGACCTGCTCTGATCCTCGTGTTTGGGTGCCATGGGTCTGTGCTGGGTCACCCTCGGCTCCCTGCTCACCCTGCTGCTCCCTGGCAGGGGGTACTAAAGCCTGAGGAGAAAAATAAGCGCTGCTGAACCCTACGGGCCTGGGTAGCCACCTTCTGCTGGAACAACATATGGAGGTCAACCAGCAATAAGTTTGAGCAGCCTTGACCCTCCTGGGAGGTGACTCAGTAACTGCATCCCTATATCAGGCTCCCCCTCATCTCTTCCCTCCAGCTGTGCAAGGTATAAGAGGCTTATTCCCCAGGCTGCCCTTCGTATCTTTCTTCTTGCACTTCCTAGGATGACTCACCGGCTGTTCCGCTCTCTCGCTACGCTCTCCATCAAGATTTTTGTAATCAAGATTTGAAAAGGTCTGCCTAACTCTTTATGGCTATTCTCCTGAACCAAAACTGCTTTTCACATACAGGAATTTACACCCTCCAGCAGTTCTTTGGAAACATTTTTTAGCACTAAATATATATTTTTTTTAAACAAAAATTCCTGCCCATGGCCAGTTCCTTGGCTCATCCATGGGAGCATAAGTCCCTGCTTGAGCAAACCTCTGAGGAAGTAGAGCAGAAAGGGCTGGGCATTGTTCTGAAATGAGAGCCCATAGTCAGGATGACTCAGTGTGCAGAAATGAACTATAATTATAGCTGTGGGTTTTCATCCACTGCTTTAGCTATTTCGTGTCTATAAAGTTTGCCCAGAAAACCTCTTTTCTGTAAGGCCTTTTTAAGGATATTTAAAACACCCATATTCTGACATTCTTCTACTATGCTGAAGGAGAAATGCACACTTCCCTGTTTATACCAAAAAATATCTCTGTGTTGCCTGGAACTGATGTTTTCCCTGCCTTTAATTGTGGTGACTCTACAAGATTAGTTTCTACTATGCTTTTAAACTCTGTGGGGATCATACCCCAACAAAACGCTGGGTTTTTCTATGTTTCCACCAGAATTTAAAAGTGTAGGTTTTCCATTTTTGATGGAAAGGGGTTCCCTTCTACAAAGGTCACGCTGGAGCCTTTCTTCCTCTTGACGTGCCATGGGTAACCCTGCAGCCGTGTATTCATGTCAGCAGAGGAATCTTATGTAGCTTCAAAAGCACACAGATTGCCTTCTACAGCTAAACTCGGCTGTGCATTTAAATCATGGTTCCAGAAGCAGTCGTGTCAGAAAATTGTTTTGTCTATTACAGAAGGAAAGGTTGAAGTTCAAACACAAATTCCGCTTTAAGCCTCGTGAATGCTGAAGGGCAAAAAATGGGCTAATAAGTTATGTTCCCCCAAAGAAAAGTCCGGTATTTTGCAAGGTTTGTATAAAACATGCTCTTCCTCATATATTTCGCTTCCTGCGGTGATGTACTTCATATTCTTCATAGAAAATCACAGGGGTTTGGGATTCTTATTAATAGGAGAAAATTCACTTTCTTACAGTACTGAAAATCATAATGGATAAGCCGGGATGAGGCAGGAAATGGAAGAAAAGGCTTAAGTGTTGTATGCCCTTTATTAATAATGAGCAGAATGTAAGTGCCTGAAAGTATTTTGGTATTCCAGGCAGACAATTAAAATTAGATGGGGACCTAGAGCTCATTAAGAAACATGAGATTGATTATACCGCACTGTGCCTCTGCCCCCAAAGAGCATCATTTCATTAAATCTTGCTTTTTATAAACCTTTCTCTTACCCTCTTGTCACACAAAGCAAACATAAGCAAACAGAAAGAAATACACCTTTTCTATCTTCTTCTCACATTTCACATTTTATGATGGAGACGTCAGTTCTTATCTCAGATTAATGTCTGTGTACACACCAGACAAGCAAAATCTCCAGACTAAGTGGATCCATTAAGGATGACCCTGTAATCATGATGAGACGCTCTAACCTATAACTATGTCCCTAGACAGTCCACGTCATCACAGATTTAAAATGTTTACTTGCAGGCTACAGTTGTCCCAGAATAAAAAGTTGCACTGTATCTCATTGCCGACTGATAAGTAGTGGTCTTACAATAAGGGAAGGCACTATTTCACTCTTTTAATTAAAGAATTGTCACATTTTACCCTTCATTAATCTCATGATATACCAGAAGCCACCTGGAAAATCTCACGTTGACAGAAGAATATTGTATTCATCTGTTGAACACAAAGACATATGGATTCCTGCAAGTTTCAGTTGTCAGTCTAGGGTGCCGGTAACAAATTTTGCCATGTGATGAGTTTTTTAGGGCACAGCTTCGTGTTGCACTTAATCCAATTTAACTGCGATCTGCTGCCAAAGTGCTGATCCTGCTCTTCCTTTCTCCCAGCCCTGGCTCCCGTCCTTGCATTAGCGATCACATGCCCGCGTGGTGATTTGGATCAGTTCACTGATCCCACGGGAAATGCCTGCACATCCTGCTGGATTAGTCCCCTGTGGCAGTGGTCTCTGGGTGTCACGCAGCAGGGACACCGTGTGTGTGGGAGGAAGGGAAGCAGGGAGGCCCGTTCACTGGTAGCCCGCAGTTAGCTCAGATGAGGTAGAAGGCGAAACTCCAGCCAGAATGTCCTGTATGGAGTGGGATGGTGGCTCCAGCTTTTTCATACCATAAAATCCACCTTCTCAGCTTGCAGCAGTGAATGCTCCCGGCCCATAGCTCAAGCCCAGAACTGTGTATCTGGAGGGGTCGGCCTTGGCAGAGCAGGTACAGAAGCAAACCACAGAGGGATGACTTCCCTGTGACTAAAGCTCTTTGCTGGGTAATCAGAGACCCTCAGTACTTAAGATCACCAGCCTGCAGCCTTCCCAACCCCAGAATTTAACACCCAAAGAGTGAAAAGCCAGAAATCACAAATATTGTTATTTTGTGAGGGTTTCCATTAGGAAAATAAATTACAGCTTGTAAAGCTGTTTCCCAACATCTGAACCTACCATCATTCCCACTAAGTATGTGTGTGGGACAGTTACAGCCCGTAATAACTGTGCCCCCACAAGAATGCAGGTCCTGTGTGTGTGCCCTCCCACCTTCCCCATCATTCCCATCCCACAGGCTTCTAAAAGTGGTTGCCCAGTAAGTTCCTGTAGCAGTCACGGTGCTCTGACATGCTTCAGCAATCTTCCACCTCCTCCTGCAGACCTCCTTTCATTCATAAAAATCTGCCGTAACCTCCCACTTCCACCAGACCTTTGGCTAGATCCCAAAACCTCGTGCCCCTTTGCCTTCTACAGCTGCCAGCTTGGTTTTCCTCCCATCTTCTTCAGGAGAGCAGGCTTCCTGGAGATTTTGGGCTCAGCATAGCTCTTCTTCCAGCTGAAATAGTGGGTGCCTGATGCTTTACTTGCAAAGAAGAGCAGACAGATTTTGCTGCTCCACATCAGCACTGGTGTTCTTCCCTGCCTCCAAATAAATTTACAGGGTGAGTTATGGGCTGTAGGCTCACATTAACACTGCAATGGGGTAGCAGAGCTGCACAAACTTCCCATCCCACTGTCTCCTGATAGCAGGCAGATTTGCCTCATCACCATAGCTGCTTGTAGAACTGGTCAGAGGGAACTGCAGGACACCACAAACCTACACTGATTTTCTGATGAGTCTTAAGTGAGAAATACAAAGATTAGCCCCCGAACCTGCTACCAAGAATTATATGTATTGACTCTGTATCTTCTGATATTGCGATAATCTTATACATCTACGCTCAGTTCCGCTCATTTTGCTTCTTACACCCAGAATATATCCTGCCCCCATCTGTACCTTCCTCCCAGACTCCCTCAGTGCAAATCTTGGCCTTCCCCTCCCTTCTCCTGAGAAGCTCTCCAGTGCCAATGCACCACCCACCCGTACCAGATACAGAAAAGCTCCTGTAGTTATGTGCACTGAGGGGCTCAGGCAAAGCATACTGATACCAGCGGAAAGATTCTCATCAACTTCACTGGATTTTTGATTTCTCCTATTTCTAAGTAGTACACAGGCTCCTCAGCACACGGCATATCTTCCTCATCTTCCTTTCTCATTTGTATAGAGGTTGACACTATAGCCACTGACTCATTTCCGTGAGCAATTTTCTCAAAGAGCAAGCTTGGCATGCATTATAATGCACCTCTATGCTGACATTTATTTGCATTTATGGAAGTAAAATAAAAATTTCTAACCTGGTCCTTATGAGAGCTCAAGGTTTTACATGTGATTTTATGTCATTCTTCCAGCAAAAGCACAAGGGCATGTATTCATTTTCTGGGTGTTAAATAAAGAGAGAGGCACTTTCAAAAGGTGTGTATCTGCAATTTTTATACATGCATTTATACATTTGCATTTAATGATTTGGGTGTTTAACCAACTTCTGTAGAGATTGTTTTTAAAGCACCTTTAAAATTAAATTCCAGGCTTACAAGAATTCCGTGTGAGAATGACGGCACGGCATCATTAGGGGTTTTAGCTGCTCAAAGACGGCCCCTCCCAGTGACCGTCTCCTTCTTCAGCACTGGCATCATTTCATATTAACTTAATCTGAGCTGGACACCACACCTTTCCCCTACAGCGATCCTGAGTTGAAGTTTCCTCGGCTTTCCACAGGGCAGACACCGTGGAGGACAGAGCAGGGAGGAGCAGCTCTGAGGAGAGGTGTCAGGGTGCAGCAGTCCTTGCACACAGGTCCTTGGCCCCAACCTGAAGATCTGGTTAGAAGTGCCTCAGGAGTTGCCGTCTGGCAACTCTCCTAACTCTTCCCACCCCAGAGGTTTGACACCCAGCGTCCCAAACTCTCCCACATCAGCCCTTCCCAAATTATTTCAGCGTGCAGGGCCAGGGGGATCCAAATCTCTCCTATCAGTCCTGCCTCCCAAAGCTCTCCCACCCAAGTCACAACTCACTGCAAATCCCTTCTGCTTTGAAGGCCTCCTCAAGACCAGTTGCCTGAGGGCCCATCCAGACCCTGCTCGCAACCCTCTCAGCCCTTGTAGCAGCAGCATCCACAGCCCCACAGACTATGGAGGTTTCTTGTTGCTCTCTCAAGGACTATAACAGCCCTAATACCCAAACCTCTTTCTGAAGCATGTCCAAGTTTCACCCTAAAGTTTGTGGGATAGCTCAAAAACCTGTTTTTGTATGCGTTTGAGAAGAGGTTGGTGTGAAAAGAGCAGTGTTTAGGAGAGGTCTAAAACTGACTGGCATTCAAGAATAAGATGCTCTTCCAGCAAATTTCCTTAATGACCTATATCTACCTGGCATGGCCTCACCAAGTGCCATCTCAGAGAGCCCCTACCAAATGTGGTGATTGTGGCTTTATTTTTAAAGCCAGAGGCTGGGCTAAGTGATTACACAGCGGATTAACAGCTTGGGAAGTCACCCACGAGGCAGGAATCTGAAATCAGC
>JAHREE010000279.1:12395564-12423488 GCA_033628505.1 Tringa tobata | reverse complement strand
TTCCCACACCCTGCCCATTTTTTTCCCTACCTTTCCCCCCTTCACCCTCCTAGTCATTGCACCAGGATGCTGCTGAGAGCTTCCACGTGACGAGGTAGGTGACAACAGTGGGCGACCACTGATCTTCACTGATGGTTGGACTAGATGATCTTAAAGGTCCCTTCCAACCTAGACGATTCTATGATTCAGGTAGCTACTCTCTGAAAAACACAGGTCCATTTTGCTCCTCTTCCTTTCCTCTCTCTCCCCCATACACAGTCGGATCAGCTGTTAAACTCCCTGGGGACACGGATTTGTTATCCACCTCTAGGCATTAGGTATTTTATGCAGAGCTTTGACTCAGATTAGGAACGAGCATGAAAAAGCGAGAAAATTTAACAGCAATAATGGAGAATCCATTGTATTGCAGGCATTCATGTTACCTTTGTATTGTGCTAAACTCCACAAAATCCTGTCCCTCGGTGGTGTCTCTAGGAGAGATAGCAGTGACTGAATTAGGCTGGAAATAGGGCATCCTTGATTGTCCTGAACCACCTCCTGGTGGAGTAGGATGGTCTCAGGTGTCATTACTTTCCCTTTGATAATTTGTCTCTCTCTCACTCTTTAAGGCATGACCCAGTTAATTTATTATCAGTATTCTAACCTCTGCAAGATGGTCAGTGATATGCTAATGCACTGTGTCAAGGTATGAATGAAAAAGTAATTTGTAGGTAGCAGTACGTATAGGTAGCTTGCAATTGTTTCCAGGAATTTAATTCCAGGAATTTCAGAAAACCCCAACAACCTTGTGTAGATATTTGCCAAGAACTATAGAGAAGTCCTTGAAAAGATTGTGCTGCTCATAGACCCATTTTCAAGAACAGCAAATGGCAGGGACTGGATTCATGTAGTTTGAAGAATCTGATTTTGAACAGTTTTAAGTGTCATTAAGTTGAGCTAATGAGCAGTAGGAAAAACATGGAAGCTGCACAGTGTATTTGTAATATTAGTAAACATATGAACATATACATTCCCGCATCTACCTGGCCAGACATGAGTGCAGATTTAATTGCTAGAACAGGCTTTCATAATTCACCACTCTTGCATATTTTTTTTAAAGGCTTGCGTTTGTTTGTTTTAAATAAGAACGGAAGTTAGAAAGATCAACTGTTAGTCCGATTGATTTCAGGGTATCGTCTCTGTAACAGAAAAAGATAAGCAGAAGACCCTCTCAGCAGTCTGGTGGTCTAGCCAGCAGCACCCAAAACTATATACTATCAGATTTAGTGGTTAACCATACATCTTTAATCCTCAAAACTAAAGGACTGAAGATACTTGATTCCAACCCGGAGACCAGTTCCCCGCATGGTGGTTCCAGGCACAGCCACAGCAATACTGAAGATGGCTGCCCATCCCATCTTGTCTATACAAAGTTCCCTGGGTTTTTTTCCCATCAAATTTTGGATAAGGTGTGTTTTAACTTTAATTACATCAATCCCTGATGAAAAGAGATAAAATTTCATCAGATGTGATTGTCTTTTTACTTTACTGGGCTGAAGAGATAGGGGAACTTGTTTTCTCCTTATCACAAAGCTTTCCCATAAAATTTTATAGCATTAGTGGCTTTCTACCCATAGAAACATCCATCCAGGTGGTAGACAAGCAAGTAGGTTTGCCGGAGTGCTAACTTCCAGCAGTTTATGATATTAAACAAATAGAGATGGGACTTGTATACCAAAGGGAAAAAAATGAAGTGTTAAAACACCACATAAACATGTCACCTGGTATGGCCAAAATAGTAGACAGAAGATGCTATCCTTCAGGGATGCAGTAAAGAGAGAATTTGTTTTGCTTAACTTGCATGGCAAAGGAAACGCTGGCTAGTCTACCACAAGTAAGCCTGATGCCAAACCCCTTACCTCCTCAGAGGATGGCAGGAAGACAGGTTCTCTTGGGAACTCTCTTAGGTGACCCTCAGCCTCATAGGCTGGAGGGACACCCAGCGTCTTGAATCCATGGGAAAGGCTCTCCCTGGATGACCTTAGAGACTGCTAGGTGTTACTGCCTATAGAGTACAGGACTAACTGGGATTCAGGGGAAGAGCACTTCGGATTTGCTTTATCAAGCTCCATTTCCAACTCTTTTCATGGGTGAGGAACTCTATTCTCTGTGCACATATGTACATAGAAGCTTAAGTGCCAGCAACCGGAGTGGGAATTTAGTCTTCTCTGCTATAAATCTCGATGGGTATTAGAGGTATATTAAGACAGAGAAGACCGACTCTCGTCCATTAGCTTCAAGTGATGGAGCACACATGAAGCAGCACCAGTGAGGTGGTATCAAGTTTTGTTAACATGCAACTTTAAGTCATACTCTTACATCACTTCCATTATTTTGAAATAACACAAGTTTTATTGCTATTGCTTATTCCAAACGTCATTTGCCATAGTCTGTTTACCCGAGTGGACATCTCATTAATACATTTAATTAAAAACATAACAGGAGTTAAATGGGTAGTTAATAGGCACATAAAATATTACATTACAGTGCATGTCCAAGCTACTACCATGTGTAGCACAGACAGCATTTTAATCTGAGCAATGCTGGAGCTTTGCTCCCATTATCTGTATGGAAGTACAAAAGAATTTAAGGCACATGTGACCTGCTGCTTTCAAGTAACAGTGAGGCTAGAGGGGTCATGCAGATAGCTTGACTTTGATTACTATTGCTTGGCAATACTTGTTTCTTTCGTGATATAAAATTGAAATGTAGTATAAAAAAATACATATTTTTTTTTCACAGGGTCTAATAGTGCTGAGTGCAATTTCAACATTTTAGTGCTATATTATTTAAGCTTGAGGTACATTAAGAGTGCAAATTCTGCTGGAGATTCTTCAGGATACTATGTTCGGTACAAGAGAGACTAATCTTTTCCTCTTGCTTCCCAAGAGAGGCTGCATTTTGAGTTCAAACAGGTTTTCTTAACCTCTCCCATTGGGCATATTATCCAGAGGTGTTACTGATACCCTGATTCCTCTTACTGCAGGGAGATTTAACGGGATACCATAATTTACAAACACTTCTTGAATACAACTTTTACATCTGAGAGTCAGCTTCAGCTTGGTTTGCATAGATGTCTGGATCTTTTTTGGCTTGCTTCTTTTCTTCCTCATCAAGTTGGGCTTCAACCTCATTTGGATCAACATAGGTATAAAAATAAGCCATGACAGCAAAAATGATGCAAACTGCCAGCAGCAAGGCAGCAAACAGCACATACTCTGCCCACTGTAAAAAAGAAAAGAAAAAAACCCAATTCATCCATCAATATTCATTCCTCAAAGTATTACACCTTTTTACTGTTTGCAAGGAATGAAATTAATTCAGAATGTGAAACTGAACACATAACAGGTACCATATGACTCAAAGGACATATATAATACATATTTAAAGCAACTCAGAATTGAGGCCCTTTCAGTAGTTCTGTCTTCAATGAAGAGACAGAAGTTCTATGAATGCTGGAAAGTTCTACAATATCATCTTTCTGAACACATGGGAATGAAGCAATAGCCTGAAAAAGAAACTCAGCCCCTCCTTTTGGCCAGGTAATGTCATATTTTAACCAGGCTAGCAGTGATCCTGCTTCCACTTAGGTCAGCAGAAAAGTTTCTACTGACCACAGATCTGGGCAGAGAGCAACACCAGGAACTTTGGTTTCAAAGTGCTGTCTCCACCTGAAAAGCCTCAACAGCTCTGATTCATGCTGGTTTCTGGTTAATTTAGCTGAAACCAGAACTGCCAGACTCATTTCAAAGACAGGCTCTCCCCTCTCTCAGATATCCCTTTTGCTTCATTAGGGATTGCCACAAGTAGTCTAAGAAAGTCTTGTCCAAGTGCTCCTCACCAGCTTTCATGCCCCAGGGGAGTGAGGTTGGAAACCAATGGAGCCAGAAGACAGGACATGGCAAGGCTGAGGTATGCAGATGAAGGTTCATTAGCACTGAACAGAATTTTGGTAGGTTTTAACCCCATTAGTCTAGAATTTCAGCCCAGAAGTTCACAGGACTTCCACGCTGTGAGAAGCAACTTATTGCTAGAAACTGCTGCTGGCAAGAGAAGAAACCTGGCAGAGCAAGAGTTAGGAATGGCAAAGAACAGATAAGAGGTAGAAGCCTTTGCTGAAGTAGTATTTGTTAGAGTTGTTGAATTTGTGTATGTACATGTGTACACACATTGAGGAAGTGCTGGGGAAGAAGATCAACAGAAACTGTAGCAGTGGCTCCAGAAGACAAGTTACCACCCTGTTCTCACAGCCCTCAACACTAGTTTTTTTCCAGATAGCTTACAAAGATTCATAATTCTGTTACTTTTATAGTGTAATGAGATTCAGTCAAGCACTAGTTCTACAACTGACTGGTGCACATCTTGTAGCTAAGACTAACCACCTACATTCCAATTATAAATGCAAATCCACTGCAATGCTGATGTTCAGAAGTTGTGGTTGAGGATTACCAGCTATGACTCCCCCTCCCTGTACTAGAGCTGCTTTCTCACAGCGTAATAGAAAAGCAGGCCAATTGCTTGTGTGCTTACCTGCTCACTGAGTTTGGATGCTCCAGCCACGATAAGGACAATGATGTTACCAACAGCCACCGTTAGCAGCCATCCTGCCTGCAGCACTGCCTTCATGTTGGACGGGGCCTATAGAAGTAAAGGCACTTAAGTTTTAGTCAAAAAACTGCTATTGCCTGTTTTTTGAAGTTTACCGCACTTTTTACATTATAACAAACACTGGTTCTTCAGGGTGGGGTTTCTTGGTTCGTTTTTCTTTTTTTTTTTAAATAATTAAAAGTTGCTAGACAGGCCTGGGGAAGGCTTTGAGGAACAACAGATTATTAGCACTGACTATAACAACTTTTACTTTGTACACACTGAGTGACAAACAGTCCCATTTCACATCTGACTCAGTCACAACGGTAGAGATTAAATGAAGAGACTGCATCATAGTCTAGCAAGCCATGTCTTCCAATATACCCATCACTGCAGTTTATAGACTCAGAATTAAGGGAAGAAATACACAAAGCTAATACTACAAACTGGAATTGGAAGACAAAGTAATCAAGAATGCATAATTAAACTGTTGCTAAAGACTATACAGAGGAAACTAGCGTGGATGTAACTGTCAGTACTTGTTCATTTTATATTTGAGGGCTCTCTAGTTTGGTTTTACAACAGCAGTACATACCGCTTCTTTTCAAGGTAAAGTCACATTTGAGAAGGAAATTTAAGGACTAGCGATTGGGTCTTCAAATGATACAATTCAGCATAGCTTCATGGAAAACACCAAATGCTAGTGAAACAAGGCCAGCTTGCACCAGCCCGTAGTCCTACTAGAAGGCTCTGAAGGACATTATTGTTTAAACAAAGCAACAATATGGAACCACCACTTAAAAATAATAAATAATGGATCTTCATTTGTACCAGGGTAAGGACTCCACTCAGGGCTCTTAAACTAATGAGAACTATGAAGGGGAAAACCTACCTGTGAGTATGAGAACTCCAGCCCAGTGACAGAGAAGACTACTTCTGCACACGTAAGAATAAAATACTGAGGGATCTGCCAGGCCATATGGACCGTGTTGGGTGGGATATCTTCAGAATAGCTTACATTACAAGTGCCTCCAGAACACTGCAAGTTAAAATAGCACATCAGGAACAGCAATAAAGAGCCTGTACACTACAAACACTCTAAACAGTTCTACATCAGCTCTATAATCATGCATACAGACAAAGTTCTGGGTAAGTAAGTAGTATTGTATATGAAGCACTGCATATCTAGTTATAAAGGAGTAGTTGCTTTACAGTGGACTTCATGCAGCTCCTTAGCCTCTAATTGGGATAAAGATTTAAGGCCATCACTGGTGAACATGAATTCTTGCATGCCTGGGCCTCCAGTAAATATGGAAGGAACTCTTTATCAGGGAGTGTAGCAATAGGGCAAGGAGTAATGGTTTCAAATTGAAAGAGGGGAGATTCAGATTAGATCTTAGGAAGAAATTCTTTACTGTGAGGGTGCTAAGACAATGGAAGAGGTTGCCCAGAGAAGTTGTGGATGCCCCATCCCTGGCAGTGTTCAAGGCCAGGCTGCATGGGGCTTTCAGGAACCTGGTGTAGTGGGAGGTGTCCCTGCCCATGGCAGGGGGGTTGGAACTAGATGATCTTTAAGGTCCCTTCCAACCTAAACCATTCTATGATTCTATTAAATAATTTATTATACCCATCATTATTTTTATAGTTAGGAATGGTCTTATGTTCTTTTTAGCATATAAGAATTCTATCCTATGTACAATTAAGAGCAAGATGAATAATTCTACAAGTATTTTTTTAATTAAAGAAAATATCAACATGAAAAGTAATTCTGTCTCATCTATTCAACAGCACCGGCAACTCACCTCATTAATTATAATTGTATAGGCACTACCAAATCCAAATGCTTTTGAAGTAAATGAAAAATTAGTTGAATTTCTAATAACGGTAATCTCGTCTTTTCTGCAAGAGAAAAAACACAGTTCAGACCAGAGGTATAGACAATTGTGTGTGTTATATATAAGACAAGTATGCTTTTAAGCAGTTAGGTTTAGGTAAAGGAAAAACACTTACCTTCCTCCTGGAAAGAGTGCATAATTACTGTCAGAAAGAGACGGCAGATTACCAAAAGAAGTTTCACCCATAGTGACGTTGACAGGATCAGGCAAATTGTTTATGAACCTTTAAAATGCAAGAAGGAAGAAATACTAAACAAAATATGCATAAGTCAAAAAATACACGTTTTACTTTCAATTATATGCTGGCAGCACAACAAACCAAGTCTTCCCCTTTCATTTTTCTCAGTTAACATTTTTGAAAGAACTCTAAATCTCTTAAAGTGTGGTTAATGCAAAGAGCAAGCTAATTCCACATCAGGCTGCTGTCTGCTTAGGAGAATGTCAAAAGCAAACCAGTGACAGCCACAGCCAGTAACAAATACATCTGCAAACAAAAGATGTAGAAGAAAACCAAGAGTTGTAGGAGACTTCTTACCCAAGATTAAAAAGGAGGTAATAGACATGCCATCTGTGCTGGTTGTCTACAAAAGAAGTCTACACAACAGAGTGAAACATGCACTTCCAATTTTAGTTAAATTATACCTAAAGTAGATAGGCAAGGTAGCTTAGATGAATTATGCCCTGGAAGTTTCTACACCCCCTAAACATTGAGTGAGGTGTTCAGCAAGCAGAGATTTCCTACAGTATATGTTAAGCAAGAAGAGTCCACCCAAGAGGCAGATTGAAGAGACAGTCACACTACTGCCAAAACTTAGGAACAAAACAAACTCTACCTGATGAGATTATTTCCTTCTTCTGGTTTTGACGTGACATTGTCAAGCAGCTGGTGGAAGAGACCGTTACCAAGGTACTTGGTTAGTATCAGCAAACAGCTTAAATGCGCGCTATTTCATAGCGGTAAGAATTAAGAGAGGCTTCGGAGCAAAACTCCAGACCTTTCTCCTTCACATACTCCATATAGATAGCTGCCAAGACATTAATGTATATCTTGGGAATTAAACAGACTTACCAACTTCGTAATAATGGTATTCGCATCGTTTTTAACTCCAAGAGTGTGACGTTTTCCATCTTCCAACCTGATATTCCGAGTTACACTTTGATTTCCAGAAGTTATGCCTAATGATTGCGACTGAGAACTCTCAAATGTCATGTAGTCCGTCTACAAAGAGAAAAAATTGCTATGAATTTCCATGTAATTCCATATTGGTCTAAACCTTTGGGGGAGTGTTATAAACTCCAGGGGATCAGAGGTTTACACATGTGTTAATTCTGAAGCGTCAGAGATCATTTTTGTTAGGTTTTCTACATCAAGCACTAATTTCTGTTGTTACACAAGCTTCAAAGTAACATGAGCTTCCCACAAACATTATGAAATAGCTGTTACATTTTCCTATGTATTTCTTACTCCAGATAAATCAGGCTTACCACCACCAAGTAAAATTCTGTTTAGCTACAGAGGCAGCACTAGCTAAGTTAAGATGCAGCATTTTCCAAATAGCTACACCTCCTAAGAGCTGCAAATGTAAGATGCATTTTTATGGTTTCAGCATAATAGGAGTGACTATTACCAGGACATATTTTGAATATTCAGAATACATTTAATCAGCATAAACTGCTTAAAACACTAATAACCACATTGATGTAGTACTAAAATAACCATTTTGTTTTATAGGATTATAAAAAGCACTTTATAATCCAAAACATTTGGATTATAAAATGTCTATGGTAAGGATTGGAGCATTTTACACCTTTCATTTTCAGGTGTGCATCATGGTTATATCAGTTCCACATCAACATAAGATTTGAGTGCCCTTATCTTCTCCTCAGAGCTCAGTTTCCACGTGAAGCAAATCTGGAGAATAGAATAGGGTTTCTCTTCTTAAATGGAAACAGGACTTCAGGCTATCAGAGAAGACACTTCCAAACATCCATTATTAAAAGTGCCCATCAGCTCTGCCACATTTTGCTGTCAATTGGGCTCTCAAGGTTGTGCTATAATAGAACCTGAAAGTGTTCTTTGACAGCAAAATTTGAAGCTTAACATACGTGATGTAGCCACAGAAAAAGCTCCCTGTTCAAGTAAGTGATCATTTACAGTATGAGCAGTGACTTACTAGAGCTGAATAGACTTGTATTGAAGGAAAGGGTGTTCTTGCTGTTAAGAAATGGCACCCTTTAACAAGACTGAAATTTTTCAATTAATTCCAAATCACTATGAAGTTTCTTGAAAAACCCTCTTGCCAGAAAACACTAGTACTACTTAGAATATTGAAGTAGTTACTATTTCTTCATTCACTGTGTTAGCAATGACAATTGATTCCACAATACAAAAAATAAATTTTTAGAATGAATAGAAAAAAAGAACTAGAAAAGAATCAATTTGAACCACTAGTTGAGAACCACTTTGACACACTCCACTAGATTTTTTTTTTTGTTTAAACCTGTTATTCTCCATGTCTTGTTACTTACCCAAGCCTTAGGCATTACATTCACCTGCTGAAGTTGTGGTTGAAAATTAATTGTTACATTATCAGTACCTAGGTTAATTATTTTGATTTGGGATTGCCCAGCTGCAGGAAAAACTGGAAGAGTTTTCTGTAGGACAGAAAAAAAAAGTAAAATCAGTGCCCTATTCTAAGTCATGTGGAAAAAAGTACTATGGTTACTGTTATCTTAATAATCTCATTATTAAGATTAGCATTTGCCTGATAACCTATGATTGTCAGAGGGATGCAATTTCAATAATGAGATTTGTTACTAGTTCCACAAGCTGCCTTACTGCTGCCTCAGGAAAGAGGCCTCTCATCCACAACAATGCCTCTGTGGCCAGATGTGGTTCCTCTTTGGCCACATCCTGCAGCATGCTGCCACTACCAAGGCCACTCTGTGGCTCAAGGAATGGCTTTTCCTACATCCTGTGGCTGCCTGGCTTCCTGAGTTTCTTTGTACCATGTTCTGACTCATTCTCCCCCAGCACTGGTGCTGCTGAACTGGACAGAAGCATGTATGGGCACTGCCCAGTCTGAGAGCCCAGAGAAACTGAACTTCAGGAGACTTCACTTCCCACCAGATCTAACAGTAAATAGCTTCTGCTCTTGCAGAACATCAAGGGCTATTTCAGTTCTGCCTCAACATTTCCTCCTTTCCCATACTTTTGTCCACTTCAATCTCTTTAGGTACATCACACAACAAAAACAGGTCCATAAGTACTTTTCTGCAGGAGATTCTTGTGCAACAGTCTAGTAAGTTACCAGATTTGATGAAGATTCTGCCCAGTGCCAGCATGTGTATGTGTGCATAGCTCTGGCCTTCTGAACAAGACATTGAGGAAGACAACCTGGATGTGTCTATACCAACTGAAGGCCAGACACTTTACTTCCAACTTCAAGAAACAGAGATTAATATAAAGCCTGTTTGGCTGCTGGACCCAGGCATTAGTGAGAGAATTACTCATTTTTAACTAAAACAACATAAGACTTGACCATCTTGCCTTGATGGTAAAGATAGGCAGGTATCTCTGGATAACTCTTCAAATCTTGGGATGCAACAGCTCACCTCCCAGAGGTGTTGCTGATGTCCCAGCTACAGGGGAAGCCTTCACCTGGTTCAGGCTTGACACCTCCCGTTTGGGGCAAAGGGAATTAAGTGTGAGGAATCCTGCCTTAAACAGGCGTCACCTTTGCCCACGCTGTGATGATGTTTCCCAGACTGGCACACTTCACCTCCAGTCAAAATACCAGAAGAGATTGAAGATCTCTGCTTTTTCAGCTCTTAGTCTCAGTTTAAAGACCTGAGGTTGCCTTTAATGTGTGATTTATGCTAATGGCAGATGAGATTTTGGGGTTTTTTTTTGGGGGGGGTGGTATTCCTGGCTAGTTAATTTTATTAAAACATATTGCAGTAGTGTGATTAGCATAATATCTTCCCTCCCTCTACTTCTGTGCTCATATGCTTTGTTCTGAATTTAGGAACCTTGGCTCACTTTCACCTTAAACACACTCTGTTCTGGATTAATAACTAAATATTACTAGTAAACACTGGCATGCAGCTGAACTTACGTCTATTTGGACCTGCACAAGGGCAGCAGCAACAAAAGCCAACGATGCAAGGAACATACCAACTGTGATCTTCCTCAGGGGCCTAGTGCAGCAACAAAACACATATGTGAGTTATAAGACACATACCGATTCAAAACTTCAGCTGTTAGTGTTTTTCTTTTCACGGTGGGAAACTCAAATGGCTGCAACTAGTGTGTTATCCCCGTTTGAAGGGCTGATGTTGTTACAGAAAGATTTCTGCAAGGCTTAGGTACCTCTCAGCTCATAGTTACACTATTGGGAAATCTCTTCCCTATACCATCTCAATAACCTGTGACTCTGCTTCTGCTGGGCTCAAACATTGACCAAATCACTATCCCAATCCAGTATGGTTGTTAGGTTTGAAACAACAAAAAGAAAAGAAGTATGCCTTTTAAAAAGGATAACAACTTGTTATAACATATTGTTATGTTTAAATCAAAATAATATTGAACAGAAAAAGTCAGGGAAATATGTTGAATTAGGAGACGTCTACTGACTTTCAGGTCAGTTGTAAAGATAAGTTTAAGGCAGGTATTTTATTTATGGTATCATTTGTCAAATGTAGAGTGTCCAAAAATGACTGTTTCCAGTACAGGATACCCCCCCTCCTCTAAAAAAAAAAAAATAATAAATTTCGTAACTAGATGGAAAAATAAAAGCATTGCATCTTAGCCCTATAAGAATTGTGTTAAGAACTATATTCTCTTCTGCTCCTCCAACCTGGAGGTGCTAGCCACTTCATTACTAATGATAAAGATAACATGCAGTGCCCTCTGAAAGTACACCTAGAAGCGTCCAGTGAGCCAGTCTTCTCACTGGGACTGAAGATGAAACACATCTTGTTTCAGGTAGTTTTAAGCCCAAAACATGACACATGCTAAGAATGGGTATTGTATTTCTATTTCCTATAAATACTTCGGGAGGGAGAGGGGGTAGGCAAGGGGTAAGTGGAAAACAAACAACTACTCTCCTGGAGTCAAAAGATTTTCCTTTAACTGGAAAATATTGTTACTCTACTATTAGATTATCTTCCTCCAGTATTGTGGTACCTGTACATAGCTCTTTCAGAGTCCCTTCTTTTATTTTCACTTGTTAAAAATATTAACCCCATTTTATTATTAATTATTAACTCCATACCCTACTATTTTCTTCTTAGCTCAATGCCTGCTCTTTTACATTAGGACTGAAAGAGCAGTTTAAAGAAACCACTGAAATGAGCTTCTGTTGAAGACAGGTAAGTACATTGACTTACGTAAAGTTAATCTTGCATTTCTTGATTAAAGGATAAATCACAGCATCTACAACTGGGACCATTATAATGATGAGGATTGGGTTCACAGTCTGTTGAAGATGAACATAAAGGAAAAAACTGAGTATTTTTCAAAGTCTTTTTTTTAAATGAAGGGCAGTTAAAAATAAGTATGTAATATTTGGGAAACACTTAGAATTGTCAGACTTAAGATTACCTGCATTTGATCTGGCTGAATCTGAATAGCTCCCTGGTGAAGAAAAGATAAAAAGGTTTTAACATTATGACAACAAATAAAAGTAGAAAGTAAGTGTTAATAAAGGAAAAAAGCAATAAAAATTAACCTACAAAGTTTCCATCCATTGTTGTGGCTTGCAGTGTCCATCGTGAGCCCTTGACAGAAGAAGAGAAAGTTAAATGCTTGAAAAATGCTTTAAAGTTTAATCAGTATTCCAAAGTTCCTCTTGAATTGTTTTTTATATGTCAAGTGCTGGGAAAAGACATGCAATATAATAAAAAATTAAACTGGCTTGCTATGGGAGTATTATTGCTCTGTAACGTAAACGTTTGAACAAAATGATCCTCACGGCCCATTTCACTTTATTTACTAGTTTCACCAAACAGAGCGGAAGACAATTTAGATGTGGAGATTAGCTGCAGAGATGGCATGGATGTCCTGTGCAGAGCACTGCCCGGGGCTTTGCACGGAAGCCACCCGAGCACCTTTGTGCCACCTGCCTGCACCCAAGCAGCCCACACCACTGATGGGTCCATCCCTCCTTCCCACAGCCCAACCTGCCTTGAACCCTCAGCCCATAAAACCTGCCTGGAGCTGGGGAAAGAGGGGCTGACTTGCAGCCCGACCCCGGGGTGAGACAAGGAACGTGCATCGCCACGGCTGGGGCAAGAGCCATTAACCACCCACAATGTACCACTGTGAGATGTGATAGTTATTAGTCACCTAATGAGTATTTACTTCTGAATTTCACAGGGAGGTTGCCTATTTGTAGCAGGTCACACTGATAGCTATAGCTCACTGTCACTAGACTAAAGCAGCACGATCCAGGCAATCTGGACCAAACTTCCCTACACTCTGGCCTGGATAAGCTTTTCAGCCCCTGGTTCTCACAGATGCCCTCCTAAATTCATACTGCATAACACCCAACCCTGAAAGCCTGCTTTCATGAGTCCTGAGCAATCAGTCCACCGAGTGGACAGGAATTATAGACTTATACTTCTGCTTGAAGATGTGAGGTGTTTATAACAAGTTTGAGTGGTCAAGCAAGCTGCCACCCAGCTTGTTTTGCCCCTGATTCTCCAGAGCATCTATCCTAGGACTCTACACTGCATCTCCCAACTGAGAGGGGAAGAAGAGCAAGAACTAAGAAAGCTTTAAGTTACCGTTTCACCCTCTGAGTCCCAGCTGACACAAGATTTGGAGAGACCTTAGTCACCACATCAGTCCTGAGCATGTCCAGATAAACTGAGTTTCCCCTGGCTGCAGAACGTGCTGTACTAACATGACTCAATAGCTACTCCCTTGCATTAGAATCACGTTAAAAAAATTTGCAAAGAATTTGTTTCCACCCTCATAATGGCATCTTTTATGTCTGGTGACCTCAGAGTACATAGACTGACATGGCACAGCCCTGATTGCTAAGCCAAACAATTTCTACTTTACCTGCTGGTCAAAAAGCGCCCAGAACATGGGGAGAGGAATGTAAAGGAAAAGCACCTTCAACACCATCTTAGTCTGAGCAATCAGTCGTTTCTGCAGCAAACGAGAATTACACAACAGGAATTAGTTTTAAAAAAAAAAAAAAAAAAAAAGAGAGAGACACAGTTTCAGCCTGCTATTTGCAGCACAACAACAGGTAAAGACATAAAGACACATCGTGTCCCCACACTACAAGACAGACTTGAGGTGCTAGAGCAGATCCAGAGAAGGGCAGTGAAGCTGGTGAGGGGTCTGGAGAACAAGCCTTATGAGGAGCAGCTGAGGGAGCTGGGGTGTTTTAGCCTGGAGAAAAGGAGGCTGAGGGGAGACCTTATCCCTCTCTACAGCTGCCTGAAAGGAGGGTGTAGAGAGGCTAGGGGTTGTTCTCTCCTCCAAAGTAACAAGTAGTAGAACAAGAGGAAGTGACCTCAAGTTGCATCAGTGGAGGTTTACACTGGGTATTACTAAAAATGTCTTCACTGAAAGGGTGATCAATCATTGGAACAGGCTGCCCAGGGAAGTTGTTGAGGCACCACCCCTGGAGGTGTTCAAAATATGTGTAGATGGGGTGCTATGGGACATGGTTTAATGGTAGCTTGGCCGTGCTAAGTTAACAGTTGGAACCTGATGATCTTAAAGGTCTCCTCCAATCAAAACAACTCTATGAATCTAATGTTTACCCATGCCCTGAACTTTGAAAGTTGTGGGTACTTCTGCTGATTTCTGTTAAAAAGCACAAGGTCTGCCTATGGGTGTGGGAAGCGCTGCTGGTTGAAGGTGACATTGATATCAGAGGAACCTGCATCTCTTGGCATGTACACTGGTGGCAGCATGAGATTTAGCACTCAGTGCTGCTTTATGTTTCTAGAAAGGAGGTGTTTGAATGACAGGTGAGTGAGGAATGCATTTCACACATGAAAAATGCATATAGGCAAAAGGAGCATAAAGGCAACAGGCTAAGGTTTGTGCTGCCGTTGACAACAGGGCAGGGTAGATAGGAGGCAAGGGACATGGCCAGGGACTATGGGACACAAGGCTTCCAGAGTCATGGGAAGGCTTGTACTGATGCTGGGGTGATGTTGTGTTTATTCACTTAAGCTGAAATTCCTGAGCGTAATTCTGCAGTTTGATCCCAAGATGAGTGTTATGGCCCTGGGCATTAACCACGGCAGTCAACACCATGCCCATATTTCCCTTCTGCAGTCATTAAACCAGCATATTTTTGTTTGAAGTTGGTTCTGAAGCTGGTTTACTGAGAGAAACAAAGAGTTGACAGGGATAACCATTGCTGTCTTACTAATTAAAAAACTAACAGGTGGTTGTATTTGTTCAACACGGGAACTAGTCTTTTCTTCATTTCCCTCAAATTTTCCTCGGGCAGCCTGTGATCTCACAGAGCATCAACTCATACACAGCTCTGCTTTCTCCCACAGGAGTTAGGGTCATAACCTGCCCCAGGGGAGCACTGAGGTTTGGCCAGACCATTAGCTTCTAAATGACCGAGAGCCCCAAAACTATTCACCCAGCACTTGAGGCAATGGATCAGAGCAGACAGAAGAGAAACTGAGGGTCAGGGGATGTCAGGGCACAGGAGTTCTCACGCAGTACTCACGTCATACTTCTCACTCGCCCAGTCTAGCCAGTGCTCTCTCTTGGGGTACTCCTTGCTGCGATGCCGAAAGCGGTTTTTGATGGCAAACTGAGGAGAGACAGAATTTTATTTAATGGCATTACAAATATTTATAAATGCTACAAGCTGTTTTGTCTTTAAAGAAGATGCTCCTCCTTTAGAAGGTGCTAGAGGTGACTTCTGTTAACTGCTCTAAGCATCTAAGGGGATATTGCACTTAAGGCCTCACACTGTATATCCAGTGGAATGTGCACCTGGGATTAAGTGAACCAAACATCTCAGAGTAGTGTCTGTCAATGTGAGTTACTGTAGGAACCTGAAGACCTGCCTACTTCAGACTTACTTATGTACAACAATAAAGAGAAGAATGTTGTATGCATAGATTTTCAGAACTGAATGGCTGTAAAGAGTACATTTCACTATGAGAAGTTGCACCTTGCAGATATTCCTCATACCTTGACACTGAATATACAAAAATATAGTCCTGAAGAACTCCTAAGACTTTCTGTGTGGAATAAAATGCATGGCTGAGCCAGGCCTTAGGGGGAGCACTCCAAGAGATGGCCGAAGTCACCTATAGAGATTTGGTTTTGATAGTGCTCACAAGACAAGCAATGGTCTGGGCTATAACAAGCTGGCAGATCTGCATGGAAAATTAAGCAGCCCATACATAAAAAAAAACCAAAAAAAAAACCAACAAACAAACAACAAAACCCCTGATCTCAAAGTTGAGGCACGGCAAAGTTGGGCCGTGCAGATTTAGCTCCTCTTCCTTGCAGGCTGGCGCTGACATGTAACCACCTCAACCTCCCTAATACTGTGGGGTTCAATATACCTCTGCATTGTAAATAACATTCTTTTAATAAGCAATAAATTGTTGCTGATAAAATATAGTAGTGGCTCTGCTCTTGACTTGGGTCAAGCCATGTTTGCCTCTTACTACAGGCCTGCATAAAGGTGCACAAACGAGAAAGGAATGATTCCTAGCAGTTGAGATAAGTTTTAGACATCACTGACACCTGGCTTTGTTTTCTTTGCGTATAAATTAACATGTAAACCAAGATATAGATAAATAAAAAGGCAGTGTAAATCTGGAGGTGTCAGTAAGAAGCCTTCCGTAAGGAAAAAAAAATAAAGAACTTCAGAATCTTTCCTCTTTATCATGACACATTTTACTGAACAGTTTTAAAAATTGCTGCTAGAGTTTTGGGGAATACAAATAATACTTACTCCAATGCATTTGGAAACTTGAACCATTATATTTCCTTGAGGTTTAACTTTCTTGTACATTCCGCTTCCAGCTATGAATACAACTACAATACACAAACAAAAACCAGAAGCAGCTTGGGATTAATTGAAAATAATGGCAAATAACATGGTGTTGAAACTGTAACAGTAGAAGAATTAGATCAGGGTAGGAATAAGCCTCCTAAAAAGCAACAAAATTGCCTGTCAGCATGTTTTTATACAGTAAGATAAATCAAATTATTAAATAGAAGCAATCCGCTAGTATTAAGGGTAAAGGACTAAACCTGGAAACTCTTGGGGTAGGTCCTAAGAGGGACCCTAGCTTAGTTGAAAACATGGACCATTTAGGACCTTGGCTCTGTCCTGGCTGTGCCAGATTAAGACAGCTTTGTGGGCTCCTTTTCAGGAGTCCGTGACGCTCCAGCTCATGTCCCTCAGGGACACGTCAGGCTCTGCCTGAACTGCAGGACGGAACGAGGCATCCTCAGCTCCCACGTCCAGGCGTGTTCCCCGGCCTCACCTTCCCACACGTGGTGCAGGACACAGGCAAACCCCCGCAGCCCCCATCCGGCCTGGATTGGGTGCATGGGAAAGATGGGGTTACCAGGAGCTGGAGACCCCCCCGGGTGGAAAACCCCCCAGGACCGTGAAGGACCAGGCCCACGAGGGGTGCTGTGGTATATACTGACACACCACCACCACCCCACCCCACCTTCTTGGTCTTTGTGCTGCAGCAGAAAGTCCCGGCGAGTGACCCACAGCCCAGCTAGTAAAAATGTAGGTGTTTGAGAAATACAAACAGACTGGCACGGCACGGCTCCAGCCCAGGGACAATTACCTTATACAGTTTGCTATCCTGGACTATAGATAGTTTCCAAAAACCATTTTTTCCTCAGAGTTCTCACACTACGTTCAAAAGATCTTGCGCTCTCTCTCTCTCTATATATATACACACACCCCAGTAGTCCAAGAAATACAGACCATAAATTACATTATGTACAGAATTCAATACGTATTTGGGCCTCTCCCCAGCCCGATCAGTCTCTCACGTAAAAGTGAGTGCTTCAGGTTAATCTCCCCCCACCCCACCCCGCCCTCCCAACTCCAAGAAAAAAGTTTAAGTCAAAAATTGCAGACACAATCAGGTATTGGTAGAGGTTGATACCCAGGGGTTTTCTACCATTTTCTCTCTCATTATTCTGAGATCGTTATCATCTAATCATGTCTATAACTGAAGCAGCAAGATGGAAACAGTTCCACTTACCCAAAGCGATAGCCATGAGGGCAGCAGGAACTCCAAAAGCCAGTGGGTAACATCGCTGTTTGCTATGAATGCCACACTCTTGAGCTGAAGTACAAAGTAACATTAGATAAAAGTCCTGGTTAGTACTCCCAGTATTTTACAAAGGGTTTCTATTCTTCTTATGTTAACTCAGGGAACAAAAAAAAGTAAAATAAAACACCTGCTAGTAAAAGACTAAAAATTATTACTTTTTTCACCTTACTACTTCTAACAGGAAGATTAGAGAGTTTGATTTCGAAAAAAAAGAGCTTGCCACTAATTAATGTCTTGATTTAGTTGTATTAGCCTTTTGGTTAAACCTTTATAGGACATAATGATATTGCTTTGCTCAGCTGAATTCGTCTCTTTTTCCAAGGCAGTTTTCACCCTATACAGCATGGAAGTAAATTGCAAGTTGTGCCTTGTGCATATCTCCTTCCGTTCTGGGAAAGGATAGAATTTGCATTAAGCAAACATCTAAAACGCTTCTACACAGTCTGTTCCAGTCAAGAAATCCAAAGACCAGAATTTCAGCCCAGTGCTTTTGGGTTATTTCAGAACTCACATGCTGTTTTCTTTCTTTTGAGAAAAACAGCCTTCTCAAACTCCTGCCAAGCACATCCGTACAGCACCATCTGTGTAAACTTGCCATGAAAATCCATATGCATATGGATCAGTGAATTATTTGGTTTTTGTTTAGCGTCACAGTATTCGTTATAAGCAGAAGAGAAAAATAACTTCTTCCTTTAACAATATGAAAAGCATGATTTAGTTTGTCACGTGGATAAATGTGTTCCATGTGCACAGATGCTTCTGTAAGTTGCATGGGCGCGCTTCAGAATAGTCTCTGCTTCCAGAGTAGAGGGCTCTCTCCCCTCTTCCCAGAAAACAGTACAACCCTTTGCTGTGTGATGGTTTTAAAGGCATTGGAAAAGGTGCCATGTTTGCACCTCCATGGAATCAAAGCACACGTCATGCATACAAGCCGACGGCTTCAGCACGTCTCTTCAGATCTAGTATTTCCAATCCTAAAGGCAATTCAGATCTCAAACTGGCTTGTTTTTGACAGTATCTCACCTGTGAGAAGTTGGATGACACACATGAAAACTTGAAGACTATTTGCAAAATAACTCCACAAAGTGTCAAAGAACAGACCATTCATTTAAACCTAACTGGACCGCAACCCAACGCTCATCCCTTGCTGATGTTTAACTATTTTATAAACAAATGTGTGACCTTACCTCTGAGAATCGGGGTGATTATAGTAGATAGGAGACTTCCAGCATTAATGGACAAATAAAAGATAGAGAAGAATCTAGATCTTTGTTTATCCTACAGTAAAAACAAGAAGATGTTTAGAAGGGCTTAACCAGAACCGCATTGATCAGCCTAGATCAGCAGCTCCATTTGCACAGTTCAAGGCAAATTGTTACCTCGCTGCTTCTCTAGCTTCTCAGGAAACACTACACTAACGCACACGTCTAAATATGCATGTTATTAGAGTGTTATAGTAGTCAAACATTAGTAAAATTATCTGTACAACTGACAATCTGCAAGCCATTGCTACCTGATCCTCTTCAAACTGATCTCCACCAAACGCTGACACACAAGGTTTGATCCCGCCAGTACCGAGTGCAATGAGGATCAAGCCAATCATGGACAGAGCACTGGAACAAAGGAGAAACGAGAAAAAGGGAAAAAAAAATAATAAATATCACTTTGCTCTCTTACTTAAAGCATACTCAAGAGATTGATCGCAAGACAGGTGAAATTCAAGTAGCATAAAGTTAAGGCATAAGTTGTCCCACCCTTTATCAACGAGGCAAAAACACCTGTGTAGAAGGCAACTCACATGTGCACTGGTATATTGTCAGGAGAGCCATCCCGGTTTTGATCTGTCAGGTCATTTATGGAGCTCACAGACATGACTGCCTGCCCAATCGAATAGACGATGGACAGGGAGACAATGGTCCTGTTATAAAGAGAGAAGATACATTTTTAGATATGTTAACACAATTATATATACACATACATACACACACACACAGGTAATGCAGACTTTTGCTTATTTCAAAGATGCTTAGTAAAGAAACATAATTAACAGATGCAAGTTACGGACTCATCACAAGCTACTGTAAAGATCTAACAACCTATCTGTATCACAATATCTCTATTTTGTTTAATTTTTTCTTATTATTTTAGCTAGCCTTATTTAGTTAAGCAAGGCAAAATGACAAATGGATTCTGTAGGTATCACCAGGTCACGGGAGGTATTTAAATATCTTCAGTGGTTGCCTTTTTAATAACCAGCCATTATCATATTTCATATAGGGTGAAGTTCAAATCGACTACTCTACAACACTGAAGTAGACAATTTACACTGATTTTAATATCATTTAAACAATCTCTATGTTCTTTTATATTTTAGCTGTGAGGAGTAAAAAAAAATAAAATTAAAAACCTACTTTAAATATGGAAACTCCTGCACAATACTGTTGTGAACAGCAACTCTTATTGCCCTACTCTCTCAGTTGGAAGCGTTCCAACTCGGAGCAGAGTTGAGAGCAGCACTGAGTGAGAGCAGCACTGAAGAGTTCAGACTCCAAGCTTTCAGCCTGACTTTCCTCTGCCAAAAGGTGCCTGGGAGGGTAACACTAGAGAATCACCCCCCACCCTCATGTCTTTAGGTTTCACGCCTCTTTCTTGTATGTAAGAAGATACTCCGTTTTAACTTTGTTGGAGTTTAAGGACGTGACTGTAGTTTAATCCACATTCATCCGCTTTCTTGGTTGGGGCTCCATTTAATAGGCACAAAGCCAGGTCTCCAGTTTGGAGAAAAAGCAGGAAAAATAGGATGTAGCGATGTGAAGTTATTTAAAATTCAATTTTGCAGGAGAAGGAGTCCCAAGCCCAGTGCAGTCCACAACAATGAAGGGCAAGGCTCAAGGACCACAGACAATCCAAATCTATTTGACAAAGGCAAGAGATCTTCCCAGCAAGCATGGAACACCCTGATACAAGAGGGACACAGGAAGCACCACTCAAACCATTGACCAAGTTCTTCTCACCTTAGAACAAGGTTTCTCTGATTTAAAAATGCTCTTCCCTGTAGGAGGATAAAAATCTATACAAAGTGCGTGTTGTGCTTTAGGCCAGATTGGCCAATCAGATGGCCCTTCTCCCCTCTCCAAAGAGAGGAAGAGATAAAGAGATTTACAAGTCTGTGAATCTGTTATATAGTGGTATTTAGCAGATAAATGAGAACTTTTTTTTTTTAATAGCACAGCTGCTTCAGTTGCTTAACAACTTCGGAGAAAGTTTCCAATTGAAGTTAAATTCAAGTTGACCAGGAGAGAAACTTCAGTTTATTTATGAGGCTCATAAGCATGCTGTGAAGACAACACTTACATAATTTGCAGTGCATAGATGGTAACCAATTGAAAAATAATTACGATTTTTGTCCTATTTCCCCCAAGAACTTCACATCTAACAACTTGTGAGCAGGTACCAGCAAGCTCCTTGGTAGGCATTGCACAGAGTACATGGACTGTGTAAGGTCCAAGTCTCTCCTCTAAGAGTGCTTACCAGTGCTTGGGTAACCACCTCTTTCTCTTGTCATCACGGTTGTTTGGGTTTTTTTTAAACAAATTATCATTTAAGCCTTCCTCATGGCACCTTGCTGTTTTTTAGGTCATAGAATCCTAGAACTGTCTAGGTTGGAAGGGAACCTTCAGATCATCGAGTCCAATCATCAACTTCACACTGCCAAACCCACCACTAAATCATGTGCCATAGCACCACATCTACCCGTCTTTTAAGCACCTCCAGGCATGGTGATTCCACCACTTCCCTGAACAGCCTGTTCCAATTTTCATAACCCTTTCAGTGAAGAAGTCTTTTTTCCTAATATCCATCCTAAACCTCCCCTGGCACAGCTTGAGGCCATTTCCTCTTGTCCTATTGCCTTTTACTTGGGAGAAGAGATCAACCCCCACCTCATTCCAGTTTTAAGCCATCCTACTGAGCTCTTATTAAGGGCCTGGTGGCCAGGAGCTTGCAGCTGTAGTGCTGGTATACACAAGTACCAGAGGAGAAGGGACGCAAGGTCTGCAAAGCTTCGTTTGATAAGACAGGTAAAAGCCAAAATAGATTTAAAAAATAAATTTAAAACGTTATACCATCTAAAAAAGCGAGTGCACACGTATTCAGGCTGCTATCTGCAGGACACCGAGTTGTTTGCAATGAGCTTACACTGTTGGGGCTGGCTCCACAGAGGCAGCGGTTGCGGCCCTGGTCTCCCAGAGGCTGTCAACCCAGCGGAAGAAGATGTTGCAGCCTTCAGCCAACCGACTGCACAGCCAGCGTCATCTCTAATCTCTGGGAGACCTTTGACAAGTCAGCTAACATTCCTGACTTATATCCCTCCATAAAATCTTTATGGTGCTTTTTTCTGGCAAAGTAAACACTATTAGAGTCAGCACCTCAGTAAAGGAGGCCAAAATCAGGCTGTTGGAAATAATTTGGTTATATTTCAAAGGACTTCACTCAGCGATAATTTTCTGAGGAACTAGCACATAGGTAAAGACCCAGAATTCATCATTTAAATAGTTGCAACTCAGCAAAACCTCCCACTGAGCTGTCAAGTTAATGCTGAAATTACAGAATCCTCAAGACTCCCAGTTAATACCAGATGACATAGTTTTTCATGATTTCATTGGCCACCTGCAATAGGTAAAGATTCAATCCGATGTAATTATAGTCGCCAGTCTGTATTTGTACAGCTTGGTGAATCCTTTTCCTTAGTTTAGCTTACATTTTGTCCAGATGAGAAGAAACATGCATCGTGCCTGAAAAGCAAGCTACCACCATTTAAATGATTAGCAGAACTGTAAAATCTGTCAAGTCTAGTGGAGTTTCAGGTCTGAGCTAAACCAATTAAAACCTCAAGCTTTGGGGAGAAAAAAAAAATCAAACACTAAACCAAACAAACAATCCTGGAGCAGCCAACACCAGCTCTGAAGCTGTTGTTCTGAGCTGCTTCTTTAGGACATGGTTTCAGTACCACTGAGCTCAGCTGAGCTTTCACGATTTTTGATTGTCTTCTGAGGAAGCACTCACTTGAACTTTCCCAGCCAAGAGTCCGCAATCAGGGCTCCGAGGATCGGTGTCAAGTAGCACAGAGCAACAAACGTGTGGTAGATGGCAGTAGACAAATTGTCATCCCATTGCAGGAAGTATTTGAAATACAAAACGAGCACAGCTGTAGGAAGAAGAGCAAAACAACGGTTTACAAGCCAAAGTCAGGGCTGGGTGAGCAATGGCAGGCAGGAGGACACACAGGACATGGGACGTACCTCGCATGCCATAGTAGGAGAACCGTTCGCAGAACTCATTGATGATGATGAAGAAGATGCTCAAGGGGTAGCCAAAGCAGCTTGGCTGGAGGCAAGAGACAAACAGTGTGAGCTCGGAGCTATGCAATGGACTAATATTGCCCACTGTGACCCACGGCTTGAGCAAGCTCCACGCAAACTCAGTGGGAGTGGGTAGGCACCAAGGGGTTAGGAGGCTGTGTGGGCTTCTATGAAGCAACACTGCTGAACCAAGAGTCAATTCTCACTTTCCCTCTTGGTCTCCAGACCTCTACAGACTTCTCCTCTTCCCTTTGAAGGGGACCTTTAGCAATGCTGCATTTGACTTTCAACTGTTTCATTATGCACATTTGAAGTCTCCAGCATCTAACCCTTAGAGCAATATTGTTTGGTATCCAAAAATGTGGAAAAAAAGCCAACATTTTGAAAACAACCCAAACCCAAGAAAAACCCCACCGCACTAAACACCCACAGGACACCAAAATTAGAAACTTGGGGCTATTTTTAAATACCTCCAGTTGAGACAAATAAACATTTAAACATTTAAACATTTTAGTCAAACAAATCCCTCAGGAAACCTCCCTATCCTTACAAACACTCTGCTTGATGAAGAATCCTTCATTTCTTCAGACTTTCTGGCTTTATTCCTAACCTAAAACAGCATGACATTAACTGCCAGATTTACTGAGCCTTCACCTGCTATGATAGGCATCTCCACAGTCACCATCACACCATTTGTGATGTGGCCCGTGCCGTTGCAACAGAGAAAAAACACACATTGGGTACAAATCAGGCATGATCAGTAGAACTCTAAGTTTAACTTCTGTTGGCCTACGTTTCTTAGTGGATGAATACATGATATCATCTCTATTAATATTACTATGGAAGCAAGTTTAACGTAATGCCCCATATTTTAACTTTTTTATGAATTCAATTCCGCAAGTTGCAAAAATCAGGTTTTTAGTAAGCCTCAGAACATCCCAGAGGTAAAACAGCTATGAAACTTTAGAAAGAAAAAAATATGGCATTGTTTGTATTCATATTGTGAGGGTTTAGGAATCAAACCAATCCCTATTCCATGTGAAACAGAAAAAAGTTAACTCTGTAGATCAAAAGGAAAGGAATGCGATCTGGGAAAATCCTGCCTGACATGGGTAAATCAGAGCGCCCGTGTCACCCTCTAGCAAAGCCACTGGCCAGAGCCCTAATGAACAGCACAGCACTTCTTGAGATCTGTGTGCTAGAGTAAGCTTTTTGTGAATACTACAAGAAAAATGAAAATGAGTGGCGAGAGTATTGTTGACTCAGGCATGAGGATGGATGTCCAGGCAGTCTGAACAGCATCGATCCTTGTTATCAGCTGAACCAATTATATAGTGCGCATCTTACCCATGGCTTGATAAGCAACCTTTGCTGAAAGAATGTGACTTCAGCTGAGGTGAATGCCAGGTGGCACTCATCTAGCTTCAGAGCAATAGAAATTAGAGGCTTAAGTAGAAACTTATCACTCTTGATTTATCACAGAAAAAAGTGCCTCCAAAGGAAGACCATCCACATATATCCCAAAATTAGATGAAATTCACTTGAAGGTGCTTACTTCCTGTGGCTGAAGGCAGCAGGAGCTCTAGATGACTAGCCCCAACATGGACACAGCTTTTGGTGGACTGGCGTTCATACAGAAGAATGCCACCCAGCCCTGTCCATGCACCATCACTAAGCCACACAAACATTTGTGCTCCTGAGGAAGTGGATGGGGAACCATTCTGTGAAGATTTGGCTCAGCAGCCATACCTGTACCCAAAGAGTTCTGATTTCAGCAGTTGTTGGGTCAGGCCCTAAAACAGCAACCCACACTGTGCCACTGGTTTCTGACAGTGTAATTGGTTATAACCTGGCTGGGGAGGAGAGGATGTCCCCACCTGAAGCAGGAGACAGCCTTTCCCCCGTGTCTGGCCTGCCTACAGAGAAAGAAAAAGGGACAGGGAAGTCCTGGCAGGACCCACCCCCACCAGAAATTCACAAAACCACACTAAAACCTTTTTTGTCCTTCTTGGCGTTCTCAGACCTCCCCAGTGTTACACCATCACACTGCCCAACAGCTTATCATGTAAGCAGTGTTAGGTCTGATCTGGAGAGGTAAAAAACTTCCTTCAAAGTTGGGTTTCTGTTTTAAGCCACTAACACTTATGTCCCTGGCAGACATGTCCTGCATTCATACACTGGCACAGCACCCACGGGTGTTGGGTTTTTACTGGCTGCCCCCAAGGTAGCAGAGAATTGCATGGCATAGCCATGAGCACACAGGAGAAAGCTACAGGGTCTTTCCCAGGGTAGTAGCTCTTCTATTTTTCCAAGATGATACAAGCAAGAGGAGAATATGCAGTTATACCTTGATAATATATGACCTATAGACCATTCTTGATTCGCGCTATACTGTCCTTTTATATCCCTGGTGTATTATACACGTGCCTACATATACATTTACTGAAACAAACGTTCTGTTCTGATCCCTCTTGGCCAGAAAGTGCTCGATCCACCACTGAAGAGGTAACCTAAAGGGTATGTTTTACAGTGCACTCTGTAACCTTCCCCTGCCCTGGGGATGCCAGGCACAGGCCTGACACCACCCTGCTGCACAGCTTTGACTTTGGCTGCTGAGGAAGCCACTAAGCTGTGAGAAAGCTGTGGGGAAAGTCTGCAGAGTAAAACCTTGTGAGATAAGAAAAGCAAAGACAGAGATAGGGTTGCTGAGACAGGTGTCATTAACAGTTCAAAGATTCAAGGGGAAGAACTCTGACACCAAAAGGTAAAAGGGTCCTATGGGAGAGCTGGCAGATGATGACAACTCAGCCACACAAAGGGTGGGCTCCAGGGACCCTTCTCCTCCTGGCCAAAGTCTGCTCTTCAGACGTTTTATCTGGGTGCCGAGCACACTAATGCTTAGCTGGGATTTAATAAGCTACCAGGCTGCTTTGTGTGTGTTGGCCAATAACTCATTATTTTACGCTTTCAAACTAGGTTTATAGGATGATTGTTTTTGTGCATTGCTAAAGTTACCCAAACAACATAACCCAAAGAGAGTCAGTACAGCAGCTTTTTATAAGAAAAAACAATACTTACCGACTTGCCCTTACTCTTCGCAGCTGTGGAAGGAAAAAAAAACAAAACAAAACAACAAGTTAATGGAAACTAAGTGAGATTCTTTTAAAAACACTGGAAGACATGGGAAAAGTTCAGAATGAAACAAATCATGAAACACAAACACAGTATTGTTCAGGATAAGTAATTTTTCAATTTGTTAAAGGGGGGGGACTTTCGGTGGTGCAAGAAGGTTATAAGGAAAGGCTTCACTTGGTAGCCTTTTGTTTTTTGTTTTGCCCTGTGAGTGTGTGTGAGCCTGAAAAATTAAAAAGGACTGATGAGACAATGCATCCAGTCCTACTGTGACTGCTCACCACACATCATTCAAAGTGGTGGTGGACCACCCTACCACCCACAGAAGACGAATCCCGTTTCAGTTCATTCTCAGGGACGTTACCTTAAAGGCAAGTCAAGAGTAAGGAATACAAGCTACATGCCCTGCCTTGGTGGATGTAAAGTCCTGAAAAGGGACAAGCTTCCCACAGTTCAGACTTAAGAAAGGCTGAATAAATGGCCCGGCGGCACGATTCACACTAGCAGGCATTCCCATAACCTGGAGATTATCCTAGGAAGCCCTGGAAGCACAGGAGGGGTCCCGCTGAGGTCAGCAAGAGCAGACAGCTGCTTGCAGCCCTGAAATCACATCCAGCTGCTCACAGCAGGGTCCCTACCCCTGGCAACCCTCCAAGCACTGTCCTGCAGGGCTTGCTCAGGTCCAGGGGACTGGCTCCTAAGGCTGAGCTTGCACCGTGTCAGATAAAGCCCCCCCGCCCACACAGTGGATGTCAGCATTTCCTATAAGAACCCATGAGCGAGTTCATTATCATCAAGATAAGACAAAGTACAAGATGTGAACTTTGAAATCCCTGCTTGCAGATGAAGTGTACCCATAACAGATCTCTATAAGAAAAATATGTTTGCCAAAATCATTATTTGGTCCATAGGTCACAACAGACTGATACAGCTGACAGCAACACTATAGTGCTCAGCAGAAAACTAAATAAAGCCACTTTCAAAAATCACTAAGACAAATTAATCTGATTCTTTCCTTCACTGCTGCGGACAACTACCTTCACGATAGAGACAGAGGTAGTATTATGTGGGTATTTCAAGAACATATTTTCCTAGAAAACAAGCGAAGTGGAGAAAGCGTTAACACACCAGTGTCAGGGCACGTGTGAATACCCGAGTCAATAGTTACTGGTAATGTCCCTTACACAACTCCTGTGAGCAGATATACTGAAGGATACCAAGGCATTAGTGACAGAGGCCATCTTCATAACAATTCCTTAATTATTGCTTCTTGTTGGCCTTTCCAGCACACATACGTCATATGGCCAGTTTTTCGTAACAGGTACAGGGAATATCAGTTTGAGCAGGTCACTCCTGCCTGTTAGCTAAGCCTTGTGAAAAAAATATCAAGGAAGTTGTAGTTGGTTGGGGATTTGTGGTTTGGTTTTTTTTTTCCCCTCCTTTCCAGAGCGTAAAATATCACTCCTGCAAGAAATCCTACACAGAGGACACTGCAGAGGTATTTTTCCAGGGAATATTGACTGACTTCAGTGTTTAAGAGATTACTCCTCTATTCTCCTTTTACAGCAACAGTTGGGAAATTCCTGATGGCA
>JAHREE010000279.1:12379675-12390910 GCA_033628505.1 Tringa tobata | reverse complement strand
AGCCGGGAGAACGCCGGTCAATATAACACTCTGTGCTCTTTGTGCTGAATTGTAGCGGTGCCCACACCTTACCCTCCTAGATTTATACACGGAATAGACGGACGAGGAGTTTAGCACGAGAATCACCACAGCGTGAGGCCAAGAAGAGCGGATTAGGGAAGCTGCACAGTAACTAAGACTTGAAAGAGCTCAGAATGCGGAAACAGAAAAATGTTAGTAGGCATTGCCAAAAAATGAAATTTCTGAAAGGAAAATAAAGCCCTTCTTTTGAGACTTGCTGATGTTATGTTGCACTGGTCGGTGGTTTGTGCAATCAGTCCAATGGCATCTCCTGCCGCGTGTCCTTAATAATTACCTGGTTGCTGAACGGGTCGATTTCTTCTTAGGTACAAATCAAACAAGGGTTGCAATCTGTTGCAGTGGGGAACATCCACAGTCAGCCCTTCAGGTGCTAAAGAAGACTGCTCTGACCTGCGATGTAGAGCTACAGCCGAACCCCAGTCTCGTAAACTGTGTCTATATGGGGAGATCTGCTCAAAGGAGCTCTGCCCTCTTCTCGATCACTTGTGCTCTCCATGGTTAAAATTTGTGAATAAGTTCTTAAGGTAAAGGAGGAGTGGGCGGTTATAGCTATATTTAGAGCACCTACTCCTGTGAGAAACACAAATCTTGCTGTATAAGCTCCACTGCCACAGCTGATGCTAGTCATATATCACCGCTCTGTGATATATATATGGCCACGCAGCGCAGGGAGTGTTGCATTTCTCTATTATGGTTACTCCAGCAAAACAAGCAATCTGAAACACAGCAAAGAATCCTGAAACCACTGGTGGCTCATTCATATACACAAATAAATGAGATACTACCACCATTTTTGAGCTGTTAAAGTATGAAATTAAGGGTGTTGTTTCTTCCCTGGGCATTTGGTTTCTTCCAACGATGGTGAATGGGAATTTTGGTTTGTTCCCAAGCACACCTCATACCTCTGTGCATTTGGTGGAGACAAAGAGTAGGGCGTTGACGTTTCTTCCTAGAAAGAGACATACAAACAGGAAGCAGAAATTAAGAAAAACCACCTGTTTTCTAAGCAAGTTGAGATAAATGGACTAGTTGGATCACACTGGTTTCCCCTCATGTAATCTTCTAACATTCAAGGTCTTCCTTAACCAAAAATGAAAAAATTAAATAATTGTTGAAATCTTGTAACAACACTAGCACAGAATTCACCCTGATGAGTACAAATGTTGTAATTTGCCCCACGGAGAGAGATAAAGATCCACACAATTGCTTCACAGCTCCTCCTGAGGTGGATTGGATTTTAGTTTCATTTAGTAAACTGATGCCATGAGGTTGACCTCTGTGGAGCTGTTTTGTGGTTGAACCAGTTAGAGGGACAGAATTTGTCCTCGGAGGATTTGAGTTTCCTAGCGAGGCTCGCTTCCTCGCAGAGCTCAGAGTTCAGCGAACAAAGATGAAGGTGTAATTCTGCTTTATTTTACAAAGCTCTGAACTCACAGGACCGAAAACTAAAGGAACATAACTTTGAATAATTAAGTACAAACTACAGTTGGTGATCAGCAAGTACAATACGTGACTTCTGTAAACTATGCAGGTTAAACCTACGCATTATTCCGAGACCATAGCCTAGCACCAACTGTTTGGCTGTATGGGTGGGAATCTTAATTGATGGGTACCCTACTCTGTCATTATTTAAATGCCACAAAATATTGCTCAGTTAAGGGTTGTAGGGAAGTTGGTAAGATTGTTTTCTTGTGTCTCGTAGGTAGGAAGAACACGATAATTTCAGAGAAGGTAGTAAGGTGAAGCCATAATATGGAATAGTTGATAACAACTAAGGACTGATGACCTGAATTAAGATTGAAGTACCTAAAAGAAAATGAAGAAAAATTGCTATTTATTTAGATTATGTGTATTTTATAAATCTTAATAGGTGTTTTTGACTGTATTTTAGATTGGAAAAATGATAATAAGCATAAAGAAAGTGCAAGGGTGTGCAGCTCGTTGTGGGATAGGCAGTATTGTAAGGGATGCTGAAAACTGATGTAGGTAGTGCGTTAATTCCGTTATGAACAAAGACTAATGGTTTCACTCTATTAACAAAAATTATTTGGCTTTCGCAATGGTAGTAGCCAAACACTAACGCTAGTCACTTACAGTAACTACTCCTCCCAAGATAATACATCCTTCCACGAAAGGGAATTCCACCTTCCAGATAGGGAATCCAAGGGAAAAAAGTTACTAGTGAATCAGCAGGTACATACGAAAGCCTTCCACAGAGGAGCTGCACTTTCTCTAACGTAACTGAGGCGTCCCACTGAAATCATGAACCTTCAGATAACAAAGAAAACAAAATTTGTTTGCTGTGACCTTTCTCATAGCACCACGTCCTCCTTTTGTTTCCTGAAGACATGGCTTGTCTTCAATAGCACAGCAATTAATTGGTGGGATGGTCTGGAGGAGATGGGGACCGCAGGGAGGGTGGGCACCAGGGCTGCCTGAGAAGGGGTTTGCAGAAGTTCAGCTGCATTCAGCCACCAGTAGTACAGCTGCCAGGTGCATGCCCTACGTGACACTAGGTTTGGTATTTGAGATGCTCACTCACTTGCCATGCAATGATCAGTGTTGGCCCCGAAACATAAGGACTTCTTTGGAAGTTTGGTAAACAAAATCAAGGACAGGCAGAGAAAGAGAAGCTTTCTACCAAGCCAGCCTGCCAGCCCAGCTCAGCAGCATTTGGCAGGTATTCCTCCCAAGAAAAAGGGAAAGAGTTCATCTTCTGTGAGCCAGAGAAATTCTCTTGGTTTCTCTGACCGGTCTGTCTGTACACACGTGGGTGGAGGGGGAAGCAGAGGAGCAAGAACTAGAGCAGAGACCTATACATAAAGAAAGTAACTAGGTAAACTTTATTTACCTGGGGCTGCCCCAGAGTGATGCCAGAAACCTTTGACTCATTAACAGTGCCTGTGGCCACGCACAAAGTTAACAGAGCAGATGTAGACCTAATGAGTTAAAGGTACACGAAACACGGAGTCACTTCTGCCAAAAAGTGTGTTGGGTATTTTCATGAAAACATAACTCGAGGTGAATAACTCACAGGGTGTTTTATTTCCAGTTCATTTCCTCTGTTTGATAACAATGTCTGTAGAGCCAGTTACATTCACTTGTATTTTTATTAGCGAGGAGAGCACAGGATGGATTGCCAGTAAGGGAAAGAAGCCCCATGCACACATCTGTCAAAAGCCGATGAAATCCATTGTGAGGAGCAAGGGGTGTCCCCACTGAGCTGGGATTCAACACTCATCCACTTCCTCTTCATATCTATCTTCCCTGCCACAGAAGCTCCATCTCCGTCACGACAACACCTTTGCTGCTTTTTTCCTCCACAGCTTTTCCCTCAGGGAATCCAATGGGATGGTGTTTTGTGCAAAACGTGGGTTTAATAGGGACCTTCAGTTCTGGAAGTGCAGGTCTGGATGGAAACCAGCATTAGGCAACAGTTGCAAGGAGGTGTTAAAAATATTGATTTTTGGACTTGGAGATATTTCCAACCCCTTCCAGCCTTGAAATGCCTTGGTGGGTCCAGCCTTCAGCCTTCACCTTTGCACCACGCAGCCAATAAATAAAGAGAGCACACGTGGCGTTGTGCCTGCATAACACGTCGGGTGTGAGACCGGGAGAGCAGAAACACGCGTGGTAATCCCGGTTTTGGTGCTGAGTTACCATCAGACCTTACGCAATCCCCCCCCTGAAGCTGGGAGATTCTCTCCTGCCAAGCCAGGGCACTCCCAGCAGGTATGTGGGGTAGACAAATAGGAGAGTTAGCGTAAGAATTAAGGGCAGCTGGGAAGGGAAGCAGGGCAGAACAAAAGAGGTCCCGATTCAATGCCTTTATGTATTCCTTCCTACCTCCGAAGCATCTAACCGTATTTAAGAAAAAAAGGAAACGACAAAGGTCAAAGCGTTCTCCACCCGGCCAGGATTCAAGGCTCTCAGTGAATAGGGAAACTTTTCTTGTTCTGAATTGTGTAACCTCTGCTTTTTTGTCACGTTAGATTTGAATTTGCCTCGCACGCAGCACCACCCTCTCTCACCTAAGGCAAGGCAAGTTTGCAGAATGTTGTTGAAAGCATGCTGGAACCACCCAGCCACCTCTTCCACAGTGTGTTTGTTTTCTTCGTACTTCCACATTTGATATTCGTCTTCTGAGGCTTCCCATTCGTGTTGAAACCTGACATTTTTGAGGGAATTTTTTAGCTTTTCATTGCGCTGTATCTTCTGAAGTTTCATCACCAGCCTGTTCTCAAACAGACTGCAGTTGGCTTTTGCCTTAAGGACGGCACACCGGAGTCTCAGCAGGGCAGCAGCTGCTAGGGCCGGCTGGATTATCTTGTCAACTTGCACAACCAGCCCTACAAAATGAATCATGTTGTTGACTGACTGGACAATGCAAGCACAAGCGTCCTCTCTTGACCAATCTGTGTTTTGACTCAAGCACATGTAAAAGTCTGGAGTTAAACTGACCCAAATATTTAGGAACCGAAGTGTGATTTTATTTGAGATACTCAGATTTTTGTTTATAGAGATGCACACTTTTTTTCCCCCCTCCAAATAAGTTTTCTAATAAGACTGGACACTCACATTTTCAAGAGGAAATGTCCTGTAACATTGTACATTATTTTTGGGGTGGGAGAGAGTGCTGCTATACAAAACATACATGACTTAAGATGACATCAACATCCACAGTGGAAATAACATATTTTGAATTCATATAATAGGACAAGGTCATATAATTTTCTGGAGATGCATTTTCTGATGTTGAAATTCTGCAACTGGGCACCAAGAGCTGGTATTGTCTAGTTGCCACAACCCTCTTAGAAGTTTGCAGATGGTTTCATCCCTCCTGAAATGGATTTTCATGTTATTTACACAGACATTCATATTTTCACCATACATACAAAGCTTCCTTCTTTCCTTTACCTCTAGCTCTACTATCTCACTCAGATTTAGATTAAAACATTAGCAGCAGTATCTAACAGAATTTAATCTGCCATTAAATTTCAGTGGATTGGTTTATCTCACTGCTCTCTTGTGACATCGCTATAAAGTAAATTTTCATATTTCATTTTAGAAATCTTGCTCTATGACAGAAAGAAATACTGAGATGGTGCTGGACAATATGGATGCACCTGTGAAGCAACAAGAGCATGACCTGTACACTGTGGTATCTCCCAGGGCTTCCCCACCTCTTTACTTCTCTTTGGCCTTTTCCAGTAGCACCTCTAACCTTGTATAGCTGGCATCCTTATTTTGTTAATACTTGTCCAAATTAGAACAGAATGTGTTACTGTTGACCTAAGCAATTATATTCTCATTTTCTTTGTTCTTGGCACTCTCCCAAGCAACTGATTCCCCATAAGCAGCACAACACCTTGCAATTACTTTGTTCTTTCAGCTTTTAAAATAGGGATGTCACCTTACCTTCTCAGGCTTGGAAAGCCCAGGATTTGCTATTGCTTGGGTTTGCTTACACTTCCTGCTAATAGCTCAACCCCTGCTCCCCTTATGGGAGGGGATGGTTTTGAAAAGAAAGAAAATAAATTTAAAACAACTCACAACAACAGGAAACCAACCAGCAACAGATTTTTCCTTCTTGCAAAGGCACCTGAGTCAAATGCATTCCATACAAAGGTAAGGTTACAATACAGCAGCGCATAAACCACCTAAAATTACATAATATATTTCATAAACTGAAACTGCAGCACATAAATAACCTAGTCCTGTGTGTCAGCATAAAGCGCTGCTGGGTTACTCGCTGCTTCCCTCAACATAATGAGTTTTCCAAGAAACAGGAGATGGTCTTCTGAGAGGAACCAGAGAGGGAAGTAGAAAACAAGAAGTATATTCCCATTGTGCAATGCTACTATACAGAACTACATGGAACCTAGCTAATGACAAGGAAATAGTTTTTTAGGAAATCATTAAGAATTTTACTAGAAAGGTTAATACTTCTAGAGATGAAGCAAACTGTGATCATATTAGGTATTTTAGCCACTGTTTTTTTTCCTTGGGAGGACAGTTGTTTTTCTTGGGGGCCCAGTACCAACAGACTCTGCAACCTCTACCTATAGATGTCATGTTTTGAGAATTCTGATTCTCAAGTGCCATAAAGACATTTGAAGATATGGCTAAAGTTTCAGGAGACTTCGTAAGTTATTCAAACACCTGCAGTTACCTATACAAAAAATGAAATGGTTTAAAAATATCATGCTATCTAATCAAAGGTTATATCTTTCCCAATATATTGGTCAATACTTAATTTTCACTGCTCTCTTAACTGTCAAATTTTCCAGAGTCTGTAGTTATTTTTCTACTGCAAATTTTCATAAGTGAGCGAGTTTCATAGAAAGAGCTGTTATTAATCAGAGGCCTAACGGGATTCAGAATTCACAGCTTTAATTCTTTCTTTGCTATTGACCCCCTACACTTCAGTGAATAATCTAAACTTCCCACATGTTTTTCTGTCTGTAAAGACATAACAGTTATGAACCTTTGTAGATATTAATCAAATTTCCACACAGAAAATTTTCTACTTCTTTACCTCCAAAATGCTATATAATATAATGATACTTTCCATTGAAAATTGTCTAAGTCTTATAATGAGATCATGGAGTTAACACATTGTGAGTCTTGTGATTCCACCCACGTGCTACATAAATATCTTTCTTTTAAAAGATTTCAAATCACTCGAACCTGTGTAACAGATACACTATATACACAAGAAACACTTCCTATAGTGCAAACAGTCCCTCATGATGCAAAGCCGATGCAAAGCCATGCTACCCAACAACCTATGTTGAAAAGCAAAGAAAAAAATAAAAAAGAAAGAAAAAAAAAAAAAAGGAAAGGAAAAAAGGCAGGCAAGCAGAATAAACTGCTCTATATTGTTCTATTTTTGATTTGTTCGGAAACTGATGCAGAACAGATTAACCTGCAAGGTAGTGCTTTCTTACATAAACAAGCAATTATATCTGGTCGAGTGCAAAGCTCTTTAAGCCATTCCTAGCTAGGAGTGGTAAATAAATAAAAGTTCTAAAAAAAGTAGCGTTAAATGGAAGGGCTTGTTACTATGGAAAGGCCTTAAGACACCTGAGCATTTGAGTAACAGGCTATAAAATCATCTTCCAGAGAACAAATTTAGCATAAGCTACACCAGTCACTTGAACTGGAGTGTTTGAGAATGAGTTTGGGTATCAGGAGTTAATCCAAGCTTAACCCCCCAGAACTGTGGGTGCTTCAGAGGAAGCAAGTACTAGAACAAAGTCCACATTTGTCTCTTTCAGTACTAAACTTATACAATTTTAATTTAAGTATGTAAGTTAAGCTTGTATACTGATACTAGAAAGCAGTTCTCTCTTAATACCAGTTTCTAGGACATTATTATCTTCCTTTTACAAATGTAATACTGATCTGAAATACTGGCTTTACCAAGTCCTGCTCCTGCTGTGGTAATACCTGTCTTTCAAGCAGAAAGGTTTATCTGCTTTCGCTCTGTAAGAAACAGGAATGCCTTTTTCATTACGGTGTATATATCAAATAGGTTTGTACTTTGTGTCCTCCTTTCTGATAAAATCACATTGCTTATTTATTACAACCTCTCTAATACTTATCGGTGAATCCCGATAAGAGATATGCACAGGTATATTCATCCTCTTATTGAAAAAGATTAATTTTATTCTCTTTTTGAGAACATTTTCTAAAAGTGGATGAGAAAACACAGTCAAAGAATAAAGTATCAATCCTCTTGCTTCAACATCCATTCTCTTACAGGTCCTGGAGACAACAAGCAGCTCCTGATTTTATGTCCTACTGAAATGACTTCCTTTGCTTTCTGTTATCAGATAACATGAACTCCTAATGAGGCCTCTTGGCTATAGCTGGCTTTGTTAATATTCACACTGAACTTTCCTTCATGGTTCACACTGGGTATCTGCTCAAGACTTGAAATACTCCAACCAGCAACCCTTGACGAACTTCTCTGGAACCTTGAAAAATCTTTCAGAAAAGGTGTCTAATTGCACTCAGCTGAGACCACAGATTTTTCATAGGGCAAATGTTTCCCACTACAGAAAAAAAAATCCAGTATCATCAGAAAGATTGTACAGAGACAAACACTGCCCCACAAAAGGTCATCAGTAACACCCCACCTTATTGCATGGGGTAATTAATGAACAGGAAGACAGATCTCTGGTGCAAGATGACCCCAGTAAGCGTGGACTGAGAAGAGATTTAGGACACCATTGCAACAGAAGTGCACAGTTCAAAATATTTGTATCTGGCTCACCTTAAACATGATGATCTGAACCACATCATGGGAATGATAGTCAAGAAGATGTTTTGTCTGATGCTGACCATAACTAGGGGGAAGGTGTTGGTCTCCTCTCTCTGGTGACCAGCAACAGGACACAAGAAAATGAAATTAAATAAAATGAAGTTGCATCAGGGGAAGTTCAGATTGGACATTAGGAAAAGGTTCTTCACTGAGAGGGTGTTCAGTCACTGAAACAGGCTCCCCAGGAAAATGGTCATGGCGCCAAGCCTCTCAGAGATCAAGGAGCATCTGGACAACACTCTTAGTCATATGGTTCCGTTAAAGGTAGTCCTGCAAGGAGCAGGGAGTTGGACTTGATGATCCTTATGGGTCCCTTCCAGTTTGAGATGTTCTATGATGCTATGGCTATTTTCTGAGCCTGAACGCTGCCGATGTGTGCTATGAAAGAGGAGCTGAACACAGCAAAGGCTGGCTAAATCATAGAATTGTCTAGGTTGGAAGGGACCTTTAAGATCATCTAGTCCAACCATCAGCCTAACTCTGATAAAAACCATCACTAAACCATGTCACTAAGTGCTATGTCAACCCATCTTTTAAGTACCTCCAGGGATAGTGCCTTAAGCACTTCCCTGGGCAGCCTGTTCCAATTCTTAATAACCCTTTCAGTGTAAAATTTTTTTCTAATATCCAATCTGAACCTTGTTTGCAGAGAAGACAACTATGAAAAGACCTGAAAAGAAGAGAGAATAGCCAAAGCAGAGTGTCCAGAGGCTGAGCCTTGCAGATGGATCAGTGAGGAGAAAGACCAGCGAGCTGTCCCCCTAAAGGGAGACCTGCTCTAAAGGAGGCCACGGCACAGACAGAACCAGGCACCAACGGTCCCTCAGCAGTCAGGCGGCTGAAAACCAACTGGCACAAAAGCCAGGCTGGAAGGTTAGTCCTGGCAGAAGGGATATACTGCACCTGACTTATCTTCTCCCTTCTCACAATTAAACACGTATTTTTCACTCCTGCTGTTACGCAAGAGGCAGTGGTACATTATGAAACCGTTGCCACATCCTCCTAACAGGTGCTGCCGCATTTTGTATCGGGGTGAAGTTGGAATCATATGAATTGCTTTTTAAATTATTTGGCATAGAGAGTTGCTATTTAACTTTCATTGTAGTAACTCAAATTAATTTTTGTTTTTACAGCAGTCTGACATATTTTGTAATCAGGACAGACAGAAGGAATAGAGATGATACAAAGCAGCCAATTGCTTCTTTAGTGGCTCAATTCTCCTAGAGAAGAGGTTCTCAAGAATCAAGGTTTGAGTAAGGAAGAAACTAGGCCTCAGGCAAAGTCAGAAAGCTGGATGAGACTGTAACTTAACCCCAAATTTTCCCTCTTATATCAGCAATAAATAAATAACATATGCATCACTTATTGTTAAATACGGGATCTGAAAAATGGTTCTGATGACAACTGTACATATAAATTGCATACAATCCATACAAAAAGGGAAAGGGCAATTTAGTGCAGGTTTTGGGCAAGAATTTGTAAGCTGCAATGGCAATATAACACATCCTGCTAGGAAAAGAAGGAGATCTGTTCATGTTTTAATTTACATATAGTGGTATAATTTACCAAGGATAGAGTCAACCCAATGTGTGTGACTGTCTTAATTGAAAGGAATCAAAATTAATCAAAATAGACAAACATGACAAGTAGATTAAGAGAAGGGAGTTGAAACAGGTCGAATTGAAATGCTTTCTATCAAATCTTTAACTATTTGACCATTAACTCTTATGTAATTTAATTATATGTAAGTGACTTGCAATGTGGTAAAAGGGAAAAAAAGACAAAATGAAGACTTATGAGCTCCAGGAGGACCCCAGCTAAATAAATTATTCTTACATTTAAAAAGGACAATGAACTATATTGTGGATTTTTTTTCATATGCTTATTAATTTAAATTAACTCAGTTTTCAGCACAGCCCCAGTCAGATACCTCCAACAACAGCTGTCAGCCAAGAAAGCCACCACGACAGATTCTTCTAACATCCACTTGCTGCTTTAGTCCTCTTTACCACAGAATCACACCAGGAGTTTGCTTATGGGAAGCCCTACATTCAGAACTTTTCACTGGTGCTGTTTCTCCATCGATTCTCCATCAGTGGTCTCTCAAAGCGCTTGCCAGGCTGCACCTCAGCATCTGGACACACGCTCTACCCCTGACGGCCCACTCGTAATGAAGTGTTGCGTGGGGCTGCAGGGACCCGAAACAGAAACATTGAGGTTGGTTTGAACGAAATACGAGCGGGAATTATTTCTGCGAAAGCACAGGCAGCAGCACGGGGCTGAAGGAGCAGCGCGAATTGATAACGGAGGACGTGATTAGCAGCAATCAAACGAGTAAACACTGAGGAATGTGCTGTTTACATCAAGACCAGGAGGGCCTGAGCTGCGATAAGGCCACAGCAGGATGACTTGTCAGCAGAAGAGCTGAGGTCCAAGAACGGGAGGATGGCAGCACTGTTGCAGCACACCCTGCGTGCCAGTCGTTACCCCAGCAGTAAGATGGGCTGTAGCCGTAAAGATACTCAAATGAGGAAACGCAAAAAAACAGGTAGCAACCTTCCCTACGCTTTATGGGGGATGAGGTAAGCAAAGGTTACGATGGAAAGTCACGCTGCAATAGCTGAAGGATATAAATACCTGGATGACTGTCGTGGTTTAACCCAGGTGGCAGCTCAGCCCCACACAGCTGCTTGCTCACCCCCCACCCAGTGGGATGGGGAAGACAACCGGGAGGGTAAAAAATGTGATAACTTGCGGGTTGAGAGAAAGGCAGTTTAATAATTAAAGCAAAAACCAAACCAAAACGCACACCCATCCCCCTCCCC
>JAHREE010000279.1:12340731-12379290 GCA_033628505.1 Tringa tobata | reverse complement strand
CAGCAGATGCTCACCACCAGCCTACTGGTGCCCAGCCAGTGCCCAAGAAACTCTCTCCCGGACAACTGCCCTCCCCCTGTTTTATTGCTGAGCACAATGTCATATGGTCTGGAATGTCCCTCTGGTCAGTTGGGGTCAGCTGTCCTGGCTGCGTCTCCTCCCAACTCCTTGTGCACCCCCAGCCTATTCACTTGTGGGGCGGTGTGAGGAGCAGAAAAGGCCTTGATGCTGTGTAAGCGCTGCTCTGCGATAGCTAAAACATCCCTGTGTTATCAACACTGTTTTCGTCACAAATCCAAAAACAGAGCACCGCACCAGCTACTGTGAAGAAATTTAACTCTGTCCCAGCCCAAAACAGTGCAGCAAAAAATTTTTCCACTGCCAAGGAAGACGCCCAGTGCATGTACTCAAGACCCACCATTCTTTGTCTTCCAGGGGAATCTCCAGCCTGCTTGGCCTGCCCGCTTGGACATGGGCTTCTTGGTGCTCATGAGTGTGTGGGTGTAAGAAGTTGACTGGGTGTAATCTATGAGAGTCGATGTTGAGTGAGGTGACTGAGATCAGTTTTGTTTAAAATAAATATCACTTTCCCTTTCCTTCTGGTCACGAGTTGAATTTTGTCACATTAATTCCCTACTGCACACAGTCAATGAACTACAAAATGGTGTCTAAATTTATAGTCTCTGCAAAGGAGGCGGATGGCTGTTTGACCAGACTTATTTTCTGCATAAGCCTATTTTAATTCTTTGTTATTTGAATCTCATAATGGGCCTCCCAGTGCGGTGTTTCACACCAGCACCATGGCAACAAGCCTATCATCATCCCACGTGCTTTCTCTGAATACGGGGACAATGTGAACATTATTCCAAAGTTTCTGTGCTCCAAGATCTCTTTTGAAGGACCATCAGCAGGCCAGCACCTGTTGGTCAACTCTTACTACACCTGGTTTCAGATTTTTAGGCCTGTTGATACCAAATACCTGATAGAAATAAACTTCCTGTTGGATTATAAGGGAGTTATAAGATATGTCATTATCCTCATGCAAAACCACGTTTTTGTCACTGTTTCTGAAGACGGAATGTAACCACCTTGAACATATCTCCACCCTTCACAATCTGACCTTTGGCTACCTGCCTAGTAAAGAGGCTGTATTGCAGCTACTGAGTATTTCAGCAAGATGCCTTAATAGCTTCATCTGTGTGAGCCAGATTTTTTCAACTAACATCTTGAATTCCTTAGAAATCTTCTGTACTTTAATTTCTCTTCTTGCCACTTAAATATTTGATTTTTTTAAGTGTATGTCATCACTGTCCTCAGTTTGTCAAGAAGCAAAAGCATATCCTCTCTTGCTGTCATAGCTTTGCATCCATCCGCTCAACTTTGTAAATTGGTTCTGTTCTACCTCAAGCCAGGACAAACTTTTTTTAAAGCTTCCAGTTTTTACCAATTTATTTAATTAAAAAATTGAACAGATTTACTTTTTTTTTTAATAAAATGTGAATTCCATCTTAGGGCTATCTCTGCCAGTTGGTAACAGATACTGTCAAATTTTGATCACTGTTTCCTGGAAGGGTTCAAGGCCAGGCTGGATGGGGCTTCAAGCAACCTGGTCTAGTGGGAGATGTCCCTGGCCGTGGGACAGGGAGGCCAGGGGGGTTGGAACTCAATGATCTTTGAGGTCCCTTCCAACCCAAACCATTCTTTGATTCTACGATATGCACTAAAATCCAGTATGGTAATTATTTAGTTGTAATAGTCTATAATCCAAACCAGCTGTTATTGTTAGATACAATGGTTTTCTATAAGCATATTGGAATAAGCATATTTTACTATTGGCTCTGAGTCATCTTCTCCCACGTATGTGCACGGCAAGTTAATCATCCAGTTCTGAGTTTTAACAACACAGCCCTCCACCAACACATGGCTGCCTCACGCTTTCCCAGCCACTGCCTTCCTTCATTTCTATTTCAGTGTCTGTGGTTCAGAATTATCAGTATTTCCAAAAGAGACAACAATCAATTTTAGTGTAGGGTGTCACCTCTCCTATTTTATCTTTCTCAAGTAAATAAACGATAAAAAAAAACCCAAACCCAGTCACATAATTACTCTAGGCACATTTAAATAAATTCCTTCAAGGCTATATTTCTGTATTTTTACAGTCTATTAGCACACTGTGATGAGAAAATATTCAGCTGCTTAAAATTACAGATGCAGAACAAAGATCCATCACTGGTGATGATGACAGTTAAAAAAGTTTCAAGCAATTTGAAAAAAAACCCCAAACCCTCAACAGGCTGCTGATGGATGACAGATATTTTCTTTCTTCTCCCAGTCCTTTTAGAAGTCTAAAGAGTTGATAATTCTTCCATTTCACTATAAAAGGCGTTTGACTCCTTGCGTGGCTTGTTATTGATTACTATGGTTGAGGCAGCTACAAAAGCTTCTCTGAATAAAACTACAGCCCTGGACTCTTCTCTCCCCAGGACACATACACAGAGTTACGGAATGAGCAATGAATTGAGCAGTTTTGCTTAACTAAGGTTCTTTTCTTACAGTTATCAGTACGCCCTTGGGAACTTCTTATCTCTTCCGTGCCATTGAAAAAATCACGTTACTTAACAGCTGTATCGGAAGTTTCAGCCCTCTCTTGGTAATTGCGCTAATAATGTTGACTAGAGCAAAACAATGCAGCCAATTTCTGTTCAGATTTCTTCCGGGCTATAGATCTCATTTTCTTCAAACACTAAAAGCCAGCTCAAACTTCCTTATTCAGCAGTTACCAACATTTTTTTATATATAGTCTGATAACTGTTCTAGACCAGTAGACAACTGGCTTTCCTCATACACCTCTAAAAATCTGAAAGTCTCTTTCATTAATATGAGAATTATGTCTGTGTGAAGCTTGGTTAAACCCTATACCAGTTCTAAAATTATTAAATGGAAACTAAATTAATGAAAAGGGATATTTATTTTGGGACATGAGCCTGTATTAAAGATCTCAGCTGCGGTTCTGTCAATTTTCTTCACAGTTTTCATGTCCCCCATTTAATCTATGGAGTAAAATATTCACATTTTGGGGAGTTTGATATCACAGTGACAAACAGAGAAAGATTATCATAGAATCATAGGCTGGTTTGGGTTGGAAGGGACCTTAAAGATCATCTAGTTCCAACCCCCCTGCTGTGGGCAGGGACACCTCCCACTAGAGCAGGTTGCTCCAAGCCCCCTCCAGCCTGGCCTTGAACACTTCCAGGGAAGTTTACTGATATCTTTTGCTTTACTAATATCAGTTACACCTTGCTCTTGCAGAAAAAAAACAATTACGAGTTTCACACAGGGAAAAGAAAGAAAATTCCTCCTTAAGCAGAAAATGCCAGCAAAACCCCTACTATCTACTACAGTTAACTTGAAAGCAAAATACTGCCTCATTACTAGATATAATTAAAATTAATTAATTGTGTCAAATCCAAAAGATATTTAGAGTCTCAATGGCTTCTAAAGAACTAATTACACATTGGATGTAATACTTCAGAAAGGAAAAAGACACCATCAAAGTATTTTAAAAGTGTTAAAAAGGTAACTTTCTCAAATATCATAGAGACAATTGAAGATTGTCATTATCTACCCAATGTTTTCGGTTTTTCTGCCCTTTGTGCAAGAAGCCTGAGGACCCCTAGCCTGAGCACAATTAAATATAGAGTCTTTCAGTTCATGAAAACCACAGAACAGTAGTTTTCCCAAACTTCACCAGATAACCTTCATGACAGATAGGGACTTACACATCTTCTATTTACTGAAATCAAGTCTTCCCACAAAGAAAACAAAGATAAAAGCAACTGGGTATTAGAAAAAAGTGTTCCTGACTTACTGGACTAGGTGTTTTCATTAAGAGCCAGTTTCATCTACAGACACTGTTTTATTTGAAGCGATTGCATTTCATTAAATACTATTCAAAAAATATTTATAACATTACGGCCAGGTTAAGCATTATGTTTTCCACATCCAGCTTGAGCACCAACTGCAAAGACCCCCAGGACCACATGACAAGTTGCTATTGTGTATGTAACGATGGCAACAGTAAAATACAGCACGCTCAGCATCTTGAAAAAAGAATTTTATAGCACATTTATCAGAGAGGCCTAGTTTCCTGATCTGCCTGTACACCCCCTATCTCTGCTTGCCTTAAGACCAATTTGCCTCCTCATTCCTGCAACTTTACATCCCCTCCTCTGCAGTACGTGTAGTTTTCTTCCCACAGTATGCTATGGACTATACTATCATCTGGGGAAGAAAAGCCATGTCAGTACTGGTTTTGAGTCAAACAACTGCTAATTTACCGATCACTCTGTGCATCCTGATTTGCCAGCTGGACAGCAACTCACGTCACATTGCAGCGCTTCCATCAGAAATGTCATCAGTTTAAATCTATCACTTCTGCCAGACAATTTTTTTTTATCACAGACTCAGAGAATGGTTACAGTTGGAAGGGACCTTAAAGATCATCAAGTTCCAACCCCCCCGCCATGGGCAGGGACACCTCCCACTAGAGCAGGTTGCTCAAAGCCCCATCCAGCCTGGCCTTGAACACTGCCAGGGATGGGGCATTCTCAGCTTCTCTGAGCAACCTGTTCCAGTGCCTCACCACCCTCACAGTAAAGAATTTCTTCCTGATAGCTAATCTAAATCTCCCCTCTTGCAGTTTACAACCCTCACCCCTCATCCTATCACTCCACTCCCTGATAAAGAGTCCCTCCCCATCTCTCCTGTAGGTCCCCTTCAGGTACTGGAAAGGCTGCTCTAGGGTATCCCTGGAGCCTTCTCTTCTCCAGGCTGAACAACCCCAACTCTCAGCCTGTCTTTATAGGAGAGGTGCTCCAGCCCTCTGATCAGCTTTGTGGCCCTCCTCTGGAGGCGTGCCAACATGTAGAAACATGTAGAAACTCTTCAGCCAAATTTGGCGAAGATCAAGACTGGTCATCAGGTTTGAAAGTTACTAGGGAGAACACCAAATTGTTGGAAGAATAGAGTGAATTGCATAAGCAGAATTTTCTTAAGGAATCAGGCTAAAAAGGAAGAAGAGTTTAAGAAATCCCCACATCTCATGGATAAGTGAAAAACCTATATTGTAATAATAACCTGAAAAATTAGACAAAACACCATAATATCTGTTGGTGAAGTATGCAAAAAAAAAAGCTGTTCTCCCCAAATTTTCCTGCAACTGTTGCCTGTGCAAATGTTTAATGTATGTTGACATTTTTAAAACTTCAAGATCCCATGCATTAGGATGACCCAGATCAGCCTAAATATTTTTAATGAGAAATAATGGAAAAATAGTTTATAATACTGTGATACATATAGAAGAAAGCTCTACAGCTGTTATAGAGCGTAGACAGAAACAAATCTGAGAAATCAAGGCAAGGAAGACAAGCAATTGTACTTAAACAGCTTGGCTTTAGCTAGTTATTTTCTATATCCTTTCATGTGTAAGACACTACAGCTGTGTTACAGATATATACATAGATATCATTTCCTCAGACTATGGGCCACCCCTGTAAAACCTCCATAAAATGTCCATTGAGTTTATTTAGTCTCAATAATCACCGAATTCAGTGAAAGTCAGTGAAAATGCCCTCCATGACTTTGGGCTCCATCTGGTTATGGTGGTCACTCAGGACTTTCCAGTTCCTGACTACCAGCCCCAGTCTCCCAGCACCGGAGAAACCAGCTGATGGTTTGCTCGCCTGGATGGTGGCTGGAATCTTTTTGCTTATTTCACAAGCTCATTTAGGGATCAGGAGGTTTCTGACTTTTTTTATGATTTCTGTCTCTTCCCCCTCCTGCTCTTGTGACTGCTCTGCTGCAGAACAGTCTGCCTCTTTTGATTTTCCCTCTTGCTCTCAGAAGAAGCTTCTTCCTTCCTTACTAAATCAGTTGACTTCTCCTTCCATTCTTCCTTCTTGGCTATTGGGGTGATTGATATAGTTGAGGGTTGGGTCTCTGGTTTAGTCAGGGCTGTTTGTACATCTTCAGATCCAGAGACCCTCTTTTCCCCTTGAGGGTGCTGATAGCCCTTGGCAGGTAGATGTCCGGCCCCAGCACAGGGTAGCAAGTTGTGTCTCTGGCACAACCAGAGCATCCTATTCTCCAAACACTCTTATCACACATCAAGATCCTGCACTTGTCTGGGTGTGAAGTCCCAGACCATTAGAGATGATACCCCTTCCAGGTACCTGCCCACGTGCCTTGCTACCCGTACTGTCCATACTGCCTTGGACATATCCCTGTGTGATATTCCTAAATAGCTGGTTAACCTTAGGAAAAGCTGGAAACACATTCCTGAAACATGCTAACAGGAGTATGCTGGCTACCCAAGGACATTCAAGATACTGAAGAGTTATTGTAAAGAGGGAGAAAACACCTACCCTGCAGGAAAAGAAGGGGGAGGTGCCATTCTTCCTTTCATCCACCGATTGGTTCTTGAGGAAGAAAAGGCAAAAAGTGTAATTGTTAATTGTCTTAACGAGATGGTTCCTGACCTAAAGAGAAGGCAACAGCGCAGTGCCCAAATATCAGATTAGGCTCAAGGCCAATGCTTTCACCCTAGTTCTCCCAGGAAAAACACAACCAAGTGTCACACTGCACAGCAAATGGCTCTCAAATTCAATGTACAGCAAAACCAAAAAGGGAACATGGCTACGATCAGGTAAACCAGTGCCAAGGACAAGGAAGTCAACATTGCGGCCAGCAACTGTTAAACAGGTATAGTAAGTTCCCTCTAATGTGCTGTGGTCAAATTTGTTATCTCAAACCCTTCCAGCCCCAACACGGGGTGCCAAAAAGGACTGTTGTGGTTTAATTTCACACAGCTGCTCGCTCACTCCCCCACAGCGGGAGAGGGAAGAGAATCAGAAGAGTAAAAGGGAGGAAACTTGTGGGTTGAAATACAGTTAGTTTAATATATACAGAAAACAAAGAAAAACAAACCTAAGAAAAAATGATACAAAAAAACCCCAATTGCTCACCACCACTTTCTCCACAGTTTTTATTGCTGAGGGCAATGTCATACGGTCTGGGATGTCCTTCTGGTCAGTTGGGGTCCTGGCTATGCCCCCTCTGAACTCCTTCTGCACCCCCAACCTGCTCGCTGGTGGGGCAGTGTGAGAAGCAGAAAAGGCCTTGATGCTGTGCAAGCACCGCTCTGCAGTAATTAAAACATTCCTGTGTTATCAACACTGTTTTCATCACAAATCCAAAACATGGCCTATAGGAGCTACTGTGAAGAAAAGTAACTCCATCCCAGCCAAAACCAGTACAGAGCCTAAGTCTTCATAAATAACACACCCACCCCTTCCCCACCCCCACCTCCCCCGTATCAGATACTTCATTTGTATGTTGTGGAAGTACCAGCAGAAAATGGAGGCTGGTACAGAATGAATTATTCAAGAGGTAAAACCCAACAATTATAATCTTAGCATATCTAAACCCAAAACAATACATGAGGGTGTGTGTTCTCTCATATAAATGCATCATGGAAGATTATAAACAAAACGTCTGTAAACTCAGAGCTGAAGACGTGGTAATCATTAACACTACCCTATGTAAACATACATCAACCTTTTGTCAACTACATTTCACTATTTTTCATTGGCCAGATTTCAGCAAGTAAGCAAAAAGTTATGCATATATTTATATACATATCTATAAATATACACAGATACGTATTCAGTTATGAATACATACTACATTTATAGGTTGGTTAGAAGAGACAACTCTGTCCAGTTGAGGTCCCAGTGCAAAAGGCGTTGTACAGCTGTAGGAAACTGGCAGTTCTGCTCCCAGGGCAAAGGCGAAATTAGAACAAATAGGGTAATTACAGGAAGTCATCATGATGTACACAACTTCTATTCATATATTGATATAGCAATCTTCCTGAATGGCAAAATAACTTTACAGGATATTTTCTCCTAGCCTTTCCAGACTAACTACAGTGATACGTAACCAAGTATTCCTATACCCATTTCCACAAATGAATGAAAAAGTGAAAGCGTAGAGGGTGGAGGGGGAGAAGGGGGACTGATTCTTACCACAGCATTATGGGTTCCCTGTCTAGGAGTACTTGTCTGGGTACTGTCATGGGATGAAAAGTTTTGAAGACTTCCTAATATTAACTGTATTGGTAAGTAAAAACCTTTAATGACTGTAACATGCTACTTGAGTCAAACTTGGTGGATCCAAAACTCATGTCTTAACTAATAACCTAAATTCCCTTTATTGACAAGGAATATGAAATACACCCTACAAGTGTTTGCATCTCAGCTCATACTTAAGCTGCAAAAAGCCTCCCCCCCCCAAGCTTTCATCTTTACCCAGTCTCAGGTACAAATCTAAAATAAAAACCAGAGCACACAGTGAGAAAAGTAACTACTTTTTTCCTTTTAATATAGATGTAGTACAGAATGTTTAATTACAGCAGGACAGTGGTTCCAGTTAAATAAAATTAAAAACCTTTATTTTCCCCAAATATAAAATTACTAAATTAATGTCTTAAAAGAATAAGAATATGGAAAAAGCTTTAAATTATACCACCATTAACCACAGTAATCATGATCACCAATTACATACTCCATTGCTTTGGCAAAAAAGTTTTTTTCTTTTAATAACTGCATATAAACCTAACATAGCAAAGACTGTATACATCTTTATATTGCATTTATTTATATACAGGAAAAAATGAACTGTAAAGTCTGCATATACTTGGAATGAGCAAATTTTCACAATAAACTGAAAGAAGAAGGATAAGAGCTGGCATGAATATTAAAAAATGCTTAGAAATGTAATACATTTATGTACAGACTGTATGGACTGTATTAACAAACAATATGTACATAACAATTTACTACTATTGATATTTTAGTATAACTCAGTGTTCATTAATACAGACCTTTGGTTGTATTTAGTTGTTTAATAAGACCTAAGCTCACATACCTCCAAAATGCAACAAGGTATAAAACAAAGCACAACAATTTGCCAAATGGTACAAAAACTACTATTGTCAGTTCCATCAAGCCCAAAAAACTAGTGTCTCTGTCTAGCCCCAAAATAGTTCTTGTACTTGGAATCGATCTCTATGTGCCGTACACAAAAAGAACACCTGAATGTTACATATCTGCAAAATTACATCCCACAACACTTTTTTTTTTTGTAATGTGCAATTCATTTTAATAATACTTTCTAATGAACGAGAGAAATTAACTTGAACTTTATAATTTTCCAACACGCACCTCTGCAATGACATTTGAATACTTTTAAATGTTACCAGCAAGATTAAAAAATATATGTGCGCTCCCTTACTCTAAAAGACTATTACCAGTAACTGCTATTTGCTAAGTGTGCTGAGACATTCGTATGAATTATGCAGCTTGCACGTGCCCAACATTTAGCTTCAAAATCATCCTGAGTTTGCACACAATGAAGCAAATCCGCATACTTTTGAAAGAAAAACGAACATACTTTCCTTTACAAAACGATCATGCAACTGAAGAGGAACTGGGCATCCCATGAACCGTTGTGCTTGTCGGAGTTCCACTTATGGCATTGAAAATATGTAGCGAATTAGACATCACGCTGGCCTTCTCTTCAACCGGAGTAATCTTAAAATGGAAAACATGTATTTACCAAAATGTTACAAAACGACACAAGCATTTAGAAAACAACTAACCAATTTCATAACCAGCTGCAGAGCAACTCAACTTTTTAGTACTTTCTCAATCGCATGGAACTTCTTTTGGGGGACTGTTACTCTTTTCAGCCATCCTCTATTAGATTTAGGAGGGCAGTAGTTATTTCTCCAACAGCAGTTCTCCTAACTTAAGTATTACTCGGTTCTCTCTAGGGGAAGCTTGAATGGCTTCTCTCATTTCTCTCATTAACTTTCAAAAGGAGTTTCACATGGACAACACACTTGATTTTTGCCCCCTTTTTCCTCTTTTTTTGTGACTTAAAGGTATTATTTGAGCATTCTTACCATAAGCTATCAAAGCAACAAAAATACTTCATTCTTAACAACTATAAATTTACTGATGCTAAGATTAGAAATACTGGGAAAAAAAGGAATTATATAAAGATTAGACAAACTAAGAACAGAAGTAAAGAAAACTAATTACCATCCCATCTGATCATAATGGCAAGCAGCAGAGGAGAAAAAAAGAAAAATCTGTTACAATTTCATAACAAAATTTTTGTAATTGTTTAAAATCAACACTAGTGTAAGACAGCGAGCAGTTGGGCTTTTTTTTGGTGACATTACAACACACATTGTGAGAAGCTCTTTTTCCAAATACAGCAATAGGCAAGCACACAAAGGTGACATTTTAAAAGATTTCAGTGAAGAGCATCACGATTCTAAGCCTTCAGGGGAGTGACCAATCTAATCTAAAAAAAAACCAAAAAACCAAAAAACCAAAACCCAACCCAACAACATTTTACTTATCTACAATTAATTACGTTTATAAAATAAGCACACAGTGGTAAGCTAACAGCACACATTACTGCAGTCAGCCCTGTACTTTCATATTCTGATAACATCATCTTATAGGTGTCAGTTGTTTGCCCCTTCTCTTTGTTTACTTTCAGACAATGTGATTGACTCCTGAAGTTTCAGGCATTAGATGCTTTTTCTTATTGTCAGTTTTTGGAAACTCACACACCTGAGCATTTTTTAAACATACATATCTTCCATTGAGTTAGAAGTATTTTTTCTTGTGTAGAAACTGTCATTATATCCTTTTACTTTTTCCTATGCCAGGGGAATATTAATCTTTCCTTTATTATCTTTACAATTAAATTATTTGACAAGATCGTTTTCCTTTCTTTTCTGAAGGAGTCTTCTGTACAGCTGTCCAATTCTCACATATACCTTGTTCTTCTTAATTAGGTGTCAAATCAGTTATCCTCCTTTCTAAAACCCTCCACTGCTTTACAATATTGTATTTGTATACTGTATATTTACAGTATTGTAAAGCTTTCTGCTTTACAATACATCACATTGAAATACAGTTAAAGATGTCCCATTTTTGTCAGCTAAGCAATCTCTTTTCCTGTTCCAGGGATCTTTCAACACTGTTTTCCTCTACATGCATGTCTGAAAGATACTGGTTTTTTATTAAAAAAACACACAACACATGGGTTCTGACAAAATGGTGTCACTCCCTGCAAACCTTGTTTCACAATATTCTCTGTCAACAGTGGTTAAAATGTTAATTTTGTGGTAAGCTTTTCCCTGTGATAGTATAACAAAAGAGTTAGATAATGAAGATATAGCCTGTGCACTTGCTGTATTCTTGTACTTCACCATAATTATATCATAGCACAGAGCTACTCATAGCACAGTACCTGAGAAAAACACATCAGGAAATACTGGAGAGCAAGAAAGTGTGTGAAGTGAACATCAGATGCTTGACACGTTTTTGAATAGAAAAAAAATCAGCATAAAAGTGTTGGATACCATCTAAGCAAAGGCAGAATAAAGGCAAATCTTTCTTACATAAGCCTATGATTATCTTTTTGAGCAAATATTTCTTGGATAATTATGGAGTAATTTAGAGATGTCAAAAAATAGTAAACGGGTAAAGTCATTGTACAGCTAAAGGACGCAATCCTGAAAAAGAGCTGGAAGATAACAGAGCGTTTAAGTGTCAGCTAGACTGAATGGGTCAGGTAGGTCTCAAATTTGATTTTTCCTGTACAATTTGATTTCTGAGTAAAGCCTATAGTATGGACAAGAGAAATTCAGAGCTCTCTTGTATCAACTGGTTATCCAGATTAGGATGCATCGGTTCCCAAGAAAAGGTGCTATTATGGTCGTGCATCTAAGGAAGTCTCCTAGACATGTATTTGTAAGGTAAAATATTACCAGAAAACACAGGGATTTCTTGTGAGCCAGAAACACACATCTTTGGGGTTAAGAACTATGAGCCATTCTGGCTCTGGGAGAAGATTATACAGAAATAACAGCAGATGAAAGAAAAGGAACCCAAAGTGATGAATAAAAATATCAAGAAGGCAGGGATCAAGCATAAATCTTCAGCTCTTCCTGTCCTCCTGGAAATACCATCCTTGCCTCTCAAGTCAGGAGACATTTCTACCATAAATCCCAGGTGCAATGTCCTACATCTCACTCTATATGAGTTCTGTCTTTCCTTTTCCCATATCTCCAGTTTGTCTGTAGTGGATTCCCCCTAAGAAAATGTGTTGGAATATCTCTGGAAAGATGTTTGCCTCTTTGTGGCAAAAGTAAATGCTTGCATCTCCAAAATCTAAAGAAAAAGGGCTAAGCTTGCAGATCAAATCCCCCCAGTTACCAGGAAGTATAGACTAAAATGAGCTTTTTGTGTCACCGAACAGAGACCCCTGTAACTACAGATATGAAATATAAGTGACATATATTTGTGTCATTAAATTTGTTTTATCTTTACTGTAGTGTTTCTCTCTTACAACAAAACAGGCTGGTGCCAAACAGATTTACTTTCTTAATGAGGAAGACTAAATTCTGAAGGTCAAGAAAGCATCTGCAGAAAAGTCATAAACAGAAAAAAAAATTATGAAGTTCCACAATTCCATGACATTCTTATACTCCAATAGAAAAAAAAAAAAAAGAAATAAACAATCATTTTGTTTAAAGCATTACATACAGTTTTCCTAGTGGGTTCACACTACAGCTACATTCTGAATACCAGTATGTATAATTTAATTTCAGCACATACTTGCTCATGCATTATTTCAGAAAGCTCTTTTGCCATTTCTCTGTAGTTGGCCTTCATTTCTTCTTGATATTCCAATTGATCTTCCTTTATAAGTCGTTCATTTACACCCAGAGCATGACCACATGCTTCAACAAATTGCCTGTTTTAGATAAAACAATTAAAAAAATTAATTTCAATCAGAAACACAAAATCCAAAAGATTAATTAAAAATGCCAGCTTAAAGTATATTTTTAATGCAGTCAGGACATTACAAAAGTTAAAAGGTTTTAAAAAATTCTTATGATACCAAATCCTGGAAAAAAAAGTAATTTTTCTTTTCCCCCCAAAAACATACCTAAAAACTTCTTTTAGTAGCTTTACTTTATTGTCTGGATATCTTTTGGTGTTAGTGTCATCTAAGAAAGCTCTGGCGTATGCTAACGGACCAGCATTAACCTGAAAAGAACAAGAATCATGAAAGAGTCAATTCTCTGTCATATTGTCTTAGCAATAAGAGGTACTACAGGTGTCTGTCTGATTTGCTTTTCTTAGGAAAACTCATTGATTTCAAAGAGTTGGATTTACGAAACAAAAAAACTGCTGGAGTCAGAACATAAGAGCAGGAGAGGTCTCTATAGCACTCTGTTTGAACCTGTCCTGACACAAAGAAACCACTTCAACGATGTGGCAAAGTAACTGCTGATATTGCTAGTTTGTCATCTCTGTTTATGAAATTAGGGTGGGAAAATGAGCTAAATCTACTACTGTTTGGTCTGCTTATCTATTGAAAACACTCTTCCAAGCTGAAAATTCTGCAATAATTAGCAGAAATTTAATTGTACTATTATGAAAAGTAGATTTAACGATTTCTGACTCATCCTTATTATTCTTTTGTATTAACAGTAAGAGCCCAACCCTTCTCATCCCAAATGCTAGTTTGACAACTTCCTGATTCTGGAATCTTGACTTTTTTTTTTCTTCTTCTTTTCTCTTTAACATGACAACAATTCATTTCAGGGGACCACATCTGTTCCTTTGATTTGAATCAGTTGAAAATAAGAGCTGCACTTTTGTCATTGCATTCTTGAGGCCCTTACCATATTGATCTGTACATGCTACGGCTGCTTTATGTACCCTGTTTTGGTGAATCTGATGGTTTCTTTATACATTCAGTTCTTGCTTCCCTTAGGTAAAATGGAATGTTGCACAGTGAGATTCTCTGCTATTACCCTCCTCCTGTATTTTGGGACTCCCTCTTTGTCTCCATAGGGATCTTACCAAAATACAGAAGCAATAATGACCATGGTGAACCTAATGTGAGCAGACCTACATCTAGGCAAAATATGTTCATTCCTCCTCTTATGGGAAGACTTACTATTTTATAGTAGTTTCAGCTTTACACCAAAACCTGCTGGGACTCAGATCATTACAGATTCCAGAGATGAACCTTAATCCTTTCACGTAACTGTCCATGAACAATGTTTATATGACATAACTGCAAAAAGTGACTGTATCTCTAATTTAGGACATTCTTGAATATACGGAATGGAAAATAATGATAAAATGCCAGTTATGTAACTTTTCAGGGGCAGAAAAAGGTGAAATAGCTGAATGGCAAAGGATATTGGTCTTACCTGAACACTGACGCTTCCTTGTAGCTTCAGCTGCAATTTGATCATATCTACTTCAGCTGAAGAGCAAAGCTGCCGAAGTTCCGCAACTTTTTTACTCATTTCGTCAATGGCTACTTCAATTGGGTTTAAATCAGTATGGTGCTGGTACATTACCGGAATGCGCTTTTTCACATATGGGAAACAGTGTATAGCTATGGACAGAAACAAGTTTATAGTTAGAAAAAGATTTTTGAATAAAGCGTTTTGACAGAATTTCATGCTAAAATCCCATTTTGACATAATTAGTTGCCCAATTTAATGACATAGAATATAAGTAGAAATACTACCAAGTGTACAGGGAAACAAAATATTGAAAATGTAAATATGCATAATTGTACATGTATTACAGCAAAGTTAGATCATTGTCATTGCTGCTACTAATAACAACAAGAAATAAACCACTGGAACTTAATTCATATGAGAGCTATAAAAAGAATTACTTTTCATCCATATGATCTTTTTCTAAGAACATGGAAAGCTAGAACACAGATTCACAATTCTTGAAGATTAAGGAAAAGAAAAAAACCGAAATATTTGAGGATTATCCTTTGAAGAAACTAATCTGAAAACATAGTTTTGGCTAAAAATATGAAAAGTATTTTAGCTGACAGCTATAAAGGACTTTAAGTGATATGGAAAAACACATACACAACAGAATTAGACCATTTGAATTAATGCTTCCAGTCAAAGAACAACTTGTTATTTCAGAAATTCAGATGTACATGTTCTATAGAAACATTGCCAAACACACGACAACTTTTAATTATCTCCCTTAAAAGCATAATAAAATGTTTTGTACCAGCAAACCAAATATCTTTAAACTTTGAACCTATGAGGAAATAGACAGACACTCACTCTCTCATAAAGCTAAGAAATGAGAAACTAAAGCATAGTGATTAGACCAAAGTCACAATGGAAGAGAGGCTGCAAATCAAACCAAAGTAAAATAAAACAAAATTAAATGAAAGGAAGTTAGAACATAGTAAAATATGAGATTTTACTCTTTTTCCAATACTTCGTGCTTATGAAATTACACAATGATATATGTATTCTCAGATGGTCATTTATAAGTGTGTTGGCATATCACATTTTTAAGTATTACTTTCAAGTATGTACCAAGTTTAAAAGATTGTTTTGTCTAAAAATATTTTGAGATGCTCTGTAATCCTTGTCATCTCCAACAGTCATGCGTGGAAATTTTTAAAGGATTTTTTTTCCTGACAAAAATATGCAACATATAGAAAAATTTAGTATCAAGAACTAAGTATAAAAAAACAAAATAAAAGGCCAGCTTTCTTTTAAAGGAAATTTCCATCCAGTCAGTACCTGTCAAAATAGTCCGTCGCTTACACTGTTCTTCTACTCCTCCTTGTCTTTTACCAGCTTGAGTAAAAGGCATTTCAAACATAAAGCGACGAATGTTATGAGTCCTTTCAAAATCTGTTTTTCTTTCTTGCAGCTCTTTTTCTTCAAAGTATGGAATTACATGTGTGACTTGAATATATGCGTATTTTGAATCTAAATCCTTAGGATTTACCTTAAAAACATGACAAAAAACCAAATAGCTACATTGTGAATAAAGTCAATATAACTGCAGTCACACAACATTCAGGCATTAAATTTGGTCTCAACCTGTTAATTACTGAAAACACAGGAAATGTTAATGCTTCTCTGCATTCAGTTTCTAACTATTAGGAAGACAACATAGCTAGATGCATTACAAGGTCGTGGTTTTGTTTGTTTGTTTGTTTTTAAATAGATATTTACCATAAGCAGAACTGCAAACAAAAATGTAATAGAGTTTCACCCACCGTTTAACACTGGAAGGCACAGAAACAAACGCAGAAACAAACACTTATCCTCCATGACAGCTGATACAACAGTAGATTTGAGACCAAAAAATTCCAATGATATAAAGAGAGTCAGTAAGTAAAAATAAAATGCTACATTGTAAATAGTTCAGATATCATCTTCAGGACACTTCTCCCAACCTGTCTGTCTCAACTCTGGCACCCTAGGAGGGTTCCAAAGAAGATACCAAAGGGCAAGTTGAAGGCTTAACTATTCAGTTCATTTTGTTTCTAGAACTGGATGAGTGGGAGCCTCATGGACTGGCAGATCTTTAATTTGGTAAAAGCAGCAACTAGTCTCCAGCACCAATAGATAAGGGCTCCTAAGTCTTTACCAAACAGGGTCCCTAAATGGACTGAGGATTTTTATTTTTTGTAAATTCCCTCAAGCACAGGATAAAAAGGGCATTCTAAACCTGTGCATCTTTCTAAAAGGTTGTTGCCTACCACTTTAGTCCTGCATCAAATGTTCACGTTATCTTTGCCTGTCTCTGAGCCATTTCACTTCTATAAACTAAGTGGGAAAAACAACAATGCAAATAAACACATGAAGTCACCAGGTAAGTCCTACAGCAACCTGGGAACAGAGCTAAGGTCTCCCTGCTGTTACCCATTTTTATTTGAACATGCTGCTAGATTAGTTTACTTTTTTAAAACGGGTGTTTTTTAAAAATTATTGGACTGGAACTTAAGTGGTAATTTATGTACTCATTCTGGTACAGCTGATAGAAAATGGTCCCTACAAATGCTGACAAATACATGCATTATAATTAGTTGTAAAGCATTCAGGAGAGTACACTGAAGAGCTCTGAAAAACAGAGATTACAAAATAAATCTCTCGCTGTCAATAGCACAAAATCTAGCCTTTGCCTAACTCTTCCTCTCCTTTTAAAGTTCCAATATTGAAAAGCCCACTGTTGGTGCACTTTCAGGATGAGAAGCACAGAACTTTGTGATCTTACTGGTAGAATCAGGGAACAGAAGGGACAGGAAATTATAATTAGAGAAAATCATTATAAAGTCTGAAGCCAAACCAAAGCTAAAAATTGGCTGAGGAAGGGAACAAAAGCTATGTAGCGTACATTGAACTTGTGCAGTATGTGTTCTTTACTGTAGTCCTTTTCAGTTCACCAGTTTTGGAGCCTTCAATTGCAAAAGAAAACATTTCCTATGACAAATTTAGACTTCACCTGAACACTTTTTTCTACAGTTTAAATGTTCATAAAATTGAACGGGCTCAAGAGACATAGGCAAAGGACAACAAGAACAACTGATACAGATTTACGATATTATTTACATATGGTACTTGTCTCAGAAGAGGGGTCTGTTTCTTATTTCAGAAGAAAGTTTGGACTCTGCTCTGGAGGTGCAGAAAGGGGAAAAATTCCAAAGAAGGACTGTGAATGAACTGGCAAGAAATACAGCTAAAGATAACAAAGGAATATGATCATAATCCAAATTTCTTCTAAGATACAGTTTTTATTTTGAGAGGTAACACTAGGAAAATTTAAGCTTTTTGGTTGTAAAGGTAAACTTAATAGTAGAGGATATTTCTTCCATGACCTTCAAACAAGCAGTTTTCAGACTCAAATGTTTTGTGTACCAAATTAATAAAGGACAGTGATCCCACAGTATTTCAAGTGGATTAATGGAAGTAACACATTAGAATTTTTTTGAGAAAACAAAAATCATACTTTGCCAGAATCCTGAATCATTTTGACATTTTCAGATCCAAATTTGTCAGAGTAGAGTTTTTGGAGTCTTTGGGAAATTTCTGAAAGAGGCGTGAGTTTAGGCTCTTTATAGATATATTCCTTTCCATCTTCATCCTCAAAGAATCCCTGTTTAAAAAAAAAGAAAAAAGTAATCAAAATATTGGGAAAAAAACATAGGGCAATGATTAAGATGAACATAATGTATGTGGTTCAAAGCAAATATAAACATTTAACATCAGGATTCAAGCAAATGTAAATAAAGAGAAATTAAAACATAAATAAAAAAGATTTCCTGAGAGAATGAAAAGAAAAAAAAAATCAGAAAAATGTAATTATCGACTACAGAATGAGTGAAAGATAATGGAAACAGACAGTTAAAATGTTAAAGGTTTGTTGTAATCTTATGGTGTGCCAAGCCTTTGAGACAACTTTTTTCACTTTTATTTAAAAGTGAACTTTCAGCACTGTTTCACTTGCCAAAACAGAAATTTTGTTGCCCAACAGGATTATCTGATTCACAAGTGAGTATTTTGGCAACCCTTTACGTAGAAATAATGTGAAAAATTTCTTTATGTAGTAATAAAAAATTAATTCCAGAAAATAAAATTTAATTTCTATAAAGGTCTTAATTTTATGGCATGCTATATTGGCATATACTTCATTTTTATTAGATAAAGCATTTGTTTTAAACCCATAACTAAGTGCAACATAGAGTACACGGAAAGTGAAACAGGTCATTGGTTTAAAACAAGCCATGTTCAAGTTCATGTTTGAAACCAGAAAATAAATATTTTTGTCATAAACGAAACAGACAAAATAGAAAAGCACAACATATCATGTATAAACACAGGCTAGATTGACAAAAATACCCACATCAAACTAAGGTGGAATGCAGTAGTTTTTACTGCATTGCTTGCTTTGTAAGCAGTTATTGTAATTACCTCAACATCTGTTTCAGTGTCTGTAAACTGGTATTGCTATAAAGTTATAAAAGACAACAGAATACATGTAAAGTTATACTGCTCAGAGTATTTTACAATTCTCCATGCTCAGCTGAACGATTAGCAACTGGGCTATGCATGTAGAAAGTGTATTACTTGATACTGCGTGATACCGCACTAATACATATGCATTCTAGACACAGAGTAGAGGATGTGAAGCTGTTCAATGCACAGCCAGAACTTTTGTTTGAAGCATGCAATACTGATGCATAGAAAAGAGTGATTTTTTTTTTCTCTAAATGGAACTTAATGTTACTTTCTTAATTGCAACGGCTATTAAATGCATACCAATCTAAGAAGCAGCCTTGCAAACCACACCGTAGCACTACAGACATTAAGTCAATACATTGCTAAGAACCAACATTACAGAAAACTTACCGCTGCCTTAAGGTAGTAAATAAAAGAAGAAAAAAAAAAAAAGCAGAAATTTACTGAGGAAAATAAGAAAGAATTGTTTTGGAATTGATAAATGGTTTTAACTAAATTATTGATGATGTTTAATTATTTCTTACAGACCGTATTTCTTGTGCTTTTTATGTCATGGTATCAATACAGACGATGAAATAGTATACCTTGTAAAATAAATTCAAGTTTTTTCTTATTGCATAAAGCAGACAAATGGAAGTTAAATAATACTCACCTGTCCAAAGAACGCTACCCTGAAATATGTTCCCAGCAGTCTCTTGCCTGTATGCATAACTTCTGTTACTTTACTGTATGCTCGATGAAGAGTGTCATATAAATGAGCAAGCCTCTAAAAATAAAAGAAAACAATCATGGGGTAAAAGAATAACGTAGAATTTTCCTATCTTAAGACAACAATGAATGATGTCCTTGTAGTTAATAACTAAAAATATTGTTTTATTGAACAGCAGTTATACGTTTAGCACTTGCATCAGAATGACAACATGTAAGATTAATTTTTAATTATTTAAAAGTAAAACAAAATGTTAACACATGGATATTTCACTTGCAATGGTAACACTTATTCTGTGAAGTGCAATGTGTCATGCAGTTAGACTAAAAAAATTAGGATTTTTTTTCTTGCTTAAATTTGGTTATGATAAATTTAATACCTCAAAATCTCTCCGTTTTTCATAAATGGGAATTATAAGTTTATATATGTCAGCAATGAGTTCATAGCGTTCTGCCTTCCAGAGTCCATCAGCACATTGCTCCAACAATTCCATCAGCACATCCTAGATTTGGATACACATTTGAAAAAGCAAAACAATTCAGGACTCATGAAAAGCACAGAAAACAATTATACCAAAGTTCTTCCCACTGAAAAGGGAGATCCTGCCTCCAAACAAAATTATCTACACATAGTAATTTAAATTATTGTGGCAATTAAATATTGCTAAAAGGAAACAAAACAGAATGATCTGAGTGTACACACGTACTCTTTGTATTTAGCAGGAACAGCATTTTTCTTTCAGATACTCCTGACCTCTTGAGTCTACAAATGACACCTATATGAGAACCCAAACTTGTCTTACCTTGTGATATGTGTTTTCAAAGTGTTGGGTTTTTTGGTTTTGAACAAAGAACATTATTTTTAAAAAGTAGCTATACAAATACTTGACTGTAATGGTTCTGAAGGAAACTATCAAATAAATGACATCAACAATAAAGCAAAAAGATGCAATACCAATATCTGTACTCAGAATAATTATGAAGGTACAACAGTGGAATTTGGTATATTTGTCCAAGAATGAAAAGTTATATAACAACAGTTACAGAAGCTGAGAAATCTTGACGGGTCAAAACAGGGTCACAAGCAAGAAAATACCTTGGCTTTGTTGGATTTGATCCTAATACTCTGGTAGCAAAAAGATAGTTATTTAAGGTTAAATAAGAGCTATGTTTACCTGTATGCTAGAATGGAAGCATACATTTTGCATTAGAGCAGTTACATCATAATTACAAAGTCTCTTCCTTCAGTTTATGGTAATTCTTTATTTTCCATAAATTTCTACTTCCATTTAATTTTTTCTACTTCAATAAGCGTAACAGAACTAAGATAACATTATTTCTTTGTTCTAGTTTTCATAAATTTAAAATTACCTGGCTAACCACATTAACTCAGTTACAGCAAACAATTTTACAGATATTATGGAACAGCTTACAGCTCCTGCGACAAAGCTGTCACACGCTTGGTCACAGCTTGAGCGTGAGAGAACCACAGCGAAGCAGCCCATCTGCATCCCCATACTCTAACAGATCTCAGTCCTCTTCAAGCATGTCTGGAGCCCTAAGAACCTCCATGAGAATCCAAGTCTGAGACTGAAAGGTGTCAGAAGACATGACATGTCTACTTCTTGAGACTTTCTGGTATCACTCTTGCATTGTGGTGGTGAAGCCAGAAGTTGGAAATAATTCCTTTTATTCTTAGAATGCTACTCTATTCCCTTTCTTCCTTCGGTAGAGGACTAGGACAGCATAAGGGCATCACTAAGAAAAGCCAACTTTAATAGTGACAGCAAAAAAAGACTGAAAAATTCTACACTTGTCCGTGTGCTGCAATGGTTCCTAAAACACCTCCTCCCTTCCTCCAATCATCATGGGGTTGTATAGACCCCAGCATCACCATCGTCAGCAACCAGGTGGTGAGAACTGAAAGACCAGTGTCAGTGCTCGACCACAAGGGCTGGCCACACAGTTTTATGACAAGAGTCCTAACTCAGACACCAGAGGGCATCCAAATGCAGCAAAGCAGTACAGTTTTGTTTGCACATAGGAAAAAAAATACAGAAAAAGCTTCATGTGAGAGAGCTGACAGGAGGGAAGAAAAGAACAGTATTTATTTGTATTATGTATTTATTTACAGATAGAAGGATTTGCACTTGTCCTTGTAGAAATTTTGAGAGGCTTCTGTTTTCCTTGAGTTTGAGGTCCCTCTAAACAGCAGCCCTGCTCTCTGGTGTATCAGTCACTCCCCCTCCATTTAGTCTCATCCACAAACTTGATGATACACTGTATCCCATGACCTAGATTGCTAATGAAGCTGCTCATCCCCAGTCTTCACCACCATACTTAAAGTATCTTGTATATTTGGGTTTTTCATAAAGTGCTTCAATATATTGAATTACACTGCACGTTGATCACCTACAAGAACTATAATACCATCTGAGCAGTGAACCTCTTTCATTTACCCATCTGCAAGTTAGAGTAATTCCTCTCATGGAAAGTCATAGCTAACAAGAGACCAGAAAAAACAAGTAGGAAGGTAGAGATTGACTTAATATGTGTGATGGAGCTGTATTCTGGCAGAGTTTATTTTGGAAAAAACCCAGTAAATCTGTATGAAATTGTTTCCAACCTTAATCTGCATGGAATCTGGCACTTGCCACAGGCCTGTTGGCCGTAGCTCAGATCTGTCACAGATGGACTGCTTACAGCAAAGTCTCGCATGGAAAGGGTATCAGGTTCCAGGCTTTTACCTTCCTATTTCTGATACCCTGACAATTTTTAGTTCTGCAAGGAGAATTTGACTTGTACTGCTGAACAGGCTGTCTGGGTAAACAACTGTTTTAATACAATATGCTCAGTAACTTTGTTAAAAAACCAAAACACCGACTACTGTTTTTAGTCTACTAAAAACTGAACAGATCTTCCTCTTCCTGTGGTGAACTACACAAAGTCATCTGAAAAACAGTAACTTTTTTTTCAGTATTTAATCAGAGTACTAGATGGTTAAGTTTATAAAAGGCTGCATGCAGGGAAAAATGAAATTTGGCAAGGTTTGATCCTTTTGTAAGCTCCACAGGCTTATAATTTCACTCTTGGCTTACTTCTGTTCCATGGAAATATTGAGATGGAAATAAATTTGCATAGGGTTCAATGACCCAGAAAAAAACATATAGTCTTTTTGCAGGGGCTGACTAATGAGAAAATGAATAAAGACATTCCAATTTAAAAAAGAAAAAAGAATTTAGCTCTGAAAAATGGTCTGTCAGGTAGACACTGATAAGAGGTTTTAAAAAAAATTTCCATCAGCAGTAGTCACTAGAACCCCAACTCTTGGCTCACTGAGAGCAGCTTACATTTTGCTTTGAGTAACATGCTGAATTCCATGCTGGATCCAGGAGAATGAGTGATTTAAAGAACATAGCACATAAATTAAAAAAAAATAAAAATCAATGTGCTATTGAGTGTCTTTGGAAAGAAAAAGCCCTATATTTCTCATTTCAAGTAATTCCAACTCCTGCCTTCCCAGAAAAAGGCAAGTCAACAATGTTTATCTTAAAAATCTAGAGCAAAGCAGTACCAGAACTTTGGAGTAATGCACCAGAACCCTAGGTCTAAACCCAGGCTTAAACCATTACATCTTTCATCTGCTCCTCCTAAATCTGTTTAGTACAGCCACAATTAGTACATTCAAATAATTTTGCCATACACCTTCACCATCTACAAACTAAAACACACACACAAAAAATGTTTTGTTGTAGAATTATGCTTACAAACCAGGGTTTTTTCCAGCACAGCTATTGCAATTAGTGGTCTGTTCCTCCCTCCCCCACCTATATTGGCAAATACATAGTATAGACATAGCTCTTCATGAGCAAGATTATTCATAATTTTTTCATATAGGCTTTTTAATAGTGAATTTACTGTCGAGCCAGCACAGCTGGATGAGTGAAGACACAAGGGGTGAAACTTAAGCCAGAAAAAGACAACGTTGACGCAAGTCTGGTGTCAGTAAAACCGCTTTCAATGTTATGGCACATTTGCTTAGGGAAACTGTAAACCAGCAAAAACCAGTGAATACATTTTCACGATTGCTGGTGTAGTAACAACCTAAATCAAAGTCAGTTTTAAAAAAAACACAAACCAAACAAATCTTGTTAACTCTAATAAACAAGCCACATCTGTGTTCATCCTATCAATCAGCTTAAAAAAACATTTTGCCTACTTATATTCCAATAGTGGTGTTGATTTGGTAGTGCTGTATTTAAAATATATGTATACAGTAAATTTTCTAAAGCTGGAACACCTCACAGTAATTTTTTTTTTCATTATTAGCGTAAGAATAGCGGCTAAGAAAACAAACCTAATATCCATCGTATTAGTCAGGCTCCAGATTGAAACACAAAACTTGGAAAAACAAACAGCACTTCAATATGCATCAATTCTAGTACTCTTATGTTTACTTACTTCATTGAAATGAACATCTTGCATTCCAACATCCTCCATCATTGAAGCCTCTTCATCTATATTTGGTGTGATTACTCTGAAAGCAGTACAACCTTGCCTGAACATCCCTGTCATTGAAAAACACACAAATTTACTTTTCTTCACGGGGATAACATTAGGCCATTTTGTGATGCTGGATAAGGCAGAACCCATATTTAAATATACCTACCACTAAATTAATAAATAAATTTTAAAAAAATCCAGCCTCCCAATACAAGATCAAAAAACTAGATCTCACATTCCTGTGCAAGAATTAATAGGTTTTAAAAAACCATCAATGTTACAATCTGGACTCTTACCTATCAAAATAAGTAGTGCCTGAATCTTCCTGTTTTATCTTAAACCTGTGTCTAATCAAGGTAACTTTCACAGTATTTAATTAAACTGGCATGAAATCATGCTGGAACCATGTACATGAACAGGCCCTGGCATATCAGCTTCCCCAGTCTGAACAATATGAATGGACTGACATCAACCACACAAAATGATCAAAGGATGGCAAACCAGGTTATTCAGCTGCAGATACAGATAGTCTGTCTACAAGCAAGAAAAAAACCCCAGCAAACTAACTTCCTTTATTTAAATATATATTATAGCTAATAATATATATTCCTATAATATTATATATTCCTATATTTAAATATACTTATTTAAATAAGTATTTAGCAAAAAAAAGGGGTTTAGAACTTTCGAACATGAAATCAATTTTACCCATCCTATTTAGCTTTTGGTTTTTTATTATATCAGATTACTGAATTTAGAAATCAGGATTTTTGGCCAAAACCTGCATTAATTAAAGCCTCAGGAGCAATTGGTAAATACTACAGAAGCACAAAGACTTGCACATATTTATTTTACAGCTCATTCCAAAGCTGGTGAAGGGCCTGGAAAACAAATCATATGAAGAGAGGCTGAAGGAGCTGGGAGTGTTTAGTTTGAGGAAGAGGAGGCTGAGGGGAGACCTCATCACTCTCTACAACTACTTGAAAGGACACTGTAGAGAGGTTGGTGCTGGTCTCTTCTCACACGTAATTAATGATAGAACGAGAGGGAATGGCTTCAAGCTCCAACAGGGTAGGTTTAGACTGAACATTAGGAAAGAATTCTTCACGGAAAGAGTGGTCGGGCATTGGAATAGGCTGCCCAGGGAGGGGGTTGAGTCACCATCCCTGGATGTATTTAAGAGACGATTAGATGTGGTGCTGAGGAATATGGTGTAGGGGAGGACTTTGTAGAGTAGGGTAGATGGTTGGACTCGATGATCCCAAGGGTCTCTTCCAACCTAGATGATTCTATGATTCTAAGATTCTTTCTGCTCAGGTAGGAGTCTGACCACCAGAGGTTTTATTGAATGATTGCCTTAAACACATGGTTTTGCTTTTCTCCATAGGTAATACCACAGGTAGAAGTTTGACCCTCCGTATTACTTGAGGGAAAATAACTTTTATATGACAGTGGACAAAAATAGCAGCTCACCCAAAGGAATCACAAATTAATACATATTAACACTAGTTACCAGGTAATTGTTATCAGGCTTCCAGGAGGACACAGTAACTTTGACAAGCAATTTGGTTTCAGATTTGGTCTCAGAGAAGCTTCTGGAATCATTGAGGCAGAGGGGATACCCTGTACCATACAAAATAGTTTTCTACTTTATCTCAAGGGTCATCAGAAACCCGCTTTTACAGGCAGCTGCTAGCACAGAACACCAAGACAAGTGAAGCGTTCTGAATGCTATTGTCACTGACTCGGCCTCTGAAAATTTGTACAAATTTATTTTGACTTTTCTGGCAATGCCAGGTTTCCCTATATACAGTGAGAGACTACTTGTTGAACAAGAATACTCACTGATAACTTTGCTTTAGAAAGAGCCTGACTTCAGCTGTTAGCAGCTCTGGTGTAAAATTAAAATCATTACTTTTTAAAAAAACGTTACTTTACCTTCATCTGAAATGCTGCCCCTTAGATGTGCAAACATACTCTTAAATATGTGAGTATGCTGTCTGGTCAGGTCAGAATTTTGTCCTTGATGAACACTATAAAGCCTACAACTTCCTCGGGGAAACTATTGCTTTTCCAAAACTATAATGAAAAAAATGTAAACATTAAAGTAAGGTTTCAAGATCATACCTTTTCGTGTTAGATATTCTGCAACCAGTGCTGCTACGTGGACATAGCACATTGCCGCCTGAAACACAAATAGTAGCAATCTTGTAAATTACAATTATAATGAAACTACTAAAACTAAGGTATAGAAGAGCCCTAGCCTGAGATAATTTCTTTGGTTTTCCTTTTTCCTGCTTTGCAGATGTTCCTATGACTGGTGTAAGAATTCTCCACCTTATTTATGAAAAACTATGCAGTAACACTCACTCCTTTCCCAAAGCATGGAGCAGCATGGACAGCAGTACAAACCTGAGAGTGACCACAGATCACAAAATACAAGGTCAGAATGCCATGCCAAAATGAAAACAGGCAAATCTCTTTTGGGGATGTATTCTAAGTACGATGTCAGCTATTAAGGGCTATTAATTATTCTACTCAAGTTTTGATGGTTCTTCTGCTAACGTGTTGTCTGCCGCTTGGCTCCAGACCAAGAAAAATGCAGAAAAAAAATGGGGACAGACCATTTGAAAGTGGAAAAAGAAAAAGATAAGACATCTGACCTATGAATGGAATTTGAAGGAATCTGGTTGATGTCGTCTGGAAACAGAAGAAAAAGAAGAGCGACACAGTATTCTTCAAATATTTGAGATGTTCTATGAAGTTGACATCGAATGCTTTTCTCCACAGAAAGGACAAAAAACCCCACTCAAGATTCTTCTTTTACTAAAAAGTTTTAGGCTTACAGCAAACTGTTCCTCTAACTGTAATTCTCAATCTAACAGTTTACACATGGAGGCTGCAGAATCTCAGACACTCGAGGTGAAGGAAAAAGGTAAGTATCTATCAGAAGTTCTCTCGAATTCTCACTTTGTATGGGGATGGGTGTGGCAATTTAGAGAGGTCCTCATCTAGTCCTACAGTCAAAGATTCCAAGTTTTTAAACAAAAAATTAAAAACAGACCTGAAAAGGACTAAAGAGCTTGTCTTCTGAGACAGCTGAAGTTGTATCCTTCAAAATACAAGCTAATAATTTTGTATATGACTTCTGTGTTGCTGCCACATAGAAGCAAAGAATTCTAATGTTAAGAGATAAGTAAGATAGCAGCTACTACTTCTTGGAGATATTTACTTGCATACATGATGCTAAGTTTTAACAGCCATGTTAACGAAATTCAATGATGTCATGCAATGTGATCTACTTTCAGATGGAACAAACTTCCAGAAAGTGATAAAATTCATTGTGTACACTAATAAAATACCTACATCAAGACATATAAAAATCCCCACTCCCAACCCTCTTTTTTGCTAGAATTAAATATTTTAATAGCACAGTGATATCAAACAGCTTTCTCTTTCAAACACAGAAATTGCGATTTGTCAGTTTTAAGAACATTAGGATATAAGAACACTAGGACACTAAGAACATACTTTCTTCATCAGTGGAATAGAAACAAGTTAATTCCGTACAGGCAACTGAAAAGGAATTCAAGGAGTGCCTTTAAGTGTTTTAGGAACTGATAACAAAGATATTTTGAAGTAAAAGGTCTGTGTCTTCCATGGTTTGCAATGAGCATTACTGGCTCAGTAGCACATCAGCTACAGTAATTACACATACCTTACAATGACTTACAGATGCACTTGGGTAGGAAAAAAAAACTTATCAGCCATTGAAACTAATCTACTACCAATTAAAAATTTATTAAAAATGCTTATTATATTACACACTAACACCTACATATAGTACATTCCATTCCAAGAAAGATAAGCGTAAGCTTATTACAAAGCCAAAACTACTTTGATTTTTTTTTCCTCTTACCTCTGAAAGATCTCCATTTTTAACATGAATCCTTGCCATGCTGTCTAACCATGTCTTCCTTAGTTCAGGTGTACTAGCATAAGACTTTGCCAAACTGTACTGGAGGTCTACAAGCATTTCTGGATCATTCTCATGCTCCTTCATCTGAGCTGTAGCCATCAGTACTGTACGAATCCGTTTTGTTAAATCCTTAACATCAGAAGGGAATGTAGTGTGCTAAAACATGGAAAAGTTAGGTTAGCTATCTTTTTCTATTCTTTACATAATAAAAAGTTGAAACATAATTGCATAAGATGCTATGAAAGAGTTTTCAAGCATCCTTCCACAGTATGGGAAGAATAAAAACAGACCTTTATAATCCTGTCATTATTGGCACAATTATTGATGATGGAAAGAGACTGCTGAAATCTTGTTCCTCCAATTCCAACAACATCAGCAATTAACTGGCTTACTGAAATAATAACCTTGACAAAAACAAATGTCTTGTCAGTGCATATTTCATGAAATACCCTCAAGATGTACCTATGAAGTATTTACAAAGGAAGTTTTGTTCTTTATAATTGAAAGATTATTCCCATAAGTAAAATTATATTTGATTTTTTTTTCAAAGTTACTTGTACAATAACATAGGCAAGAAAAAACAAGCTTATGTAAATTTAATGCACATGCACCCTCTAAAGACTCGCTGCTAGGTGAACTAGCCAGAGGTCATAAAAGTAGTTCCCAGCTTTGTCAGACCACACAATTTTCTATGTATTTGTTTTATTTTAGACTTTTACAGGCTCGTTACTGCATTATTTTCTTCTTCAGATGCATCAGGGTAAGCCATTTAACAATCCAAATAACATCTACAAAACAGAACATTTGCTACCGACAAAATTATTTCCTATGAAACACAGGCCATCCAATTGTTTCTAAGTATTTCCTTGTACCGAACATATTTTTATTGACATCTTCTTACTCTTAGAATAGTACCAGCCTTGCTTGAACCCAAAATAATTTCTTTTCTGCCTTTATCTGACGGGGCATTGCACACTGGTATGCAACTATGAATCTACAAATAGAATATTTTAAAAACAAAAAATAAAGAAAGCATACTAACTTGCAGATGTGTCCTAACAAAAGACTTCTTCCCTGTGTAATCAAAATTATTTCTCATTAAGAAGTACAGTAACTGTGAAGCGTCAGTGCGAATTGAACTCAGTTTGGAATTACAGTACTTCAGAATTTCATAGCAGAGTGCAGAACACATATCAGCTCTGCCTTCATAAAATGTAGAAGGAAACTGAGGAAAAACAGAAAAGAGAGAAGATATTCATTAAAACTAGCTTAAGTTATTGATAAAATAAGCATGTCAAGAAAAATATAAACATATTAATATTTCCAAACTGTGGAAAAAATAGACAGTTATAGTAGTTCGTGACACAAAGTGATTTTTAAAGCAATTCAAAGGACGAGTATTCCACACTGTTGGGATCAGATCAGCTTGAATTTGGGATTTTAGTTCTCAAATTTTTACATAGCATATTGTTAATTAAAGAACTGGATAAGTACTTGAAGAGTAATTGTTTTTAAACTTCTTACCTTATAAATAAGTCCCCTTAAAGCTGTGAAGACATTTTTCAATGCTGTTTCAGACTGATTCTTTTGAAGGAAGCAGAGGTATACATCAAATACTTTCTTCATCAGTGGATTATGCCCATGATCAGTCAGTAGTTGATTCTTGAAATCGATAGTGAGAATTGAGAATTGTATTGTGATACATTTATACTATTTTAAGAACATACACAGATCATCAAAAGGAAGCAAATTAAAAAAAAAAAATCTGCATAGAATTACCAAGACGTTTAATAACACAAACTGAATTTTAATTAGATATTTCTAACATTTCATTAATCTTGCTTATAAAGAAGCTGTTGGCTTCTGAACAGACTTATAGAACACAATTGTTTTTAACAGCTGTTAGTTAAATCAATTACTATTAACAGTTCTTTGACACAGTTGTTGTTCAAACACAGTTTGGTTACACTGGCTTTAGCAGTTCAGACAGTGGAATTTTCTCATAGCAGTGCCTTCTACTACAATGCTCTCAAAAAAACTCCCCCAGAAGAAAACCCCCCACCCACTAAACATCCTTCTTTACTGTCCTAGAACTAAAACTGAAAGGGCTCTTAACAACAAAGATGATAGTAACTTTTCAGAGTTTTACCTCCATCAATATTTCAGAGCTCATTCTAAGGCATGCAATACACAGGGTTACTCTTGATTTCTGTGTCACCATCAGCTGCCTTCCATCCAAACTTTTTTAAAAACTCTGGTCTCCATCAGTTTCTCTAGCACAGGTACTGGCTGCGCATCTACTTTTAACAATTCATATTGCTTCTGTTTTGCTCTGGGGACATGTTTCCTCCCTTTGTCCACTGAGCATATGCGCTAAGTTCCTATGGGACTCTAGGACAAAAGCAAGAGGTCTCTCCCTTTGCAAAACACCAAAATAGGTTAATCGAGCCCTAGGCATTTCAGGTGTTCCTCAATACTTAAAAACTGAAGGAGGCAGTCCTCCCATTAAAAGCGATTCTGATGATGGGACTTGCAGACCAGAAGAACTCAGCGTGGTTTCAAGCTTTGTGGATGAATAGATACAAATGCTTGCAGGAGACCAAAAGTCTCCAAATGCTATACACTGAAGCCATAGGTGGGCCATTTTAGAGGAAGCTAGACATAAATGGTTGGATATAAGCTGGTCACACTATTTGGTCACAGGGAAAAGTTTTATCTATTGGACAGGATACAGTTCTCTGTAGATGACCCAAACCTAAACACCTAACTGCAAGTTCTAAAAGACGGTAAGGCTTGCTGCTTCCAGATTTATAGAAAAATAATGAAACGTTGTCATACAAGCCCCTATCCTAATGAGAAAATTGACATAATATCCTTTCTTCAGATGTCCCAACATCAGAGGCACGTAGTTCACTAAAACCATCTAGAATAGTAGGAATTCATGCAGGAGAAGTCAAAATTCTACCAAGCAGCAGACATAACTTGTGATTTCCCTGCTGTAATAGATACCAGAGATCTGGATCACCACTAGTGAAAGATGACCTTGAGGTAAAGAAGTTGTCTGGCCTTCTATATAACATGCTAATTATTCCCAAAAGCAGCAGATTGGTATTACTAAATTAGTGGCCTTTTATGATAGAGCAACTGCATCAGTGGCCAAGTAAGAGCTATGGATGTTGCCTAAGTGAACTTCTGTAAGGCCTTTGATATGATTCCCCACAACATTCTTGCCATTACATTAGAAACATGTGAGTTTGATGGATGGACTGTTAGAAAGATAAGGAATTGTCTGTATGGCTCAATATCGAAGTGGAAACAGTAACAAGTGGTGTCCACCCAGAGTTCACATTGGGACTAGTACTACTTAATACTTTCATCAACGACATAGACAATGGGATCGAGTGCACTCTCAGCAAGTTCTCAAATGACATCAAGCTGAGTGGTGCAGTTGATTTGCTAGAGGCTTCCTTGTAGCATGTCATCCAGAGGGACCTTGAGAGGTTTAAGAAGAGAGCCTGTGTGAACCTCATGAAGTTCAACAAGGCCAAGTGCAAGGTCCACCACCTGGGTTGGGACAATCTCAAGTATCAATATAGACTGGGGGATGAACAGATTGAAAGTAGCCCTGTAGAGAAGGACTTGAGGATGCCGGTGGATAAAGAATCGGACATGAGCCGGTGATGTGTGCTTGCAGCCTAGAAAGTTCGTTGTATCCCAGACTGCATAACAAGAAGCAGGGCCAGCCGGTCAAGGGAGGTGATTCTTCCTTTATTTCACTCTCAAGAGACCACACCTGGTGTACTGTGTCCAGCTCTGTGGCCCCCAGTATATGAAAGACACAGACATATTAAAAGCGAGTCCACAGGAGAGTTATGGAAATGGTCAGGGGGCTAGAACACTTCTCCTTTGAAGAAAGGTTAAGAGTTTGGGTAGTTCAGCCTGGAGAAGAGAAGGCTCTGGGGAGACCTCACTGTGGCATTCCAATATATAAAGGATGTTTAAACGAAAGATGGAGAGAGACTTTTTACCAAGGCCTGTAGTGACAGGACAAGGGGCCACAGTTTTAAACTGAAAGAGGGTAGGTTCAGATTGGACATAAGGAGGAAGGTTTTTTTACAATGAGGGTGGTGAGACACTGGAACAAGATGCCCAGAGAAGTTGTGGATGCTCCATCCCTGGAAGTGTTCAAGACCAGGCTGGATGGGGCTTTGAGCAACCTGATCTAGTGAAAGATGTCCCTGTCCATGGCAGCGGGGTTGGACTAGATGATCTTTCAAGGACCCTTCCAACCTAAACCATTCTATGATTCTATGACTTTATGTATTTTAGTGCAGTTGATTGAATAGAAGCTCCTAATTCTCCTACCTGTTTTTTTTTTGGATCTTGTAAACTACTCTGGTACACTCTTACCTACTTTCTTAACATACTACATACAGATAACCTTGAAGGGCTGTCATTTGAAGCATAATGGGCAGCTGGTAACTGAGAGATTCATTCTTCCTTAAATCTTTAAAACTAAGTACCTTCATTTTCAATTTTGTCATGAAGTCTGTAGACAGAACTGGTTCTAAACTCTATCTAATTAAATTACTAATAAAAGGAATCTCATTATAAATAAGCTCATGTTTTCATAACTAGATTGAAGATGAGACACTAAATTTGAATCTTCAAGCCAGATCTGGGTACACTGCTCTAATTAGGGGAGAAACAAGCCAGAGCTATCATCTCTCCCTTTCATAGCTTCACCATTAATGTTTTGAAAAGCTCAAAAAAACAGACAGAAGGGTATGCAAGTTGCCGTGCTATAAAAAGATTCCACAGGAGAGCTATAATAATTGATACAACTAAAAAGAAGTCTTGTTAGTGGACAAATTGAAATAAATTTACAGAAAAGGAACACACACAACTTACTGTTAATCAGTGAGTAACTTAGTACAGGAAGAAGCCAAGTTCAACATAAAAGTCTGATAGTGTTCAATTATGAACTATGGTTTTGCCATACAATAGATCTTTCACCCCACGTGGCCCTTAAAAGACACTCTTACCACTAATATTAGGCAGGCACTGGAGTTTCTAGAAATATTTTTAGGAAGTTAGGATGAGGAAGGAGCTTTTCTCACAGATTACTACTGATCAGTAAGGAGCCTATGTGGAATGTGTACCTGAAGCCAAAGCATTTTGCTGTGAGAGGTTATCAGCTCTTACATGACACAATAATGAAATACAATGCTGGAAATGCTAAAAATATAATAGTATATTAATTGACTATAAAATATAATTATAATGTAAAAATATTTTTTAAATATTTTGTCTAAAATATAATTATAGGAGGTGTTAACACCAAGTCAAGAACAAACCTTAAAAGCCATTGTGAATAACGACAGAGTATCCAGAATTGTAAGGCAAACTTCAGTGGCAATATTTGCTTCAAGTAAAGACTGGTGAAGGACATCTGCATCTGAATGGCCATAGCCTACAGAAATTCCAAATGAAGGTGTAAATGCTGGATATAGTAATTTAAATGTTTCTTATTTCCAAACAACTTGCTGAACTAGGAAAAGATTAACAAGAAAGAAGCCTGACAGAAGTTAGTATTCAATGCAGAAAAAGAATTCATATGTGTTTAAATGTTTTTTTCAAATATGTACGTATAATTATTCTAACATACTTTGCACAAGATCAAAGTGTATTAAGTACAAATGTCAACAATAGAAGCATTAAACAGCAGTTAAAACAATAAATGTCTGATGTTTCACATATGTCTATGTATGTATACACACGTGTATATATATGTACACAGTTATATATATACACATAGATATTCTTAAAAGAAGTACTGCAGTAGGATGGAGTTACAGCTGAAAATATGTATCAGTAATTTAGCGCTGTTATAATGATCTCAAAGTCAATCATAAGTCAATCATTATAAAAATTGTTATAAAACATTAAGTGTTGAAGGAGCACAATCATGTATTTATATGCAGCCGAAGACCCAAATAATTCATTCTGGTCTGTAGCAGTACCATGCAATAACTCCATATTTAATCAAAATATTGTATCGCTTCTAGCCACATGCTGTATTTAAATAATTTTAAAAACATATCCTACTTCAGCGCTGGTTATAATATGTTGTTTATGTTCCCTAACACTGATCTTTAAGAATCAGATTGACAAATGCACCCTGGTTGCTTCATAACAATTTGGTCCGGATCATGTTTATATGCTAGATTTACAGTCAACTTAGCATAACTAAATCAATGACAAGCATGACAAACTTGTCCAACACCAAAAGAACACTCAAATTTGGTTGAGTTAAAAGGCTGATTTAGCAGTGTTTTTTCCATATACATGCTAAAAACTAGGCTTGTTTCAATTTGCTATTATTTTAGAGAAGTTAATATTGTATTCTTCATGTCTAACTAGCATACTGGATTCTATTTTTAACATGTAACTTAAAAAGAAATGATGGAACTACAATTGCCACATAGAATATGGACATCTGCCCAGACATGCACGTGACCATGCACCCATACGTTCACACTACTGCAGGGTAACTGGATTTAAAACCATCTAAGAACACTGAAAATAGGATAATCTCTAATGACCACGAGCTTGACAATGACCATATACTGCTATTACAGATCAGGGTACATCTCTTGTATTTCAGTATGTTTGCATGTCACTGGGTGTCCTCCTCTCCTCCAGCCCCAACAATACACATATAACTCCAAATTCTTGTAGTTGCATTGAGATGCTTGAGGAACTTGAACAAAGGGGCTAATTTCTTTCATACTTAGGCAGAAAAGTGTACTGAAATTCCTCAGAGACGTGAAATAGCACTTACACCATTACTTCAATTATATTCATTGCTTAAATGATTAGAAAGGGAGAAATTAAGTTTATCACTTACATTTATAGCCAACTAACTAGCCAAAGAATCATGATTTTAGAAACAAGTAAAGCAACTATTTCTACAAATACCTCCTTCCTGTATGTATCCCATACAGGATACCTACAAAACTTACTCAAGTTCTGAAAACTATTTTGGATAGAAGATACAGGCAGGCTGACAACTAAACAAAAAACAACAACACAACCACAGAAACAAAAATCAATTTTACGGTTGACACTGTTTTTAGATAAACATATTTTCACTTTGTAAAACCTTGGTCAATACCAGCTGTAATATCCTGATATTCATTAAATGTCCAACATTAAAAAAAACCCAAAATATCATCACTTTACACAAAGTTATCTGAATGAGACACCTTCTTTCGTAATTACCTTCAGATGGAAAAGAACAGAAAGTTTCTTTTTACATAAGCATGCATTTATTAAAATCTTTCAGCTCACTGTTTCCTAAAAATCAGTAAACTTCACCAAATTCTGGAACTATGAAATATCTTTGCACAGAGCCCAGAAACAGCATGTTATTTATTTCCCAGATATTCTTTTTAAAAATTAGTCTTTATCTACAGAGTTTTTTACCTTACTGTATGTGTAGTCACATAGTATAAAAGCTCTTTCTTTTGTATTATAAAAAACATCTAGAAATTATGATGATACAGTAGTAGGAGACTGATTACAAGAAAAAAAAGTAATTTGCACAGCTACATAATCTTCAGACATTTTTAAAATAAAAGAATTGCATTCCTTATATTTAAATAGGCATGAGAATGCATTTATAAATAGAGAGGTTTGGTGGGATTATTTTTTCAATTTTCCACTAGACTATGTTGTAAATCGTGGGCAGTTAGGCAAAGTGTTGCTTTGTATTACAGATAACGAGCTAAAAGATTTTAAAGGCCAGTTAGATATGCTTTGGGAAATAAAAGGATGAACAGAGTGAACATACAGAGTGAACACAATTGCTTTACTGCACACAACTCTTTTCTGTACCAGTGCTGTATTTTACTGGATTAGTCAATCAGTTTCATTGTTTTTTGAAGCTGAAAATTGAAAAATAGTGCTTCAGAATACTTTACATACAGTATATTTTGCAATTTAAGAGAAGCATGTTTAAAAAGATAGGCTAGAAGCAGGTTTAGTTTTCAATACAGCAGTCTTATACAAGCTGACTTCAACCTGATTTAATCTTACCATTGTCTACAGAAATTCCAAGAATACTTGATATTTTTCTCACACTGAAAACAGAAAAATCACTTCATTATTGGACGCTTTTTCACTTCCAGACAAACCAAATCATGGCCTTCACAATCTCTGTAGAAATTCTAAGAAACTTATTTCTCCTTAGGGGATGTCAAAACATGGAAATATGGTCAGAGTGCATATTTTAACTTTTAGACCAATCATTTATAAGACCAAGTGGGGAAAAAAAATGATGCTTCATAAAGCAAATAGAAAAAAAAAAAAAGGAAATTTTGTAACTATATGCAGCACAAAATTGAAGTGCATCTAATTTTCAAAAATTAAAATACAGTTTTAAAATACGCTGTAATTAACCATGCTCCATGTTATGGCATCAGCCAGCATTGATTGTTCTATCATAAAGCAGGGAACAGACCATCGACTGATTCCAGCTATTCGTTTGACCTAGAACAGTAAAAGTCATTGAAAGGCACTGGTGTGGCTCTGGGTCCTGTCTCTGGTGTTGTGGTACTGGTTGAGGATGATGAATGTTATCATGTCATGAGACTTACTGTGGTTAAAAGTGAGAGAGTTATCCAGGCTGCTCAGCTGCTGCAATCTGGCATGCATCATTCCTGTTCTGTTACGGGAAACAGGCAATGTCTGAGATTTTCGATCATGAACTATGGATCCCAACCCCTCCTGGTTCCTGCAAGATGGGTGAAATGGGATAGAAGCAAAAGTTAGACATGTCAAACTGCAGCAAGACAGGAAGTGTTAGTTAAGCACAAGAAGTTTTATAGAAAGAATTACAATGCCACCTATTCACTGTTTTATTGATAAAACAAAAATAGGTAGCTTAAAAAAAAAAAAGCATCACAGCAAACTCTTTCTTAAAACCTCAAAGCATGAAAGCAAAAGCACAGAAGCAGCTGCTCTTGAAGTGCCAAATTTACTTCAGAGCTTTTGAAAACACAAATATTTGAGAACATAAATATTCTGAAAATATTCAGAACCCAAAACCAAATTCTCTATTTTGATTGTAAAAATTTAAGAAAAAAGTTAGAAAGACACACAGTGGTAAAATGAGAAAGCATACATGCAACAGGACAGCAGAAATTAACTGAGTTATTATTATGAATATCTTACCCAAGCAGGAAGGGAGAAGAGCCATATACTTTGTTAAACTTGCAGCAATCAAGTCAAGAAAACAGAAAAGTGATCTGTGTTAGCAATCAGTACAGGCTAACTTCCTATTGTGTACCACCACCAGAGCTGATGAAAAATGAAAACCAGTGCTTGAATTACAGAATTCCCTGTTCCCTTTCATTCTGTCATTTGTGTATTTTAAGAGTACGTGCATTGATTGTGATGTACTTCAGTGTAATGACAATGTGAAAGACTAGAAAGCTACATTTACTGGGAAAATTCAGTATCTCTGCAGAACACCAGATGATTTCCGTAGGTTAAGATTTTAAGCATTAACATGCAGTACACAGACTAGGTAATCAGTAAACAAAAAGGAAGTGAAGTAGTCTTCTTGACAAACTAGTCAAACAAATTAGTTTGAAGAATGTTTACAAAAAGCCTGAAAATTAGAATCCTGTAAATCCAGAGTTTGAAGTACATTTACACACAAAGTTTACAATCGAAACCTTAAGACAGACAGATTTTGGCCTTTAATTTTATTTTTTTTTAGGGTACGTGAACAGAGATGAGATTTTTTTCTGAAAATTCTCCAAAGAGATAGTCAAGTTTGCTGTTTGTAGAAAAAGATTCACATACCATTAAATCTAAATTAAAACCTAAAAAGCTAAAATTTTAGTTAGAATGTTTTGCCACCCAAAGTCAGCAACAACTTTCTCTCTGAGTTCAATAGGGCCAGTATTTCAACCCCACAAGTTTAATTGTAACAGTATTACTATGTCAACCACAGTGCAAGGCCTAAACGAGTTGCTATATTTTACTCTACTAAAAAACTACTTCGCATTAAAACCCACATTAATGCAAAGGTATTCAAACAATTCAGTACATGCTTCTGACTCCCACAGATTTTCTCCTAAACAGCCTTCAATGGGAATGTACAACTATCTAACACTACTTTAATTTCAAATCAAAAACCAGCAGCATTGGAGTGTTCACTACTCACCTTTCAGTAAGAACACTACATATAAAATTTCTAAAACATTTCAACAAACACAGTTCTATGGCCAAGTGAATAAACAAAACAAATAATAAAATTTCTTCCCCAAAGACATTATTTCCAGGAAAATAAATGCTGTAAAAGATAGCATTTAAGGGGTAGATTTTAAAG